>NC_069405.1:4999854-5029617 GCF_026875155.1 Cherax quadricarinatus
TTTTATTAAAATATGTTTTTACAAAGTACTTCACAAAAAGAGGATAATTTTAATTTCTTTCAACATAAAATTCAATTGCGACAGTAATTTTGATTTTAAAGTGCGAAAATCGATGAATTTTAGCAGAATAATGTGGAACGTCAAAAAAGTATTCAAAACGCTCTAAATCGTCGAAATCTGCAATAGAATATCATTTTGGCGCATTTTTCAAAGCTTTTTAATGTTTCAAGTGTTTTTTTTTTAAAATATATGAAATATTTAAAATTAACATTGATTTTTATCGATTTTATTGGGATTTTTTAAGAATGTGATATGTATAGGTAAATATTGAAAAATCATCTAGAAATCAAATTTTTTGGCATATTTCTACGATTCAACAATTTTTTAAAGATTTCTTGAAAAAAAAATTTTTTTTATTTAAAATACATATTTGCAAACTACCTCACAAAAATAGCATAATTTTGCTTATTTTTAGCATAAAATTCAATTGCAGCAGTAACTCTGATTTAAATATGTGAAATATAAAAAAAAATTAAAAAAATAAGCTAAAATTATATTTGATTGCATATTTCGACGATTTACAGCGTTTTGAGTGTTTTTCCGATAAACCACATATTTTCGCTAAAATACATAGATTTTCACACATTTAAACTAGAATTAATGCTGGAATTGAATTTTATGCTAAAAGTAAGCAAATTCAGCTATTTTTGAAGGGTTTGAAAAAATGCTTCGAAAAGCCTTGAATCGTCGTAATATGCAAAAAAAAAAAAAAATGATTTTTGACGATTTTTAACATTTACATATATTTCATACATTTTTTCAAAAAAATCCTAATAATATCGATATATCAATAGTAATTATTAATATTTCTTAGATTAAAAAAAGACACTTGAAATAGTAAAAAAAAATAGAAAAATACTCTAAAATTATATTTTATTGCATATTTCGGCGATTTATAGCGTTTTGAATGCTTTTCCGATAAACCACACATTTTCCCTAGAATACATAGATTTTCACAAATTGAAACCACAAACACTGCTCGAATTGAATTTTATGCTAAAAGTATGCAAATTAAGCTATTTCTGAAGATTATCAACAAGTGCTTCAAAAAGCCTTGAATCGTCAAAACATGCCAAAAATATGATTTTTGATGATTTTTAACATTTACATATATTTTATACATTTCTCAAAAAAATCTCAATAAAAATCGATATATAAATATTAATCATTAATATTTCATATATTAAAAAAAACTTGAAATAGGTAAAAAAAATAGAAAAATGCGCTAAAATGATATTTTTTTGCATATTTCGACGATTTAGAGCGTTTTGAATGCTTCTCCGATAAACCACATATTTTTGCTAAAATACATAGATTTTCACACATTTAAACAAGAATTACTGCTGGAATTGAATTTTATGCTAAAAGTAAGCAAATTTACCTTGAATCGTCGAAATATGCCAAAAAATATGAATTTTGATGATTTTTTACATTTACATATATATCATAAATGTTTTCCAAAAAATCCGAATACAAATCGATATATCAATATTATTTATTAATATTTCATATAATAAAAAAAAACACTTGAAATAGTAAAAACATAGAAAAATGCGCTAAAATGATATTTTATTGCATATTTCGACGATTTAGAGCGTTTTGAATGCTTCTCCGATAAACCACATATTTTCACTAAAATACATAGATTTTCAAATATTTAAATCAGAGTAACTGCTGCAATTGAATTTTATGCAAAAAATAAGCAAAATTATGCTATTTTCATGAGGTAGTTTGCAAATATGTATTTTAAATAAAAAAATTCATTTTTTTAACAAGAAATCTTTAAAAAATACTTGAGTCGTCGAAATATGCCAAAAAATTTGATTTTTCGATGATTTTTCAATATTTACCGATACATATCACATTCTTAAAAAATCCCAATAAAATTATATTTGTTTGCATATTTCGAAGATTTACAGCGTTTTGAATGCTTTTCCGATAAACCACATATTGTTGCTAAAATACATAGATTTTCACACATTTAAACTAGAATTAATGCTGGAATTGAATTTTATGCTAAAAATAAGCAAATTCAGCTATTTTTGAAGGTTTTGAAAAAATGCTTCTAAAAGCTTTGAATCATCGAAATATGCCAAAAAATATGATTTTTGATGATTTTTAACATTTACATATATTTTATACATTTTTTCAAAAAAATCCGAATAAAAATCGATATATCAATATTAATTATTGACATTTCATATATAAAAAAAAACACTTGAAATAGCAAAAAAATAGAAAAATGCGCTAAAATCATTTTTTTTTTTGCATATTTCGACGATTTAGAGCGTTGTGAATGATTTTCCGATAAAAAACATATTTTTGCTAAAATTAATAAATTTACACACATTTAAATCAGAATTACCGCTGGAATTGAATTTTATTCTGAAAGTAAGCAAATTAAGCTATTCTTGAAGATTTTGAAGAAATGCTTCAGAAAACTTTGAATCGTTGAAATATGTGAAAAAATATGATTTTTGATGATTTTTAACATTTGTATATATTTTAATAATTTTTCAAAAAAATCCCCCAAAAATCGATATATCAATATTAATTATTAATATTTCATATATTTTTAAGAAAACACTTGAAACATTAAAAAACTTAGAAAAATGCATATTTCAACGATTTAGAGGGTTTTGAATGCTTTTCCGATAAACCACATATTCTCGCTAAAATACATACATTTTAACACATTTAAATCAGAATTACTGCTGCAATTGAATTTCATGCTAAATATAAGCAAAACTGTGCTATTTTTGTGAGGTGATTTGGAAATATATATTTTAAATAAAAAAATTGATGTTTGTCAAGAAATCTTTGAAAAATCCTTGAGTCGTCGAAATATGCCAAAAAATATGATTTTCGATGATTTTTCAAGATTTACCTATATATTACACATTTTTAAAAAATCGCAATACAATCGATAAAAATCAATATTAATTCTGAATATATCATATATTTTCTAAAAAATACCTGAAACATTAAAAATATCGGAAAACTGAGTTAAAACGATATTTTATTGCATATTACGACGATTTAGAGCGTTTTGAATGCTTTTCAGATGAACAACATATTTTCGCTAAAATACATGTGTTTTTCATACATTTAAACCAGAATGAGTACGGCAATTGAATTGTATGTTAAAAGTGAGCAAAATTAAGCTATTTTTGTGAAGTACGTGGTAAATATATATTTTAACATCAAAAATTGAAGATTTTGAAGAAATGCTTCAAAAAGCCTTGAATCGTCGAAATATGCCGAAAAAATATGATTTTTGATGATTATTAACATTTACATATATTTTGTACATTTTTCAAAAAAATCCCAATAAAAATCGATATATCAAAATTAATTATTAATATTTTAAACATTAAAAAAAAAACTTGATACAGTAAAAAATTTTTGAGAAATCCTCTAAAATGATATTTTATTGCATATTTCGACGATTTAGAGCGTTTTGAATACTTTTCCAAAAAACAACATATTTTCGCTAAAATACATATATTTTCACATATTTAAATCAGAGTTACTGCTACAATTGAATTTTATGCTAAAAATCAGCAAAATTATGCTATTTTTGTGAGGTAGTTTGCAAATATGTATTTTAAATAAAAAAAATGATTTTTTCAAGAAATCTTAAAAAAATTTGAGTCGTCGAAATATGCCAAAAAAATTGATTTTTCGATGATTTTTCAATATTTACCTACACATATCACATTCTTAAAAAATCCCAATAAAATCGATAAAAATCAATGTTAATTTTAAATATTTCATATATATTTTTGAAAAACACTTGAAATATTAAAAAGCTTTGAAAAATGCGCCAAAATTATATTCTATTGCATATTTCGACGATTTAGAGCGTTTTGAATACTTTTTTGAAGTTCCACATTTTTCTGCTAAAATTCATCGATTTTCGCACTTTAAAATCAAAATTACTGTCGCAATTGAATTTTATGTTGAAAGAAATTAAAATTATGCTCTTTTTGTGAAGTACTTTGTAAAAACATATTTTATGTAAAAAAATTAAGTTTTTCAAAAAAAGGTCTCAAAAAGCAATATATATGCAAAATATGCATAAGATATGATTTTCGACGATTTTTCAACATTAATGTATATTTTACATATTTTTAGTAAATCCAAGTAAAAATCGATTAACATCAATATTAATTAAGAATATTTCATATATTAAAAAAAAAACACTTGAAATATAAAAAAAATTTAAAAAAAATGCGCTAAAATTATATTTGATTGCATATTTCGACGATTTACAGCGTTTTGAATGCTTTTCCGATAAACCACATATTTTTTTTAAAATACATAGATTTTCACACATTTAAACTAGCATTAATGCTGGAATTTAATTTTATGCTGAAAGATAAGAAATTCAGCAATTTTTATGGGTTTTGAAAAAATGCTTCAGAAAGCCTTGAATAGTCGAAATATGCAAAAAAAAACATGATTTTTAATGATTTTTAACATTTACATATATTTTACGTTTTTTCAAAAAAATCCGAATAAAAATCGGTATTTGATATACCGAAATTAACATTTTACATATTAAAAAAAACACTTGAAATAGTAAGAAAAGAGTAAAATGTGCTGAAATGATATTTTATTGCATATTTCGACGATTTAGAGCGTTTTGAGGTAAACCACATATTTTCGCTTAAATGAATAGATTTTCACACATTAAAACTAGAATTAATGCTGGAATTGAATTTTATACTAAAAGTAAGCAAATTAAGCTATTTTTGAAGATTTTGAAGAAATGCTTCACTAAGTCTTGAATCGTCGAAACATGCCAAAAAATATGATTTTTGATGATTTTTAACATTTACATATATTTTATACATTTTTCAAAAGATCCCAATAAAAATCGATATATCAATATTAATTGTAAATATTTCATACATTAAAAAAAAACTTGATACAGTAAAAAAAATTAGAAAAATGCGCTAAAATGATATTTTATTGCATATTTCGACGATTTAGAGCGTTTTGAATGCTTTTCCGAAAAACTACATATTTTCGTTAAAATACATAGATTTTCACACATTTTTATATCACAGTCACTGCTGCAATTGAACTTCATGCTAAAAATAAGCAGAATTATGCTATTTTTGTGAGGTAGTTTGCAAATATGTATTTTAAATAAAAAGATTGATTTTTTCAAGAAATCTTTAAAAAATTCTTGAATCGTCGAAATATGCCAAAAAATATGAAATTTCTATGATTTTTCAATATTTACGTATACATATCACATTCGTATAAAATTCCAATAAAATCGATAAAAATCAATGTTAATTATAAATATTTCATATTTTTTTTAAAAACACTTGAAATATTAAAAAAAAATAAAAAATGCGCCAAAATAATATTCTATTGCAGATTTCGACGATTTAGAGCGTTTTTAATACTTTTTTGACGTTCCACATTTATCTGCTAAAATTCATAGCTTTTCGCACTTTAAAATCAAAATTACTGTCGCAATTGAATTTTATGTTGAAAGAAAATAAAATTATCCTATTTTTTGAAGTACTTTGCAAAAACATATTTTATATAAAAAATGAAGTTTTTCAAAAAAATGCTTCAAAAGCAATATATATGCAAAATATGCATAAGATATGATTTTCGACGATTTTTCAACATTAATATATATGTTTGTAGATGAATGGTTCAGAGAACCGACATGTTGATAAATTAGACACATGTGCAACTCTTGGGTATCTTTATTGAGGAAACGTTTCGCCACACAGTGGCTTCATCAGTCCATACAAAGGAGAATCTTGAAGAACAGGAGGAGAATGAGGTAATCAGTCCCTCAACCTTGAGTCGATGTGGTCAGTCCATCAATCTTGAATAGAATACGGCATACGTGCTGAGAAGGAGCTTATAAACCGTTGGCAGGAGAGGTGAAGCAGTCATAGGTGGTGTCACATTTGTTCAATGTTGAAGTAGGTCGTGCCCAAGAATTAGGCAAGCGAAGAATTCCCAAGTATTAAGATCCCAAGAAGTTGCAGTGTCTGACAGGTTTGTAGATGAATGGTTCAGAGAACCGACATGTTGATAAATTAGACACATGTGCAACTCTTGGGTATCTTTATTGAGGAACCGTTTCGCCACACAGTGGCTTCATCAGTCCATACAAAGGAGAATCTTGAAGAACAGGAGGAGAATGAGGTAATCAGTCCCTCAACCTTGAGTCGATGTGGTCAGTCCATCAATCTTGAATAGAATACGGCATACGTGCTGAGAAGGAGCTTATAAACCGTTGGCAGGAGAGGTGAAGCAGTCACACAGGTAACTCACACAGGTAACTCACACAGGTAACTCACACAGGTAACTCACACAGGTAACTCACACAGATAACTCACACAGGTAACTCACACAGGTAACTCACACAGGTAACTCACACAGGTACCTCACACAGGTAACTCACACAGGTAACTCATACAGGTAACTCACACAGGTAACTCACACAGGTAACTCACACAGGTAACTCACACAGGTAACTCACACAGGTAACTCACACAGGTAACTCACACAGGTAACTCACACAGGTAACTCACACAAGTAACTCACACAGGTAACTTACACAGGTACTATGTTACAGACTGATGTACGGACTATGTGAAAAAATTAGTCTAACTTGGGTTTTGTTTGTGTCATAGTAATGTCACTTGCATGAGTCTGTAATGGTTGTTAGTGCTAGTGAGTCGAAAGAGAAGGTTTTAGGAGTTGTGAGTTGTAATGGCTGTTATAGCTGGAATGGTTGTGACCGAAATGAAACGGAGTTGTGAGTGCTTGTGGAGTTGTAAGCGTTATGAGTTGTAATGTTTTGAGTTTGTAGAGATGGTTGTAGGAATTGAGTGCTTGTGAGTTTGTAGAAATGGTTGTAAGAGTTGTGAGTGCTTGTAAGTTTGTAGAGATGCTTGTGAGGTATGAGTTTGTAAAGAGATTTAGAGAGATTGTAAGTTGTAGAGATGACTTTAGGAGTTGTGAGTACTTGTAATGGTTGTAGGAGTTGTATTAGTTGTAAGTGCTTGTAACGGTTGTAGGAGTTGTGAATGCTTGTGAGTTGCGAGTGCTTGTGAGTTGTGAGTTCTTGTGAGTTTGTAGATTCTTAGAATGCTTGCGAGTTGAAGAGATGGTTTTTAAACGTTGTGAGTACTTGCAATGGTTGTAGGAGCTGTGAGTTGTAATTGTTGTGTGTGCTTGTGATAGTTGTAGGAGTTGTGAGTGCTTGTCTGTTGTAATATTTGTGAGTGTGAGTTTATAGAGTGGTGATTTGAGTGTTTGTGAGTTTGTACAAAGGTGTGGAGAACGCTTGTGAGTTGTGAGTGCTTGTGAGTTTGTAGAGAGTGCTTGTGAGTTGTACAGATGGATGTGAGTTTGTAGAGTGTGGAGAACGCTTGTGAGTTGTGCTTGTGAGTTTGTAGAGAGGTCTGGAGAATGCTTCTGAGTTGTGAGTGCTGTGAGTTTGTAGAGGATGCTTGTGAGTTGTAAAGATGAATGTGAGTTTGTAGAGTGGCGGAGATCGCTTTGATTGTGCTTATGAGTTTGAAGAGAGGTTTGGAGAATGCTTGTGGGGTTTGTCTTGTGAGTTTGTAGAGATTGGTTGCAAGTGCTTTTGAGTTGTAATGTTGTGAGTGTGTGATTGTAATGGTTGTGTAATGTTTGGTGAGTTTGAAGAGTTGTGTTCACTGGGAGAGTTACATTTGATTTAAACCAACCCCCCCCCCCACAGTGTATCAGTGCCCCCCCCTCAGGTGTATGCAGTGAAGAAGAATAGTGGTCACCCTCATAGACATTTGCCTGGAGGCATAGCCATGTGTTTTGTACCCCCCTGAAGTTGCTTGTTGTACCCCCTGAAGGTTGGCTTGTTGTGACCCCCTGAAGGTTGGCTTGTTGTACCCCCTGAAGGTTGGCTTGTGTGTACCCTGAAGGTTGGCTTGTTTGTGAACACCCTGAAGGTTTTGGCTTGTTGTGTACCCCCTGAAGGTTTGGCTTGTTTTGTACCGCCCCCCTGAAGGTTGAGTTGTTGTGTACTCCCCTGAAGTTGGCTTGTTGTTACCCCCTGAAAGGTTGCTTGTTGTGTACCCCCTGAATGTTGGCTTGTTGTGTACCCCCTGAAGGTGTGCTTGTATGTGTACCCCCTGAAAGGTGGCATGTTGTGTACCGCCCCTGAAGGTTGCCTTGTTGTGTAACCCTGAAGTTGGCTTGTTGTGTACCCTGATGGTTGGCTTGTGTGTCCGTCCCTGAGGTTGGGCTTGTTGTGTACCCCCGAAGGTTGGCTTTTGTGTACCCCCCCTGAAAGGTTGCTTGTTGTGTTCCCCCTGAAGGTGGCTTGTTGTGTACCCCCTGAAAGGTTGCCTTGTTGTGTAACCCCCTGTAAGGTTGGCTTGTTGTGTAACCCCCTGAAGGTGGGCTTGTTTGTGTACCCCCTGAAGTTGGCTTGTGTGTAACCCCCTTAAGTGTGGCTTGGTTGTGTACCCCTGAAGTTTGGCTTGTTGGTCCCCCTGAAGGTTGGCTTGTTGTTTACGCCCTGAAGGTTGGCTTGGTTGTGTACCCCCTGAAGGTTGCCTTGTTTGTGTCCCCCTGAGTTGGTATGTTGTTACCACCCCCTGAAGGTTGGCTTGTTGTGTACCCCCTGAAGGTTGGCTTGTTGTGACCCTCCTGAAGGTTGTCTTGTATGTGTACCCCCTGAAAGGTTGGCATGTTGTGTACCCCCTGAAGGTTGCTTTTGTACCCCCTCAGGTTGGTAATGTTGTGTACCCCCTGAAGGTTGCTTGTTGTGTAACCCCCTGAAGTTGCTTGTTGTGTACCCCCATGAAGGTTGGCGTGTTGTGTATCCGCCCTGAACGGTTGGCTGTTTGTGTACCCCCTGAAGTTGGGCTTGTTGTGTAACCCCCTGAAGGTTGGCTTGTTGTGTACCCCCCCTGAAGGTTGCTTGTTGTGTACCCCCTGAAGGTTGGCATGTTGTGTACCCCCTGAAGGTTGGCTTGTTATGTACCCCTGAAGTTGGCTTGTTGTGTACCCCCGAAGGTTGGCATGTTGGTTACGCCCCAGAAGTTGGCTTGTTGTGTATCCCCTGAAGGGTTGGGGCTTGTTTGTGTACCCCCTGAAGGTTGGCTTGTTGTTGTACCCCCTGAAGTTGCTTGTTGTGTACCCCCCCTGAAGGTTGGCTTGTTGTGTACCCACTGCCGGTTGGCTTGTTGTGTACACGCTACCCCCTGAAGTTGGCTTGTTGTGTACCCCCTGAAGGTGGCTTGTTGTGTACCCCCTGATTGTTGCATGTTGTGTACCCCCTGAAGGTAGCTTGTTGTGTAACCCCGGAAGGTTGGCTTGTTGTACCCCTTGAAGGTGGGCTTGTTGTGTACCCCCTCCTGAAGGTTGGCTTGTTGTGTACCCCCGAAGGTTGGCTTGTTGTGTATCTACCCTGAAGGTTGGCTTAATGTGTACCCCCTGAAGGTTTTTCTTGTTGTGGTACCCCCCCCTGAAGGTTGGCTTATTGTGTACTCCCCTGAAGGTTGGCTTGTTGTGTACCCGCCTGAAGGTTGGCTTGTTGTGTACCCCCTGAAGGTTGGCTTGTGGTGTGCCCCCTGAAGGTTGCTTGTTGTGTACCCCCTGAAGTAGGCTGTTGTGGTACCACCCCCTGAAGGTTGGCATGTTGTGTACCCCCTGAAGGGTAGCGTTGTTGTTGTACCCCCTGAAGTTTGGCTTGTTGTGTACCCCCCTGAGGGGTTGGCTTTTGTTTACCCCCTGAAGGTTGGCTTGTTGTGTAAACCCCCTTAAGGTTGGCTTGTTGTGTACCCGCGGCCTGAAGGGTGGCCTTGTTGTGTACCCCCTAAAGGTTGGCATGGTTTGTGTACCCCCTGAAGGTTGGCTTGTTTTGTACCCCCTGAAGGTTGGCTGTTGTGTACCGTACCCGCCTGAAGGTTGGCTGTTGTGTACCGCCCTGAGGTTGGCTTGTTTGTACCCCCTGAAGGTTGGCTTGTTGTGTACCCCCTGAAGGTTTGCTTGTTTGTGTACCCCCTGAAGGTTGGCTTGTTGTATAAATACCCCCTGAAGGTAGGCTTTTGTGTACCCCCTGAAGGTTGGCATGTTGTGTACCCCCAGAAGGTTAGCTGTTGTGTGTACCCCCTGAAGTTGGCTTGTTGTGTGCCCTCCCCCTGAAGGTTGGCCTTTTTGTGTAATCCCCTAAGTTGGCTTGTTTGGTGTACCCCCTGAAGGTTGGCTTGTTTGTGACCCCTGACTTGGTTTGTGTGTACCCCCTGAGTTGGTTACTTGTGTACCCCTGAAGGTTGGCTTTTTGGTAGCCCGCCTGAAGGTTGGCTTCTTGTGTACCCCCCCTGAAGGTTGGCTATGTTGTGTACCCCCTGAAGGTTGGATTGTTTGTGTACCCCCTGAAGGTTGGCTTGTTAGTACCTACCGCCCCTGAAGGTTGGCTTGTTGTGTACACCCTGAAGGTGGCTTGTTGTTACCCCCTGAAGGTTGGCTTCTTGTGTCCCCTGAAGGTTGGCTGTTGTGTACCCCCTGAATGTTTGGCTTCTTGTGTAACTGCCCCTGAGGTTGGCAATTGTGTACCCCCTGAAGGTTGGCTTGTTGTGTACCCCCGAAGGTTGGCTTGTTATTTACCCCCTGAAGGTTGGCTTGTTGGTAACCCCCTGAAAGGTTGGCTTTGATGTGTACCCCTGAATGGTTGGCTTGTTGTGTACCCCCTGAAGGTTGGCTGTGTTGTGTACCCCCTGAAGGTTGGCGTGTTGTGTACCCACTGAAGTTGGCATGTTGTGTTACCCCCGAAGGTTAGCTTGTTGTTGTACCCCCTTGAAGGTTGGCTTCTGTGTACCCCCTGAAGGTTGGCTTGTTTGGTTACCCCCTGAAGGTTTGGCATGTTTGTGTACCCCCTGAAGGTTGGCTTGTTTGGACCCCCCTGAAGTTGGCTTGTTTGTATACCCCCTGAAAGGTTGGCTTGTTGTGTTCCTACCACCTGAAGGTTGGCTGTTTGTGTACCCCCCTGAAGGTTGCTTGTTGTGTACCCCCCTGAAGTTGCATGTTGTGTACCCCCTGAAGGTTACTTGTTGTGTACCCCCTGAAGTTGCTTTTGTGTAACCCACTGAAGGTTTGGGCTTGTTGTGTACCCCGTACCCCCTGAAGGTTGGCCTTGTTGTGACCCCCTGAAGTTGGCTTGTTGTTACCCCCTGAAGGTTGCTTGTTTCGGTGTACCCCCTGAAGGTGGGCATGATGTGGTACCCCCTAAGGTTGGCTTGTTGTGTACCCCATGAAGGTTGACTTGAGTGTACCCCCTGAAGGTTGGCTTGTTGTGACCCCCTGAAGGTTGCTTGGTTGTGTAACCCCATGAAGGTTGGCTTGTTGTGTACCCCCGTGAAGGTTGGCTTGTTATGTTTTTGTACCCCTGAAGGTTGCTTTTTGTGTACCCCCTGAAGGTTGGCTGTTGTGTACCCCCTGAAGTTGGCATTTTGTGTACCCCTGAAGGTTGGCTTGTTGTGTACCCCCTGAAGATTGGCTTGTTGTGTACCCCCTGAAGGTTGGCTTGTTGTGTACCCCCTGAAGGTTGGCTTGTTGTGTACCCCCAGAAGATTGGCTTGTCGTGTACCTCCTGATTTGTTTGGGTTTTGTCGTGTACCTTACATCCTGATGGTTGGGTTGACTGTACCTCCTGATTGTTGGGTTGTCGTGTACCTCCTGATGGTTGGGTTGTCGTGTACCTCCTGATTGTTGGTTTGTCGTGTACCTCCTGATGGTTGGGTTGTCGTGTACCTCCTGATGGTTGGCTTGTCTGTCTCCTGATGGTTGACATGTGAAACTAAAAAATATTTAATAAAAATGTTATATTGTTTTGTTTTGAAACACCAATGTTTGTTCTTGCTTTATGCACCTTTATAATCTTAATACCTCTAAAAAATAATTGCCCCAGGAGTTATATTTCACCTTTGCTACAATATTACCACATAAATGGTCAGGAGTTTACCTTTGTCACCTTCGGACCACTTCGTTTCTTTCAGAAGAAATGGCGACCAAGATCAACACATCTGCTTTGGGAACACAGAGCTGTAACACATATTTGAAATGTGGACCAGAGCTGTATCACATCTGGGGGGGGGCTTCGTAGCCAGGTGCATAGCTTTAACTTATTGCCATGTAAGCGGCAGGCGCTGTAACAATATCCTTTGTTTACCCTTGTGGACCAGAGAGAGGCGTCACATAAGTGATCAGAGAACAACTGCTTTTGGGGGCCCAGGAGCTATAGCCATCTTTTAAACCATTGGTAGCTTGTCTCTTTTGCACTGAATAATGAGTCCTTAATGAATACGACCTCGAGATGGCTGATGTATATCGACAACACAAAAGTCTACGGACATCTGTGATCCTATTTCATAACTCTATTAATTAAATCATTACCTCTGACATATCATTGCCGTGTATTTTCAAATAAACATTAATTTTTTAAATTCTTATATTTCATTCACAACCCAATTAATATACACCTTCTGTATATAAAAAACTCCCACTTAAACAAACTTTCACAACTATATATAGAGGTTGTTGTTTAACACAACACTTCGTGATGTGCCAACCTGTATTTTTTTTTTTAATTAAGAGTCAACTTGTTATAAAATACTTAATGGCCTATTTTATTGTAATTTATCGATTCTTTCATTTACATTCAGCCGGTAAATGACCCCTGTCGGTTTTAGCGCTTCGTCTGATTATATATTCATGAATCGTATTATATATTATGTACATATCTTTTTTCCCTCTTTACGGATGCCACGAAGTATAATATTTATACAAGCGACCAGTGCGAACATATCGCAGAAATCCGCTTAGAAGCCTCGGCATTATTCATCCTCGGAATAAGAATGAACCTTCGAAATCATAACACCTTAAAGCCTCCGTATTATGAATTGTCAGTATGTAATAGAAATAGTATATTTACCATTGTTATATACCCTGAGTATTAAAATCCTCGGTATCATAATCTTTAGTATTCTCAACTGATCAGTATTAGGCATTTTCAGTTTCCATGAATCTCGCTGAATTTAAAAAACTCGGCACATCTTTTATTTGGTCTAACAACAACAACAATAGCAACAGCAGCAGCGTGATCGTCTTCTTAGGCCGTAGTTATGGTCGGGTCGTGTCGTGGACGTGGTCGTGGTCCGTGTCGTGGTCGTGTCGGGTCGTTAGTAGTACTACAATAGTGCTTCACAGGTAAATACGCAGTTTTGTATGTTTGATGTGTTGACCTTTATAGGAGCGGAAGAGGAACTGGAAACGAACATACACATTCTTCTTCAGCACTCTGGCCAAAGGCGTCTGGTAACTTTTCTTCTAAAAGAGTGACTGGAGAAAGAAAGTATCTGGTGAAGGTGTCTGGAGGTGACTGAGGGATGAAAGTATCTGGGGAAGGTGTCTGATGGTGACTGGAGTGAAGAAAGTATCTGGGGGAAGGTTGTCCTGAAGGTGATTGGAGGGAAGAAAGGATATCGGAAAGGTGTCGGGGGTGACTGAGGGAAGAAAGTATCTGGGAAAGGTTTCTGAAGGTGACTGGAGGGAAGAAAGTAATCTGGGGAAGGTGTCTGAATAAGGTGACTGGGAGGGGAAGATAGTATCTTGGGAAACTGTCTGAGAAGGGAGGAAATTATCCTGGGGAAACTGCCTGGAGGATGAAGTATCTGGGAAGATGTCTAGAGGTGACTGGAGGCAGGCGTTCTGTGAAGGAATGTGCGAGTGCTAGGTGGGTGTCTCCTGCCACAAATTGGATGGAATGTTTTTGGTGTCAAAGATACAAATCTAATAGTAGTAGTATGTTAGGTTTTTGTAAAACTATTAGTAGTAATAGTAGTAGTAGTAGTAATGGAAGTGGTAAACTAGTAGTATAATAATATAGAACAGTAGTAGCAGCAATAGAGGCAGAGGTAACTCAGGTTACTTACGTAAAGTCAAAGTTTATTTTTTAAGGGGAACTCGTCCTAATACTTCAGTGGATTAAAAATGACTCAAGACAATTTCATTTTTAATCGTCCATTTCAGACACTAAAAAACATAATATAGACATTTCTTCATCTGTGAAATATTTTCACTATTCTTCTTAAAGCAGTTGACCCACCACCGAATTAGCAACCAAAAGTTACCTCTGCTAAATACTACTACTACTACTACTACTGCTGCTACGACGTACTAGCTACTACTACTACTGACTAAACTACTACTACTACTTACTGCTGCTGCTGCAACTACTACTACTACTATCTACTACTACTACAACGCTACTACTACGACTCACTACTACTACTACTACTTCTACTACTTCTACTCTACTACTGCTGCTAACTTACTAACTACGTACACTACTACTAACTACTACAACTACAGCACTACTACTACTTACTACTACTACTACTACTCTTCTAACTACTACTACTACTACTACTGCTGCTAGTACTACTACTACTACTACTACTACTACTACTACTACTACTACTGCTGGCTACTACTACTACTACTACACTACTACAACTACTACTGAACGTACTCCTGCTACTACTACACTTACTACTACTCTACTACTACTGCGCGCTGCTGCTGGCTACTACTACTACTACACTACTGCTGCTGCTGCTGCTACAACTACTACTACTACTACTACTACCTAAACAACTTCTATACTACTACGTACTACTACTACTACTACAACTGTCTTCTGCTACTAGTACTACTACTAACTACTACTACTGCTGCGCTGCTACTACTACACGACTACTACTACGTTCAACTACTGACTACTACTACTACTACTGTTACTACACTACAACTAACAACTACTACTGACACTAACTAACTTCTACTACACGACTACTACTACTACTACTACTTACTTCTGCTGCTACTAGTACTACTACTACTTTACACTACGTACTACTACTACTGCTGCTGCTGCTACTACTACTACTACACTACTCACTATACTACTGTTACTACCTAATACTGACTACTACTAACTACTACAACTACTACTTTACTGTTACACTACTACTACTACTACTAGTACTTACTTCTGCTGCTACTAGTACTCTACTACTACTATTACTACGACTAATACACTACGACTTAACTACTGGCTGCTGCTACTACTCCCTACTACTACTACCACTACACTACTGTGCAGCTGCTGCTACTCTAACTACTACTACTACTACTACTACTATTCTACTGTATCGACTACTACTACTATACTACTTGCTGCTGCTACAAAAACTACTACTACATTAATACTACTGACTACTGAACATTAAAATGGTATACAATACCGACAGGTTTGTTAGGTAAGACACATATGCAACAGTTTAGGTATCTTATTATGAAACGATCCGCCTCACAGCAGTAGGCGTGCTTTTCTTCAGTCAAGTACAGAAAAGTTTATAGAAGCAGAAGATACATGAAGACGATGTAAATCAGTCCATCACCCTAAATGTTTTGAGGTGGTCAGTCCCATCAGTCCTGGAGAAAGAAGCATGTTCCATAGTATGAAACAATATGGGAGATGAAGTACAGGATGGAGCTTTATAGCGCCAAAGTGAGACGTAGGCCACTAGGAGAGGTAAGAACTCAGATGTTGAAGGTCAGGTCCCTCCTCAAACCAGCCGCTCTCACTATGGAAGTTGTCGAAGTTGATATTTGCAGGTCCTGTACCCAAGATATAGATACCCTTTGTGTTGCAGTGTCTGACAGATGAACCTTAGAAATGGTATAAAATACCGACAGGTTGTTAGGTAAAGACACATATGCAACAGTTAGGTATCTTTATTATGAAACGTTTCGCCTACACAGTAGGCTCTTCAGTCCAAGTACAGAAAAGTTGATAGAAAGCAGAATATTCTTGAAGACATGTAATCAGTCCATCAACGCCTTAAAGTTTTGAGGTGGTCAGTCCCTTCAGTCCTGGAGATGAGCATTGTTTCCCATATTAAGAAAACTATATGGAGGATAAGTGACAGGATGGAGCTTTTAACGGCCAAGAGGTGAGACGTAGCCACTATGAGAGGTTAAGAACTCAGAGTTGAAAGGGTCAGGATCGCACCCCCTCTCAAATCCAGCCGCTCTCACTAGTGGAATTTTGTCGAAGTTGATTGCAGGTCTGTACCAAGATACCCTTGTGTTGCAGTGTCTGACAGATTGAACATTAAAATGGTATAAAATACCGACAGGTTGTTAGGTAAGACACATATGCAACAGTTAGGTATCTTTATTATGAAACGTTTCGCCTACACAAAACTTTAAGGGTGATGGACTGATTACATCGTCTTCAAGTATCTTCTGCTTCTATCAACTTTTCTGTACTTGACTGAAGAAGCCTACTGTGTAGCGAAACGTTTCATAATAAAGATACCTAACCGTTGCCATATGTGTCTTACCTAACAACCTGTCGGTATTTTTATACATTTTAATGTCATCTGTCAGACACTGCAACACAAGGGTACTTGGCACAGACCTGCAATCAACTTCGACAACTTCCACTAGTGAGAGCGGCTGGATTTGAGAGGGACCTGACCTTTCAACATCTGAGTTCTTACCTCTCCTAGTGGCCTACGTCTCACCTCTTGGCGCTATAAAAGCTCCATCCTGTCACTTCATCTCCATATTGTTTCATACTATGGAACAATGCTCTTCTCCAGACTGAGGGACTGACCACCTCAAAACTTTAAGGGTGAGGACTGATTACATCGTCTTCAAGTATCTTCTGCTTCTATCAACTTTTCTGTACTTGACTGAAGAAGCCTACTGTGTAGGCGAAACGTTTCATAATAAAGATACCTAACTGTTGCATATGTGTCTTACCTAACAACCTGTCGGTATTTTATACCATTTTAATGTTCAATCTGTCAGACACTGCAACACAAGGGTATCTTGGTACAGACCTGCAATCAACTTCGACAACTTCCACTAGTGAGAGCGGCTGGATTTGAGAGGGACCTGACCTTTCAACATCTGAGTTCCTTCCTCTCCTAGTGGCCTACGTCCTCACCCCTTGGGGCTATAAAAGGCTCCATCCTGTCATTCATCTCCATATTGTTTCATACTATGGAACAATGCCCTTTTCCAGACTGAGGGACTGACCACCTCAAAACTTTAAGGGTGATGGACTGATTACTCGTTCCCTTTAAGTTCTTCTGCTTCTATCAACTTTTCTGTACTTGACTGAAGAAACCTACTGTGTAGGCGAAACGTTTCATAATAAAGATAACCTAACTGTTGCATATGTGTCTTACCTAAACAACCTGTCGGTATTTTATACCATTTTAATGTTCAATCTGTCAGACACTGCAACACAAGGGTATCTTGGACAGGGCCTGCAATCACTTCGACAACTTCCACTAGTGAGAGCGCTGGATTTGAGAGGACCTGACTTTCAACATCTGAGTTCTTTCCCTTCCCAGTGGCCTTTTCGTTCAAACCTCTTTGGCGCTTTAAAGCTCCATCCTGTCTTCATCTCCCTATTGTTTCATACTATGGAACAATGCTTTCTCCAGACTGAGGGACTGACCACCTCAAAACTTTAAGGGTGATGGACTGATTACATCGTCTTCAAGTATCTTTTGCTTCTATAATTTTTGTATTGATGAAAGAGGGGGCCTTTCTGTTAGGCAAACGTTTCTAATAAAATACTAACTGCATATTGTGTCTTACCTTTTACTAAAACTCTGTCTGTGTATTTTATACATTTAAAATATAATACTTACTAAAGATCAAACACTATTTTTGTGTACTAGTCTCTATACATTCACAATTCTACTACTACTACTGCTGCTGCTGCTGCTACTATTACTACTACCTACTACTACTAATACTACTAATAACTTCACGACTGTTACTAACTACTACGACTACTTCGCTGCAACTAGTACGACCTTACTACTATTACTTACTACACACACTACTACTGCTGCTGCTGCTACTACTACTACTACTACACTACTGTTTACTACTACTACTACTAGTACTACTTCTGCGGCTACTATTACTCTACACTATTACGACACTCCTACTACTACTGCTGCGGCTTGCTACTAGGCTCACTACTTCTACTACTACACTAATGTTACTACTACTACTACAACTTACACTACTAAGTACTACTACTGTGACTACTACTACTACTACTACAAGTACTACATCGCTGCTACTAGTACTACTACTTACTATTAGACTACTAATACTACTACTGCTGCTGCTGGCTACTACTACTACTACTACTACCACTGACTATAACAGCATGCTGGCTGCTACTACTACTACACACTACTACTACACTACTGTTTACTACTACAACTACCTAACTACATACTTCTGCTGCTAGCTAGTAGCACTACTACTATTACTACGACTACTACTACTACTACTGCTGCTGCTGCTGCTACTACTACTACTACTACATCAATACACTAATACTAACTACTAAAGTTATTCTACTACTACTACTACTTCTGCTGCTACTAATACTACTACTACTATTACTACTACTACTACTACTCAGCTGCTGCTACTACTACTACTACACTACTACTCACTACTACTAATACTACTACTACAGCTTACTACTACTACTACTACGTTCTGCGGCTACTAGTACTGACTACTACTATTACTACTTCACTACTACTACTTACTATGCTGTTTCTACTACTAATAACTACTACTACTACTACTATTGTGACGACTACTACAGCTACTAGTGCTACCACTGATACTACTACTTCTACGTCCGACCTATTGCTACTAATACTACTACTAACTGCAGCTGGCTACGTACTACTACTACTACTACTACTGGTACTGAGCTACTCACTACTGTTAGCTACTACTACTCACTGTGTGTACTGACTACAACTACTGCTACAAGTGGCTACAACTTAACTACTATACAACTACTAGTGTTTTCTTCTACAATGTAGCACAACACTACTACTTCTGCTGCTACTACTACTACTACTATACCTTAAAATACCTACTACTACTACAACTTGCTGCTGCTGCTAGCTACTACTACTACACTGCGGCTGCACTATTACACTTCTACAACTAATACTACTGCTGCTGCAGTACTACTACTACACTGACTGTTACTACTACTACTACTACGGCTCTGCTCTACTACTACTACTACTACTACAACTACATACTACTACTAACTGTTACTACTACAACGACTACGAATAAGTGCTACAACTATACTACTACTCTACTACTTCTATTGCTAGTATACTACTACCACCACCATCACAACCGACTGTGCCAAAACATGACCAGCAAGTACCTGCTAATGCTCTTTCACATTATTTTTACTAATACTATTAAATTGTTTAGGTAGATTTGATAAAACAATAATATGTCTCTTTATAACACATGTGTCTTGTACCCAACAT
This sequence comes from Cherax quadricarinatus, assembly GCF_026875155.1. Classification (NCBI taxonomy): domain Eukaryota; kingdom Metazoa; phylum Arthropoda; class Malacostraca; order Decapoda; family Parastacidae; genus Cherax; species Cherax quadricarinatus. Next base: position 5,019,369 of record NC_069405.1, read on the forward strand.
AACTAGATCTCTCTCAACATCATTACATCCCTCCATTATCTCTTAGAAATTAAAAAATCCCAACAGTGGATAATCCTAGATTCAGAAATTGTGCCATTTAATGGTAGTGAGAACTGCTCCTCCAAATTAATAAAATATGCTGGTTACTCTCACTGGTAAACTTAGGTGCTAAGCTATATTACTTTCAGCAAACTGAACAGCACAAGTCCTGCTGCAGCTGACTGCGATCAGCCAGCTGACAGTAGAGTCAACCTGACAGATAGCAGTCCTACCCAGACAGAGAGATGAATCAGCGAGATTGACAGCAGAGTTAGACAGATTGACAGAAGAGAGTCAGCTAGGCTGACAACTGGGTAAGCCAGGCTGTCAGTGAACAATGCAGGCTGACCAGCTCACCACAGATCTATGCTATTTATTGTGTTTTATTATATAGTCCGATAAACTTACTTTTCTTGCAATATTCACTTTCATATCTACAAACACACACTCACAACACACACACACACATCACACACACACACACACACACACACACACACACACACAATCACACACACACACACATACACGCACACACTACACACACTACCTCACATCACACTCACACACACACACACACAGACGTTACACACACCCACACACACACACACACACACACACATCACACAACACTCACACCACCAATACCCACCACAACCAACGCATACACACACACACACATCACACACACACACACACACTCCCTCACTCACACATACACACATACACATACACCAACACACACACACATACACACACACACAACATACACACACATACACACTACACACACACACACACAACACACACACATACACACAACACACACACACAACACACAGTGCACAGCAGCCACACACATGGAAGGAGCAGCACATAACCCCAGAAACACCTGGCAGAAGGAACTCAGGCCACGGACCACACCCCAAGGCAACTGAAAATCCAAACCAACCAACACACTCCGATATCCCTCTGTTCCCACCCCCCGCACCACAGTTACAGTATAGAACAGAAGTTGAAGGTTGTACACGAAATGCAGATGGTTTAACGAATAAAACCGAGGAATGGCAAGAAAGAATCAATGAAAGTCCCCATACATCATAACAGTTACAGAAAGCGCTCAAAACTCACGGAGACAGTAACAGATGCAATCTTCCCACCATTAGACCAGATCAGGTGGAAAGAAGAGAAGGGCAGAGGGGGGAGGTGGGGTTTCTCTCCTCGCAAAAAACAGATGGAGAATTCGAGAAAAATGGAAGCTTAGATGAGACGGAGAAAGAGACTACAGAGTATGTAACTCTTCAGTCTGGGAACACAAAGTGGTCATTGCAGTGGATGTATAATCCACAACAGAACTGTCAGGAGGCCAAAAGGCATATGAATAGATCATCCGAGCAATGGTGACACTCTTGCTGAGGTGGGCAAAGAAGAGCCTCACTCCGAGCAGAGCAAAGTAGCTGTTATGGGAGATTCAACCACAGGAGATTTACTGGGAAAACCCTACCACAGGGGGGTCCCCGAAACTTGGAGGCCAGGATGTGTGGACGTGTGTAAGAACACACCATGCAGCCAACATGTTAAGGACACTACCAGAGTGAGAGAGGAGGATGAACCAGCAAGACTGGACCCTTTGCTCACCCTGGTCAGCTCAGACATTGAGGACATCAAGTATGAGAGCCCCCTAGGAGCTAGCGACCACGTGGTTCTGTGCTTTGAATACATAGTAGAGCTGCAAGTGGAGAGAATAACAGGAGTTGAATGGGAAAAGCCTGGCTATAAAAGAGGGGACTACATAGGGTTGAAGAACTTCCTGCGGGAGGTCCAGTGGAACAGAGAACTGGCAGGAAAACCAGTAATGAATGATGGAATATGTAACAACAAAATGCAAGGAGGCAGTGGAAAGGTTTATTCCCAAGGGCAACAGTAACAACGGAAGACCAAACGAGCCCCTGGTTTACCCGACGGTGTAAGGAGGCAAAAACAAAGTGCATTAGAGAATGGAAAAAGTACAGAAGGCAGAGAACAAACGAAAATAGGGAGATCAGTCGCAGAGCCAGGAATGAGTATGCATAGGTAAGGAGGGAGGCCCAGCGACAGTATGAAAATGACATAGCATCGAGAATAAGATTAACCCGAAACTGTTGTATAGCCACATCAGGAGGAAGACAACAGTCAAAGACCAGGTGATAAGATTAAGGACAGAAGGTGGAGAACTCACAAGAAATGATCAGGAGATATGTGAGGAGCTGAACAGGAGATTTAAGGAAGTTTTTACAGTAGAGACAGGAAGGGCTGTGAGAAGACAGCACAGAAGGGAACATCAAGAGGGAATATGCCAACAAGTGTTGGATGACATACGAACAACCGAGGAGGAGGTGAAGAAGCTCTTATGTGACCTTGACACCTCAAAGGCGATGGGACCGGACAACATCTCCACATGGGTCCTTAAGGGAGCGGTCAGGTGTATCATATCGACGTCTTTATTTTTCAACCGATTACGTTCATTTTTGGTGTACTATTAGAAGCTTATATTAATACGCGAGCCTGATTTTCAAATGCCTCGAAAAACTGCTCAGGTTCATTATCAACAAAACGAGGTACTAGCGGCTGTGCTTTTTGCACATTAAACTTGTCACCAACAATGCTGAAAACGCCTCCTCTCCTCTCTATCAAACCCCTCTTTGGTAAATGAACGTTGCTTTCTGGTTGTTTCAAGATTGAGTTTGGCCAGCTTGAGCGCAAACGAAGCTGACTCTCCCTGTTCACCATCTGCTTCACAAAATTGCTGGTCTGATTGCTCCGGTGTTAGTCCTCCCACATTACGAAGGAATTAAAGAGGAGATCTGCCCCAGTAGCAGCAGACATCTCGGTTTAGTGCACCATACTTGCTTCAACCTTTACTTTGGTATCAATAGCGTCAAGAAGCTGCGCATCAGTAAAGATTCATTGATATTCTATGCCAACGGAACGAGCAATTTACCAGCAGCGCTGTAGAGATAGTTTGGGCAAATTTAGGAGAGGATACTCAGACACCAGTGGCCTCACATGTGTTGGTGACTGTTGCAAACCCTGAATGGTTTGCAATGATTATTATGTATATTTATATATAATTATTATCTTTTCATATAATTTTATACTGCTTATATTTGCGATAATAGCTAAATCGCGAATATATTGCTTTATAATATTATTTGACGTAGTTATGTTGTTAGGTAGGATGTTACATATTATGTGCTCAGTTCAAGTCTTGATTGTCTAACTACTGTAATTATCGCTTGTGGCTCGGTAGACTGCCGCTTCTTGCTGGACAGCGACCCACGGAGCTATCACGTGATCGAGAGGGGGTGTCCTCACCTCGCCTGAAGTATTCAGTCTGGTCTAGACTCTCTTGGTGGTTGGACAGATTGTCTGTCTCATTATTCTTGTTAGTTCTGTAGAACTCTGTTCACAGAACATTGTATAGACTTAGTGATTTTCGACGTTGTACTGAGGTTGTGTGTCGCATAGACACTCTGAACAACTCAGGTCCTGAGCTGTAGCTTCTGACCTAACTTGTACTGGTATCTGTGTATTATCACAGTCGGGGATTTTCTTATGCTGAACTTAGATTCAGTATTATGGGAGCTTTGTGACTTTTGTGGAGGATCTGCTGATGGTTCCTACTAGCTGTCGTTATATTATCTCCTTGTTCCTGATTGTGTCGCAGTTGCTTGTTATATTGCTATTGGGCTTAGCATTCTTTTTATTGTTCAAGTAGACTGTTCTGACTGCCAGTTGGTCAAGAAGTTAGTTTATTTGAGGACTTTGTCAGTCACTTGTTTAAGTCTAGTCGAGTCGTGAGACATAGCGAACTACTTAGAGCACTTACTCACATACACACTTACTTGTACATATTTGTAATATCTTATTAAATGTTAATGTACCAGACGGTACTTAAGAATTATAAATGTGATATGTGCTTTCAGCACAATAATATTGTACTCGAGAGAAGTGATATTATTTTGATTACTGTGATTAATTTAATTTAATTTGATAATATACCTCTAGACTTAATAAATTTATTAAATTTTAATTTCTCTGGTTAGTAGCCTACCAGTTGTAATCCTGAAGCACTATTGAATCATACTGAATTCTAATGGATAATTGGACAAGGATACTGATTACTTGTTATGAAAACCCAGTAACAGGCTGGAGGCTAGAAGGGCAGTCCTTTCTAGTATTCACTGGAGATCTTTAAGCTTTTAGAATCGCGTTTTTGTAACAGTGACATAGCCCAGTATAGCAAAATGCTGTGATGCATGCAACACACAGCAATAACACAGAACAACTTGCAGGATACACACAGTAGCAAGGCTGACTCGCAATGCGGAAAGCGATAGCAGAGACAATATGAACGATACTAAAACCAGAGACAGCTCCAGCTGCCAGGTAGGCCCCCATATTACGAACACAGGAATATTATGGCCTGTGAACTTGGTCTTAATGAGATTAAAGTGGAGCAAACAAAACTCAACAATAGTATATGACTTGTATTTTCCTTCACCAGGTATAAAAAGCAAGTATTTACAAGTACGTACACTATGTACAGTGGTGGAATAGTAAGTGTACAACACAGTGACAAAAGATGGCAAAAGCAGAAGCCAGAGAATGCACCATGCTCAACCAGCAGCTCAGGCAAGGCTGTCGATTCACTTGGCACAAGTGAACCACGTTGCTTCAGCTATGACGGGCTTGTCTGTAACTGGCCAATGAACCGAGGTACTGATTTAACGGTACCCTATTGATTATTAAATCCTTAGCATCTGGTTTGCTGGTCTGGAGGCAGCCTATATGGGAGTGTGACATTCGCTGAATAAATTGTAACATACTCGTAGCATGCCACAATTCCTCTGTTGTGATGTGTGCTGCCTTGATGTGTTGCAGTAAGGTAGTGATTTGTGTTGTAGTGATGTGTGTTGCAATGGTGTGTGCTGTTGTGATGTGTGCAATAGTGAGGTAGTGATATGTGCTCTTATGATGGGTAGTGATGTGTGCTGTAGTGATATATGTTGCAGTGAGGCAGTGATGTGTATTGTAGTGAAGTGTGTTGCGATATTGTTGTGATATGTGCTGTTGTGAGGTAATCATGTATGCTGTAGTGATGTGTGTTACAGTGAGGTATTGATGTTACAGTGAGGTAGTGATGTGTTACAGTGAGGTGGCGATGTGTGCTGTAATAATCCCAATATTCTTCAATTGGTGTCATGGAACATTTCCTAACTCAAGCTGTTATGATGTGTGTTGAGGTGATTCGCTAGAGTGTGAGTGTATTTGAAGAGCTGTTTCTTATAATGAGTGCTGTAGTAATGTCTCTTGCTATGGCATATTTGTAGTGATGTATGGTATTACAACCCAGGTACAATAAGGCCTGTTATCCAGGGTGTAAAGGGGAGCAAGGAGCAGAACAAACACAGCTGAATGACTTTGAAATATATTTTCCTTCAACAAGAGCGATAGCAAATATTTACACGTATGTACACTATATACACTTGGAAATGTATGTGTAGAACACGGTTAGTCAAAGGCAAAAACACAGCCTGGAGACAGAATGGACAACCGTGCTCAACCAGCTCTAGAATGGAAATGACAAGGGTAGACAGGTGAGTGGTGACCACGACACCTCCACAATTGCCAGACCCACCTTCTCATTGACTGAACCTAGGTACTGATCGAACGATGGGGCCCCATCGTTCGACCCTTAGTACTGGTTCGCTGGTTGGGGAGATAGCCTTTTAATGAGGGTGTGTACATGCACCGAATAAAGGTTACATGCTCTTTGCATGCCACATATGGTGTTGTAATGTGTGCTGGAATGTATATTGGGTATATATTCTGCAATATGTATTAAATTTTGCGATGTGTGAAGTGTTGATATTTTCAGCAGTACGTGATGTTATATATAATGAAGTGAAGTGTGCTATACAAATGTGTTTTACACGTGCATGCTGTAAATATGTGTCCTGTAACAGAGTATGTTCATTAATGATGTGGTCATGAGGTATGCGATGATAGAGGATGTAGTGATGGGTGTAGTCGTGATGTGTGCTGTTGAGATGTGCTCTTGTGAAGTATATTGTTGCGATGTGTACTGCTGAGATGTGTTTTGTTGTGATGTGTGTTTAGTATGTGTTTCAGTATGCATTTGCTGTTCTGATGTGAGATGTTGGGATGAGTTGTGATATAGAGATGAGTATTCTTGTGATGTGTGCTACAGTGAGACAGTGATGAGTGCTGCTGTAATGTCTGCTGCAGTGGGGTACCGATGAGTGCTGTTGAGATATGTGCTGCAGTGACGTAGTGATATGTGTTGCAGTGAAGCAGAGATGCGTGCTGCAGTGAGGTGGTGATGCGTGTTGCAGTGAGGTGGTGATGTGTGTTGGAATGAGGTAGTGATGTTGACTGTAATGATAATGTTCTTCATATGGTACTTGGTGGTGATGGTAATGGTGAAGGAGGTGGGAGTGGTGGTAGCAGTGCCGGTGGTTATGGTGGTAGTGGTGGTGGTGGCGGTAATGCTAGAAATTGCAGTGGATTTGGTTATTGTGGTGATGGTTATAATGGTGGTGGTGGTCGTAGTGGTAGAAGTTATAATACTTACGGTGATGATGGTGATGGGGAAGGTGGTAGTGATGATAATGGTGGTGGTAGTAGCCGATAGCGAAAGAGGTTGTATGGTGGTGGTGGTGGTAGCTGTGGTGGTGGAAGTCGTGGTGGTGGTAGTGGTGGTGATAGTGCAGGAGGTGCTGCTGATGGTGCTAGTTGTACTGCTGGTAGTTGTAGCGTTCGTACTGGTGATGGTGGTGGAGATAGTAGGGATGGTGGTGGTGGTAGTGGTGATATTGGTGGTAGTAGTGGTGATGGTGGTGGTGGTAGTGGTGATGGTGGTAGTTGTGATGGTGGTAGTGGTGATGGTGGTGGTGGTGGTAGTAGTGATGGTGGTAGTGGTGATGGTGGTGGTGGTGGTGGTAGTGGTGATGGTGGTGGTAGTGGTGATGGTGGTAGTGGTAGTGGGGATGGTGGTAGTGGTAGTGGTGATGGTGGTGGTGGTAGTGGTGATGGTGGTAGTGGTAGTGGAGTTGGGGGTGGTGGTGGTAGTGGAGTTGGGGGTGGTGGTGGTAGTGGTGATGGTGGTGGTGGTGGTGGTAGTGGTGATGGTGGTGGTGGTGGTAGTGGTGAGGGTGGTGGTGGTAGTGGTGATGGCGGTGGTGGTAGTGGTGATGGTGGTGGTGGTAGTGGTGATGGTGGTGGTTGTAGTGGTGATGGTGGTGGTGGTAGTGGGGATGGTGGTGGGTGGTAGTGGGATGGTGGTGGGGTAGTGGGGATGGTGGTAGTGGTGATGGTGGTGGTAGTATGGATGGTGGTGGTGGTAGTGGTGATGGTGGTGGTGGTAGTGGTGATGGTGGTGGTGGTGGTAGTGGTGATTTTTGGTGGTGGTGGGTAGTGTGATGGTGGTGGTGGTAGTGGTGATGATGGGTGGTGATGGTGGTGGTGGTGGTAGTGGGGGTGGGTGGTGTTACGATGGTGGTGGTAGTGGTGATGGTGGTGGTAGTGGTGATGGTGGTGGTAGTGGTGATGGGTGGTGGTAGTGATGGGGGTGGTGGTACTGGTGATGGTGGTGGTAATGGGTGTGGTGGTAGTGGGGGATGGTGGTGGTGATAGTGGTGATAGTGGTGGTGGAGTGGTGTGGTGGGGGTGGTAGTGGTAGTGGTGGTGGTCGTAGTGGTGATGGTGGTGGTGATAGTGGTGATGGTGGTAGTGGGAGTGGTGATGGTGGTAATGGTGATGGTGGGGGTGGTAGGGTGATGTGGTGTGGTAGTGGTGGTGGTGTATGGTATGTGGTTGGTAGTGGTGATGGTGTAGTGGGATGGTGTGTGGTAGGGTTGATGGTGGTGGTGGTATTTGGGATGAGGTGGGGGTAAAATGGGGTGGTGGTGGTTGTGTGTTATGGTGTTTTTGGAGTGGTGATGGTGGTGGGGGTAGTGGGATGGTGGTGGTGGTAGGAGTGATGGTGGTGGTGGTATGGTATGGTGGGAGTGTTGAAAGAGAGACGATGGTGTTAGTGGGGGTTCCGGGCATAGTGGTGGTGGTGTTCTGGGATTAGTGGTTTGGGGATGACTCTGGTTAGCGGTGGTGGTTTCTGGTGTTTGATGATGGTGGTTCTGGGTGTAGTGTGGTGGTTTTTGGTGTAGCGGTGGTGGAGGTTTCTGGGGGTAGTGGAAATTTTTGGGTGTAGTGGTGGTGATGGCTCTGGGTATTGTGGTTTGGGGATGGCTCTCGATGTAGTGGTGGTGGTTCTGGGTGTAGTGGCGGGATGGCTCTGGGTGTAGTGGTGGTGATGGGTCTCGATGTAGTGGCGGTGAAAAGGCTCTGGGTGTAGTGGTGGTGATGGCTCTGGGTGAGTGGTTGGTGATGGCTCTCGATGTAGTGACGGTGATGGCTCTGGTTGTAGTGCTGGTGATGGTTTTGGGTGGGTGGCGGTGATGGCTCTGGTTGTAGTGCTGGTGATGGTTCTGGGTGTGGTGGCGGTGATGGCTCTGGTTTTTATGTTTGGGGAGGTTCTGGGTGTGGTGCGGTGATGGCTCGGTTGTAGTGCTGGTGATGGTTCTGGGGGTGGTGGCGGTGATGGCTCTGGTTGTAGTGCTGGTGATGGTTCTGGGGGTGGTGGCGGGGATGGCTCTGGTTGTAGTGATGGTGATGGTTCTGGGTGTGGTGGCGGTGATGGCTCTGGTTGTAGTGCTGGTGATGGTTCTGGGGGTGGTGGCGGTGATGGCTCTGGTTTTAGTGATGGTGATGGTTCTGGGTGTGGTGGCGGTGATGGCTCTGGTTGTAGTGATGGGGATGGTTCTGGTGTGGTGGCGGTGATGGCTCTGGTTGTAGTGATGGTGATGGTTCTGGGTGTGTTGGCGGTGATGGCTCTGGTTGTAGTGATGGTGAAGGTTATGGGTGTGGTGGCGGTGATGGCTCTGGGTGTAGTGGTGTTGCAACCCCTGAATGGCTTGCAATGTATATTATGGATATATATTACATGTATATTACCTTTTGGGTGTTAATGTTGCAGTTTAAAAACTGTAGTGTAAAGCACCCTTCTGGTAAGACAGTGATGGAGTGAATGATGGTGAAAGTTTTTCTTTTTCGGGCCACCCTGCCTTGGTGGGAATCGGCCAGTGTGATAATAATAATAATAATAATAATAATTTTATATTGCTTATATTTGCGATAATAGCTAAATCGTGAATATATTGCTTTATATCATTATTTGACTTAGTTAAATTTTGTTAGGTAGGATGTAACATATTATGTGCTCATAGTTCAAGTCTTGATTGTCTAACTACTGTAATTATCGCTTGTGGCTCATTACTCTGCCGGCTTCTCGTTGTTGCTGGGCAGCAACCGTCCACGGAGCTATCACGTGATCGAGGGGGGGGGGTGTTCTCACCTCGCCTGAAGTATTCAGTCTGGTCTAGACTCTCTTGCTGGTTGGACTTATTCCTGACAAGTGCCTAATTCTCCCCTATAGGCCCTTGTTGGAAGATCGTCTCTGTCTCATTATTATTCTTGTTAGTTCTGGAGACTCTGTTCACAGAACATTGTATAGACTTAGTGATTTTCGACATTGTACTGAGGTTGTGTGTCACATAGACACTCTGAGCAACTCAGGTCCTGAGCTGTAGCTTCTGACCTAATTTGTACTGGTATCTGTGTACTATCACAGTCGGTGATTTTCTTATGCTGAACTTAGATTCAGTATTATGGGAGTTTCGTGACTTTTGTGGAGGATCTGCTGATGGTCCCTACTAGCTGTCGTTATATTATCTCCTTGTTCCTGATTCTGTGTCGCAGTTGCTTGTTATATTGCTATTGGACTTAACATTCTTTTTATTGTTCAAGCAGACTGTTCTGATTGCCATTGGTCAAAAGTTAGTTTATGAGAGAACTTTGTCAGTCACTTATTTAAGTCTAGTCGAGTCTTGAGACATAGCGAACTACTTAGAGCACTTACACACATACACACCAACTTACTTGTATATATTTGTAATACCTTATTAAATGGTAATGTACCAGACGGTACTTAAGAATTATAAATGTGATATGTGCTTTCAGCACAATGCTACTGTACACGAAAGAAGTGATTAATATTATTTTGATTATTGTGATTAATTTAATTTAATTT
>NC_069405.1:5030117-5055117 GCF_026875155.1 Cherax quadricarinatus
CACCCCAAATATTTGTTATCTCATCTTACTCTTTCCTATATTCACTTTTAATATACTTCTTTTACATACCCTACCAAATTCATCCACCAACCTCTGCAACTTCTTTTCAGAATCTCCCAAAAGCAGTGTCATCAGCAAAGAGCACCTGTGACAACTCCCACTTTGTTTTTGATTCTTTATCTTTTAACTCCTCACCTCTTGCCAAAACCCTTTCATTCACTTCTCTTACAACCCCACCTATAAATATATTGAACCATGGTGACATCACACATCCTTGTCTAATGCCTTCTTTTACTTGAAAATAATCTCCCTCTCTCCAACTTACTCTGACCTGAGCCTCACTATCCTCTTAAAAACTCTTCACTGCTTTCAGTTACCTACCTCCTATACCATACACCTGAAGCATCTGCCACTTAGCCCCCCAAACTACCCAAATCCATGAATGTCACAGAAACTTTTTACCCTTATCTAAATACTGTTCACCTATACGTTTCACTGTAAACACTTGGTCTACACACCCCCTACCTTTGCTAAAGCCTCCTTGTTCATCTGCTATCCTACTCTCTGTCTTACTCTTAATTCTTTCAATAATACCTCTACCATACACTTTACCAGGTATACTCAACAGTCTTATTCCTCTATAATTTTTGCAGTCTCTTTGGTCCCCTTTGCCTTTATTCTAAGGAACTATGCACGCTCTCTGTCAATTCTTAGATACCTTACCCTCTTCCATACATTTATTAAATAATAGCACCAACCACTCCTAAACTATATCCCCAACTGCTTTTAACATTTCTATCTTTATCCCATCAATACCAGCTGCTTTACCCTCTTTCGTTTTCCCACTGCCTCACGAACACACCCCACACTCACATCTGGCTCTTCCTCACTCCTACCAGATGTTATTCCTCCTTGCCCTATACACGAAATCACTGCTTATCTATCTTCATCAACATTTAACAATTCCTCAAAATATTTCCTCTATCTCCCAATACCTCTAACTCTCCATTTAATAACTCTCCTCTCCTATTTTTAACTGTCAGATCCATTTGTTCCCTAGGATTCCTCAGCTTATTAATCTCACTCCAAAACTTTTTCTTATTTTCAACAAATTTTGTTGATAACATCTCACCCACTCTCTCATTTCCTCTCTTTTTAGATTGCTTCGCGACTCTCTAACCTCTCTTTTTCTCTCCATATGCTCTTCCCTCCTTGCATCACTTTTACTTTGTAAAAACCTCTCATGTGCTAACTGTTTCTCCCTTACTACTCTCTTTACGTCATCATTCCACCGATCACTCTTCTTCCCTCCCACTCCCACTTTCCTCTAACTGCAAACTTCTGCTGAACACTCTAACACTGCATTCTTAAATCTACCCCATACGTCTTCGACCCCATTGCCTATACTCTCACTAGCCATTTTTCCTCCAATAGTTGTTTATATCTTACCTTAACTGCCTCCTCTTTTAATTTATACACCTTCACATCTCTCTTACTTGCTGCTTCTATTTTTTCTTGTATCACATCTACCTTTTACTCTGATCTGATATATCTGTGGCCTCTCTATAAACATGTATATCCTGACGCCTACTCAACAGTCTTTTATCTACCAATACATAGTCCAACAAACTACTGTCATTATGCCCTTCATCATATCTTGTATACTTGTTTATCCTCTTTTTCTTAAAATACGTATTGCCTGTAACTAAACCCCTTTCTATACAAAGTTCAATCACAGGGCTCCCATTATCGTTTACACCTGGTACCCCAAACTTACCTACCATACCCTCTCTAAATGTTTCTCCTACTTTAGCATTTAGGTCCCCTACCACAATTACTCTCTCACTTGGTTCAAAGGTTCCTATACATTCGCTTAACATCACCCAAAATTTCTCTCTCTGTCCTCTAAACTCCTCTCCTCTACAGGTGCATACACGCTTATTATGACCCACTTTTCACATCCGACCACTATTTTAATCCACATAATCCCTGAATTTACACATTTACATTCCCTCTTCTCTTTCACCTCCATCTCAGATACTCCTGACTTAATCCCATTTATTTCTCCAACTAAACTCGTCTACACCCTTCAGCTTTGTTTCGCTTAGGACCAGGCATCCAACTTCTTTTCATTCATAACATCATCTCTTTCTTGTCATCTGCACTACATCCACGCACTTTCAAGCATTCCAGTTTTATAAAGTTTTTCTTCTTCTCATTTTTATTAAATATGTTCAGAAGGGGCTATTAGCCCTTTGCTCACGGTATTTTAGTCGCCTAATACGACACGCATGGCTTATGGAGGAAATATTCTTTTCCACTTCCCCATGGACAATAGAAAGAGAAAAAAGCAAGAACAAGAGCTATTAAGAAAAAGAAGAAAAACCCTAGATGTGTGTATGTATATATGTATATGCATGTACTTGCCTGTGTAGCGTGACCTAAGTGTAAGTAGAAGTAGCAAGATATACCTGTTATCCAGCGTGTTTATGAGACAGAAAAAAGACACCAGCAGTCCTTACCATCATGCAAAACAATTACAGTGGTTTCTGTTTTGCAGTCACTGGCAGGACGGCGGTTGCTGTCTACACTTACATACATACATATATATATATTTATATATTTTATATATATATATATATATATATATATATATTATATATATATATATATGTATATATATATATATATATTATATATATATATATATTTATATATATATATATATATATATGTATAATATATTATATATATATATATTATATTATATATATATATATATATATATTATATATATATATATATATATATATATTTGGTTGGTAGGTTGGTGGACAGCAACTGCCAGGGAGGTACTACCGTCCTGTCAGGTGAGTGTAAAACAGAAAGCTTGTAATTGTTTTACATGATGCAAGATTTCAGGTACGTCTTGCTACTTCTACGTACACTTAGGTCACACTACACATGCATTATAACGTTTGTGTATACACAATCATCTGAGTTTTCTTTGATTTAATCTTAATAGTTCTTGTTCTTATTACTTTTCCTTTCATGTCCATGGGGAAGTGGAATAAGAATCTTCCTCCGTAAGTCATGCATGTGTAAAAGTCAACTGAAATGCTAGGAGCAATAGCCTTGTAACCCCTTTGCCATATAGCTACTAAAAATAAGAAGAAAACTGTCAAAGTGGGATTTTGAATGTGCGAGGATAAAGTGCGAATGATGAGAAAGAGATGATTGTGGATGTTATGAACGAAAAGAAAACAAAGCTGAAGGATGTAGGAGAGTTTCTGTGGGAAGAAATAAATGGGATTAGGTCAGGGCTTTCTAACAGAGTTAGAGCTAAGTAAAAAGAATGCAATTATATTGAAGGATAAGTTATATGGCAGGAAAAGAGTGAATAAAAATGTATAAATTCAAGGATTATGTGGAGTAAAAATAAGGGCTGGATGTTAAAAGTGGGTTATAGTAAGTGTTTATGCACCTGGAGAAGAGGGAAGTGTAGAGGAGAGAGAGAGATTTTGAGAATGTTGAGTGAGTGCATGGGGAGTTTTGAACCAAGTGAGAGAGTACTTGTGGTTGGGGATTTTAGTGCTAAACTGGGTAATAATATTGTGGAGTAGTAAGTATAATTTGGGGTGCCAGGGGTAAATGAAAATGGGAAGCCTTTAATTGCCCTATGTGTAGAAAGAGGTTTGGTAATAAGTAACACTATATTTTTTTTGAAAAGAGAATAAATAAGTATACAAGATATAATATAGCATGTAATAAAAGTAGTTTTTTGATTAGTATTTGGGATAAAAGGTTGATGGGTACCCCTCCAGGGGGTACATGTTCATGGGGGGGGCCCGGGAATATATTTGCCCATTATTTAATTGTAGCTACTGTTAGTGGGACAAAGGGGAAAATGGCAAAAGAAAGTAAGGGAAAGGGGGAAAAAGTTTTTTAAACTAAGGGGGGGATTTTTTTAAAGGGGAAAAATATAGGCAAATTTTGGGGGAAAAGATGGAAAAGTGAAATTATGGGGAGTGGGGGATTTGAAGAGGGATGGGTAGTGTTAAAAAATTGCGTGTTAAAATTGTTGGCAAAAGTTTGTGGCTTTAGGGGGGGTGGGTGCGGGGGGAAAGGGAGCGTTTGGGTGGAATGAGGGAGTGTGTGAAAAAAAGAGAAAAGGGGAAAGCAAATGGGGTTTTTTTTTTACAAAACCAGAAGTTTTTATAAAAAGGGAGTGGAGTATATGGAGGGGAAAAAATAAAGGGGGAAGAAATTTGGTAAAAAGGGTTTGCATAAGGGATTTTAATGAGTGGGAAAAGCATTGTCAACAAATTTTTTGGGGAAAAAGGGAAAAAAATTTTGGAGTGAGAAAAAACAGGTTAAAAAAACCCTAGGGAAGGAAGGGTTTTTGTCGGGTAAAAAAAAAAAGTAGGGCAGTTATTTGATGGAGAGGGAGGTTTTGAGTAGATGGGAATTTTTTTCAGGGATTTTTAAAATTGTTGAAAAAAGTAAGGGGGCAGAAATTTTCATGTACTGGTCGGGTGGTATAATACTTTTAGGGGGTTAAAAACAAGGCAGGATGGGGAAGTGTGGGGGAGATGCGTGGGGCTTACTTAGTATGAAAGGGGGTAAAAGCAGCTGGAATGACGGTTTTGAAGGGAAAAATTTTAAAACAAGGAATATGTAGTGTTGGGGGGGTGGTTGATATTTTTGGGTTTTAAAAAAAGAATGAATGCTGGAGGTACCTAGGGATTGGCAGAGGCGTGATAATTCCTTTATATTTTAAAGGGGGGGGGGGACAAAAAGGGGTCATAAAAATTTTAGGGGAAAAAAATTTTCTGAGTTTCCAGGTTTAAATGAAGGTTGGGGTTTTTATTGAAAAGGGAAATTTGAGGGAAGACAGAGGGCAGGGGGGGGGAAGCAAATTTAGCAACGAAAGGGTTTAGAATTGGGGAGGGGTGTGTAGTCAAGTTATTATATTGAAGGGATAATTTTGAACAGTATTTAGATAAAGGTAGGGAAAACTTGGGATTTATGGTTTTTGAAAAAAAACATATGATAGAGGGGAAAAGGGGAAAAAATGGGCAGATGTTGCAAGTGTATGGAATAGGTAGTAAGGTTTCTAAATGCTGTAAAGAGTTTTTATGTGGATAGGGAGACAAGGTGTAGGAGGGGGGGGATTACTTCCATAAAAAATAGGGCTTAGATAGGGATGTGTAATTTTATCCCAAATTGTTTTTAAATTTTTTGATGGGGTTGTAAAAAAAGTAAAAGCTTGGGTGTTGGGGGGAAGGGTGGGGTTTTAAAATTTTGGGGATTCAATACAAAAAGGAAGTTGGGCAAGAAAAAAAGTTTCGAGGGTGGTTTCAAACACTTTAAAATGGGTGTGAAGCTTTGGGGTTTCCCAAAAGCTGCGCGAGGAGGGATGGAAGAGTGGAGATGTATGTCAAAGGGCAATGGTTTGGGTGTAAATATTTTTAAAAAAAAATTTTGTAGTGTGGGGAAATTTGGAGGAGGGGTGGGGGTTTGAGGTGGTTTGGGTTTTTTTAGGGAGAATTTGGGAAAAAAGTAGAATTTACATGGAGGAGTAGGGGTACAGTGGAGAAGGAATCAGTAAGATCACAGTAAAAAAGGGGTTCCAAAATTTTTCTAAAATAATCGCTTATTAAAAGGCGAAATTTTTATGTGCTTTAGTGGGGTTCCCTTTTCCGGGGAAAAGTTGGCCCAGGGGTTTGGTTTTAAAGACCTTCACAAGTTGAAAAGGTTTCGCACTAAATCCTCACCGACGAAGGCTTTTTTTAGGGACAAATAAACATTTTTCCCTCGGTAAAACCAAAATTTTAAAACCCTTTCGTGTTTTTTTGGGGAAATTTTTTTCCCGGAGGGGGGGTTTCAGCCCCCCTTTAGGCCCTTTCAGTCTTGAGGGGGGGAGCCCTTTTCCGAAGGGGCATGTTGTTTTCTGTTTAAAACCAAATTTATCCCGATGCAGTCGAGTATGTTTACAAAGGGCCACGGGGCCCCTGCTCCCTTTCAAGGGGTCTGATGTTGAAATTGTTTGTTTTAAAAAAGAGAAAATCCATCTCTTACTTTTGCAGGACTTTTTAAAGGAAAATTTTTCTCCCAATTTATTACCTGGTAAAAATGTGTACTTTTTTTGTCTATGCTTAAGGGCCCGCAAGAATCAAACATTCTGCCCCGCTTCCTAGTGGAAGTTTGGGAAAGAGGGAAAAAATACTAATCAGCTTTTCCGTTATGCTGGGACAAAGTGAGGGTGCGGTGAGATGCTGCGAGGTCAGATTACTTTTGATCCTACTGGGGATTCACCCTGAGCGCTTGGAATAACCAACAAAGAACATTGATTCTGTGCGATAGTGTGAACAAACTGTCTTACAAAACACAATAAACATATACAGAGAAGTGTCGATCAGCTTCTTTAGTAAACAGATTGTGAATAAAATGAACAAATCTTGATGAACAGTGTATCATCGAGTGTATTCGACCTACACAGATTGTAGTTGAGACATTACTTCAGCAAGGAACTCTATTCTTCAATCAAGTCTACGGATATTCCAGGTGGAAAGAATGGTCAGCTACAAATACCCAGGTACAAATAATCTCATCGTAACATTGACAGTCAGCTGCACACGGATATCATGTTATGCTTAATTACTACCAATACTCGGCAAATTACAGGCCATCGAACCTAACAAAAAAGTAAGTTTTCCAGTCAGCAATCATTTAGGAAATACTGACATAAACCCCTAGGGGTAAATTTATTTTTCTATACTAAATCTTTTTCAGCCCAGTGGGGAAGTGGCTACGACAGCTTTTCAAGACCTCACCTCCAGGGACGGCTGTGTAGGCCGAAAGCTGTCTAGTCAGCTAAGTTCCCGCCAATATTTAATCTTTAACCCATGAAGCTGGTAAACCATTTCTCAACACTCACAGTCTGGTGCCTAAGAATTTCCCAGTAAAACTAATTAAAATGGCTTGTTTTGAGAAAACCTCAGTTTCCAGTCTTTACAGAGGAAGATACACTATTTGAAATCTAAATTTCAGTCTGTATAGGAATTAATTAATTACAAGATACAAACAATTTTGATGATCTTGAGGTAAAATTGAATTACTTACACAACGTCTTGAAATAATTAATTCAGATTAACAAAATATGAAAATGAGTTTCTAGAGATCAAGATCCATCTGAGGAAAAAATAAAATATGTTTTTGGATAATTTTTAGTAATAAACAATAAAGTGACAGGAGTACAGGCTATCTGCCGCAAAACTCTGTCACAGAGACCCCTAACCTGTAACTAGTGGTCAACACCTGGCACAACAATTTCCACAACAAGTGTCCCCTTACCAAGAGTTTATGCGCCTACCTTGCCATAACCTATTTCAATCTTTAACCTTAGCTGGTAACACATTTCTCAACAACTGTGGGAAAATAATGTATATATTTTTTCCAGAAATACAGTAGTTATATGTAAATAGATGGCCATACTAACATTTAATAAACTTTGCTATAAAAAATGGGAAAAATTCTGCGCATTGCAAGAAGAGTCTCGCCATCAGTTTGTTTGGAATTGAGCAACAAGCCGTTAGTGAATAATGGGAAGCATTTTTCGTGCTCTAGACGTTAAAATGGGGTTGATCACCTCTCAAATAGGAGCCGAACTTATTGGATGTGTATTCCTGCAATAACTGAGATTATTCAGGCGACTGACAAGAACAGCTCCAGGAGCCTCAGATAAGTTTGTTTAGTTTGTAACCTGGCCAGTGTAAGTTTTACATGAATAGACAGTGATGGTATTTCTGAGTATGACATACACCTTAATCTCCAGCCACATTGGTGAGTGATATTGAAGATTTCTCTTTCTGTTATGTAAAATTGTTAATATATATAAATCGATTATTAATTTTAATATACAGTCCAACAAATTGTATATATATATTTACCAAATTCCTGGTGATACTTATTTCATTTGTAATTAATTGGTTCCAGAGCAACTTGTGGATAGCTGACAGTGTAGGTATCGAAGGGGGACTTTTTTGCGACCTAGGGTCCCAAATTCCCTTATTTTGTCTATGTAACCTTTGATAAACAAATAACTTATCTTTAGTTAACATTTTACTGTTATGTACATAATGAATTACATCCCAGTAAATGGCAAATTTCCACAACAATAGGGCTAATTTTTCATATGCCCAGGAGCTTTAGCGGCAGATCTAATTTAACCTTCGCCATGCTATATTAGTCCAATAATACAAAATAAAGTTGTAATGAACAACTGTCCAATGATAAACACAGAGTAATGGATGAGGGATAGATCAGGCTCCCCAAATTTACAAGAACGAACAACTGCTACAAGCCCAGAACCACCCCAGCACCAGTACACCCAGACACCACCAGCACCAGTACACCCGAGAACGACCACAACGCCTACACCCAGAACCATCACCGCCGCTAAAACCAGAGTCACCACCACACTAAAACCCAGAATCACACCACTACACCAAAAGCCGTCACCACCACTATGCCAGAACCACCACCAGCACCGTACAAACCCAGACTCACCACCAAGCACCACTGCAAACCAAGAACCAGACACTACCACTTCACTCAAACCACCACCACCACTAAAAAACCAAAACCACCACCACTACAACCCAGACCACCACACCACTACTCCCAGAACAAACAGCACCATTACACACAAATTCACATAACCACACTACACCACAGAACCACCTCCTCCACAAAACCCCAGACCCAACACCACTACACACCAAGAAGCCGACCATTAACCGTCGAGCTGCACACGGAGAACCACGACCACCACTACACCCAAACCACCATCATCATACACAACCCAGAACCTCTAACCACCACTACTCCCAAACCACTACCAGCACCACTGTTACCCAGAAACCACAGCACCAGAACCACCACCACTACACACTCAAAACCACCACTACACTAACACCAATTCCACAACCACACACACCAGAAACACGACACTACTTCCCGAGAACCAACCGCACCACTACACACAAATTCACTACCACCACTATGGGTCATAGAACCACCAACTCCACTACACCCAAACCACCACCACCACTGTACACACAGAACCACCACAACCGCTACAACCCAGAACCACCATCCCACCCACAACACACAGAACCACCACTACAACCCAGAACCACAACTACACAACACACAGAACCACCACTACACTCCCAAACCACGACCACATTATACCCAGAACCACCACTATCCACTGCACCCAGCAGTAGCACACCACTACTACTACACTAGAACCACCATCACCACTAATAACCCCAGGAAGCACCACCACACACCAACGGCCAACACCACCACTACACCAAAAACCACCACCACCACTACAACCAGAACCACCACCACTACACCCAGAACCAACAGCACCATTACACATAAATTCACTACCACCGCACTAGCATACAGAGCCACCTCCTCAACTCCACCCAGAAAAACCACTACCACCAACACTCAGAACCACGACCACCACTACACCCAGATCCATCACCACTAACCCCAGAAACTCTACCATCCACTACACTCAGAACCACCACCACCACTACAAACCCAGAACACCACACACCACCACAACACATACAAACACCACCACACCACCAACACCCAGTACCCTCACCACTACTATACTCAGACAAGCAACCACCTCCATTCATCACCCAGAACCACCACCACTACAAACCCAGAACCACCACTACACCCAGAACCACCACCAACCATTACGATCCTGATCTACTATCCACCATTACACTCACAACCACCACCTACCACTACACCCAGAACCACCACGCAACAACTACAACACTGAGAAACAAACTAAAACTACACCCCTAGAACTACCACCATTAACACCCAGAACTACCACTTCACCCCAGAACCACCCTACACCACACCACTACACCCCAGAGCCAGACCACCACTACACCCCAAAAACCCCACCACCACAACACCCAGAACCACCACCACTAGAACCCCCAGAACTACCACCACCCTCAATTTCCACTTCAATCACTCAGAACCACCACAACCACTACACCAGAACCACTGCAACCACTACAACCAAGAACCATAACCACTGCACCCAAACGACCACCACCACACTCGCTAACATCTAGTGTGGCTTGCAAAGAGTACGTAACCTTTATTCGGCGCATGTACACACCCTCATTTACAGGCTATCTAACCCAACCGAGCGAACCAGCAGGTGACTGAGAGTTGACGATGGGGCCCCGTCGTTCAACTCGTAACACAGAGTTCCGCCAATAAGGAAGCTTTGCCAAGCTTTACAAATTTTGCATGCAGTACTTTGCTTTGGTCAGCAGGCCTTGCTATTTTGGTGATCGTTCAACAGACTTCTCGCTACTACCTTGTCGAGTGTGCTCGCTCGCTACGGTCAATCTGTAGAACAGTGTGTAGCCTGCTGTCTGGCATTGCTTTAAACAAATTTTGCGTGTCAGTTGCTACTACCTGTTCGGTCGTGAAAATTTTGCAGTCACTTTGCTATTGCGTATCCCCGGGAGGACGCTGTATGCGTATTCTTAGCAATCGTACTGGCATAGCTAATCGTGTTCTGCAAATTAACGTGTTACGTTTGGGGTATTCTGCATCGTACCTGTGCATAGTGAATAACTTGTACAGTTTGTATTGCCACCTAAGACGAGTCAGACGTCTGGTGTCGCATATACTTGTATAACCTACCTAAATTGTCCCTACAACGTTGTGGCAAATTTGGCTCTTTCCATTGGCATTAATTACGAACGCACTCTCACAGCTGCGCAACTGCGTTCATTTGATTAATGAACAAAGCTACGAGAAGAAGAGATGGCACGATCAGACTCCTCCTTTACGGGAGCAAGGCAAAAACTACTATGAGTCTCGCAGGAGGAAGATGATATAATCAACGGAGCAAAATAGTCAGTCTAGTGCAAGCAAGGGTTGTCTCAAGGTGAATCAGCGGCGTTGGCATTGAGTTGCAAAAATCAATCTTGGAGCAGAACTAGGGAACAGAGAACATTTGCAAAAAGAAGAATTTGATTAGGGAAAGAGAAAGATAGGGCAGTTTTCGCATTCCTGTAAATGAGATTTTTAGTTTACAGAAAGCAGTAAGGTTTGTTCCCCGTTCAATGAGGCCGAACCAGAACAATTTTTCCGAAAGCTTCGAAAATCAGCCGAGCCTTCAAGGCGGCCGAAACCAGCAAATTGGGCATTGTTGGTTCACAACTGCATTGTTTGTAAGAGCACAGGAATTTTACGTCCAGTGTTTTTTTTTCTAAATGACGCTAAATTTTCTGATTATCAAGTAGTGAAAAAACCACAGTTTTGCGGAGCATATACATGTATCCAGCTAAGTACAAGAAATTAATTAAATTAGGCAAGCGACAGTTTGTCAATCCCTGGTTGAGATTTTGTTCGACAGCAACCAAGTTTTTACCAGCTGGTATAAACAAGTGGTGTCGCCACTTTTGGAGGATCTGTGCAGCTTATTCCTGATTGACAACCTGCTGGAGTCTGTAGGACCAGAGGTTTCGAGTCTTACTGCAGGATCGTGACTTAACCACTTCATTGGAAGGCAGCCAGGTTTCGCTGATACCTTCGAAAACTAACCGCCCTTGTCCGAGCGGTCCCGTCTCTCTTTTTCATTCAAACAGCCCTGGCATGAGGCAGAGATCGTCAACCTTGGAGAATGAAGTGCCAGCCGGAGGGGAGAACGTCTACGTCAGCCAACTAGTCACCTGGTGAGCCACGCTTCTCAATTTATGGTCCACCTTGCTGAGAGACAAACTACTCAACATAGTGCATCTCGACAATAGTATTCAGAGAGACAACCACGCACGACACCAGTTGCAACGTCAGCAGAGAGTAAAAGGGCAAGCCTGTCGTCTGCTTCCTCTGTAACAAAGTAGGTCACATCCGTCCCAACTGCCCCCACAAACCCCAAACCCATATTGGGAAAATCTCTAATATCCCTATATACATGTCCCCGAGAGAATAGCAAAAAAGGGATTGCCCCTAAATTTATTGTAAGAGTCTTATTTCCCTAAGGAAAACTCAGAAAACAACTGAAGTCAAAAACCTTAGAGATAACTGGAGCATATTGCTCACTTATAATAGAGAGGAATATTACCCCTTTCAAAAGAACACTTCTTTGAATTCTCTGTTTTATTGGAAGCATTTTGAGGAGCATAAAATTCTGTCCGCTTTGCATAAAATTTTATGTAACAGTGCAAATATTACACTGGGTACTTGACTGTAGGTTATCCGAAGGATTCCCCATGAAAGAGGCCAATGTTGTTTTACTGGGTAATAACATTACTGACTGCTAGTGTGTGCCCTGAACCTATAATGATTAATTCTTCTCCGGTGTTGGCCATAACTCGGGCAACCTCCCGAGGGTTGTCTGACGAGAATGTTGACTCTAATCCGTGGACGACTGACTCCGATCTCGAATAGCCACTTGTTTACAGAAAACTGGCCAGAGCCTCGTAGATCAAGTGAACAGACCCCGATTAAGCCTTCCTATTCCCAGATTGCAGGATTGCCACATATCTCTGTGTTGCAACCCCTGAATGGGTTACAATGATTATTAAGTATATATATATATGTTATATTAACCTTTTCATCAATTTTAATAAATTGCTTATATTTGCGATAAATAGCATAATCGTAAATGTATTGCTTTATATTCTTATTTGACTTATGTTGTTAAGATGCAACATATTATGTGCTCAGTTCAAGTCCTTGAATTGTCGAACTACTGTAATTATCGCTTGTTGCTCTTAGACTGCCGGTTCTGAGCGGTGCTGTCCACCGGAGCTATTCACGTGATCGAGGGGAAGGTGTCCTCACCTCGTGTGAAGTATTCAGTCTGCTCGAGACTCTTCTGGTGTTGGGCAGATTGTCTGTCCTCATATTCTTTGTTTTTTCTGTAGAACTCTGTTCACAGAACTTTCTATAGACTAGTGAATTTTCGACGTTGTACTGAGGTATGTATGTGTCTCATAAGACACTCTGAGTATCTGCAGTCCTGCGCTGGCAACTTTCTCATTTAACCTTGTACTGGTTTTTGTGTATTTTAATCAGAGTCGGGAATTTCTTATGCTGAACTTAGATTCAGTATTATGGGGAGTTTTGTGACTTTTGTGGAGAATCGCTGATGGTTCTACTACTGTTGTGTAAATTATCTCCTTGTTCTGATTGCTGTGTCGCAGTCCGCTTACTGCACTGCTATTATTGGCTTAGCAATCTTTGTTTTTCAAGTCAGACTGTTCTGGTTGCCCATGTCGGTCAAGAAGTTTGTTTTATTGAGACTGTTGGTCAGTCACTTGTTTAAGTCTATTCGAGTCGTGAGACATAACGAACTACATAGAGGCACTTACCATAACACACCTTACTTGTACATATTTGTAATATCTTATTAAATGTTATTATGTACCGGAGGACGTACTAAAGATTATAAATGTGATATGTGCTTTCTCAGCACAATAAATTGAATACGAGAGAGATTGATATTATTTTGATTACTGTGATTAATTTAATTTACTTATTGAAAATATAACCTACTAGACTTAATAAATTATTAATTTTAAATTTCTCTAGTTAGTAGCCCTACCAATTGTAATTCCTGAAGCATTATTGATCCCCTACAGAATTCTAATGATAATTGGACAAGGATACTGACTACTTGTTACGAAAACCCAGTAACAGGCTGGATGCCTAGAAGGGCAGTCCTTCTTCTAGTATCCCACTGGAGAATCTCTAAGCTTTTAGAATAGCGTTTTTTTGGTAACACTCTATGCTATCTGTTTCCTTGCCCGAGGACTGCCCTCCGGGAGGAACAACGAAAGACCTTCTATAAATTTCGCTTTTCAGGCAGCCATGGGTAAATCCCTTTGGATCATCCGGTCAAGTATGAACATAAAAACGATATTTGAACTGCACTGAGACTGGTAATGAATAGAGGGCCGGCAATTGTCTGACAGGTTAGTGGTTCCAACAAAGTTTAGACCTCAAATATTGATATAGCTCATAATACTTCATTAGGAGTCACTGTAGGAATACAAAAACCTTGTATAGAATCACAAAAGAATTTTTATTTGGCCAACATTAAAGCAGGATGGAATAAATCATAATCCGTGTTTGCCGAGAATGTCATCAAGTAGGAAACCTACCGCACCTCTCCAACCTATACCTGCTGATGAGAACCTTTTTGCAGATTTAATTATAGATTGTGTAAGTCCACTACCCTAGGTCAAACACGGGAATCAGAATTTATTTTACACCATATGATAGAGTAGATATCCTGAAGACAATTCACATGCGCAGTATGTATACTGAAGCATATTCACAAAGGCTTTAGATTTATTCTTGTTTTGGCATTCCTAAACAATTCAATGTAACAAGGTACTAACTTCACTGCCAAATGCATTATAGGGAAGCATTAACAAGGTTAAGGATCATCCACAACTTATCCCTGGCTATCATCCTCAGTCCGCAAGGCGCCTTGGAAAATTCAATCAGACGTTAAAAACCATGATGAGAACTTTTTGCATGCCATTTTCCTACACGACTGGGATGAATCACTATCATTTTGTTGCTGTTCTCAGTGCAGGAGAAACGTGACAAGAGTCTATCGGTATAGTCCTTTTGAGCTGATCTTTTGGGCACAATGTACGGTCCTCTTCGGGTGCTCAAAGAAGAATGATGGGAGAAGACGTTAGCTCAACACTCTACAACCCGTCTTTCAGTTGGCAGGTGCACGGTCCAGTTACCAAGACAACCTAAAGACAGCTCAAAATAAAGATGAAAGCAGAGGTATGACTGAAGTGCACAATTCCGCTCCTTCCATCCAGGAGACCAGGTGTTGGGTGCAGGAACCTATACCTGGCACACCTTGAAAGCTAGATTTACGGAACCTATACAAATTGTAAGTAATTATCTGATGTAAATTATGTGGTAGCTCCCTTGATAAGACCTCAAAAACAAAACTTACCACATTAATCAATTAAAATCTTTTCATACACCAGATAAAGTCCCATAATGTGCCCTCATTCTCTGTCCTCTTCCTCTGCAGGACACTCTGATTCTTTGCACTCCTGTTTCTGAAATTAACTGTTAAACTTTCAAATTCTGTCCTCCTCAAGGACTCTAGCCCTTTAATGGAGGGACTATCTGAAACGCAAGCAAACTAAGTTTAACTGAAGCTTTCACGTCAGACCCAAATAATTTTCGGATGTGCCGAAAAAATGTACGTTAGTTATGATGTCGATGTGGGAAACTCTAAACGATTAAACTCTCCCCCTAAGAGCTAATGCCTGAAAAGCAGAGGCTCTTCAGCAGGAAGTAGAATTTCAGTTAGT
Organism: Cherax quadricarinatus; assembly: GCF_026875155.1. Lineage (NCBI taxonomy): Eukaryota > Metazoa > Arthropoda > Malacostraca > Decapoda > Parastacidae > Cherax > Cherax quadricarinatus. The sequence goes on from NC_069405.1 coordinate 5,045,546, forward strand.
AGCATGGGTTAGTGGAGAGTACTAGTACATGGGCCTTTCACCGTGCATCCTTGTTAAACACGATGATGGAGGGTTTCGTATGTGTACAGACTAAATCGTAAGGTGAACTGAGTCACAATCACAGAATGCTTACCCTCTTCCTCGTCTGGTGACGTAATTGACTTCGTGGGTAAGGCTACTTTTGGTCCCAAGTTAGATCTCCTTAAAGGTTATTAATCAGGTAACCCCTTTGACGATAAGCTAATAGGAAATCTCTGCCTATCGTAATTCCAGGAGGTCATTAATCAACACACAGTTACCCTTTTCGGAATGAAAAACTCTCCCTCTTCATTCCAGAAACTTATCCATCAAGGCTATTAAAGGACTTGAAGGCACGGCAAAGAGCGTACCTGGATGATATTGTTTCTGTGGTATGTCTGACACTGGGCTCAAACACCTACTTAGAACTTAAGTATTTTTTTGAGACCTTTCAGAGTTCCATTTAACTGTTAATTTATCTAAATCTCCTTTGGCCAGGCCGCTGTCACTTTTCTAGGCCATGAAGTTAGTAGTGGTAAAGTTGCTCCTTAACTTGCTATAGTTCTTCTATTAAAGATTCATCCAGTTCCTCATGATAGGAAATCTCTTCAACGTTTCCTAGGCAAGATAGGATTTTAAAGAAGATCTGTAAGAATTTTCTCAGATATTGTAGCCCCTCTTACCTCTCCTTACCAGTCATAAAGTTCCCTTTTAATTGGACCCCAGAATGTCAAATGCTTTTGATAAAGCAAAAAGATTATTGCGATTGCTACCCATTCTTTTGTCCTCCAGACTTCTCCAAACATTTTTCATTACAGGTTGATGCTTGTGAGTCTGGGGTTGGGGCAGTTCTATTGCAAAACGAGAGCGAGGAGTTGCAGCCTGTAGCATACTTCTCTGCCAAATTCCAGCCGCATCAGAGGGCTTACTCTACCATTGAAAAAGAAGCCCTCGCGCTGGTACTGGCTTCTGGAGCATTTCGATTTTTAAGTTGGGCCAGACATCGCGGTAGGTCACCGTCTACAGTGATCACAATCCTCTAGTATATCTCCAAGCCATGAAGAACCACAACACACCGCTCATGAAACCAACCAAACCATACCCCGGCCGGGATTGAACCCGTGTCATTACGATTTCGTGAGTCATCGAGACAACGCTCATGTGTTGGCTTAAAGCTGCAAATCTTACTCTCTCAAATAAAATATATGCCGGCAAGAAAAATATGTTGGCAGACTCTTTATCAGAGTCTAACTATATTATGAATTACTGTATATTTAAGTTAAGGATGTTGGAGTTAATTTGTGAAAACTCTCACACCCCTTTCATGCTCCTTTTTTTTACCCCTTGGTGTGGGGTTTTTTTAGTGAGGGGATACAGGCACCGTTCCGCCTGTATCTTTGGACCTGAAGCTAGCGAGCGACGTTGGTGCTGTCCTCGCTTAAAGTTTAGGGTTTGGTGCTTTTTGAGCCACGAGAAAAGTCTGAAGCTCTATCTAAGAGTTTGGAATGGTTGAAAGGAAAGAGGCGGGTCCCATTATTTTGTGCCATGACGTGCACGGTTACCGCTGGGAGTGACAGCCTAATCCTGAGCCTTCATCTGGGTGGGAGGTGTGGCATGCAAAGAGTACGGTAAAACCTTTATTCGGCGAGGCGCATGTACCACACCCTCATTATACAGGCTTATCTCCCCCAATCAGCGAACCAGGTGACTGAGAGTTGACGATGGGGCCCTCGGCGATTCAACTAGAAAACAGGTTTCCAGCTCAATAAGAAGACGGTTTTGGCAATCACAGAGGTTATGTTTGTACCTCTCACCCTGTCGCCCTTGTCATTTCCCATCTAGAGGCTGGTTGTAACCCGGTCTGCTCTCATTGTGGCTTCTGTTCAGCCTGCTTATCGTGAGAGTGCACTAAATACCTAACACTGTACATAGTGTAGTATAGTGTACATATATGCTGTCTAAATTGGTGAAGGATAACATAAGTCAAAACTTTTTACTGCTGTTGTGTTATTTTGCTCCCTTTACACCCAGATAACAGGCCATTTGGACCTCCTGGTTGTAATACCTAGAACACACCGACAACCACAACACACAGAACACCACTAGACACCCTAAAGGCACCACCCACGCACTTCACCCACAACCAACCTACCCACTACAACCCAGAACCACACCAAACTACACGAGATCAACACAACCACTACAACATCCCAGAAATACGCGCCAAATACCCACAGAACTAGTACCACTACACACTACAAACCCATAACCAACCAAACTACACCCAGAACTTACCATCACTCACCCAGAATCACCACCACCATACTAAACCCAGACCCCCACCACTACACCCAGAACCACCACCAGTACAACCTAGAACTACCACCACACGACTACACTCAGAACCATCCAACAACCACTAACACCCAGAACCACTGCAATTGCTATACCCCGAACTATAATCGCACAACCAGAACCACCACCACCCTCTACACCTCAGAATCAACCTACAATCGCTACACCGCAACAGAGAACACACATATACCAACCACAAAAACCTTAACCACTATACCCAAACCACCACCAGCACCTCACCCAGACCACCACGCTAGCACCCTCCCCCAGAACCACCTACCAGCACTACGACCCAGAAACCTCGTCCACAATCACTACACCAGAACCACCTACCACCATAAACACACAGAACTAACCCCCACTACACCCAGAACCACTACCACCACACCACACAGAACATCTACACTCAGAACCACGACCACCTTAACATTCCATTACCACCACTACTACACTCAGAAGTCACCGACCACTACTACACACAGAAACCACCACCACCACTGCACCCAGAAGCCATCTCCACTACACGAAGAAGCGATCAGCGCCACTATTCCCAGAACCACCAACCACTGCAACCCAGAACCACCACTACACTAAAACAACACCACCACTGCACCAAACCACCACCAACTGACTCCCAGAACCAAACAGCATCTACTGCATCACAAATTCACTACCACCACTACACAAACAGACAACCACCATCTCTACTACAAACCCAGAACCACAACCACTATAACGCAAAATCCACTACTAACCAGTACACCTTAGAACCTCCAACACCACACACTCAGAACACCATCGTCACTACAACCAGAACCATAAACCATCTACACCTAGAACCACCACCACACTACACACTCCAGAACCACTACAACCGCTTCACCCACAACCATCAAAACACAGAACCGTTATACATCTATAACCGCAGACACCAGAACACACAGAACCACCAGACAACACCCAGAACTACAAACCACCACTACACCAAGAACCACAACCACCACAACACACAGAACTAATACTACACATAGAACCGCCATCATCACTACACCCAGAACCATCACCAGCACTACAACCAGAGCCATCACCGCCACTACATCGGGAGCCATCACCACCACTTGTTACAAAAAACGCGATTCTAAAAGCTTAGAGATCTCCAGTGAATACTAGAAAGGACTGCCCTTCTAGCATCCAGACCTGTTACTGGGTTTTCGTAACAATTAGTCAGTATCCTTGTCCAATTATCCATTAGAATTCAGTATGATTCAGTAGTGCTTCAGGATTACAACTGGTAGGCTACTAACTAGAGAAATTAAAATTTAATAAATTTATTAATTAAGTTGTCTAGGCGTACATCAAAATTAAATAAAATTTAAATTAATCACAATAATCAAAATAATATTAATAATCACATTCTTTCGTGTACAGTAGCATTGTCTGAAAGCACATATCACATTTATAATTCTTAGTACCGTCTGTTTCCATATAACATTAATAAGGAATTAAGCAAATATATACAAGTAAGTTGGTGTGTATGTGTGTAAGTGCTCTAAGTAGTTCGCTTATGTCTTCAAGACCTCGACTAGACGTTAAATAAGTGACTGACAAAGTTCTCTCATAAACCAACTTCTTGACCAATGGCAATCAGAACAGTCCTGCTTGAACAATAAAAGCATGTTAAGTCCAATAGGCAATATAACAAGCATCTGCGACACAGAATCAGGAACAAGGAGATAATATAACGACAGCTAGTAGGGACCTTCAGCAGATCCTCCACAAAAGTCACGAAACTCCCATAAAACTGAATCTAAGTTCAGCATAAGAAAATCACCGACTGTGTAGTACACAGATACCAGTACAAATTAGGTCAGAAGCTACAGCTCAGGACCTGAGTTGCTCAGAGTGTCTATGTGACACACAACCTCAGTACAACGTCGAAAATCACTAAGTCTATACAATGTTCTGTGAACAGAGTTCTACAGAACTAACAAGAATAATGAGACAGACAATCTGTCCAACCACCAAGAGAGTCTAGACCAGACTGAATACTTCAGGCGAGGTGAGGACACCCCCTCTCGATCACGTGATAGCACATTATTATCATTACAGTCAACATCACTACCTCATTCCAACACACATCACCACCTCACTGCAACACGCATCTCTGCTTCACTGCAACACATATCACTACGTCACTGCAGCACATATCTCAACAGCACTCATCGGTACCCCACTGCAGCAGACATTACAGCAGCACTCATCACTGTCTCACTGTAGCACACATCACAAGAATACTCATCTCTATATCACAACTCATCCCAACATCTCACATCAGAACAGCAAATGCATACTGAAACACATACTAAACACACATCACAACAAAACACATCTCAGCAGTACACATCACACAATATAACTTCACAAGAGCACATCTCAACAGCACATATCACGACTACACCCATCACTACATCCTCTATCATCGCATACCTCATGACCACATCATTAATGGCATACTCGTTACAGGAACACATATTTACAGCATGCACGTGTAAAACACATTTGTATAGCACACTTCACTTCATTTTTATATAACATCACGTACTGCTGAAAATATCAACACTTCACACATCGAAAATAAAATTTTACATATTGCAGAATATATACCCAATATACATTCCAGCACACATTACAACAAAATATTGTGGCATGCAAAGAGCATGAAACCTTTATTCGGTGCATGTATACCCCCTCATTAAAAGGCTATCCCCCCAAACCAGCGAACCATTTACTAAGGGTCGAACGATGGGGCCCCATCGTTCGATCAGTACCTAAATTCAGTCAATGAGAAGGTGGGTTCTGGCAATTGTGGAGGTGTCGTGGTCACCACTCACCTGTCCACTCTGTCATTTCCTTTTCTAGAGCTGGTTGAGCACGGTTGTCCATTCTGTCTCCAGGCTGTGTTTTTGCCTTGACTAACCGTGTTCTACACATACATTTCCAAGTGTATATAGTGTACATACGTGTAAATATTTGCTATCGCCTTGTTGAAGGAAAATATATTTCAAGTCATTCAGCTGTGTTTGTTCTGCTCCTTGCTCCCCTTTACACCCTGGATAACAGGCCTTATTGTGCCAGGGTTGTAATACCATACATCACTACAAATATGACTAGCAAGAGACATTACTACAGCACTCATTATAAGAAACAGCTCTTCAAATACACTAAACACTCTAGCGAATCACCTCAACAAAAATCAAAAACAGCTTGAGTAGGAAATGTTCCATGACACCAATTGAAGAATATTGGGATTATTACAGCACACATCGCTACCTCACTGTAACACATCACTACCTCACTGTAACATACATCAATACCTCACTGTAACACACATCACTACAGCACACATGATTACCTCACAACAGCACATATCCCAACAATATCGCAACACACTTCACTACAGTACACATCACTGCCTCACTGCAACATATATCACTACAGCACACATCACTACCTCACTCTAGCACCCATCATAAGAGCACATATCACTACCTCACTATTGCACACATCACAACAGCACACACCATTGCAACACACATCACTACAACACAAATCACTACCTTACTGCAACAGACATCACTACAACACAAAATGCTACCTTATTGCAACACATCAAGGCAGCACACATCACAACAGAGGAATTGTGGCATGCTACGAGTATGTTACAATTTATTCAGCGAATGTCACACTCCCATATAGGCTGCCTCCAGACCGGCAAACCAGATGCTAAGGATTTAATAATCAATAGGGTACCGTTAAATCAGTACCTCGGTTCATTGGCCAGTTCCAGACAAGCCCGTCATAGCTGAAGCAACGTGGTTCACTTGTGCCAAGTGAATCGACAGTCTTGCCTGAGCTGCTGGTTGAGCATGGTGCATTCTCTGGCTTCTGCTTTTGCCATCTTTTGCCACTGTGTTGTACACTTACTATTCCACCACTGTACATAGTGTACGTACTTGTACCTGGTGAAGGAAAATACAAGTCATATACTATTGTTGAGTTTTGTTTGCTCCACTTTAATCTCATTAAGACCAAGTTCACAGGCCATAATATTCCTGTGTTCGTAATATGGGGGCCTACCTGGCAGCTGGAGCTGTCTCTGGTTTTAGTATCGTTCAGATTGTCTCTGCTATCGCTTTCCGCATTGCGAGTCAGCCTTGCTACTGTGTGTATCCTGCAAGTTGTTCTGTGTTATTGCTGTGTGTTGCATGCATCACAGCATTTTGCTATACTGGGCTATGTCACTGTTACAAAAAATGCGATTCTAAAAGCTTAAAGATCTCCAGTGAATACTAGAAAGGACTGCCCTTCTAGCATCCAGCCTGTTACTGAGTTTTCATAACAAGTAGTCAGTATCCTTGTCCAATTATCCATTAGAATTCAGTATGATTCAATAGTGCTTCAGGATTACAACTGGTAGGCTACTAACTAGAGAAATAAAATTTAATAAATGTATTAAGTCTAGAGGTATATTATCAAAATTAAATTAAATTAACACAGTAATCAAAAAAATATCACTTCTCTCGAGTACAATAATTTTTTGTGCTGAAAGCACATATCACATTTATAATTCTTAAGTACCGTCTGGTACATTAACATTTAATAAGATATTACAAATATATACAAGTAAGTTGTAGTGAGTAAGTGCTCTAAGTAGTTCGCTATGTCTCACGGGCTCGACTAGACTTAAAACAAGTGACTGACAAAGTCCTCAAATAAACTAACTTCTTGACCAACTGGCAGTCAGAACAGTCTACTTGAACAATAAAAAGAATGCAAGCCCAATAGCAATATAACAAGCAACTGCGACACAATCAGGAACAAGGAGATTAATATAACGACAGCTAGTAGGAACCATCAGCAGATCCTCCACAAAAGTCACAAAGCTCCCATAATACTGAATCTAAGTTCAGCATAAGAAAATCCCGACTGTGTAATACACAGATACCAGTACAAGTTAGGTCAGAAGCTACAGTCAGGACCTGAGTTGTTCAGAGTGTCTATGCGACACACAACCTCAGTACAACGTCGAAAATTTACTAAGTCTATACAATGTTCTGTGAACAGAGTTTCTACGAACTAACAAGAATAATGAGACAGACAATCTGTCCAACCAAACCCAAGAGAGTCTAGACCAGACTGAATAAATTCAGGCGAGGTGAGGACACCCCCTCTCGATCCGTGATAGCTCCGTGGGTCGCGTCCCGCAAGAAGCCCGGGAGTCCCACCGAGCCACAAGCGATAATTCAGTAGTTTTGACAATCAAGACTTGAACTGAGCACATAATATGTAACATCCTACCTAACAACATAACTACCCTCAAATAATATTATAAAGCAAATATCGCGGTTTAGTTTTATCGCAAATATAAACAGTATAAAATTATATGAAAAGATAATAATGATTATATATATACATAATAATCATTGCAAACCATCAGGTTTCAACAGTCACCAACGACATGTGAGGCCACTGGTGTCTGAGTATCCTCTCCTAAATTTGCCCAAACCACTCTACAGCGTGCTGGTAAATTGCTCGTTCCGTTGGCATATAGATATCAGGAATCTTTACTGACGCAGCTTCTGACGCTATTGATACCAAAGTAAAGGTTGAAGCAAGTATGGTGCACTAACTGAGATGTCTGCTGCTACTGGGGCAGATCTCCTCTTTAATTCCTTCGTAATGTGGGAAGGACTAACACCGGAGCAATCAGACCAGCAATTTGTGAAGCAGATGGTGAAAGGGAGAGTCAGCTCGTTTGCGCTCAAGCTGGCAAACTCAATCTTGAAACAACCAGAAAGCACGTTCATTTACCAAAGAGGGGTTTGATAGAGAGGAGAGGAGGCGTTTCCAGCATTGTTGGTGACAATTTAATGTGCAAAAAGCACAGCCGCTAGTACCTCGTTTTGTGTGATAATGAACCTGAGCAGTTTTTCGAGGCATTTGAAAATCAGGCTCGCGTATTAATAAAGCTTCTAATAGTACACCAAAAAATGAACGTAATCGGTTGAAAAATAAAGACGTCGATATGATACACCTGACCGCTCCCTTAAGGACCCATGTGAAGATGTTGTCCGGTCCCATCGCCTTTGAGGTGTCAAGGTCACATAAGAGCTTCTTCACCTCCTCCTCGGTTGTTCGTATGTCATCCAACACTTGTTGGCATATTCCCTCTTGATGTTCCCTTCTGTGCTGTCTTCCCACAGCCCTTCCTGTCTCTACTGTAAAAACTTCCTTAAATCTCCTGTTCAGCTCCTCACATACCTCCTGATCATTTCTTGTGAGTTCTCCACCTTCTGTCCTTAATCTTATCACCAGGTCTTTGACTGTTGTCTTCCTCCTGATGTGGCTATACAACAGTTTCGGGTTAATCTTATTCTCGATGCTATGTCATTTTCATACTGTCGCTGGGCCTCCCTCCTTACCTGTGCATACTCATTCCTGGCTCTGCGACTGATCTCCCTATTTTCGTTTGTTCTCTGCCTTCTGTACTTTTTCCATTCTCTAATGCACTTTGTTTTTGCCTCCTTACACCGTCGGGTAAACCATGGGTTCGTTCTGGTCTTCCCGTTGTTACTGTTGCCCTTGGGAATAAACCTTTCCACTGCCTCCTTGCATTTTGTTGTTACATATTCCATCATTTCATTTACTGGTTTTCCTGCCAGTTCTCTGTCCCACTGGACCTCCCGCAGGAAGTTCTTCAACCCTATGTAGTCCCCTCTTTTATAGCCAGGCTTTTCCCATTCAACTCCTGTTATTCTCTCCACTTGCAGCTCTACTATGTATTCAAAGCACAGAACCACGTGGTCGCTAGCTCCTAGGGGGCTCTCATACTTGATGTCCTGAATGTCTGAGCTGCCCAGGGTGAGCAAAGGGTCCAGTCTTGCTGGTTCATCCTCACCTCTCACTCTGGTAGTGTCCTTAACATGTTGGTGCATGAGGTGTTCCAGCACCACGTCCAACATCCTCGCTCTCCATGTTTCGGGACCCCCATGTGGCTCCAGGTTTTCCCACTCAATCTCGCTGTGGTTGAAATCCCCCATAACAAGCAACTTTGCTCTGCTGGAGTGAGCTCTTCTTGCCACCTCAGCAAGTGTGTCCACCATTGCTCTGTTGCTCTCTTTATATTCCTCTCTTGGCCT
>NC_069405.1:5060117-5115117 GCF_026875155.1 Cherax quadricarinatus
CCCTGAAGTACATATTTGTTTTGCATTAAAATTAAGCTCCCTTGCGAGAATTAAGAAAATGGATCTAGAAATTAAGTCATTATTAGATGAATTAACAGAGGCTACTCTTGACACTTTAAAATTACAGACGTGTTGGCAAATAGCTAGACAGTTAGAAATACCTTATAATAGATACCATAGCGCTGAGACTCATAGGTCCCTAATTAAGGATAGATTATTTCCGAAATCGCAAGCAATGCCAGACTGAAGGTTGGCTTGTTGGGTACCCCTTAAAGGTTGGGTTGTTGTGTACCCCCTGAAGGTTGGCTTGTTGTGTACCCCCTGAAGGTTCGCTTGTTGTGTACCCCCTGAAGGTTGGCTTGTTGTGTACCCCCTGAAGGTTGGCTTGTTTTGTACGCCCTGAAAGTTAGCTTGTTGTGTACCTCCTGAAGGTTGGCTTGTTGTGTACCCCCTGAAGGTTGCCTTGTTATGTACCTCCTGAAGGTTGGCTTGTTGTGTACCCCCTGAAGGTTGGCTTGTTGTGTACCCCCTGAAGGTTGGCTTGTGTACCCCCTGAAGGTTTTCTTGTTGTGTACCCCCTGAAGGTTGGCTTGTTGTGTACCCCCTGAAGGTTGGCTTGTTGTGTACCCCCTGAAGGTTGGCTTGTTGTGTACCCCCTGAAGGTTGGCTTGTTGTGTACCCCCTGAAGGTTGGCTTGTTATGTACCCAATGAAGGTTGGCTTGTTGTGTACCCCCTGAAGGTTTGCTTGTTGTGTACCCCCTGAAGGTTGGCTTGTTGTGTACCCCCTGAAGGTTGGCTTGTTTTGTACCCCCTGAAGGTTAGCTTGTTGTGTACCCCCTGAAGGTTGGCTTGTTGTGTACCCCCTGAAGGTTGGCTTGTTGTGTACCCCCTGAAGGTTGGCTTGTTGTGTACCCCCTTAAGGTTGGCTTGTTGTGTACCCCCTGAAGGTTGGCTTGTTGTGTACCCCCTGAAGGTTGGCTTGTTGTGTACCTCCTGAAAGTTTGCTTGTTGTGTACCCCCTGAAGGTTGGCTTGTTTTGTACCCCCTGATGGTTGGCTTTTTGTGTACCCCCTGAAGGTTGGCTTGTTATGTACCTCCTGATGGTTGGCTTGTTGTGTACCTCCTGATGGTTGGCGTGTTGTGTACCTCCTGAAGGTTGGCTTGTTGTGTACCTCCTGAAGGTTGGCTTGTTGTGTACCTCCTGATGGTTGGCGTGTTGTGTACCGACTGAAGGTTGCCTTGTTGTGTACCTCCTGAAGGTTGGCTTGTTGTGTACCTCCTGAAGGTTGCCTTGTTGTGCACCTCCTGACGGTTGGCTTGTTGTGTACCTCCTGAAGGTTGTCTTGTTGTGTACCTCCTGAAGGTTGCCTTGTTGTGTACCTCCTGAAGGTTGCCTTGTTGTGTACCTCTTGAAGGTTGCCTTGTTGTGTACCCCCTGAAGGTTGGCTTGTTGTGTACCTCCTGATGGTTGGCTTGTGTACATCCAGATGGTTGGCTTGTTGTGTACCTCCTGATGATTGGCTTGTTGTGTACCCCCTGAAGGTTGGCTTGCTGTGTACGCCCTGAAGGTTGGCTTGTTGTGTACCCCCTGAATGTTGGCTTGTTGTGTACCCCCTGAAGGTTCGCTTGTTGTGTACCCCCTGAAGGTTGGCTTGTTGTGTACCCCATGAAGGTTGGCTTGTTTTGTACCCACTGAAAGTTAGCTTGTTGTGTACCCCCTGAAGGTTGGCTTGTTGTGTACCCCCTGAAGGTTGCCTTGTTGTGTACCTCCTGAAGGTTGGCTTGTTGTGTACCCCCTGAATGTTGGCTTGTTGTGTACCCCCTGAAGGTTGGCTTGTTGTGTAGCTCCTGATGGTTGGGTTGTCGTGTACCCCCTGAAGGTTGGCTTGTTGTGTACCCCCTGAAGGTTGGCTTGTTGTGTACCCCGTGATGGTTGGCTTGTTGTGTACCCCCTGAAGGTTGCCTTGTTGTGTACCCCCTGAAGGTTGACTTGTTGTGTACCCCCTGAAGGCTGGCTTGTTGTGTACCCCCTGAAGGTTTCCATGTTGTGTACCTCCTGAAGGTTGCCTTGTTGTGTACCTCCTGAAGGTTGGCTTGTTGTGTACCCCCTGAAGGTTGGCTTGTTGTGTACCCCCTGAAGGTTGACTTGTTGTGTACCCCCTGATGGTTGGCTTGTTGTGTACCCCCTGAAGGTTGGCTTGTTGTGTACCTCCTGAAGGTTGGCTTGTTGTGTACCCCCTGAAGGTTGCCTTGTTGTGTACCTCCTGAAGGTTGGCTTGTTGTGTACCCCCTGAAGGTTGGCTTGTTGTGTACCCCCTGATGGTTGGCTTGTTGTTTACCCCCTGAAGGTTGGCTTGTTGTGTACCCCCTGAAGGTTGGCTTGTTGTGTACCCCCTGAAGGTTGGCTTGTTGTGTACCCCCTGAAGGTTGGCTTGTTGTGTACCCCCTGAAGGTTGGCTTGTTGTGTACCCCTGAAGGTTGGCTTGTTGTGTACCCCCTGAAGGTTGGCTTGTACCCCCTGAAGGTTAGCTAGTTGTGTACCTCCAGAAGGTTGGCTTGTTGTGTACCCCCTGAAGGTTGCCTTGTTGTGTACCTCCTGAAGGTTGGCTTGTTGTGTACCCCCTGAAGGTTGGCTTGTTGTGTACCCCCTGTAGGTTGGCTTGTTGTGTAGCTCCTGATGGTTGGGTTGTCGTGTACCCCCTGAAGGTTGGCTTGTTGTGTACCCCCTGAATGTTGGCTTGTTGTGTACCCCGTGATGGTTTGCTTGTTATGTACCCCCTGAAGGTTGGCTTGTTGTGTACCCCCTGAAGGTTGCCTTGTTGTGTACCTCCTGAAGGTTGCCTTGTTGTGTACCTCCTGAAGGTTGGCTTGTTGTGTACCCCCTGAAGGTTGGCTTGTTGTGTACCCCCCTGAAGGTTGGCTTGTTGTGTACCCCCTGAAGGTTGGCTTGTGTACCCCTTGAAGGTTGGCTTGTTGTGTACCTCCTGAAGGTTGGCTTGTTGTGTATCCCCTGAAGGTTGCCTTGTTGTGTACCTCCTGAAGGTTGGTTTGTTGTGTACCCCCTGAAGGTTGGCTTGTTGTGTACCCCCTGATGGTTGGCTTGTTGTGTACCCCCTGAAGGTTGGCTTGTTGTGTACCCCCTGAAGGTTGGCTTGTTGTGTACCCCCTGAAGGTTGGCTTGTTGTGTACCCCCTGATGGTTGGCTTGTTGTGTACCCCCTGAAGGTTGGCTTGTTGTGTACCTCCTGATGGTTGGCTTGTTGTGTACCCCCTGATGTATGGCTTGTTGTGTACCCCCTGAAGGTTGGCTTGTTGTGTACCCCCTGAAGGTTGGCTTGTTGTGTACCCCTGAAGGTTGGCTTGTTGTGTACCCCCTGAAGGTTGGCTTGTTGTGTACCCCCTGAAGGTTGCCTTGATGTGTACCTCCTGAAGGTTGCCTTGTTGTGTACCTCCTGAAGGTTGGCTTGTTGTGTACCCCCTGAAGGTTGGCTTGTTGTGTAACCCCTGAAGGTTGGCTTGTTGTGTACCCCCTGAAGGTTGGCTTGTTGTGTACCCCCTGATGGTTGGCTTGTTGTGTACCCCCTGAAGGTTGGCTTGTTGTGTACCTCCTGATGGTTGGCGTGTTGTGTACCTCCTGAAGGTTGCCTTGTTGTGTACCTCCTGAAGGTTGCCTTGTTGTGTACCTCCTGAAGGTTGCCTTGTTGTGTACCTCCTGAAGGTTGGCTTGTTGTGTACCTCCTGAAGGTTGCCTTGTTGTGTACCTCCTGAAGGTTGGCTTGTTGTTTACCTCCTGAAGGTTGCCTTGTTGTGTACCTCCTGAAGGTTGCCTTGTTGTGTACCTCCTGAAGGTTGCCATGTTGTGTACCTCCTGAAGGTTACCTTGTTGTGTACCTCCTGAAGGTTGGCTTGTTGTGTACCCCCTGATGGTTGGCTTGTTGTGTACCTCCTGATGGTTGGCTTGTTGTGTACCTCCAGATGGTTGGCTTGTTGTGTACGTCCTGAAGGTTGGCTTGTTGTGTACCTCCTGAAGGTTGGCTTGTTGTGTACCCCCTGAAGGTTGGCTTGTTGTGTACCCCCTGAAGGTTGGCTTGTTTTGTACCCCCTGAAGGTTAGCTTGTTGTGTACCCCCTGAAGGTTGGCTTGTTGTGTACTCCCTGAAGGTTGGCTTCTTGTGTACCCCCTGAAGGTTGGCTTGTTGTGTACCCCCTGAAGGTTGGCTTGTTGTGTACCCCCTGAAGGTTGGCTTGTTGTGTACCCCCTGAAGGTTGGCTTGTTGTGTACCCCCTGAAGTTTGGCTTGTTGTGTACCCCCTGAAGGTTGGCTTGTTTTGTACCCCCTGAAGGTTAGCTTGTTGTGTGCCCCCTGAATGATGGCTTGTTGTGTACCCCCTGACGGTTGCCTTGTTGTGTACCTCCTGAAGGTTGGCTTGTTGTGTACCCCCTGAAGGTTGGCTTGTTGTGTACCCCCTGAAGTTTGGCTTGTTGTGTAGCTCCTGATGGTTGGGTTGTCGTGTACCCTCTGAAGGTTGGCTTGTTGTGTACCCCCTGAAGGTTGGCTTGTTGTGTTCCACCGTGATGGTTGGCTTGTTGTGTACCCCCTGAAGGTTGGCTTGTTGTGTACCCCCTGAAGGTTGGCTTGTTGTGTACCCCCTTAAGGTTGGCTTGTTGTGTACCCCCTGAAGGTTGCCTTGTTGTGTACCTCCTGAAGGTTGCCTTGTTGTGTACCTACTGAAGGTTGGTTTGTTGTGTACCCCCTGAAGGTTGGCTTGTTGTGTACCCCCTGAAGGTTGGCTTGTTGTGTACCCCCTGAAGGTTGGCTTGTTGTGTACCCCCTGAAGGTTGGCTTGTTGTGTACCTCCTGAAGGTTGGCTTGTTGTGTACCCCCTGAAGGTTGCCTTGTTGTGTACCTCCTGAAGGTTGGCTTGTTGTGTACCCCCTGAAGGTTGGCTTGTTGTGTACCCCCTGATGGTTGGCTTGTTGTGTACCCCCTGAAGGTTGGCTTGTTGTGTACCCCCTAATGGTTGGCTTGTTGTGTACCTCCTGATGGTTGGCTTGTTGTGTACCCCCTGAAGGTTGGCTTGTTGTGTACCCCCTGATGGTTGGCTTGTTGTGTACCCCCTGAAGGTTGGCTTGTTGTGTACCTCCTGAAGGTTGGCTTGTTGTGTACCCCCTGAAGGTTGGCTTGTGTACCCCCTGAAGGTTGGCTTGTTGTGTACCCCCTAATGGTTGGCTTGTTGTGTACCTCCTGATGGTTGGCTTGTTGTGTACCCCCTGAAGGTTGGCTTGTTGTGTACCCCCTGATGGTTGGCTTGTTGTGTACCCCCTGAAGGTTGGCTTGTTGTGTACCCCCTGAAGGTTGGCTTGTTGTGTACCCCCTGAAGGTTGCCTTGTTGTGTACCTCCTGAAGGTTGGTTTGTTGTGTACCCCCTGAAGGTTGGCTTGTTGTGTACCCCCTAATGGTTGGCTTGTTGTGTACCCCCTGAAGGTTGGCTTGTTGTGTACCCCCTGAAGGTTGGCTTGTTGTGTACCTCCTGATGGTTGGCTTGTTGTGTACCCCCTGATGGTTTGCTTGTTGTGTACCCCCTGAAGGTTGGCTTGTTGTGTACCCCCTAAAGGTTGGCTTGTTGTGTACCCCTGAAGGTTGGCTTGTTGTGTACCCCCTGAAGGTTGGCTTGTTGTGTACCCCCTGAAGGTTGCCTTGTTGTGTACCTCCTGAAGGTTGCCTTGTTGTGTACCTCCTGATGGTTGGCGTGTTGTGTACCTCCTGAAGGTTGCCTTGTTGTGTACCTCCTGAAGGTTGCCTTGTTGTGTACCTCCTGAAGGTTGGCTTGTTGTGTACCTCCTGAAGGTTGCCTTGTTGTGTACCTCCTGAAGGTTGGCTTGTTGTGTACCTCCTGAAGGTTGCCTTGTTGTGTACCTCCTGAAGGTTGCCTTGTTGTGTACCTCCTGAAGGTTGCCTTGTTGTGTACCTCCTGAAGGTTACCTTGTTGTGTACCTCCTGAAGGTTGGCTTGTTGTGTACTCCCTGATGGTTGGCTTGTTGTGTACCTCCTGATGGTTGGCTTGTTGTGTACCTCCAGATGGTTGGCTTGTTGTGTACCTCCTGAAGGTTGGCTTGTTGTGTACCTCCTGAAGGTTGGCTTGTTGTGTACCCCCTGATGGTTGGCTTGTTGTGTACCTCCTGAAGGTTGGCTTGTTGTGTACCCCCTGATGGTTGTCTTGTTGTGTACCCCCTGAAGGTTGGCTTGTTGTGTACCCCCTGAAGGTTGGCTTGTTGTGTACCCCCTGAAGGTTGGCTTGTTGTGTACCCCCTGAAGGTTGGCTTGTTTTGTACCCCCTGAAGGTTAGCTTGTTGTGTACCCCCTGAAGGTGGCTTGTTGTGTGTACTCCCTGAAGGTTGGCTTCTTGTGTACCCCTGAAGGTTGGCTTGTTGTGTACCCCCTGAAGGTTGGCTTGTTGTGTACCCCCTGAAGGTTGGCTTGTTGTGTACCCCCTGAAGGTTGGCTTGTTGTGTACCCCCTGAAGGTTGGCTTGTTGTGTACCCCCTGAAGGTTGCCTTGTTGTGTACCTCCTGAAGGTTGCCTTGTTGTGTACCTCCTGATGGTTGGCGTGTTGTGTACCTCCTGAAGGTTGCCTTATTGTGTACCTCCTGAAGGTTGCCTTGTTGTGTACCTCCTGAAGGTTGCCTTGTTGTGTACCTCCTGAAGGTTGGCTTGTTGTGTACCTCCTGAAGGTTGCCTTGTTGTGTACCTCCTGAAGGTTGGCTTGTTGTGTACCTCCTGAAGGTTGCCTTGTTGTGTAGCTCCTGAAGGTTGCCTTGTTGTGTACCTCCTGAAGGTTGCCTTGTTGTGTACCTCCTGAAGGTTACCTTGTTGTGTACCTCCTGAAGGTTGGCTTGTTGTGTACCCCCTGATGGTTGGCTTGTTGTGTACCTCCTGATGGTTGGCTTGTTGTGTACCTCCAGATGGTTGGCTTGTTGTGTACCTCCTGAAGGTTGGCTTGTTGTGTACCTCCTGAAGGTTGGCTTCTTGTGTACCCCCTGAAGTTTGGCTAGTTGTGTACCTCCTGAAGGTTGGCTTGTTGTGTACCCCCTGATGGTTGTCTTGTTGTGTACCCCCTGAAGGTTGGCTTGTTGTGTACCCCCTGAAGGTTGGCTTGTTGTGTACCCCCTGAAGGTTGGCTTGTTGTGTACCCCCTGAAGGTTGGCTTGTTTTGTACCCCCTGAAGGTTGGCTTGTTGTGTACCCCCTGAAGTTTGGCTTGTTGTGTACCCCCTGAAGGTTGGCTTGTTTTGTACCCCCTGAAGGTTAGCTTGTTGTGTGCCCCCTGAATGATGGCTTGTTGTGTACCCCCTGACGGTTGCCTTGTTGTGTACCTCCTGAAGGTTGGCTTGTTGTGTACCCCCTGAAGGTTGGCTTGTTGTGTAGCTCCTGATGGTTGGGTTGTCGTGTACCCTCTGAAGGTTGGCTTGTTGTGTACCCCCTGAAGGTTGGCTTGTTGTGTTCCACCGTGATGGTTGGCTTGTTGTGTACCCCCTGAAGGTTGGCTTGTTGTGTACCCCCTGAAGGTTGGCTTGTTGTGTACCCCCTTAAGGATGGCTTGTTGTGTACCCCCTGAAGGTTGCCTTGTTGTGTACCTCCTGAAGGTTGGTTTGTTGTGTACCCCCTGAAGGTTGGCTTGTTGTGTACCCCCTGAAGGTTGGCTTGTTGTGTACCCCCTGAAGGTTGGCTTGTTGTGTACCCCCTGAAGGTTGGCTTGTTGTGTACCTCCTGAAGGTTGGCTTGTTGTGTACCCCCTGAAGGTTGCCTTGTTGTGTACCTCCTGAAGGTTGTCTTGTTGTGTACCCCCTGAAGGTTGGCTTGTTGTGTAACCCCTGATGGTTGGCTTGTTGTGTACCCCCTGAAGGTTGGCTTGTTGTGTACCCCCTAATGGTTGGCTTGTTGTGTACCTCCTGAGGTTGGCTTGTTGTGTACCCCCTGAAGGTTGGCTTGTTGTGTACCCCTGATGGTTGGCTTGTTGTGTACCCCCTGAAGGTTGGCTTGTTGTGTACCCCCTGAAGGTTGGCTTGTTGTGTACCTCCTGATGGTTGGCTTGTTGTGTACCCCCTGAAAGTTGGCTTGTTGTGTACCTCCTGATGGTTGGCTTGTTGTGTACCCCCTGAAGGTTGGCTTGTTGTGTACCCCCTGATGGTTGGCTTGTTGTGTACGCCCTGAAGGTTGGCTTGTTGTGTACCCCCTGAAGGTTGGCTTGTTGTGTACCCCCTGAAGGTTGGCTTGTTGTGTACCCCCTGAAGGTTGGCTTGTTGTGTACCTCCTGAAGGTTGCCTTGTTGTGTACCTCCTGAAGGTTGTCTTGTTGTGTACCCCCTGAAGGTTGGCTTGTTGTGTACCCCCTGATGGTTTGCTTGTTGTGTACCCCCTGAAGGTTGGCTTGTTGTGTACCTCCTGATGGTTGGCGTGTTGTGTACCTCCTGAAGGTTGCCTTGTTGTGTACCTCCTGAAGGTTGCCTTGTTGTGTACCTCCTGAAGGTTGCCTTGTTGTGTACCTCCTGAAGGTTGGCTTGTTGTGTACCCCCTGATGGTTGGCTTGTTGTGTACCTCGTGATGGTTGGCTTGTTGTGTACCTCCTGATGGTTGGCTTATTGTGTACCCCCTGAAGGTTGGCTTGTTGTGTACCTCCTGAAGGTTGCCTTGTTGTGTACCTCCTGAAGGTTGCCTTGTTGTTTACCTCCTGAAGGTTGGCTTGTTGTGTACCCCCTGATGGTTGGCTTGTTGTGTACCTCCTGATGGTTGGCTTGTTGTGTACCTCCTGATTGTTGGGTTGTTGTGTACCTCCTGATGGTTGGCTTGTTGTGTACCTCCTGAAGGTTGGCTTGTTGTGTACCCCCTGATTGTTTGCTTGTTGTGTACCTCCTGATGGTTGGCTTGTTGTGTACCTCCTGAAGGTTGCCTTGTTGTGTACCTCCTGAAGGTTGCCTTGTTGTGTACCTCCTGAAGGTTGCCTTGTTGTGTACCTCCTGAAGGTTGGCTTGTTGTGTACCCCCTGATGGTTGGCTTGTTGTGTACCTCGTGATGGTTGGCTTGTTGTGTACCTCCTGATGGTTGGCTTATTGTGTACCCCCTGAAGGTTGGCTTGTTGTGTACCTCCTGAAGGTTGCCTTGTTGTGTACCTCCTGAAGGTTGCCTTGTTGTTTACCTCCTGAAGGTTGGCTTGTTGTGTACCCCCTGATGGTTGGCTTGTTGTGTACCTCCTGATGGTTGGCTTGTTGTGTACCTCCTGATTGTTGGGTTGTTGTGTACCTCCTGATGGTTGGCTTGTTGTGTACCTCCTGAAGGTTGGCTTGTTGTGTACCCCCTGATTGTTTGCTTGTTGTGTACCTCCTGATGGTTGGCTTGTTGTGTACCTCCTGATGGTTGGCTTGTTGTGTACCCCCTGATGGTTGGCTTGTTGTGTACCTCGTGAAGGTTGGCTTGTTGTGTACCCCCTGATTGTTGGCTTGTTGTGTACCTCCTGATGGTTGGCTTGTTGTGTACCTCCTGAAGGTTGGCTTTTTGTGTTCCCCCTGATTGTTTGCTTGTTGTGTACCTCCTGATGGTTGGCTTGTTGTGTACCTCCTGATGGTTGCCTTGTTGAGTACCTCCTGAAGGTTGGCTTGTTGTGTACCTCCTGAAGGTTGGCTTGTTGTGTACCTCCTGAAGGTTGGCTTGTTGTGCACCTCCTGAAGGTTGGCTTGTTGTGCACCTCCTGATGGTTGGCTTGTTTGTGTACCTCCTGAAGGGTTGGCTTGTTGTGCACCTCCTGAAGGTTGGCTTGTTGTGCACCTCCTGATGGTTGGCTTGTTGTGTACCTCCTGAAGGTTGGCTTGTTGTGCACCTCCTGAAGGTTGGCTTGTTGTGCACCTCCTGAAGGTTGGCTTGTTGTGCACCTCCTGATGGTTGGCATGTCTGTCTCCTGATTGTTGACATGTGGAAACTATTTTAAAAATGTTATAGTGTATTGTTTTACCAATGTTTGTTCTTGCTTTATGCACCTTATAATCTTAATACCTCTAAAAATAATGGACCCAGAAGTTATATTTTACGGTTGCTACAATATTACCACATAAATGGTCAGGAGTTTACCTTTGTCACCTTCGTACCACTACGTTTCTTATCAGAAAGAAATGGCGACCAGATCTATCACATCTGCTTTGGGAACCAGAGCTGTAACACATTTTGAAATGGTGGACCAGAGCTGTATCACATCTTCGGAGCCAGGTGCTATAGCTTAACTTATTGCCATGTAAGCGGCCAGGCGCTGTAACATATAACACTTGTTTACCCTTGTGGGACCACAGAGAGGCGTCACATAAGTGATCAGAAACAACTGCTTTGGGGCCCAGGAGCTATAGGCTCATCTTTTACCATTGGTAGCTTGTCTCTTTTGCACTGAATAATGAGTCTTATGAATAAGACCTCGAGAGTGTAGAATGCTATATCGACAACACAAAAGTCTACGGACATCTGTGATCCTATTTCATTAACTCTTTTAATTAAATCAATTACATCTGACATATCATTGCCGTGTATTTTCCAAATAAACATTAATTTTTCAAATGTCTTATTTCATCACTATCCCAATTAATATACACACTTCTGTATATAAAAAACTCCCACTAAACAAACTTTCACAACTATATATGAGGTTGTGTTTACACTTCGTATGTCAACCTGTATTTTTTTAATTAAGTCAACTTGTTATAAAATACGTTAATGCCCATTTTATTGTATATTTATCGATTCTTTCATTTACATTCAGCGCTGTATGACCTTGTCGGTTTTAACGCTTCGTCTGATTATATTATTCATGCATCGTAATTATATTTTATGTACATACTTTTTTCCCTCTTTACGGATGCCACTGAAGTATAATATTCATACAAGCGACCAGTGCGACATATCGCTGAAATCCGCATTATGAAGCCTCGGCATTATCCATCCTCGGGAATAAGAATGAACCTTCGATATCATAACACCTTATGAGTCCTCGGTATTATGAATTGTCAGTATGTAATAGAAATAGTATTATTTACCATTGTTATATACCCTGAGTATTAAAATCCTCGGTATCATAAATCTTTAGTATTCTCAACTATCAGTATTAGGAATTTTCAGTTTCATGAAGTCTCGGAAATTTAAAAACTCGGTCACATCTTTTATTTGGTCTAACAACAACAACAATAGCAACAGGAGCAGCGTGATCGTCTTCTTAGCCGTAGTTGTGGTCGTGGTCGTGGTCGTGGTCGTCGTAGTACTACAATAGTGCATCACAGTAAATACGCAGTTTGTATGTTTGATGTGTTGACCTTTATAGGAGAGGAAGAGAACTGGAAACGACACATTCTTCTTCAGCACTCTGGCCAAAGGCGTCTGGTTAAATTTTCTTCGAAAAGAGTGACTGGAGGAAAGAAAGTATCTGGGGAAGGTGTCTGGAGGTGACTGGAGGGAAGAAAGTATCTGAGGAAGGTGTCTGAAGGTGACTGGAGGGAAGAAAGTATCTGGGGAAGGTGTCTGAAGGTGATTGGAGGGAAGAAAGTATCTGGGGAAGGTGTCTGGAGGTGACTGGAGGGAAGAAAGTATCTGGGGAAGGTGTCTGAAGGTGACTGGAGGGAAGAAAGTATCTCGGGAAGGTGTCTGAAGGTGACTGGAGGGAAGAAAGTATCTGGGGAAACTGTCTGGAGGGATGAAAGTATCTGGGGAAACTGCCTGGAGGGAGGAAAGTATCTGGGGAAGGTGTCTGGAGGTGACTGGAGCCAGGCGTCTGTGAAGGGAATGTGCGAGTGCTAGGTGGGTGTCTCCTGCCACTAATTAGATGAAGTTTTTGTGCAAAGATACAAAATCTAATAGTAGTAGTAGTGTTAGTTGTAAAACTAGTAGTAGTAATAGTAGTAGTAGTAGTAATGGAAGTGGTGTTACGACTTTAATCTTCACCGTAACAATAGGGGCACAAATAACTCTATTTTTTTTTGTTAGTTTTATTTTATTACCAATCATTTAGCTTCATTGGTATTTGGTTAGTGAATTAAAATAACCACAAGCAATTATAAATGAAATACTATACAGCAAGAAACCCAATCTTACATTCAAATTCTCATTAACGGAGTATGATACAATAATTTCAATTAATAATCTACTAATCTCACCATTTAACTCTTTTAGAAAGGTCTAGGGTAACGAAATAGTTATCTTTCATAAGTGACATGAATTACCAGACTTCAGGAAACTAATGGCAAAGGCAAGACAATAGACTTGGTATAAAGTTTTAGTTTAAGCTAGGAGCTTTGGGTTGAAGACCCGTACCGAGTCAGAGCTAGGAGCTGACTGACTCACTCAACTACTTCATAGTATGACTTCAGCTCGCCAGAAGGCGACGCGTGGCGTCAATTCTAGAACCACCAATTGGTCACTACAGTAGTGGTTACACATTCGTAATACCTAACCTAATAATAATATAATATAATATTATAATTATAATAATCATGGGGAAAGATATAATATAATACAATATAATACAAAGAGAGTACTTTTGATGATTCATACTGTACCCGATAATAATATATAGTCGAACCTGCTTTATCTAGCTAGTAATAAAGTAGTTCGCGATATATTATTACAGAACTTATTTTAACCAGGCCTTTTATTTTTGTATATAATGGAGTGAAGTAGGGGCGCGTAACACCTCCCCCCTCGTGACTGACGGTCGCCATTGACTTGTACTCTCTGTGGTGGGTAGCATCTGTCATAGTAGCAGAGGTTGTAACATAGACAGCAGTCCTACATCATCTCCAGCTTTCTCCACAACATAGATGGTCATAAAAGTACCGACTCATACTGTTAAAATAAAGGTATATTAATAAAATTTCAAGGCCTAGAGAGGGCATCAGCAATGAGATTATGTTTTCCTTTTATATGGGAAATGGTAATAGAGAAGGTTGAATTATCAAAGACCAACGAAGTATTCTGGCGTTCTTCGATTTCATAGAATTTATGAAGGTCAAAGGATTATGATCGGAGTACACCGATATCTGATGGGTAGAAGATCCTAAATATACATCAAATTCTCTAGGCATACAACGAGAGCTAAGGCTCTCTTTTTCTATAGTTGAATAATTAATTTGGTGTTTCTTTAACTTAGAAGAAAAATAAGAAACAGGTTGTAATAGGTCAGAATTTGGAGCCTTCTGTAACAATGCGGCTCCCAAAGCATACGCACTGGCATCTATTTGTAAGTGGAATGGTTTATTAAAATCAGGACTTAGCAATACTGGGGAAGAGGATAGTAATCTTTTTAAACGATTAAAAGCAATTTCACAGTCCTGGGTCCATGAAAACTTTGTTTTGGACTTGTTAATTCAGTTAGGGGAAAAGCTAC
This sequence comes from Cherax quadricarinatus, assembly GCF_026875155.1. NCBI lineage: Eukaryota > Metazoa > Arthropoda > Malacostraca > Decapoda > Parastacidae > Cherax > Cherax quadricarinatus. The sequence goes on from NC_069405.1 coordinate 5,073,524, forward strand.
CTGTGCAAAATTTCGGACGAACCGACGGTAGTAACCGGCAACTCCTAAAAATCTTGATACGCTTTTCCTATCCTTAGGGGTAGGAAATTCTAAGAGGTCCTTTACTTTGGCGTTCAAAGGAGCGACTTCACCTTGTCCAATCCGAAATCCTAAGTATTTTAATTTTCGTCTGGCCAAACTCACACTTGGACAAATTCACTGTAAAATTATGTTTACTTAAGGCGTCAACAAGGCTTTAAGCTGTCTAAGGTGTTGGGGCCAACTGTCGCTGTATACGACTAAGTCGTCTAAGTAAGCTTCTGCTCCGTCCAATCCGCCCGTAAGTATGTTCATAATACGCTGGAATGTAGAAGCCGCGTTACAGAAGCCGAAGGGCATAACGCAATACTTGTATAGGCCACCAGGTATCGTAAAAGCCGATATCTCTTGAGCTCTTGGTGACAACGGGACTTGGTAATACCCTCTTAACAAGTCCAATTTACTGATATACTTAGCTCTGGAGACCTTGTCTATTAAGTCGTCAATTCTGGGTATTGGAAACCCATCAGGTACTGTTACAGCATTGACTTTTCTAAAATCCGTACACATACGGGAGGTCCCGTCTGGTTTGGGGACTAGAATGCACGGGGATGCCCAAGGACTTACTTGGTTTTATCAACCCGTGTGAGAGTAAGAAGTTCACCTCTGCCTCTAGCTCACCTTGTTTTTTGGGACTCACTCTGTAGGGAGATTGCTTGATTGGAGTAGGTTCTCTGAGAGTAACATCGTGCACACCCAGCGTACACGGTTTTGGGACGTCGTTGAATAGGTGGAGATTTGCCTTAATCAGGGATTTTATTTCATGTCCTTTGTCCACTTCCAGATTTATCAGTAGAGAATTTAAATTCTTTAAGGCTGTCGAATTGTTCAGAAGAACTGGTATTCCTTCATTTCATCGAACTTACTGGAACCCGTTCTTGGTTCAGAGGAGTTATAGTAGAAACTGGTGAAACGATTCCTGAATAGGTTTAAGTTGGTTAACGTGATACGTCCGTTGTGAGTTCCTCTTCTTCGGCGTCCTTACCAAGTAGTTCACGTCACTTAGGCGCTTCACAATTTCTAAAGGGCCTTCAAATTTGGGCTGTAGAGCATGTCCCTGATGAAATCGTTGAACCAGAACTTGATCTTTTGGTTCAAATGACGAAGTTTAGTTCGACGATCGTATTCCTCCTTCAATCTTACTCTGTGCTTGTCGTAAGTTTTCGGCGGCCAATTCTCTTAGCTAGGCTCAGGCGTTCTTTCATTAAGGTAGGAGAGCTCCTAAAAGTCGGCGTTTCTTCCCGGTCCAAGCTTTTTGAGAACCTGTACTGGTCCTCTAATTTGATGCCCATATATTAACTCAAATGGCGAAAACTTCATGTTGTCTTGTTCGCTTTCTCTTAGGGCAAACAAGAGTAGTGGAATACCTTCATCCCAATCTTTGGAATACTGTAAACAATAGGACCTCATCATATCTTCAAGTTTGATGGAACCTTCCACCACGCCTTGTGATTGGGGTCGATAGGCCGTCGCGTAAACCATCTTGACCCCTAACTGAGCCAAGGCTTCACGGAAAAATTTTGAAGTAAATTCGACCCTTGATCCGATTGAACTTCTCTTGGAAATCCGAAGTGAGAGAAAGAACTTAATCAGTGCTCTCACTATTAGGCGAGCATTAATCCTCCTGAGAGGAACTGCTTCCGGGTACCTGGTGACTGTGTCCATGATAGTGAACAGGAACTGGTTGCCTGCCGAGTCTTGGGTAGCGGGCCGAACAGTCGATCACCAGCGAGAAAAGGGTTCGCCTCTTACTTGTATAGGGTTCAACGGCGCAGGTGGTGGATTATGAGCAGGTTTGCCTACTAGTTGACACACGGAACAGCTTCTTACATACCGTTCCACTTCTTCCTTCATTTTTGGCCATGTGAAGTGCTTAGCAATTTTTCTAAAAGTCTTCTTTTGTCCCAGATGTCCACCTTGAGGACTGTCATGAGCAAACTTACATGCTAAATTTCTAAACGGGGTAGGCAAGACCACTAGATGATCACTTTTAAGAGATCCTAATTTCTTTTTCAGTAAGTCCTTCTCCCAATAGAAAGAGCTGTCGCTTTTAAGGGCTTCTTCTCCCGACAGAGCAAGCTTCCTGATGTCACTTAAGGAGAGGTCTATTTGGAGTTCTTCGAGAATAAATCTATTTCGGAAACCACCGACTTAGGAACTGGTATCGGTTCTGGGTGGATTGTTGGCTCGACACTCGAGCTTTCGTTGAATATGTCTCCTACTCCTACGTCGACGTCGTCCATGACTTCCTCCGATACCAACGGAGAACGCGACTGTATGGTCATCGCCCGGGTTACTACGCTCAGAGGAAAGAGGGTAGGTTCCGTTCGTCGGGCTTCGATGACGTAATTTTCCTCGGTTGGATTTTCCATAACTATGGGCTCTTTCTATATTCCTTCTTCCGCTAAGTCTTTCCCAATCAATAGGTCTACGTCTTTTATGGGGAAGTTAGTTGGAGACACTCCGATTGACGTCCAGCCTGTAAAAATAGGATTTCAAACATATAACTTGTACAGGGGTACTCGCGTAGTGGAGCCACCATAAGCTTCCAACAGAGCGTCGAAACCCGTATATGATCCGGCGGGGAATGATAACAGTCCTTCTCTTAACAATGTTAAGTAGGACCCCGTATCCCTAAAGGAATTTACTTGCAACAACTGGCTATCGGTAATTCCTACTTTGCTTTTGGAAAAGTAAGGACTTATAGCTCTTGACAAGTTTGACGATGATACCCATATTCTGCTTAGTCAACTAGGAGGATCTGTTCCTTTTCCTTGGGACAGAGCGTCTACTCTTGGCTCGGACTTCCTTGGATGAGTCGTAGAGGATATGATTTGTGTGGGCAATCTATAGGATGGACTCCTTCCCTGGTCCCTATCACGCTTAAAGCATTGTGATTTGAAATGTCCCAGCTTCGAACAGTACGAATATTTAATTTTTTCCCATGACCTATCTGGTTTATAGGATGGGCTCGATTGAATTTGGTGTTTTACTTCGGGTTTAATTGTTACACGGGAGTGAACGGGTTGGGTAGGTCGCTTACCGAAAGGCTTCGCAGGTTCGGGTCTCGTTGCTGGTTTGATAACCTGGCTGCTTTCAGATTGTACCAAACCTCTGGGAAATCTCAAAGTTGTCTGCCAGCGCGGCAGTCTCTAACAACGTCATTTGCGGATGGCCAACAAGATACTGGCGAACTCCCTCTGGAAAATTTGCATACAAATCTTCTAGTAACATTGTGATAGATCTTTTAAAGTCGTGACCCGAGAAGCTCGACACCAACGTTCAAACGCCACTGCTTTCCCTCGGGCAAAATCTAAATAAGTTTGTCCTGTTTGCCGTTTCATGGAACGAAAAGCTATTTGGTACTAATAGGGAGCATGTCATATGCTTCTAAAATAGTTTCTCTTTACTACGTCGTACTGGACATAAAACTCATATGGTAAGGAGGCGACACAAGACTGGCCCTTTCCATATAGAGACGTGTGCAGCAATGTGGCCATTTGTCTTTGGGCCAGCCCATTGAACGTGCCTGATTCTCAAAAATTTCAAAGAATTCATCTAAGTCTGTTTCGTTAAACTTAGGTACCATCAGAGCTGCTTTATGCAAGTCAAACCGGTTACCGTGCTCTTCACGTCTCTTTTTCCGGAACTCCCTTCTGCTTTGTTTCAAAACGAAACCTTTCTCGCCCTAAATTCTTCCTCGTTTAGACGTCTTCTAGCTTCGATTTGGAGAGTTTTGTAATAGTAATATGCGTTCTATTCTCTCTAGTTGTTCGGACGTGAAATTCCCAAGAGGTAATGACACCGAGGGAAATTCGGGCGACTTCTCCGGAAGTATTTTGGGACGAGCACCAGTCCTAAAATTATCCCGTCATTTGACTGAGGGTTCGTTCCAACCACCGATACATACTCCGGGGAAATGAACGGGGGAGAGCTTTGAGACTGGACTGAGTAGTAAGGCCTTGTAAACCCTGGTTCAACTTCATTATTTAAGGCAGTTCCCGTCCGTGGGATTTCTACTTCCTCGAACTGGGAAATAAAACTATCTTCCGTAACATAGTACTTGTGTAAGTTACCTGTGTGAGTTACCTGTGTGAGTTACCTGTGTGAGTTACCTGTGTGAGTTACATGTGTGAGTTACCTGTGTGAGTTACCTGTGTGAGTTAACCTGTGTGAGTTACCTGTGTGAGTTACCTGTGTGAGTTACCTGATGAGTTACCTGTGTGAGTTACCTGTGTGAGTTACCTGTGTGGTTACCTGTGTGAGTTACACTGTGTGAGTTACATGTGTGAGTTACTGTGTGAGTTACCTGTGTGAGTTACCTGTGTGAGTTACCTGTGTGAGTTACCTGTGTGAGTTACCTGTGTGAGTTACCTGTGTGAGTTACCTGTGTGAGTTACCTGTTTGAGTTGCTTGTGTGAGTTACCTGTGTGAGTTACCTGTATGAGTTACCTGTGTGAGTTACCTGTGTGAGTTAACTGTGTGAGTTACCTGTGTGAGTTACCTGTAAGAGTTACCGGTAAGAGTTATCTGTGTGAGTACCTATGTGAGTTACCTGTGTGAGTTACCTGTGTGAGTTACCTGTGTGAGTTACCTGTGTGAGTTACCTGTAAGAGTTACCTGTGTGAGTACCTGTGTGAGTTATCTGTGTGAGTTACCTGTGTGAGTTACATGTGTGAGTTGCCTGTGTGAGTTACCTGTGTGAGTTACCTGTGTGAGTTACCTGTGTGAGTTACCTGTGTGAGTTACCTGTGTGAGTTACCTGTGTGAGTTACCTGTGTGAGTTACATGTGTGAGTTACCTGTGTGAGTTACCTGTATGAGTTACCTGTGTGAGTTACCTGTGTGAGTTACCTGTGTGAGTTACCTGTGTGAGTTACCTGTGTGTGTTACCTGTGTGAGTTACCTGTGTGAATTAACTGTGTGAGTTACCTGTGTGAGTTACCTGTGTGAGTTACCTGTGTGAGTTTCCTGTGTGAGTTACCTGTGTGAGTTACCTGTGTGAGTTACCTGTGTGAGTTACCTGTGTGAGTTACCTGTGTGAGTTACCTGTGTGAGTTACCTGTGTGAGTTGCTTGTGTGAGTTACCTGTGTGAGTTACCTGTATGAGTTACCTGTGTGAGTTACCTGTGTGAGTTAACTGTGTGAGTTACCTGTGTGAGTTACCTGTAAGAGTTACCGGTAAGAGTTATCTGTGTGAGTACCTATGTGAGTTACCTGTGTGAGTTACCTGTGTGAGTTACCTGAGTTACCTGTAAGAGTTACCAGTAAGAGTTACCTGTGTGAGTACCTGTGTGAGTTATCTGTGTGAGTTACCTGTGTGAGTTACATGTGTGAGTTGCCTGTGTGAGTTACCTGTGTGAGTTACCTGTGTGAGTTACCTGTGTGAGTTACCTGTGTGAGTTACCTGTGTGAGTTACCTTGCCTTCTCGAATACTGAAATATAAGCAACAAACAACCTCGTTTATACTCCAATTTCATCCTGAGTTGCTATCCAAAGAAACTTATTTCATGCATTTCCTTTATCGATAAATGAAAGTCAATGTGTTTTCTGAAAATTTGGAATGGACAGCTGACCGATAACGAATTGGAAATGTGTTCCATGTTTAATGACTTTTTTTTGGTCAGTTTTTACACATGAAGACATAAATGAGATTCCAGAAATTAACAATTAGTCAGTTCCTGACGAATTGAAATTGAATAATATTACTGTAACGAGGGACATGGTTATCAAACAGACAAAGTGAAGCAAAATAAGTCCCCGGGGCCCGACGAGTTGTTTTCCAGGGTACTTAAGGAATGCAAGATGGAACTTAGTCAGCCATTAACGAGTGTGTTTAATGCGTCCATCCTTATTGGTGATGTGCCAGAGTTGTGGAAGCTGGCTAATGTGGTTCCTATATTCAAATCAGGAAAAAAATCCGTTCTTTCAGATTACCGTCCAATAACCCTGACATCTGTAGTGGGCAAGTTACTAGAATCTATTATAGCTGACAATATTAGAAGTCACCTTGAAGAACATAGCTTGATAAATGAATCTCAGCATGGGTTCACGAGAGGTTGTTCCTGCCTGACATTTACCGACGTTCTTCAACAGAACATTTGAGGAGGTTGACAGTGATAAAGAATAAGATATTGTTTATTTGGATTTTAGTAAATCCTTCGATAGAGTACCTCACAAGAGACTCTTAAGAAAAGTGGCAGCTCATGGTATAGGAGGTAAAGTTCTAGCATGGATAGAGGCATGGCTTACCAATAGAAAGCAGTGTTTCGATTAATGGGGTCAAATCTGAATGGGGATTAGTCACTAGTGACGTTCCACAAGGATCAATTTTAGGCCCTCTCTTGTTCATAATTTACATAAATGACTTTGATGAAGGGACTACGAGTGACATGAGCAAATTTGCTGATGATACAAAGATAGGGCGTATGGTTCATTCTGAGGAGGATAGCAATGAACTCCAGGAGGATTTGGACAAATTAATGTCTTGGTCTGAAAAATGACAGATGAAGTTCAATGTGGATAAGTGTAAGGTACTAGTCCTTGGTAATGAAAATAACCCTCGAAGCTATAAACTAGGTGAAGTAGAGCTTGATCATACAGAATGTCAAAAAGACTAAAACCAAGAAAGCAGTGCCTATGTGTGCGCAACAAGGTTAACAGATTACTTGGATTTATCTCAAGAAGTATAAGTAACAGAAAACCAAAAGTTATTTTACAGCCCTATTCATCACTGGTGAGGCCTCATTTAGATTATGCCGCTCAGTTTTGGTCTTAGTACAGAATGGAGAACATAGAGAGAAGAATGACTAAAATGATTTACTGTGTAAGGAATCTCCCGTATGAAGATTAAAACCATAAATCTCCACTCTCTGGAGAGACGTAGCGTGAGGGGAGACATCACTGAAGTGTATAAGTGGATGACGGGCATAAACAAAGGAGATATTAATAAAATGCTGAGGGTGTCGAACCAGGTAAGAACCAAAAATAATGGATTTAAATTGGATAAAATTAGATTTAGAAAGGACATAGGTAAGGAGGGGTGTTAATATTGCAGTTTTATAAACTGTAGTGTAAAGCACCCCTCTGGCAAGACAGTGATGGAGTGAATAATGGTGAAAGTTTTTCTTTTTCGGGCCACCCTGCCTTGGTGGGAATCGGCCAGTGTGTTAACAAAAAAATAAATAGGTAAGTACTGGTTTTCTAACAGAGTTGTGGATGCGTGGAACAGTCTTCCCAGTAGAGGCTAGAACCCTGGGTAGCTTTAAAGCTATAAGTAGAGTTCGTTTTGATAAGGACCTGCCTTGTATGGGCCAGTAGGCCTTGTGCAGTGTTCCTCCATTCCCATGTTCTTATGCTTTCATTTCTCCCAGAGCGACTTTAACGCCATTACCTTTCTCACATGTGGAAGATTTCCCAGTAACTCGTGACAACATGTTACTGCTAGAAAAAAAACAATGGTAAAGGGATAATACAGATTTAAGTTAAATATTTTTACTTTATTACAAAACCATAGAAATTCCTAGTACCCCCCCCCCCCGGAGTGTAGCCCTGGAGTGTAGCCCTGGAGTGTAGCCCTGGAGTGCAGTCCTGGAGTGTAGTCCAGGAGTGTAGTCCTGGAATATAGCCCAGGAGTGTAGTCCTGGAGTGTAGCCCTGGAGTGTAGCCCTGGAGTGTAGCCCTGGAGTGTAGCCCTGGAGTGTAGCCCTGGAATGTAGCCCTGGAATATAGCCCAGGAGTGTAGTCCTGGAGTGTAGTCCTGGAGTGTAGCCCAGGAGTGTAGTTCTGGAGTGTAGCCCAGGAGTGTAGCCCTGGAGTGTAGCCAGGGTGTAGTCCTGGAGTGTAGCCCAGGAGTGTTAGTCCTGGAGTGTAGCCCAGGAGTGTAGCCCTGGAGTGTAGCCCAGGAGTGTAGTCCTGGAGTGTAGCCCAGGAGTGTAGTCCTGGAGTATAGCCCAGGAGTGTAGTACTGGAGTGTAGCCCAGGAGTGTAGTCCTGGAGTGTAGCCCAGGAGTGTAGTCCTGGAGTGTAGCCCAGGAGTGTAGCCCTGGAGTGTAGCCCAGGAGTGTAGTCCTGGAGTGTAGCCCAGGAGTGTAGTTCTGGAGTGTAGCCCAGGAGTGTAGCCCTGGAGTGTAGCCCAGGAGTGTAGTCCTGGAGTGTAGCCCAGGAGTGTAGTTCTGGAGTGTAGCCCAGGAGTGTAGTCCTGGAGTGTAGCCCAGGAGTGTAGTCCTGGAGTGTAGCCCAGGAGTGTAGTCCTGGAGTGTATCCCAGGAGTGTAGTCCTGGAGTGTAGCCCAGGAGTGTAGTCCTGGAGTGTAGCCCAGGAGTGTAGTCCTGGAGTGTAATCCTGGAGTGTAGCCCTGGAGAGTAGTCCTCGAGTGTAGCCCTGGAGTGTAGCCCTGGAGTGTAGCCCTGGAATATAGCCCAGGATTGTAGCCCAGGAGTGTAGTCCTGGAGTGTAGCCCAGGAGTGTAGTCCTGGAGTGTAGTCCAGGAGTGTAGCCCTAGAGTGTAGTCCTGGAGTGTAGCCCTGGAGTGTAGCTCTGGAGTGTAGCCCTGGAGTGTAGTCCTGGAGTGTAGACCTGGAGTGTAATCCTGGAGTGTAGCCCTGGAGAGTAGTCTTCGAGTGTAGCCCTGGAGTATAGTCCTGGAGTGTAGCCCTGGAGTGTAGCCCAGAAGTGTAGCCCTGGAGTGTAGCCCAGGAGTATAGTGCTTGAGTGTAGCCCAGGAGTGTAGCCCAAGAGTGTAGCTCTAGAGTGTAGCCCTGGAGTGTAGTCCTAGAGTGTAGCCCTGGAGAGTAGTCCTGGAGTGTAGCCCTGGAGTATAGTCCTGGAGTGTAGCCCTGGAATGTAGCCCAGGAGTGTAGCCCAGGAGCGTAGCCCTGGAATGTAGCCCAGGAGTGTGGCCCTGGAAAGTAGCCCTGGAGTGCAGCCCAGGAGAATAGCCCTGGAATGTAGCCCAGGAGTGTAGCTCTGGAGTGTAGCGCAGGAGTGTAGCTCCGGTGTGTAGCACAGGAGTGTAACCCTGGAGTGTAGCCAAGGAGTGTAGCCTTGGAGTGTAACTCTTGAGTGTAGCCCTGGAGTGTAGCCCTGGAGTGTAGCTCTGGTGTGCAGCCATAGAGTGTAGCCCTGGAGTGTAGCCCTGGACTGTAGCTCTGGAGTGTAGCCCTGAAGTGTAGCCCGGTAGTGTAGCTCTGGAGTGTAGTCCTGGAGTGTAGCCCTGGACTGTAGCCCTAGAGTGTAGCCCAGGAGTGTAGTGCTTGAGTGTAGCCCAGGAGTGTAGCCCTGGAATATAACCCTAGATTGTAGCCCAGGTGTATAGCCCTGGAATGTAGCCCAGGAGTGTAGCGCTTGAGTGTAGCCCTGGAGTGTAGCCCAGAAGTGTAGCCCTGGAATGTAGCCCAGGAGTGTAGCCCAGGAGTGTAGCCCTAGAGTGTAGCCCAGAAGTGTAGCCCTGGAGTGTAGCCCAGAAGTGTAGCCCTGGAATGTAGCCCAGGAGTGTAGCCCAGGAGTGTAGCCCTGGAGTGTAGCCCAGAAGTGTAGCCCTGGAATGTAGCCCAGGAGTGTAGAGCTTGCGTGTAGCCCTGGAGTGTAACCCTGGAATGTAGCCCTGAAGTGTAGCCCTGGAGTGTAGTCCTGGTGTGTAGTTCTGGAGTGTAGCCCATGAATGTAGCCCTGGAGTGTAGCCCAGAAGTGTAGCACTGGAGTGTAGCCCAGGAGTGTAGCCATGGAGTGTAGCCCTGGAGTGTAGCCCTGGTGTGTAGCCCTGGAGCGTAGCCCTGGAGTGTAGCCCAGGAGTGTAGTCCTGGTGTGTAGTTCTGGAGTGTAGCCCATGAATGTAGCCCTGGAGTGTAGCCCAGAAGTGTAGCACTGGAGTGTAGCCCAGGAGTGTAGCCATGGAGTGTAGCCCTGGAGTGTAGCCCTGGTGTGTAGCCATGAAGTGTAGCCCTGGAGTGTAGCCCAGGAGTGTAGCCATGGAGTGTAGCCCTGGAGTGTAGCCCTGGTGTGTAGCCCTGGATCGTAGCCCTGGAGTGTAACCCTGGAATGTAGCCCTGGAGTGTAGCTCTGGAGTGCAGCCCTGGTGTTTAGTCCTGGAGTATAACCCAGGAGTGTAGCCCTGGAGTGTAGCCCAGGAGTGTAGCCATGGAGTGTAGCCCTGGAGTGTAGCCCTGGTGTGTAGCCATGAAGTGTAGCCCTGGAGTGTAGCCCAGGAGTGTAGCCATGGAGTGTAGCCCTGGAATGTAGCCCTGGTGTGTAGCCCTGGAGCGTAGCCCTGGAGTGTAACCCTGGAATGTAGCCCTGGAGTGTAGCTCTGGAGTGCAGCCCTGGTGTTTAGTCCTGGAGTATAACCCAGGAGTGTAGCCCTGGAGTGTAGCCCAGGAGTGTAGCCCTGGAGTGTAGCCCTGGAGTGTAGCCTTGGTGTGTAGCCCTGGAGTGTAGCCCAGGAGTGTAGCCCTGGAGTGTAGCCCTCGAGTGTAGCCCTCGAGTGTAGTACTGGGGTGTAGCCCTGGAGTGTAGCGATTGAGTGTAGCCCTGGAGTGTAGCCCTAGAATGTAGTCCTAGATTGTAGCCCAAGAGTATAGCCCTAGAATGTAGCCCAGGAGTGTAGTGCTTTAGTGTAGCCCTGAAGTGTAGCCCAGGAGTGTAGCCCTGGAGTGTAGCCCAGAAGTGCAGCCCTGGAATGTAGCCCAGGAGTGTAGCGCTTGCGTGTAGCCCTGGAGTGTAACCCTGGAATGTAGCCCTGAAGTGTAGCCCTGGAGTGTAGTCCTGGTGTGTAGTTCTGGAGTGTAGCCCATGAATGTAGCCCTGGAGTGTAGCCCAGAAGTGTAGCACTGGAATGTAGCCCTGGATTGTACATCAGGAGTATAGCCCTGGAATGTAGCCCAGGAGTGTATCGCTTGAGTGTAGCCCTGGAGTGTAGCCCAGGAGCATAGCCGTGGAATGTAGCCCGGGAGTGTAGCCCAGGATTGTAACCCAGGAGTGTAGCCCAGGAGTGTAGCCCTGGAATGTAGCCCAGGAGTGTAGCGTTTGAGTGTAGCCCTGGAGTGTAACCCTGGAATGTAGCCCAGGAGAGTAGCCCTGGAGTGTAGCCCTGGTGCTTAACCCTGGTGTGTAACCCAGGAGTGTAGCAATGAAGTGTAGCCCTGGAGTGTAGCCCAGGAGTGTAGCCATGGAGTGTAGCCCTGGAGTGTAGCCCTGGTGTGTAGCCCTGGAGCGTAGCCCTGGAGTGTAACCCTGGAATGTAGCCCTGGAGTGTAGCTCTGGAGTGCAGCCCTGGTGCTTAGTCCTGGAGTATAACCCAGGAGTGTAGCCCTGGAGTGTAGCCCAGAAGTGTAGCCCTGGAGTGTAGCCCTCGAGTGTAGCCCTCGAGTGTAGTCCTGGAGTGTAGCCCTGGAGTGTAGCGATTGAGTGTAGCCCTGGAGTGTAGCCCTAGAATGTAACCCTAGATTGTAGCCCAAGAGTATAGCCCTAGAATGTAGCCCAGGAGTGTAGTGCTTTAGTGTAGCCTGAAGTGTAGCCCAGAAGTGTAGCCCTGGAGTGTAGCCCAGAAGTGTAGCCCTGGAATGTAGCCCAGGAGTGTAGCGCTTGCGTGTAGCCCTGGAGTGTAACCCTGGAATGTAACCCTGAAGTGTAGCCCTGGAGTGTAGTCCTGGTGTGTAGTTCTGGAGTGTAGCCCATGAATGTAGCCCTGGAGTGTAGCCCAGAAGTGTAGCACTGGAATGCAACCCTGGATTGTAGATCAGGTGTATAACCCTGGAATGTAGCCCAGGAGTGTATCGCTTGAGTGTAGCCCTGGAGTGTAGCCAAGGAGCATAGCCGTGGAATGTAGCCCGGGAGTGTAGCCCAGGATTGTAACCCAGGAGTGTAGCCCAGGAGTGTAGCCCTGGAATGTAGCCCAGGAGTGTAGCGCTTGAGTGCAGCCCTGGAGTGTAACCCTGGAATGTAGCCCAGGAGAGTAGCCCTGGAGTGTAGCCCTGGTGCTTAACCCTGGAGTGTAACCCAGGAGTGTAGCAATGAAGTGTAGCCCTGCAGTGTAGCCCAGGAGTGTAACCATGGAGTGTAGCCCTGGAGTGTAGCCCTGGTGTGTAGCCCTGGAGCGTAGCCCTGGAGTGTAACCCTGGAATGTAGCCCTGGAGTGTAGCTCTGGAGTGCAGCCCAGGTGTTTAGTCCTGGAGTATAACCCAGGAGTGTAGCCCTGGAGTGTAGCCCAGGAGTGTAGCCCTGGAGTGTAGCCCTGGAGTGTAGCCTTGGTGTGTAGCCCTGGAGTGTAGCCCAGGAGTGTAGCCCTGGAGTGTAGCCCTCGAGTGTAGCCCTAGAGTGTAGTCCTGGAGTGTAGCCCTGGAGTGTAGCGATTGAGTGTAGCCCTGGAGTGTAGCCCTAGAATGTAGCCCTAGATTGTAGCCCAAGAGTATAGCCCTAGAATGTAGCCCAGGAGTGTAGTGCTTGAGTGTAGCCCTGGAGTGTAGCCCAGGAGTGTAGCCCTGGAGTGTAGTCCTGGAGTGTAGCCCTGTAGTGTAGCGCTTGAGTGTAGCCCAGGAGTGTAGCCCTGGAATGTAGCCCTAGATTGTAGCCCAGGAGTATAGCCCTTGAATGTAGCCCAGGAGTGTAGCGCTTGAGTGTAGCCCAGGAGTGTAGCCTTGGAGTGTAGCCCAGGAGTGTAGTCCTGGAATGTAGCCCTGGAGTGTAGCCCAGGAGTATAACCCTGGAATGTAGCCCAGGAGTGCAGCGCTTGAGTGTAGCCCTGGAGTGTAGCCCAGGAGTGTAGCCCTGGAATGTAGCCTAGGAGTGTAGCGCTTGAGTGTAGCCCTGGAGTGTAACCCTGGAATGTAGCCCTGGAGTGTAGCCCTGGTGTTTAGCCCTGGAGTGTAACCCAGGAGTGTAGCCCTGGAGTGTAGCCTAGGAGTGTAGCCCTGGAGTGTAGCCCTGGAGTGTAGTCCTGGTGTGTAGCTCTGGAGTGTAGCCCAGGAGTGTAGCCCTGGAGTGTAGCCCTGGAGTGTAGCCCTTGTGTTTAGCCCTGGAGTGTAACCCAGGAGTGTAGCCCTGGAGTGTAGCCCAGGAGTGTAGCCCAGGAGTGTAGCCCTGGAGTGTAGCCCTGGTGTGTAGCTCTGGAGTGTAGCCCAGGAGTGTAGCGCTTGAGTGTAACCCAGGAGTGTAGCCCAGGAGTGTAGCCCTGAAGTGTAGCCCTGGAGTGTAGCCCAGGAGTGTAGCCCTGGAATGTAGCCCAGGAGTGTAGCCCAGGAGTGTAGCCCTGGAGTGTAGTCCTGGAATGTATCCCAGGAGTGTAGCGCTTGCGTGTAGCCCTGGAGTGTAACCCTATAATGTAGCCCTGGAATGTAGCCCTGATGTGCAGTTCTGGAGTGTAGCCCAGGAGTGTAGCCCAGGAGTGTAGCCCTGGAGTGTAGCCCTGGTGTGTAGCTCTGGAGTGTAGCCCAGGAGTGTAGCGCTTGAGTGTAACCCAAGAGTGTAGCCCAGGAGTGTAGCCCTGAAGTGTAGCCCTGGAGTGTAGCCCAGGAGTGTAGCCCTGGAATGTAGCCCAGGAGTGTAGCCCAGGAGTGTAGCCCTGGAGTGTAGTCCTGGAATGTATCCCAGGAGTGTAGCGCTTGCGTGTAGCCCTGGAGTGTAACCCTATAATGTAGCCCTGGAGTGTAGCCCTGATGTGCAGTTCTGGAGTGTAGCCCAGGAGTGTAGCCCTGGAGTGTAGCCCAGGAGTGTAATCCTGGAATGTAGCCCTGGAGTGTAGCCCAGGAGTATAACCCTGGAATGTAGCCCTGGAATGTAGCCCTGGAGTGTAGCCCTGGTGTGTAGGCCTGGAGTATAGCTCTGGAGTGTAGCCCTGGAGTGTGGCCCTGGAGTGTAGCCTTGGAGTGTAGCCCTGGTGTGTAGCCCTGGAGTGTAGCCCTGGGATGTAGCCCTGGAGTGTAGCCTTGGAGTGTAACCCTGGAGTGTAGCCCTGGAGTGTAGCCCTGGAGTGTAACCCTGGAGTGTAGCCCTGGAGTGTAGCCCTGGAGTGTAGCCCAGAATAAATGTTTCCTGACGCGGGTCTTAGTCAGATGATGACCCGCCTTTGGAGCTTTGGTCATCTGACCGAGGCCTTCCGCTGGTTTACCGGTCCACCCCTTTAAAAATTATGGTCATTTATAACCATATTTTATATATTGGTGATCTGAAGATGGGAGGTGTTTATACCAATCACCATTCCTGCCAGCCGTATGATGATCCCCATACAGCTGCCTAATTGGCTAATGAAACAAAAATAATCCATGCAGATAATTTATTTGTTGTACTTACAATTACAGCAATGACATTTCTATTGTGTTTCTTTAAAATCTTTGTAAAATCACTGACGCAGTAATCACCACCAGCTGAAGTATAACCAGTTCCTCTGAGAGTACAACTTTTTCCATTATAACACTAGCGGGTTCTGTTAATAGCTTCTTAATAACTTTCTTCATACACTCTTTCAATATAATCTCTCTTCCTTACTTAGTATCTAAATATTTGCATGTGTTGGTGTAAGTCTTATTAACTTTGCAGTTGATATAATGCTATATGGAGACCCCATCGCGTACTAACCTAAAACATCAGCTACCATAGGTTGTATTTTTCCATTATTTATACAGTTAATGATTCCAAATTTATCCCAGGTAACTTCACTGGCTAAATTTTCTTTATGATATCCAAATATTCTAAGTAAATATGGGTAGATAAGTGTCAAAACACAGCTTAAGACACCGGCAAGCTCACCACTGTAACTTTACAGCAGTACAGAGGTACTTTATCGCCACTAAAATCCTTAGTTATATCACCATTCATTAATGTCATATATTTTTCAACATCTTTTTCTGTTTTTGAAGATTCTCTCTGTCGATTTTGTCTTCCTTTTCGACATTTTGCCTCCAACTTATTCTCCACTTCTCTACCTGTAATTTTTAGACAGTTTCTCACCAGAATTTCTTAAGCTACAACACAAAATACAACTATTTTCTAATTACAAAAGTGTGTTATAACAGGTTAACTTAAACATCAAAATCATATGTAGACATAAAAAACCAATATTGAAAATCTTCCATTGCGTTAAACATTTCTTTATGGGAACTGTGCTGTGTGGTCTTGAGTTCTATGTTTCAACATCTTGGGGGGTTGAAGATCAGTTCTGTAACAAATGTTAGTCTATAACAAATCTTGTGTAACATTTCTCCACTGATAATGTAGAATTATAACCCACTTTGATAACATGAATGCACATAAAGTATGATTATGCCACATAAACATACTTGTAATGTGACTGATGTTGTAGAAGTTGGGTTTTCAAGTACTTCTGTCAGTTGATGATCAAAACAAAGTAATGTAATCATTCGTATGGTCCAGAGGAACTTTGATATGAAGATGATGACGAGTCATCTTTCCCATGATTTGGCCTCATGTTTATGTGGAACAAAATGTTTTCACGTAATAACTCACCAGAGGATATTCCGACCCTCCTTATACTCTGTTCATCTAGTGGGGTTGCCAAGAATATACCCATAGAGATTTCTGGGTATTTTATAACTACTGTGTAAAGATTTTATTTATTATGTATTGTAACACGAATGAGCATGTTTTTGTGAAAGTATTTATGGAGAGCAAAGTAATGTGTGACAACTATATTGGAACACTAATATGGTGGGCGTCTCCACAGGAGGTTAGTGTTTGTTGGAGTGTGATACAGATGGGGAGAGTTAAACACCTGTTGGATCTCTTTGTGTGGGTGAAGAATCTTAAATGGAGCGAATATAAACTTTTAATATGTAATGTGGAGGAGGTGCCCCTAGTAAGTAAAATTAAGAAAAAAAGGTGTAAGGTGGACCTGTTGGGTCCAGTAGAGTGCAACCATGACTTACTTCAGCGGTATTATAACTTGTTCATACTTTATTGATGGTACAAGTTACGTACCTGGCAACGTTTAATGGATAACTTGATTTGAAAAGACAACTTTTATTTAGTTGTGGTTAAGGCAAGAAAAATATTCATTTGTAACATGTTTTCAGTAAAAAAATAATCAATATTTTAAGGATTGAATAAAAAATATGGAAAAAAAGTGATAATGAGCAACGTCACAGCTAGGACAGTTATGGCCGGATGTTATGACGTCACAGGTAACTAACAAGTTTAAGCATGTGAAGTTTTGTCAAAACGTGTTCCCTGAGAAACACTTTTACCAAATAAAACATGATGCTTTTATTAGTAAGCATGTTTAGTAAGAATCATATTGACTTATTAGAAAAATATCATGAGGGAAAATATATGCTATGACGACACTCATACTGTGTTTTTTAAATATTTACAAATGTTAATCAGGGATGACATAAGGAAGCGTCTAAATCAACATAAATTTTAAATGAAAACAACAAGGCTTAAATTAACAGATTTTTTTGTAAGCATGAAGGTAACTGTGGATAACCTTGTTGTGAGAGACTGAAACACATATTCGGGAAGTGAGAAATCTCGCTAGTGATGTTTTAATAGAATTGGTATATTCAGTTAAGAGATACAAATGTTATTGTGAAAAATATGAGGACAAAATGAGAGAAATGTCTGAAAAAATGGAGTGAAGAAATAATGAAAAATTTATTGGAGCGAGATTTCAGATGGGCTGGTCACTTATTCCTGAGTTTCATTATACCAAATCCCAAAAATGTATTTATGAAAATTCATCCAGAAATTCCTGATCTTAGTTTAGACGAGTATAATTCTTTATTCGTTTGTATTGAAAACAATATATGGTAACTCTTGGAAAAGGTGGGGCAGGTCTGTGTAGATGAGTTAGTGTAGTTTGAGCTCATCTCAGAGAGATGAGAAATATGGGGAACCTTACTAATTTGTTATATGAGAGGTGGTGAAAGCTCTCACTTGCTACGAATTTTCCAGTACCTCGGAACAACTCTTGGAAGATGGAGAACAACTCTTGAAAGATAACTCTTGAGAGAAGATGAACAACTCTTGAGAGAAGATGGAGAATAACTCTTGGATGAAGATGGAGAACAACTCTTGAGAGAGGATGGAGAACAACTCTTGAGAGAGGATGGAGAACAACTCTTGAGAACAGAATTGCCAGCGAGTAAAAATTTGTTTACAAAATGAAAAATGTCTCAGAGACATGGAAGAACTGAGTGAGGAGTGGCCAGACAATCTGTTGTATTATATTTTGGAAATAATATACCTGAAAACTTTGCCAGTCAATTATTTAATAGACAGTATCATCTATGGTACAACAGTATCATCTGTGGTACAACAGTATCATCTGTGGTACAAGAGTATCATCTGTTGTACAACAGTATCATCATTGGTACAACAGTATCATCTATGGTGCAAAGTATCATCTATATACAACAGTATCTTCTATGGTGCAACAGTATCATCTATGTACAACAGTATCATCTATGTACAACAGTATCTTCTATGGTGCAACAGTATCATCTATGTACAACAGTATCATCTATGTACAACAGTGTCATCTATGTACAACAGTATCATCTATGGTACAACAGTATCATCTATGAACAACAGTATCATCTATGTACAACAGTGTCATCTATGTACAACAGTATCATATATGGTACAACAGTATCATCTATGTAAACAATATCATCTATGTACAACAGTATCATCTATGTACAACAGTATCATCTATGGTACAACAGTATCATCTATGGTACAACAGTATCATCTATGTACAACAGTATCATCTATGGTACAACAGTATCATCTATGAACAACAGTATCATCTATGTACAACAGTGTCATCTATGTACAACAGTATCATATATGGTACAACAGTATCATCTATGTACAACAATATCATCTATGTACAACAGTATCATCTATGTACAACAGTATCATCTATGTACAACAGTATCATCTATATACAAGAGTATCATCTATGGTACAACAGTATCATCTATGGTACAACAGTATCATCTATGTACAACAGTATCATCTATATACAAGAGTATCATCTATGGTACAACAGTATCATCTATGGTACCACAGTATCATCTATGTACAACAGTATCATCTATGTACAACAGTATCATCTATGGTACAACAGTATCATCTATGGTACCACAGTATCATCTATGTACAACAGTATCATCTATGTACAACAGTATCATCTATGGTACAACAGTATCATCTATGTACAACAGTATCATCTATGTACAACAGTATCATCTATATACAACAGTATCATCTATGGTACAACAGTATCATCTATGTACAACAGTATCATCTATGTACAACAGTATCATCTATATACAAGAGTATCATCTATGGTACAACAGTATCATCTATGGTACCACAGTATCATCTATGTACAACAGTATCATCTATGTACAACAGTTATCAATCTATGGTACAACAGTATCATCTATGGTACCACAGTATCATCTATGTAAAACAGTATCATCTATGTACAACAGTATCATCTATGGTACAACAGTATCATCTATGGTACCACAGTATCATCTATGTACAACAGTATCATCTATGTACAACATTATCATCTATGTACAACAGTATCATCTATGTACAACAGTATCATCTATGTACAACAGTATCATCTATGGTACAACAGTATCATCTATGTACAACAGTATCATCTATGTACAACAGTATCATCTATGGTACAACAGTATCATCTATGTACAACAGTATCATCTATGGTACAAGAGTATCATCTATGGTACCGCAGTATCATCTATGTACAACAGTATCATCTATGTACAACAGTATCAACTATGTACAACAGTATCATCTATGTACAACAGTATCATCTATGGTACAACAGTATCATCTATGGTACAACAGTATCATTTATGTACAACAGTATCATTTATGGTACAACAGTGTCATCTATGTACAACAGTATCATCTATGTACAACAGTATCATCTATGGTACAACAGTATCATCTATGGTACAACAGTATCATCTATGGTACAACAGTATCATCTATGGTACAACAGTATCATCTATGTACAACAGTATCATCTATGGTACAAGAGTATCATCTATGGTACAACAGTATCATCTATGGTACAACAGTATCATCTATGTACAACAGTATCATCTATGGTACAGCAGTATCATCTATGGTAAAACAATATCATCTATGGTATATACGTATCATCTATGTACACAGAATCATCTATGGTACAACAGTATCATCTATGTACAACAGTATCATCTATGGTACAACAGTATTATCTATGTACAACAGTATCATCTATGATACAACAGTATCATCTATGTACAACAGTATCATCTATGTACAACAGTATCATCTATGGTACAACAGTATCATCTATGTACAACAGTATCATCTTGGTTACAACAGTATCATCTATGGTTACAACAGTATCATCTATGTACAACAGTATCATCTATGGTACAACAGTATCATCTATGGTACAACAGTATCATCTATGGTGCAACAGTATCATCTATGTACAACAGTATCATCTATGGTACAACAGTATCATCTATGGTACAACAGTATCATCTATTGTATAACAGTATCATCTATGTACAACAGAATCATCTATGGTACAACAGTATCATCTATGTACAACAGTATCATCTATGGTACAACAGTATTATCTATGTACAACAGTATCATCTATGGTACAACAGTATCATCTATGTACAACAGAATCACTATGGTAACAATAGTATCAATCCATGTACAACAGTATCATCTATGTACAACAATATCATCTATGGAACAACAGTATCATCTATGTACAACAGTATCATCTATGTACAACAGTATCATCTATGGTACAACAGTATCATCTATGTACAACAGTATCATCTATGTCTACAACAGTATCATCTATGGTACAACAGTATCATCTATTGGTACAACATATCATCTATGGTACAACAGTTATCATCTTATGTACAACAGAATCATCTATGGTACAACAGTATCATCTATGTACAACAGTATCATCTATGTTACAACAGTATCATCTATGTACAACAGTATCATCTATGGTACAACAGTATCATCTATGTACAACAGTATCATCTATGTACAACAGTATCATCTATGGTACAACAGTATCATCTATGGTACAAACAATTTCATCTATGGTACAACAGTATTCATCTATGTACACAGAATCATCTATGGTAAAACAGTATCATCTATGTACAACAGTATCATTCTATGTTACAACAGTATCATCTATGGTACAACAGTATCATCTATGGTACAACAGTATCATCTATGGTGCAACAGTATCATCTATGTACAACAGAATCATCTATGGTACAATAGTATCATCTATGAAAACAGTATCATCTATGTACAACAGTATCATCTATGGTACAACAGTATCATCTATGGTACAACAGTATCATCTATGTACAACAGTATCATCTATGGTACAACAGTATCATCTATGGTACATCAGTATCATCTATGTACAACAGTATCATCTATGGTACAACAGTATCATCTATGGTACAACAGTATCATCTATGGTGCAACAGTATCATCTATGTACAACAGTATCATCTATGGTACAACAGTATCATCTATGGTGCAACAGTATCATCTATGTACAACAGTATCATCTATGGTACAACAGTATTATCTATGTACAACAGTATCATCTATGGTAAAACAGTATCATCTATGTACAACAGAATCACCTATGGTACAATAGTATCATCCATGTACAACAGTATCATCTATGTACAACAATATCATCTATGGAACAACAGTATCATCTATGTACAACAGAATCATCTATGGTACAACAGTATCATCTATATACAACAGTATCATCTATGGTACAATAGTGTCATCTATGTACAACAGTATCATCTATGTACAACAGTATCATCTATGTACAACAGTATCATCTATGGTACAATAGTGTCATCTATGTACAACAGTATCATATATGTACAACAGTATCATCTATGTACAACAGTATCATCTATGGTACAACAGTGTCATCTATGTACAACAGTATCATCTATGGTACAACAGTGTCATCTATGGTACAACAGTATCACCTATGTACAACAGTATCATCTATGTACAACAGTATCATCTATGTTCAACAGTATCATCTATGTACAACAGTATCATCTATGTACAACAGTATCATCTATTGTACAACAGTATCATCTATGTACAACAGTATCATCTATGAACAACAGTATCATCTATGTACAACAGTATCATCTATGTACAACAGTATCATCTATGTACAACAGTATCATCTATGTACAACAGTATCATCTATGTACAACAGTATCATCTATGAACAACAGTATCATCTATGTACAACAGTATCATCTATGTACAACAGTGTCATCTATGGTACAACAGTATCATCTGTGGTACAACAGTGTCATTTATGGTACAACAGTATCATCTATGTACAACAGTATCATCTATGGTACAACAGTATCATCTATGGTACAACAGTATCATCTATGGTACAACAGTATCATCTATGTACAACAGTATCATCTATGGTACAAAAGTATCATCTATGGTACAACAGTATCATCTATGTACAACAGTATCATCTATGTACAAGAGTGTCATCTATGGTACAACAGTATCATCTATGTACAACAGTATCATCTGTGTACAACAGTGTCATCAATGGTACAACAGTATCATCTATGGTACAACAGTATCATCTATGTACAACAGTTTCATCTATGTACAACAGTATCATCTATGTACAACAGTGTCATCTATGGTACAACAGTATCATCTATGTACAACAGTATCATCTATGGTACAACAGTGTCTTCTATGGTACAACAGTATCATCTATGAACAACATTATCATCTATGGTACAAAAGTATCATCTATGGTACAACAGCGTCATCTATGGTACAACAGTATCATCTATGGTACAACAGTATCATCTATGGTACAACAGTATCATCTATGGTACAACAGTGTCATCTATGGTACAACAGTATCATCTATGGTACAACAGTATCATCTATGGTACAACAGTATCATCTAAGGTACAACAGCGTCATCTATGGTACAACAGTATCATCTATGGTACAACAGTATCATCTATGGAGCAACAGTATCATCTATAGTACAACAGTATCATCTATGTACAACAGTATCATCTATGAACAACAGTATCATCTATGGTACAACTGTATCATCTATGGTACAACAGTGTCATCTTTGGTGCAACAGTATCATCTATGATACAACAGTATCATCTATGTACAACAGTATCATCTATGTACAACAGTATCATCTATGGTACAACAGTATAATCTATGGTACAACAGTATCATCTATGTACAACAGTATCATCTATGGTACAACAGTATCATCTATGTACAACAGTGTCATCTATGGTACAACAGTACCATCTATGTACAACAGCATCATCTATGGTACAACAGTATCATCTATGGTACAACAGTATCATCTATGGTACAACAGTGTCATCTATGTACAACAGTATCATCTATGTACAACAGTATCATCTATGTACAACAGTATCATCTATGTACAACAGTATCATCTATGTGCAACAGTATCATCTATGTACAACAGTATCATCTATGGTACAACAGTATCATCTATGGTACAACAGTATCATCTATGGTACAACAGTATCATCTATGTACAACAGTATCATCTATGGTACAACAGTATCATCTATCGTACAACAGTATCATCTATGGTACAACAGTGTCATCTATGTACAACAGTATCATCTATGTACAACAGTATCATCTATGTACAACAGTATCATCTATGTACAACAGTGTCATCTATGTACAACAGTATCATCTATGGTACAACAGTATCATCTATGTACAACAGTATCATCTATGGTACAACAGTATCATCTATGTACAACAGTGTCATCTATGGTACAACAGTATCATCTATGTACAACAGTATCATCTATGTACAACAGTGTCATCTATGTACAACAGTATCATCTATGGTACAACAGTATCATCTATGTACAACAGTATCATCTATGTACAACATTATCATCTATGTACAACAGTATCATCTATGTACAACAGTGTCATCTATGGTACAACAGTATCATCTGTGTACAACAGTGTCATCTATGTACAACAGTATCATCTATGGTACAACAGTATCATCTATGTACAACAGTATCATCTATGGTACAACAGTATCATCTATGTACAACAGTATCATCTATGGTACAAGAGTATCATCTATGTACAAACAGTATCATCTATGGTACAACAGTATCATCTATGTACAACAGTATCATCTATGGTACAGCAGTATCATCTATGGTACAACAATATCATCTATGGTATAACAGTATCATCTATGTACAACAGAATCATCTATGGTACAACAGTATCATCTATGTACAACAGTATCATCTATGGTACAACAGTATTATCTATGTACAACAGTATCATCTATGGTACAACAGTATCATCTATGTACAATAGTATCATCTATGTACAACAGTATCATCTATGGTACAATAGTGTCATCTATGTACAACAGTATCATCTATGTACAACTGTATCATCTATGGTACAACAGTATCATCTATGGTACAACAATATCATCTATGGTATAAGAGTATCATCTATGTACAACAGAATCATCTATGGTACAACAGTATCATCTATGGTACAACAGTATCATCTATGGTACAGCAGTATCATCTATGGTACAACAATATCATCTATGGTATAACAGTATCATCTATGGTACGACAGTATCATCTATGTACAACAGTATCATCTATGGTACAACAGTATTATCTATGGTACAACAGTATCATCTATGTACAACAGTATCATCTATGGTACAACAGTATCATCTATGGTACAACAGTTCATCTATGTTACAACTGTATCATCTATGGTACAAGAGTATCATCTATGGTACAACAGTATCATCTATGGTGCAACAGTATCATCTATGTACAACAGAATCATCTATGGTACAACAGTATCATCTATGGTACAACAGTATCATCTATGGTATAACAGTATCATCTATGTACAACAGAATCATCTATGGTACAACAGTATCATCTATGTACAACAGTATCATCTATGGTACAACAGTATTATCTATGTACAACAGTATCATCTATGGTACAACAGTATCTTCTATGTACAACAGAATCATCTATGGTACAATAGTATCATCCATGTACAACAGTATCATCTATGTACAACAATATCATCTATGGAACAACAGTATCATCTATGTACAAGAGTATCATCTATGTACAACAGTATCATCTATGGTACAATAGTGTCATCTATGTACAACAGTATCATCTATGGTACAGCAGTATCATCTATGGTACATCAATATCATCTATGGTATAACAGTATCATCTATGTACAACAGAATCATCTATGGTACAACAGTATCATCTATGTACAACAGTATCATCTTCGGTACAACAGTATTATCTATGTACAACAGTATCATCTATGTTACAACAGTATCATATATGTACAACAGAATCATCTATGGTACAATAGTATCATCTATGAAAACAGTATCATCTATGTACAACAGTATCATCTATGGTACAACAGTATCATCTATGGTACAACAGTATCATCTATGTACAACAGTATCATCTATGGTACAACAGTATCATCTATGGTACAACAGTATCATCTATGGTGCAACAGTATCATCTATGTACAACAGTATCATCTATGGTACAACAGTATCATCTATATACAACAGTATCATCTATGGTACAACAGTATCATCTATGGTACAACAGTATCATCTATGTACAACAGTATCATCTATGGTACAACAGTATCATCTATGGTACAACAGTATCATCTATGGTGCAACAGTATCATCTATGTACAACAGTATCATCTATGGTACAACAGTATCATCTACGGTGCAACAGTATCATCTATGTACAACAGTATCATCTATGGTACAACAGTATTATCTATGTACAACAGTATCATCTATGGTATCAACAGTATCATTCTATGTACAACAGAATCATCTATGGTACAATAGTATCATCCATGTACAACAGTATCATCTATGTACAACAATATCATCTATGGAACAACAGTATCATCTATGTACAACAGAATCATCTATGGTACAACAGTATCATCTATATACAACAGTATCATCTATGGTACAATAGTGTCATCTATGTACAACAGTATCATCTATGTACAACAGTATCATCTATGTACAACAGTATCATCTATGGTACAATAGTGTCATCTATGTACAACAGTATCATATATGTACAACAGTATCATCTATGTACAACAGTATCATCTATGGTACAACAGTGTCATCTATGTACAACAGTATCATCTATGGTACAACAGTGTCATCTATGGTACAACAGTATCATCTATGTACAACAGTATCATCTATGTACAAACATGTATCATCTATGTTCAACAGTATCATCTATGTACAAACAGTATCATCTATTGTACAACAGTATCATCTATGTACAACAGTATCATCTATGTACAACAGTATCATCTATGTACAACAGTATCATCTATGTACAACAGTATCATCTATGTACAACAGTATCATCTATGTACAACAGTGTCAACTATGGTACAACAGTATCATCTATGGTACAACAGTGTCATTTATGGTACAACAGTATCATCTATGTACAACAGTATCATCTATGGTACAACAGTATCATCTATGTACAACAGTATCATCTATGGTACAACAGTATCATCTATGGTACAACAGTATCATCTATGTACAACAGTATCATCTATGTACAACAGTGTCATCTATGGTACAACAGTATCATCTATGTACAACAGTATCATCTATGTACAACAGTGTCATCTATGGTACAACAGTATCATCTATGGTACAACAGTATCATCTATGTACAACAGTTTCATCTATGTACAACAGTATCATCTATGTACAACAGTGTCATCTATGGTACAACAGTATCATCTATGTTACAAACAGTATCATCTATGGTACAACAGTGTCTTCTATGGTACAACAGTATCATCTATGAACAACAGTATCATCTATGGTACAAAAGTATCATCTATGGTACAACAGTGTCATCTATGGTGCAACAGTATCATCTATGGTACAACAGTATCATCTATGGTACAACAGTGTCATCTATGGTACAACAGTATCATCTATGGTACAACGTATATCATCTATGGTCTACAAACAGTATCATCTATGGTACAACAGTGTCATCTATGGTACAACAGTATCATCTATGGTACAACAGTATCATCTATGGTACAACAGTGTCATCTATGGTACAACAGTATCATCTATGGTACAACAGTATCATCTATGGTACAACAGTATCATCTATGGTACAACAGTGTCATCTATGGTACAACAGTATCATCTATGGTACAACAGTATCATCTATGGTGCAACAGTACCATCTATAGTACAACAGTATCATCTATGTACAACAGTATCATCTATGAACAAAGTATCATCTATGGTACAACTATATCATCTATGGTACAACAGTGTCATCTTTGGTGCAACAGTATCATCTATGGTACAACAGTATCATCTATGTACAACAGTATCATCTTTGTACAACAGTATCATCTATGGTACAACAGTATAATCTATGGTACAACAGTATCATCTATGTACAACAGTATCATCTATGGTACAACAGTATCATCTATTAACAACAGGGTCATCTAGGTACAAACAGTACCATCTATGTACAACAGTATCATCTATGGTACAACAGTTATCATCTATGGTACAACAGTATCATCTATGGTACAACAGTGTCATCTATGTACAACAGTATCATCTATGGTACAACAGTATCATCTATGGTACAACAGTATCATCTATGGTAACAACAGTATCATCTATGTACAACAGTATCGTCTATGTACAACAGTATCATCTATGTAACAACAGTATTCATCTATGTACAACAGTATCATCTATGTACAACAGTATCATCTATGGTACAACAGTATTATCTATGGTACAACAGTATCATCTATGGTACAACAGTATCATCTATGGTACAACAGTATCATCTATGGTACAACAGTATCATCTATGGTACAACAGTATCATCTATGTACAACAGTATCATCTATGTACAACAGTATCATCTATGGTACAACAGTATCATCTATGGTAGAACAGTATCATCTATGGTACAACAGTATCATCTATGTACAACAGTATCATCTATGGTACAACAGTATCATCTATGGTACAACAGTATCATCTATGGTACAACAGTATCATCTATGGTACATACAGTATCATCTATGTACAAACAGTATCATCTATGGTACAACAGTATCATCTATGGTACAACAGTATCATCTATGTACAACAGTATCATCTATGTACAACAGTATCATCTATGGTACAACAGTATCATCTATGTACAACAGTATCATCTATGTACAACAGTATCATCTATGTACAACAGTATCATCTATGGTACAACATTATCATCTATGTACAACAGTATCATCTAGGTACAACAGTATCATCTATGTACAACAGTGTCATCTATGGTACAACAGTATCATCTATGGTACAACAGTATCATCTATGTACAACAGTGTCATCTATGTACAACAGTATCATCTATGGTACAACAGTATCATCTATGTACAACAGTATCATCTATGTACAACAGTATCATCTATGTACAACAGTATCATCTATGTACAACAGTGTCATCTGTGGTACAACAGTATCATCTGTGTACAACAGTGTCATCTATGTACAACAGTATCATCTATGGTACAACAGTATCATCTATGTACAACAGTATCATCTATGGTACAACAGTATCATCTATGTACAACAGTATCATCTATGTACAACAGTATCATCTATGGTACAACAGTATCATCTATGTACAACAGTGTCATCTATGTACAACAGTATCATCTATGGTACAACAGTATCATCTATGTACAACAGTATCATCTATGGTACAACAGTATCATCTATGTACAACAGTGTCATCTATGGTACAGCAGTATCATCTATGGTACAACAGTATCATCTATGTACAACAGTGTCATCTATGTACAACAGTATCATCTATGGTACAACAGTGTCATCTTTGGTACAACAGTATCATCTATGGTACAACAGTATCATCTATGGTACAACAGTATCATCTATGGTACAACAGTGTCATCTTGGTACAACAGTATCATCTATGGTAACAACAGTATCATCTATGGTGCAACAGTATCATCTATAGTACAACAGTATCGTCTATGTACAACAGTATCATCTATGAACAACAGTATCATCTATGGTACAACTGTATCATCTATGGTACAACAGTGTCATCTACGGTGCAACAGTATCATCTATGGTACAACAGTATCATCTATGTACAACAGTATCATCTATGTACAACAGTATCATCTATGGTACAACAGTATAATCTATGGTACAACAGTATCATCTATGTACAACAGTATCATCTGTGGTACAACAGTATCATCTATGTACAACAGTGTCATCTATGGTACAACAGTACCATCTATGTACAACAGTATCATCTATGGTACAACAGTATCATCTATGGTACAACAGTATCATCTATGGTACAACAGTGTCATCTATGTACAACAGTATCATCTATGTACAACAGTATCATCTATGTACAACAGTATCATCTATGTACAACAGTATCATCTATGTACAACAGTATCATCTATGGTACAACAGTATCATCTATGGTACAACAGTATCATCTATGGTACAACAGTATCATCTATGTACAACAGTATCATCTATGGTACAACAGTATCATCTATGGTACAACAGTATCATCTATGGTACAACAGTGTCATCTATGTACAACAGTATCATCTATGTACAACAGTATCATCTATGTACAACAGTATCATCTATGTACAACAGTGTCATCTATGTACAACAGTATCATCTATGGTACAACAGTATCATCTATGTACAACAGTATCATCTATGTACAACAGTATCATCTATGTACAACAGTGTCATCTATGGTACTAACAGTATCATCTATGGTACAACAGTATCATCTATGTACAACAGTGTTCATCTATGTACAACAGTATCATCTATGGTACAACAGTATCATCTATGTACAACAGTATCATCTTGTACAACAGTATCATCTATGTTACAACAGTATCATCTATGTACAACAGTGTCATCTATGGTACAACAGTATCATCTGTGTACAACAGTGTCATCTATGTACAACAGTATCATCTATGGTACACAGTATCATCTATGTACAACAGTATCATCTATGGTACAACAGTATCATCTATGTACAACAGTTCATCTATGTTACAACAGTATCATCTATGGTACAACAGTATCATCTATGTACAACAGTGTCATCTATGTACAACAGTATTCATCTATGTTACAACAGTATCATCTATGTACAACAGTATCATCTATGGTTACAACAGTATCTCTATGTACAACATGTGTCATCTATGGTACAACAGTATCATCTATGGTACAACAGTATCATCTATGTACAACAGTGTCATCTATGTACAACAGTATCATCTATGGTACAACAGTATCATCTATGTACAACAGTATCATCTATGTACAACAGTATCATCTATGTACAACAGTATCATCTATGTACAACAGTGTCATCTATGGTACAACAGTATCATCTATGTAAACAGTGTCATCTATGGTACAAACAGTATCATCTATGGTACAACAGTATCATCTATGTACAACGTATCATCTATGGTAACAACAGTATCATCTATGTACAACAGTATCATTTATGTACAACAGTATCATCTATGTACAACAGTGTCATCTATGGTACAACAGTATCATCTATGGTACAACAGTATCATCTATGTACAACAGTGTCATCTATGTACAACAGTATCATCTATGGTACAACAGTATCATCTATGTACAACAGTATCATCTATGTACAACAGTATCATCTATGTACAACAGTATCATCTATGTACAACAGTGTCATCTATGGTACAACAGTATCATCTATGTACAACAGTGTCATCTATGGTACAACAGTATCATCTATGGTACAACAGTATCATCTATGTACAACAGTATCATCTATGGTACAACAGTATCATCTATGTACAACAGTATCATTTATGTACAACAGTATCATCTATGTACAACAGTGTCATCTATGGTACAACAGTATCATCTATGGTACAACACAAACACACAGAAATGGAAATTAGTCAATTTATTTAAGCTACAGAACCCAATGTGTGAGTAACTTACCCACGTAACTTGTGATTACTAACTATAAAGTTTTTTTTAATCTAAATGTAATATGCCTGTACAACTTGTAGTTAACATGGGATAACTTGTATTTTGTTAGAGGTAAGTTGTACTTAACAGTGATGTGTAAAGTTTGGATAACTTTCAGATAAGTTGTAGTTAACAACGACTTGTAGTTAACATTGTAACTTGAACTTACCTTGGTTGGTGTCTGTATAACTTGTACTTATTCTGTTAGATATATACATTGTAACTTGTAGTTATCATTGTAAATTATAATAACCTTTATTTATATAACTTGTAATTATCAGTATAACTTGTAGTTTAACAGTATAACTTACCAGTGTAACTTACCATTGTAACTTGACAGATTAACTTTTCGGTTTAACTTGTAGTTTAACAGTATAACTTACCAGTATAACTTATCAGTGTAAGTTGGTGATATTAATAATTTTTTGTTGTTGATTCAGACACACTGAAGAAAATAATATTTTTGACATTGAACATGTGTGTGGACTGGAAAGATGTGTGTGGACTGGGAAGATGTGTGTGGACTGGGAAGATGTGTGTGGACTGGGAAGATGTGTGTGGACTTGGAAGATGTGTGTGGAATGGGAAGATGTGTGTGGGACTGGGAAGATGTGTGTGGACTGGGAAGATGTGTGTGGACTGGGAAGATGTGTGTGGACTGGGAAGATGTGTGTGGACTGGGAAGATGTGTGTGGACTGGGAAGATGTGTGTGGACTGGGAGATGTGTGTGAACTGGGGAGATGTGTGTGGACTGGGAAGATGTGTGTGGATGGGAAGATGTGTGTGGACTGGGAAGATGTTGTGTGGACTGGGAAGATGTGTGTGGACTGGGAAGATGTGTGTGGACTGGGAAGATGTGTGTGGACTGGGAAGATGTGTGTGGACTGGGAAGATGTGTGTGGATGGAAGATGTGTGTGGACTGGGGAGATGTGTGTGGACTGGGAAGATGTGTGTGGACTGGGAAGATGTATGTGGACTGGGAGATGTGTTGTGACTGGGAAGATGTGTGTGGACTGGGGAGATGTGTGTGGACTGGGAAGATGTGTGTGGACTGGGGAGATGTGTGTGTGTGGACTGGGAAGATGCGTGTGGACTGGGAAGATGTGTGTGAACTGGGAAGATGTGTGTGGACTGGGAAGATGGTGTGTGGGACTGGGAAGATGTGTGTGGACTGGGAAGATGTGTGTGGACTGGGAAGCTGTGTGTGGACTGGGAAGATGTGTGTGGAGTGGGAAGATGTGTGTGGACTGGGAAGATGTGTGTGGACTGGGAAGATGTGTGTGGACTGGGAAGATGTGTGTGGACTGGGAAGATGTGTGTTCACTGGGAAGATGTGTGTGAACTGGGAAGATGTGTGTGGACTAGGAAGATGATGTGTGTGGACTGGGAAGATGTGTGTGGACTGGGAAGAAATGTGTGGACTGGGAAGATGTGTGTGGACGGGAAGATGTGTGTGGACTGGGAAGATGTGTGTGAACTGGGAAGATGTGTGTGGACTGGGAAGCTATGTGTGAACTGGGAAGATGTGTGTGGACTGGAAGATGTGTGTGGACGGGAAGATGTGTGTGAACTGGGAAGATTTGTGTGGACTGGGAAGATGTGTGTGAACCGGGAAGATGTGTGTGGACTGGGAAGATGTGTGTGAACTGGGAAGATGTGTGTGGACTGGGAAGATATGTGTGAACTGGGAAGATGTGTGTGGACTGGGAAGATGTGTGTGAACTGGGAAGATGTGTGTGGACTGGGAAGATATGTGTGAACTGGAAGATTGTGGACTGGGAAGATGTTGTGTGAACTGGGAAGATGTGTGTGAACTGGGAAGATGTGTGTGTGAACTGGGAAGATGTGTGTGGACTGGGAAGATGTGTGTGGACTGGGAAGATGTGTGTGAGCTGGGAAGATGTGTGTGAACTGGGAAGATGTGTGTGGACTGGGAAGATGTGTGTGAACTGGGAAGATGTGTGTGGACTGGGAAGATGTGTTTGAACTAGGAAGATGTGTGTGGACTGGGAAGATGTGTGTGGACTGGGAAGATGTGTGTGGACTGGTAAGATGTGTGTGGACTGGGAAGACTGACTAGTTTAAGAAAAAAGCCAGTCCAGTCCTAGTGTTCAGGGGACACCCGGAATATATATGATGTTTTTGTAATAAAAATTATGTGTTTCTCTAGCACCAACATCTTGTGAGGTGTTACTGGGAAGTCTCGCACATGTTAGAAATGTACTGGTGTTGTAGTCACTATGTGAGAAATTGTTGATTCTTACTGAATGTGGCATTGAAAATCCCTCTGTGAGAAATGGAATACATTGTCTTTAACATTGAAGAAAAAACATGAAATAATTTTTTGGGGGATAGAAATTCTTGATGAAACTGGAGCAAAAGAATACTAGTAATTAATTTAATTAATAGTTTTTTAATAACGCTCATTAGAAAAAAAAGAGATAGGGATTGAGAAATTTAATGTTTCTCGATAAAATTATAAGTCATCAAAGAACTTCAATTATTTGTACTCATCTATTTGTGGTTGCAAGGTCGAGTGTGTGTGACTGTTTGTGTATGTTTAGGTGTGCTTGTGTCTGCTTGTGCATGTGTGTGCTTGTATCTGCTGTACATGGGTGTACTCACCTAGTTGTACTCACCTAGTTGAGGTTGCAGGGGTCGAGTCCGAGCTCCTGGCCCCGCCTCTTCACTGGTCGCTACTAGGTCACTCTCCCTGAACCGTGAGCTTTATCATTCCTGTGCTTAAAGCTATGTATGGATCCTGCCTCCACTACATCGCTTCCCAAACTATTCCACTTACTGACTACTCTGTGGCTGAAGAAATACTTCCTAACATCCCTGTGATTCATCTGTCTCTTCAACTTCCAACTGTGTCCCCTTGTTACTGTGTCCAATCTCTGGAACATCCTGTCTTTGTCCACCTTGTCACTTCCTCTCAGTATTTTGTATGTCGTTATCATGTCCTCCCTATCTCTCTTGTCCTCCAGTGTCGTCAGGTTGATTTCCCTTAACCTCTCCTCGTAGGACATACTTCTTAGCTCTGGGACTAGTCTTGTTGCAAACCTTTGCACTTTCTCTAGTTTCTTTACGTGCTTGGCTAGGTGTGGGTTCCAAACTGGTGCTGCATACTCCAATATGGGCCTAACGTACACGGTGTACAGGGTCCTGAACGGTTCCTTATTAAGATGTCGGAATGCTGTTCTGAGGTTTGCTAGGTGTGCTTGTGCATGTGTGTGCTTGTGTCTGCTTGTATATTTGTGTGCTTGTGTCCTGCTTGTGCATGTGTGTACTTGTGTCTGTTTGTGCTTTTTTGTGTGTGTGCGCGTGTACTCATCTAGTTGTACTCACCTAGGTGAGGTTGCAGGGGTCGAGTCCTAGCGCCTGGCCCCGCCTCTTCACTGGTCGCTACTAGGTCACTCTCCCTGAACCGTGAGCTTTATCATACCTCTGCTTAAAGCTATTTATGGATTCTGCCTCCACTTCATCGCTACCCAAACTATTCTTCCTACTATACTTCCTAACATCCCTGTGATTCATCTGTATCTTCAGCTTCCAAATGTGTCCCCTTGTTGCTGTATCCCATCTCTGGAACATCCTGTCTTTGCCCACCTTGTCATTTCCTCTCAGTATTTTGTATGTCGTTATCAAGTCCCCCTATCTCTCCTGTCCTGTCTCTTGTGTGTGTGTGGTGTGTTTTGTGTGGGGGTGTGTGTTGTGTGTGTGTTTTGTGTGTGTGTGTGTGTGCGTGTGTGTGTGTGTGTGTGTGTGTTTTGTGGGGTGTGTGTGTGTGTGTGCCTGTCTGTGTGTGTGTCGCCTGTCTTTGTGTGTGTGTGTGTGTGTGTGTGTGTGGTGTGTGTGTGTGTGTGTGTGTGTGTGTGTGTGTGTGTGAAGCGAGCTTGTGCTGGTGGCCCGTAGGTCAGAGGTTTTATATTCAGTGTTATGAGCAAGATATTGATCTTCACCTAACAAACGGTCTGACATTATTGACAGACAAGTTTCACCTGAGTTTTTGTGCATAAGGACGGGGTTTGTTGTTTGCGGTTAGGTGTTATTTTATCTTAGCTAACAATTAAACTGTTATTGGGGTAACGAATTAGGGCAGGTGTGCCCCCTGGTGTGAAAATTTGGCAACGCGAACTTTTATCTTGTGAGGGGGAAAACCTCAATGGCAGTCAACTTTTTAAGAAGGGGTAGAGTGACGCCCCCATATAGGGGTCGGGCGCTTAAAGGGGTGGAAAAGGGGACAGACCTTATAGGCAGTCGAGTCTTAAGGGGGGGGAGAGTGACAGCCCCAATAGGGATCAAGTCTTTTTGGGGGGGGGGAGTGGGGCAGACCCCATATAGGCATTTTAAATCTTAAGGAGGGGGGAGTGACAGACCCATATAGGCAGTCAGACGTCTTAAGGGGGTGGAGAGGACCCGCCCTTATAGGCAGTCAGGGGCTTTTTAAGGGGGGGGGGTGGGGGAAGTGACAGACCCCCTATGGCAGTCAGCGTCTTAAGGAGGGGGAGAGTGACAGACCTATTAGGCAGTCGACGTTCTTAAGGGGGTGGAGAGTGAGACCTTTTTAAGGGAGTAAGCTCTTAAGGGGTGGAGATGCGATATATAGGCGTCAGCGTCTTAGGGGGGTGGAGAGTGACAGCTCTATAGGCAGTCAGACGTTTAAGGAGGGGAGAGTGACAGACCTCATATAGGGGTAGACGTCTAAGGGGGTGGAAGTGACAGACCTCATATAGGCATCAGACGTTTAAGGAGGTGGAAGGGGACAGACCTCATATAGGCAGCAACGTCTTAAAGGGGGGGGAGAGTGACAGACCTCATATAGGCTCAGACGTTTTTAAGGAGGTGGGAGTGAAGACCTCAAAAGGCAGTCAGACGTCTTTTGGGGGGGGAAGTGACAGACCTCATATAGGCAGTCAGACGTCTTAAGGGGGTGGAGAGTGACAGACCTCATATAGGCAGTCAGACGTCTTAAGGGGGTGGAGAGTGACAGACCTCATATAGGCAGTCAGACGTGTTAAGGGGGTGGAGAGTGACAGACCTCATATAGGCAGTCAGACGTGTTAAGGGGGTGGAGAGTGACAGACCTCATATAGGCAGTCAGACGTGTTAAGGGGGTGGAGAGTGACAGGCCTCATATAGGCAGTCAGACGTGTTAAGGAGGTGGAGAGGATAACTGTCTTGTACACACTCCACCCACACACTGCTGTGTCTTAAACAACGTTGTGTGTTGCTTATATTTCAATACGGAAGAAGGCAACTCACGCAGGTACTCGGAGTGTTACAGACGGATGGACGGATGGACGGATGGACGGATGGACGGATGGACGGATGGACGGATGGACGTATGGACGGATGGACGGAGTGTGTGGAAAAATTAGTGTAACTTGGTGTGTGTCATAGTAATGTCACTTGCATAAGTTTGTAATGGTTGTTAGTGCGAGTGAATTTGTAGAGAACGTTGTAGGAGTTATAAGTTGTAATGATTGTAGTTGTAATGGTTGTGATGGAGATGTAAAGGAGTTGTGAGTTGTAACTTTTGTAGATGTAATATTTGTGAAGTTCGTGAGTTGTAATGGTTGTAATGTTTACGAGTTGTAATGGTTGTGATGGGGTTGTGAGTGCTTGTGATAGAGATGTAATGGTTGTAGAGATGGTTGTAGGAGTGTTGAGTTGTAATGATTGTGATGATTGTAGAAGTTGCAATGGTTGTTAGTGCATGTGAGTTTTTAGAGATTTTTGGAGGAATTGTGAGTTTTAATGGTTGTGATGGACATGTAATGGAGTTTAAGAATTTGTGAGTTTTGAGTGCTTGTGAGTTCTTAGAGAATGCTTGTGAGTTCTTAGAGAATGCTTGTGAGTTGTAGAGATGGTTGTAGGAGTTGTGAGTGCTTGCGAGTTATAATGGTTTTGAGTTCTTGTGAGATTGTAGACTGGTGGATGCGAGTGCTTGTGAGTTTGTAGATAGTTCATGTGAGTTGCAAAGATGGTTGTCAGTTTGTAGAAATGGTTGTGAGTTTGTAGAGTTGTGTTCATTGGGAGATTACACTTGTTTTAACACCTGTTATATCCCCCCCTGAACAGGTGTATCACTGAAGCAGAAAACCCGGTCACCACAGTAACAGTTGCCAGAGGCGCAGGCTTGTCTTGTACCTCCTGATGATTGGCTTGTGAATACAGTTGTAAAAATGTTATAGTGTATTGTTTTACTAATGTTTGTTCCTGCTTTATGCTCCTTATCATCTTAATTCCTCTAAAAATAATGGACCCAGGAGTTATATCTTGCTATATTATTACCTCATTAATACTTGGGAGTTTACCTTTGTACCACTAAGTGTTCACCTCTGTTACCTTCATACAACTAATTTCTCACCTTTGTTATCTTCATACCACTGAGCGCTCACCTTTGTCCTTCATACCACTAAGTGTTCACCTCTGTTACCTTCATACCACTAAGTGGTCACCTTTGTTACCTTCATACCACTAAGTGTTCACCTCTGTTACCTTTATACCACTAAGTGGTCACCTTTGTTACCTTCATACCACTAAGTGTTTACCTTTGTTACCTTCATACCACTAAGTGTTCACCTCTGTTACCTTCATACCCCTAAGTGGTCACCTTTGTTACCTTCATACCACTAAGTGTTTACCTTTGTTACCTTCATACCACTAAGTGTTCACATCTGTTACCTTCATACCACTAAGTGGTCACCTTTGTTACCTTCATACCACTAAGTGTTCACCTCTGTTACCTTTATACCACTAAGTGGTCACCTTTGTTACCTTCATACCACTAAGTGTTCACCTTTGTTACCTTCATACCACTAAGTGGTCACCTTTGTTACCTTCATACCACTAAGTGGTCACCTTTGTTACCTTCATACCACTAAGTACTAAGTGCTCACCTTTGTTACCTTCATACCACTAAGCGCTCACCTTTGTTACCTTCATACCACTAAGCGCTCACCTTTGTTACCTTCGTACCACTAAATGCTCACCTTTTGAGTTGCTTACAAAAAAAATGATCTATCGCATTTGCTTTGGGAGCCAGGAGCTGCAACACATTTGAAAATGGTGGACCAGAGCTGTATCACATCAGCTTTGGGAGCCAAGAGCTATAGCTTACTTTATTACCACTTAGGTGGTCAGGTGCTGTAACATATAACACTTGTTTACCATTGAGGGACCAGAGAGACTCGTCAATTAAGTGGTCAGAAACAACTGTCTTGGGCCCTAGCACCTATATTATTATTAATATTATCATCATTATTATTATTATTGTTGTTTTTGTTGTTGTTGTTGTTGTTGTTATTATTATTATAGAAAAGAAGAGCTAAACCTACACGGGTCATACAGGGCCCAGCAGTTATAAACTTATTTTTTACTACAGGTAGCTCATCTTTGTTACACTGAATAATGAGTCTTAAGAATAAGAGCACTAGAGTGCAGAATGGAATATCAACCGCACGAAAGTCTACGGACATCAGTCGCCATATTTCATTAACTCTCAAGGAAAAATCGTTAATTTTTCGTTAACATTATATGACCTAGAAATTTTTTTTTTTTAGAAATCTTGATACGAGGACACGGAGTTAAGCTCCAGAAAAAAAAGTAAAAAATAAAAAAATTCTTTTTCCTGTTGATATAGTGATGATCCGAGGAACTGAAGCTGGACATAGGGAGATTGAGGAGGTTTTCCATAACGTTACTGATGGTGTTTGTCATAGCGGGAAAAGTTCTAAATTTCGTCAGGCGAAAAAAAAATCGGAAAAAAATTTTGGATCCCAGGAGCTTCTCTTAGCATGATCCGAGGAGCTCATTATAACGTGATCCAAGGAGCTTGTCTTAGCATGATCTGAGAAGCTCATTATAACGTGATCCAAGGAGCTTGTCTTAGCATGATCCGAGGAGCTCATTATAACGTGATCCAAGGAGCTTGTCTTAGCATGATCCAATGAGTTATACACAAATAACCCGCACATAGAAGAGAGGAGCTTACTACGACGTTTCGGTCCGACTTGAACCATTAACAAAGTATTGTTCCAGTCACGATATTGTGCCTTTTTTTGTTATTTTTTATCCAAGGAGCTCGTCATAGTGTCATTTATTTGAGCTCTTCACAGCGTGATCGGTCACAGCAAGTTAATGTACACTACACAACATCAATATTCAATAAAATTCGTAAACTGGAATTTCTGCCGCCGAATTAAAGCGCCAACATTTCTTTGAGATAAACACATCTTTGATGAACACTTAAAGCTGGTCAAGCTAGTTATTCATCATTTATATCATGTACTATGACAAATTAATTTTTCTTAATTAACTATTTTATTATACTGAATAATTTTCCTGCACACACACACACACACACACACACACACACACACACACACACACACACAACACACACACACACACACACATATGAAAGACCCCTTGGGGCCAGTGACCATGTGGTTTTAAGCTTCGAATACACAGTAGAGCTACAAGTGGAGGGAGAAGCAGGAAGGCCAGGACGAATGAAGCCAAACTACAAGTAAGGGGACTACACAGGAATGAGGAACTACCTGAACGGGGTTCAGTGGGACAGAGAACTGGCAGGGAAGCCAGTTAATGAGATGATGGAATATGTAGCAACAAAATGCAAGGAGGCTGAGGAGAGGTTTGTACCCAAGGGTAACAGGATTAATGAAAAAGCCAGGATGAACCCATGGTTTACCCAAAGGTGCAGGGAGGCAAAAACCAAGTGTGCTAGGGAATGGAAGAAATATAGAAGGCAAAGGACCCAGGAGAATAAGGAGAACAGTCGTAGAGCCAGAAACGAATATGCCACAGATAAGAAGGGAGCCCAAAGACAATATGAAAATGACATAGCAGCGAAAGCCAAATCTGACCCGAAACTGTTGTACAGCCACATCAGGAGAAAACAACAGTCAAGGACCAGGTAATCAGGCTAAGGAAGGAAGGAGGAGAGACAACAAGAAATGACCGTGAAGTATGTGAAGAACTCAACAAGAGATTCAAAGAATGTTCACAGAGGAGACAGAAGGGACTCCAGAAAGACGGAGAGGTGGGGCACACCACCAAGTGCTGGACACAGTGCACACAACCGAGAAGAAGTGAAGAGGTTTCCCGAGTGAGCTAAAATACCTCAAAGCAATGGGGCCAGATAACATCTCCCCAAAGGGATTGAGAGAGGGAGCAGAGGCGCTATGTTGTACCCCTAACAACAATATTCAATACATCTATCGAAACGGGGGATTGCCTGAGGCATGGAAGACAGCAAATGTAGTCCCAATCTTTAAAAAAGAGACAGACATGAAGCATTAAAACTACGAACCAGTGTCACTGACATGTATAGTATGCAAAATCATGGAGAAATTACAGGAGAAGAGTGGTGGAAAAACCTAGAAGGGAATGATCTCATCAACAGCAGCCAACATGTTTTCAGGGACGGGAAATCCTTTTGTCACAAACCTACGGAGTTCTATGACATGGTGACAAGCAGTAAGACAAGAGAGAGAGAGGCCTGGGTGGATTGCATTTTCTGGACTGCAAGAAGGCGTTTGACACATTTTCCACACAAGAGATTGGTGCAAAAACTGGGGGACCAAGCAGGGATAACAGGAAGGCACTACAATGGATCGGGGAATACTTGTCAGGAAGACAGCAGCGAGCCCATGGTACGTGGCGAGGTGTCAGAGTGGGCACCTGTGACCAGCGGGGTCCCGCAGGGGTCAGTCCTAGGACCAGTGCTGTTTCTGGTATTTGTGAACGACATGACGGAAGGAATAGACTCTGAGGTGTCCCTGTTTGCAATGACGTGAAGTTGATGAGAAGAATTCACTCGATCGAAGACCAGGCAGAACTAAAAAGGGTATCTGGACAGGCTGCAGACCTGGTCCAGCAATTGGCTCCTGGAGTTCAATCCCACCAAGTGCAAAGTCATGAAGTTTGGGGGAAGGGCAAAGAAGCCGCAGACGGAGTACAGTCTAGGGGTCAGAGACTACAAACCTCACTCAAGGAAAAAGATCTTGGGTGAGTATAACACCAGGCACATCTCCTGAAGCGCACATCAACCAAATAACTGCTGCAGCATATGGGCGCCTAGCAAACCTCAGAACAGCAAACCGACATCTTAATAAGAAATCATTCAGGACCCTGTACACCGTGTATGTTAGGCCCATATTGGAGTATGCGGCACCAGTTTGGAACCCACACCTAGCCAAGCACGTGAAGAAACTAGAGAAAGTGCAAAGGTTTTGCAACAAGACTAGTCCCAGAGCTAAGAGGTATGTCCTACGAGGAGAGGTTAAGGGAAATCAACCTGACGACACTGGAGGACAGGAGAGATAGGGGGACATGATAACGACATACAAAATACTGAGAGGAATTGACAAGGTGGACAAAGACAGGATGTTCCAGAGATTGGACACAGTAACAAGGGACACAGTTGGAAGCTGAAGACACAGATGAATCACAGGGATGTTAGGAAGTATTTCTTCAGCCACAGAGTAGTCAGTAAGTGGAATAGTTTGGGAAGCGATGTAGTGGAGGCAGGATCCATACATAGCTTTAAGCAGAGGTATGATAAAGCTCACGGCTCAGGGAGAGTGACCTAGTAGCGATCAGTGAAGAGGCGGGGCCAGGAGCTCGGACTCGACCCCCCGCAACCTCAACTAGGTGAGTACAACTAGGTGAGTACACACACATACAAACATACACACACACACACACACACACATACACACACACATACACACACACACACATACACACACACATACACACACACGAACGCACAAACACAAGCACAAAACACACACACACACACACACACACACACACACAACACACACACACACACACACACACACACAGTAGCGATCAGTGAAGAGGCGGGGCCAGGAGCGAGTCTCGACCCTGCAACCACAATTAGGTGAGTACAATTAGGTGAGTACACACACACACACACACACACACACACACACACACACACACACACACACACAAACACACACACAGGGGTCAGTCTTAGGACCAGTGCTGTTTCTGGTATTTGTGAACATGACGGAAGGAATAGACTCTGAGGTGTCCCTGTTTGCAGATGACGTGAAGCTGATGAGAAGAATTCATTCGATCGAAGACCA
>NC_069405.1:5120117-5162072 GCF_026875155.1 Cherax quadricarinatus
TTTACTGGGAAATAATCTCCCTTTTTCCTACACACTCTAACTTAAGCCTCACATCCTCGTAAAAACTCTTCACTACTTTCAATAACCTACCTACTACTACACCTTACACCTGCAACATCTGCCACATTGCCCCCTTATCCACCTTGTCATACGCCTTTTCCAAATCCATAAATGCCACAAAAACCTCTTTAGCCTTATCTAAATACTGTTCACTTATATGTTTCACTGTAAACACCTGGTCTACACACCCCCTACCTTTCCTAAAACCTCCTTGTTCATCTGCTATCCTATTCTCTGTCTTACTCTTAATTCTTTCAATAATAACTCTACCATACACTTTACCAGGTATACTCAACAGACTTATCCCCCTATAATTTTTGCACTCTCTTTTGTCCCCTTTGCCTTTATACAAAGAAACTATGCATGCTCTCTGCCAATCCCTAGGTACCTTACCCTCTTCCATACATTTATTAAATAATTGCACCAACCACTCCAAAACTATATCCCCACCTGCTTTTAACATTTCTATCTTTATCCCATCAATCCCGGCTGCCTTACCCCCTTTCATTTTACCTACTGCCTCACGAACTTCCCCCACACTCACAACTGGCTCTTCCTCACTCCTACAAGATGTTATTCCTCCTTGCCCTATACACGAAATCACAGCTTCCCTATCTTCATCAACATTTAACAATTCCTCAAAATATTCCCTCCATCTTCCCAATACCTCTAGCTCTCCATTTATTAACTCTCCTCTCCTATTTTTAACTGACAAATCCATTTGTTCTCTAGGCTTTCTTAACTTGTTAATCTCACTCCAAAACTTTTTTCTTATTTTCATCACAATTTGTTGATAACATCTCATCCACTCTCTCATTTGCTCTCTTTTTACATTGCTTCACCACTCTCTTAACCTCTCTCTTTTTCTCCATATACTCTTCCCTCCTTGCATCACTTCTACTTTGTAAAAACTTCTCATATGCTAACTTTTTCTCCACCAATCGCTCCTCATCCCTCCCGCAACCACTTTCCTGTAACCACAAACTTCTGCTGAACACTCTAACACTACATTTTTAAACCTACCCCATACCTCTTCGACCCCATTGCCTATGCTCTCATTAGCCTATCTATCCTCCAATAGCTGTTTATATCTTACCCTAACTGCCTCCTCTTTTAGTTCATAAACCTTCACCTCTCTCTTCCCTGATGCTTCTATTCTCCTTGTATCCCATCTACCTTTTACTCTCAGTCTAGCTACAACTAAAAAGTGATCTGATGTATCTGCGGCCCCTCTATAAACATGTACATCCTGAAGTCTACTCAACAGTCTTTTATCTACCAATACATAATCCAACAAACTACTGTCATTTCGCCCTACATCATATCTTGTATACTTATTTATCCTCTTTTTCTTAAAATATGTATTACCTATAACTAAAACCTCTTTCTATACAAAGTTCAATCAAAGGGCTCCCATTATCATTTACACCTGGCACCCCAAACTTACCTACCACACCCCTCTCTAAAAGTTTCTCCTACTTTAGCATTCAGGTCCCCTACCACAATTACTCTCTCACTTAGTTCAAAGGTTCCTATACATTCACTTAACATCTCCCAAAATCTCTCTCTCTCCTCTACATTCCTCTCTTCTCCAGGTGCATACACGCTTATTATGACCAACTTTTCGCATCCAACCTTTACTTTAATCAACATAATTCTTGAATTTACACATTCGTATTCTCTTTTCTCCTTCCATAACTGATCCTTCAACATTACTACTACCCCTTCCTTAGCTCTAACTCTCTCAGATACTCCAGATATAAACCCATTTATTTCCCCCCACCGAAACTCCCCTACCCCCTTCAGCTTTGTTTCGCTT
Source organism: Cherax quadricarinatus (assembly GCF_026875155.1). Lineage (NCBI taxonomy): Eukaryota > Metazoa > Arthropoda > Malacostraca > Decapoda > Parastacidae > Cherax > Cherax quadricarinatus. The sequence goes on from NC_069405.1 coordinate 5,121,997, forward strand.
AGGGCCAGGACATCCAACTTCTTTTCATTCATAACATCAGCAATCATCTATTTCTTGTCATCCTCACTACATCCACGCACATTCAAGCATCCCAGTTTTATAAAGATTTTCTTCTTCTCTTTTTTAGTAAATGTCTACAGGAGAAGGGGTTACTAGCCCATCGCTCCCGGCATTTTAGTCGCCTCATACGACACGCATGGCAAAGATTCTTTTCCACTTCCCCAAGGACAATATAAGAAATAAAGAAGAACAAGAGCTATTTAGAAAGAGGAGAAAAACCTAGATGTATGTATATATATATATATATATATATATATATATATATATATATATATATATATATATATATATATATATATATATATATATATGCATGTGCGTGTCTGTGAAGTGTGACCAAAGTGTAAGTAGGAGTAGCAAGATATCCCTGTTATCTAGCGTGTTTATGAGACAGAAAAGAAACCAGCAATCCTACCATCCTGCAAAACAGTTACAGGTTTCTGTTTCACAGTCATTTGGCTGGACGGTAGTACTTCCCTGGGTGGTTGCTGTCTACCAACCTACTACCTATCTTAAAACCGTTGTGGTCATATAATACCCGAGGAATGGAAGACAGTCTCCATTCAAGGAAGGGAAGTATAATTCCAGTTCCTTTGATCAAGATACCCTCACCAACATCAAGGCTAAACAATGTAATAATGTAAATACTATGCCATTTTCAGATCAAACGTGGCAAAATAACACCGGTACATTCCATTAAATATAACAATCTTCTTCCAAGTAGGATACACGAGTGTAGAATTTTGAAGCTCATGAGAAGAAGTGGAAGTTTGAAGCTCATGAGAAGAAGTGGAAGTGTGAAGTGTTAACACAGTGTTAACACAGTGTTAACACAGTGTTAACACAGTGTCAACACAGTGTTAACACAGTGTTAACACAGTGTCAACACAGTGTTAACACAGTGTTAACACAGTGTCAACACAGTGTTAACACAGTGCCAACACAGTGTTAACACAGTGTTAACACAGTGTTAACACAGTGTCAACACAGTGTTAACACAGTGTTAACACAGTGTTAACACAGTGTTAACACAGTGCTAACACAGTGTTAACACTGTCCACATGATACTGTCTCATAAGAACTCTGGTTTACATACAATATATCAACATGGAATAAGGCGTCACCAGTAATAAATAAACATTTTCCACAACCAGAAATATTACTCACAATATTAAATAAACATTAAGGTCTACATCATTAAATTAAAAAAAATGACTGTAAAAAGCTAATATTAATTTTATATTCTTTCTCAAATTCTTTGCTTTTCTGTATGAAAATAATAATTATTTTTCAAGAAAATCCAATTTGAAATTGAATTAAAAGGTGGAATACTGGCACTCCTAGAGTCCAAAATATAAAAATATTTTTAATTAAGATACTTGGCTTAAAGTAAAACAAAAAACACATTGATAGCGTAAAAAGTTTTGAGAAATATTCAGCAGAAAATTTTTTCTAGAAATGGATTTTCTGCCAACAAATAAAATATTCTGGACTTTTAGAAAACATCTATTTACACGTGTTTGATTATACCTGGAGTATACCTGGAGAGGATTTCGGGGGTCAACGCCCCCGCGGCCCGGTCTGTGACCGGTCTGCGGCCCGGTCTGTGCTGCATTATTATTTTCAGTGTTGATTCAATATTAATACCACTGAATATCTTTGCAATAATAATGCCATTGAGTGATTATTCAGTAGTAATACCATTATAACTGCAGTTTTAATACCACTGAATTTTTTTATAGTAGTAAAAACCACTCACTGGTGTTTCAGGATAAATACCATTATTACTGCAGTATTAATACCATCATTACAGTAGTATTAATACCATTATTACTGCAATATTAATACCATTATTACTGCAGTATTAATACCATTATTATTGCAGTATTAATGTCATTATTACTGCAGTATTAATACCATTATTATTGCAGTATTAATACCATTATTACTGAGTATTAATACCATTATTATTACAGTATTAATATAATTATTACTGCAGTATTAATACCATTATTACTGCAGTATTAATAACATTATTATTGCAGTATTAATGCCATTATTACTGCAGTATTAATACCATTATTATTGCAGTATTAATATAATTATTACTGAAGTATTAATACCATTATTACTGCAGTATTAATAACATTATTACCGCAGTATTAATACCATTATTACCACAATATTAATACCATCCACAGGACTTATATGGGGTGCCCAGTAACTCAACTGTCTCGGCAGCAAAACCTAATATAATCTAAATTTACTTGATAAAACTTTGCACCGAGTGATATATGGCTACATAAAGTTAAACATTAGACAAAACATATCAAGATAAAACTACAGAGCCAAACGTGAATTTATTAATCTCTGTAAGAAGAAATAAATAACTTAAATCTCATAACAGAGGGAAACAATGCAAATCTTCTCATACAGCGACACAATGCAATCACTCTGAAACATTAATTGATAAAACTATAAATAGTAAATACGATTTAATGAAGCTCTACCAACAGTAAAACAGTTCTTGTTAAAGCTTAAAGTCCCACATAACACTGAAAGACTGTACAATGTAAAATAAGAAGAAAGGTGAATAACTAAATGCGTAAAGTAATTACAAGTTACGATGTAGCATCATATCAAGTGCACCACCATCATGTCACCTTTACCAGTGTTAACGAGAGGGAAACACAGGAGACATCGTCAAATCTACAATACAAAACTCCATGGAAACTATCATATAGGACTGTCATCCCTTAGTGCCAATCGTGGGAAAAAAATTATTAGTTAAACAGCCAAGGTTTAAGTAGCTGACCTATATTCAGCTGACCAGTTGTTACAAAAAACGCGATTCTAAAATCTTAGAGATCTCCAGTGAATACTAGAAAGGACTGCCCTTCTAGCATCCAGCCTGTTACTGGGTTTTTGTAACAAGTAGTCAGTATCCTTGTCCAATTATCCATTAGAATTCAATATGATTCAATAGTGCTTCAGGATTACAACTGGTAGGCAACTAACTAGAGAAAATAAAATTTAATAAATTTATTAAGTATCGTCTAGAGGTATATCATCAAATTAAATTAAATTAATCAATTCAAACAAATTAATAATAATCACTTCTCTCGTGTACAGTAGTATTGTGCTGAAAGCACATATCACATTTATAATTCTTAAGTACCGTCTGGTACATTAACATTTAATAAGATATTACAAATATGTACAAGTAAGTTTGTGTGTATGTGTGTAAGTGCTCTAAGTAGTTCGCTATGTCTCACGACTCGACTAGACTTAAACAAGTGACTGACAAAGTCCTCAAATAAACTAACTTCTTGATCAACTGGCTATCAGAACAGTCTGCTTGAACAATAAAAAGAATGCTAAGCCCAATAGCAATATAACAAGCAACTGCGACACAATCAGGAACAAGGAGATAATATAACGACACTAAGTAGGGACCATCAGCAGATCCTCCACAAAAGTCACAAAACTCCCATACTACTGAATCTAAGTTCAGCATAAGAAAATCCCCGACTGTGACAATACACAGATACCAATACAAGTTAGGTCAGAAGCTACAGCTTAGGGCCTGAGTTGCTCAGTGTCTTTGAGACACACAACCTCAGTACAACGTCGAAAATCACTAAGTCTATACAATGTTCTGTGAACAGAGTCTCCAGAACTAAAGAATAATGAGACAAGAGACGATCTTCCAACAAGGGCCAATAAGGGAGATTAAGGCACTTGTCAGGAATACGTCCAACCACCAAGAGAGTCTAGACCAGACTGAATACTTCAGGCGAGGTGAGGACACCCCCCTCGATCACGTGATAGCTCAGTGGACAGTCGCTGCCCAGCAACAGAAGCTGGCAGAGTAACGAGCAAAGAGCGACAATTACAGTAGTTAGACAATCAAGACTTGAACTATGAGCACATAATATATGTTACGTCCTACCTAACAACATAACTAAGTCAAATAATAATATAAAGCAATATATTTACGATTTAGCTATTATTGCAAATATAAGCAATATAAAATTATATGAAAATATACATTATATTCATAATCATAATATACATTGTAACCCATTCAGGGGTTGCAACACCAGTGTACAGTGAGAGAATCATAGGAGAAAACGCCAAACCTATCTATAAAACTCCAAGGAAAGTCAGGTTGTAGGTAGCGTTTTCTTCCCTCAGTGCTTTTAAAAATGGCTGAAACAGCAGACCAGGTCAGGCAGTCAACAACACGACACAACCCCGATAAATGGAACTGAGGGGGGATTTGGACGGATAAAACCATTGATTAAAACTTTCTGGTCCTGCCAGAATGGAAATGAGTTAGAAGTGTAATAGGTGAAGCGGACTATGAAGTGAGGCGTGAAGAAGGGGGGTGAAATAAAGGGATAAGTGAAAGAGGTTTGTGAAGTAGGGATAAGTGAGGAGTGAAGAGAATTTTGAAGCAGATACCATGAAATTTACCAGTAATCAGTGGTGATTGCTAGAGCAGCCACTAGAGTTTGCTAGGTGACTGGAAAAGATAAATAAATACTGTTGTGTATGATAAAAAGAGTGAAGAGTAAAACTGGCAGGCGTTAGTAGGGTACAGGCTGCCATAATTATGGGGCTGGAAAAGGCGAATAGGGTAATAGCAGCCTGGGCAGTAAAAGCCCAACAGTTGCCATCCTACAAGAAACGTAAATGTCACTATCGCCGCAAGGTATGACAACACCGCATACCCAAACAAAAACAGTGACACACAGCTCTTAGGAGTAGCGCTGTTAAGTGGTGATACCCAAACTAACCCAAGACCTCAAACTATTGTGCAGAGGCAAAACAGACAGATAAATGACGGATATAATAACGGTCTAGTAGCTAGGAATGATTAACCTTAACTCCATATGTGATGCATACACAGGTCAATGTGAGGCAATACAGTCATTCTTATTATCTCAATCAACACCAAACAGGTGCATACACTGTACTAGGATACGAAAGAAGAACAGAAAAGACACCTTATGTAAAATGTGTAAGGGATGGGTACATAATGGATGTGTGTGCAATTATAGTATTGGAAATCATTTTGTGTAACAAATGCACTTTGGCATAGTTACCCTTTAGCAATGATGACATTGATTTTCCTAATTTTAATACAAATGACCCATTGCCATATATTGATGATTATAATTGTTTTAAGAAAACAGGCCTTCACTTTATTCATATCAACACAAGATAACTTCTTCCAAAATTGGCAGAGATTAGGATTCTAGCTAACAGAGCTAGGGCGGCAGATGATACGGTAACTGAAGACGAGGTCAAAATAGAAGGTTACAACATAAAACGCTTAGATAGGAACAGAAAAGGTGGTTTCAGGATATGTTTAATATATTATGTTGTTGTGAAGATCACATTACTGAAAGGAGGTGATTTTGAACAAGAGCTCAGAAGTTACAGTCAGATAAGGAACCAAGAAAATCTTCAAGCAGAGAGGTCCAGATTTTAGAGTCTTCAATGAGCATTGAACTTTTGTACAGGTTGAGTCGAACACGGTGGATATCCAAGAAACTTTTGTGTAGACAAATAACCCGCACATAAAAGAGAGGAGCTACGATGACGTTTCGGTCCAACTTAGACCATTTACAAAGTCAGTTACGGTAAACTCCTCTCGTCTATGTGCGGGTTATTTGAGTATTGCTCAAGTCACGGTATTGTGCCTTTTTCTTGTTGTAAACTTCTGTGTCTTTGCTCATATCCATGAATTCTGATGCAGCAATCAGGGAAGAATTTCAGAACAGGTTTTATATCTGTCCTGTACATATAGCGTGCACAGTTGTATGAGGATTTCAACTATTTATTAGTGTCACGAATTGTGCCTATTAGCCAAGACCTAACATGAAGTATATATTGGTTTTAAAAACCTAAGTTAGCCAGGGAGATTCGTAGCCTCACAGTGAGGTTGACTAAGATGGCGTCAAGATCATCAGGTCGAGCTCAATTTCCGTGAGATCCCTTTTTAAAAATTCCAATTCTTGCGTTAATTGTGCATACCTTTTATTCCTTATTTTTTTACTGGCACCTTCTACAAAAATCATTGCAGAAGTTATCATGGAGGGATTATTTAAAGCAGAAATAAAGTGATGAATGTTTTATTACTGCTGATAAGATCCAACCTGCGATGAGTGATAATTATAAGATTCCTTTTATTTTATTATCTTTATTAGTGTTACCTGGAGAGAGTTTCGGGGGTCAACGCCCCCGCCGCCCGGTCTGTGTTAAGTCATTTTTTGTATATTTTATTCATTTTAGTTTCCTTTCTGTTTTTTATTTTTATATTATATTATTATTATTATTATTATTATTATTATTATTATTATTGAAATAATAAAGCTAATAATAATATTATTAATTTATATTTCTTATTAAAGAATTATTTAATTCGCTTTGGTTTAAATTTTAATCATTGTTTTTAGGTTTTAGCATTTTTTTTGGAGCTTTATTGAATGTTTGGTTTACATCCTCAGCTGGAGTTTACCTGACTACTTTACTTCTCATCTTCACATTTCATTCACCTTACTCTTGTAGTGGTTATTCACCTGAAAAGTTCACCTTCAGTTCATTTTACACCTGTTGTTCACTTTACATTAACAGTAGTTGTTTATTTTTTTATTTATTTATTTATTTATTAACAATTTGAGCATACATACAGAGGTACAAAAAAATGCAGATAAGAGCAGCATGCCAAAACCACTTATACTATGCATAGCATTTCGGGCTGGCTTAAAATTAACTAAGCAATGATGAAATCAGTGATAATACATTATTGTAAACAGATAACTATAAAGCACAAATGAGTATTACAAAGACAGGTCATATGGTTGCATGCATTGTTGTACATTCAGTCGTATGGAGTATTCTGTTAGGTAGTGTATTTAAAAAATAATAAAGTTAGATTGGGTTTTAGGTTTAACATTTATGTGATATAATTGTGAGAAACATTTAAGATATACAATTTATAAGGTTCAGTTATTCAGTATTTATTTGGTTTTGGGTGAGTAAGTGATCTTTGAGAAGAGACTTGAATTTATAAACAGGTAGTGTTTCTTTTATATTTACAGGTAATGAATTCCAGATTTTAGGGCCTTTTATGTGCATTGAGTTTTTGCATAGTGTGAGATGGACACGAGGAACATCAAAGAGTGATCTGTGCCTTGTGTTATGGTCATGTGTTCTGTTGAGGTTGGCAAGGAGATGTTTGAGGGGAGGGTTAATATCAGAGTTAAGTGTTCTATGTATGTAATAGGTGCAGTAATAAGTATGGATGTTTTGCATGGTGAGTAGGTTTAGTGTATTGAATATTGGTGGAGTGTGCTGCCTGTAGTGAGAATTTGTAATCATTCTAACTGCAGCCTTTTGTTGGGTAATTAGTGGTCTGAGATGGTTAATTGTTGTTGAGCCCCATCACAAATTCCATAGGTGAGATAGGGGTAAATAAGAGAGTGATATAGGGCCAGGAGGGCTGACTGTGGAACATAGTACCGTATCTTCGATAGTATGCCTACAGTCTTGGAAATTTTCTTAGAAATTTGTTTTATATGTGTATGAAATTTGAGTCTATTATCAAGGTGGATTCCTAAGAATTTTCCCTCTGTTTAGCTTTGTGATAGGTGATCCGTTTATCATTATGTTAAGAGGGACATCTGTAGCTCTGTTACCAAACTGAATGAAGTAGGTTTTGTCAATGTTTAGTGTAAGTTTGTTAGTCCTCATCCAGGTAGATATTTTCTGTAATTCGGTATTTACAGTATTGGCTAGCGTGACTGGGCTCGGGTGAGAGAAGACGTATGTAGTGTCATCTGCAAATAGTGTGGGTTTGAGTAATTGCGAAGCATTTGGAAGGTCATTTATGTATAAGGAGAAAGAGAAGAGGGCCAAGGACACTTCCTGTGGGACACCAACTGTAATTGGTTGCGCAGAAGAGTTTGCCCCATTTGCGTACACATATTGGCTTCTGTTGCTGAGGTAGACTTGAGGTAGTTGAGGGAGTGCCCTCTTATACCATAGTGTGACAATTTTACGTGGAGCAAGTCATGGTCAACTGTATCAAAAGCTTTACGTAAGTCAATGAAGATCCCCAGTGGGACTTCTTTTTTCCCTATTGCAGTGTATATATGTTCTAGCATGTGTATAATAGCATCATTAGTATTTTTATTAGGCCTGAATCCAAATTGGCAGGGGTTGAGTATGTTTTTGGGAGATAAGGTAGGAGTAGATTCGTTTATGAATTAATTTTTCGAAGATTTTTGAGAGAGGGTGTAAGTTGGATATTGGCCTATAGTTATTCAACTCTGTTTTGGTCTCCTCCTTTGTGGATCGGGGTGACCCTTGCTATTTTGAGTACTGTAGGGAAGGTGGAGGATTCTATGGATTTGTTAAAAAGTGTTGCAATGATTGGTGATAGCACTTGTGACAGTTTTTTGTATATAAAGGGTGGTAAGGTATTTAAATCTCCTGCCTTGTTTTTTAGTGCGTTGATAATAAGGGAGACTTCGTATGGGTTAGTCGGAGCTAGGAACAGTGTGTTCGGGTAGTTGCCGGTGAGGTAGTCATTTGGTGGGGTATCTGAGCTTGGGATTTTATTGGCAAGGTTTTTGTCCTATAGTGGAGAAGAAATCATTGAGTCTGTTTGCTGTTTCTGTTGGTGGGAGTTGGGGTTCATCTGATTTTGCTAATTTTATTTCGCTATTTCGTGATATCTTTTTTGTTCCCAGAATTTCTGATAGGGTTTTCCAGGTCTTTTTTATATCACCTCGTAAGTTGGATAATCTGTTCTCATAATACAATTTTTTTGCCCTTCTTATCAGGCTGGTTAGGATTGACGAGTAACGTTTTGTTTGGTCTCTGGTTATGTGACCCATTCTGTACTGTTTTTCCTATTGGTGTTTTGTATTTATGAATTTGAGAATGCTGGGTGTTAGCCAGGGACTGTTCAGTCTCTTAGCTGTCATCTGTTTAGTTTTTTTAGGGCAGTGCTTGTTATAGAGGTATTGGGTCTTTTTTAGAAAATTATTAATACATTCGTCAATATCTGTATAGATTTCTAGCTCAGTGTGCCAATCAATGTTTGCTACTGCTGTTGTGAAGTTATTAATGGCTGCCTCATTGTGAAGTCTGAAGGTGACTTTAGTAGTGTCTTGGGGTAGTTTACCAAGAGTTATGAGGAAAGTAGGGTAGTGGTCTGTGGTATTATCTGTAATTATGCCTGATTTTAAAGGGGATATGGTGTTGGTCCAGATGTGGTCAAGTAGGGAAACACTAGTCTCTGTAACTCTTGTAGGTTTTGTTACTGTTGGTAGTAACATACAGTTACTCATTGTGTTTGTGAATTCAGTAACGTGTGGGTCCTGGTCTTGCAGGAGATTTATATTGAAGTCACCTGAGAGTAGTAAGTGATCTTTGTTCATGCGTGCATCAGTTATCATACTTCCTAGGTTTTGACTAAATTGGCTAATGCTTGACTGTGGAACTCTGTAGATGTTTATCAATGTGAGAGGTTTTTGTAGGTATTTGGATTTGAATTTGGCTATTATATATTCCCCATGTTCATCCCTTGTGCAAGTATTAGTGATACATTCTAGTTGGTCTGAGTAGTATATGGCTGTGCCACCCCCTTGTTGGTCTGGCCTACAGTTGTGTATGGCTGTGTAACCAGGAATGACATAGACATCTGTACTATCAGGCTTTAGCTAGGTTTCAGTTAGTGTAATGATGGACATATTGGCATGTAAGGAATTTAGTAATGCTATGAGGTCATCGTAATGCTTGCTTAAAGATCTGGTATTGTAGTTAAAGATAGTTATGTTGTTGTTGGCACTGAGAAGTGCCTTTGATTGTTCTGCAGTGTAGTAATTACAGTAACTGTTTGATTCATTTAAGTCATTAAATAAGAGGTTGGTATCAGGATCAATGCTTGTAATCATAAGATTTGTAGTGAATCTATAGTTAGAATTAAGTATAAAACAAAGTAAATAGTCTTAAGCTAAAAAATAGCACCTGAATTATTTAACAAATGTAAAATAATGAGCTAAGGTAGTTTTTTTTTAAGCTAAAATAAAGGAGACAATATAAAAGGGACTAATACAAATAAAATGATGATCAAATAATGGAGCTTGGGAATATGATAGTAGGTAGTACTATAAAGGTAATTTTTTAAAGTTAGAATTATAGTATAAAATTATAATATAAAAGGGACTAATATAGGTTGTGGTGAACAATAAAGTGGTAATCAAATAAATGAGCTTTGGAATATAATGGCAAAATTGTGAACTTATTCTACTTTAGCACCTGAGAATAGCACCTTCATGTTCACCTTTCACCATCATCTTACACTTGCAGTGCATGTTCACCTCTCACCATCACTTGCAGTTCATGTTCAAGTCTCACCACCATCTTACACTTGCAGTTCATGTTCACCTTTCACCATCATTTGCAGTTCATGTTCACCTTTCACCATCATCTTACACTTGTAGTGCATGTTCACCTTTCGCCATCACTTGTAGTTCATGTTCACCTTTCACCATCACTTGCAGTTCATGTTCGCCTCTCACCATCACTTGCAGTTCATGTTCACCTTTCACCATCATCTTACACTTGCAGTTCATGTTCACCTTTCACCATCATCTTACACTTGAAGTTCATGTTCACCTTTCACCATCACTTGCAGTTCATGTTCATCTTTCACCATCATCTTACACTTACAGTTCATGTTCACCTTTCACCATCACTTGCAGTTCATGTTCACCTTTCACCATCACTTGTAGTTTATGTTCACCTTTCACCATCATCTTACACTTGCAGTGCATGTTCATCTTTCACCATCACTAGCAGTTCATGTTTACCTTTCACCATCATCTTACACTTACAGTTCATGTTCACCTCTCACCATCATCTTGCACTTACAGTTCATGTTCACCTTTCACCATCACTTGCAGTTCATGTTTACCTCTCACCATCACTTGCAGTTCATGTTGACCTCTCACCATCATCTTACACTTACAGTTCATGTTCACCTTTCACCATCACTTGCAGTTCATGTTCACCTTTCACCATCTTACACTTACAGTTCATGTTCACCTTTCACCATCATCTTACACTTATAGTTCATGTTCACCTTTCACCATCACTTGCAGTTCATGTTCATCTCTCACCATCACTTGCAGTTCATGTTCACCTTTCACCATCATCTTACACTTACAGTTCATGTTCACCTTTCACCATCATCTTACACTTGCAGTTCATGTTCACCTTTCACCATCATCTTACACTTACAGTTCATGTTCACCTTTCACCATCATCTTACACTTGCAGTTCATGTTCACCTTTCACCATCACTTGCAGTTCATGTTCACCTTTCACCATCATCTTACACTTACAATGCATGTTCACCTGCCACCATCATATATATTTCGCTTAATGTTTTCGCTAGTGGTTTACTTTGCTCCTTCAAGTGTACTTCACCATACACTTTCACTTACACCTTCAAGTGTACTTCACCCTACACTTTCACTTACACCTTCAAGTGTACTTCACCCTACATTTTCACTTACACCTTCAAGTGTACTTCACCATACACTTTCACTTATACCTTCAAGTGTACTTCACCCTACACTTTCACTTACACCTTCAAGTGTACTTCACTCTACACTTTCACTTACACCTTCAAGTGTACTTCACCATACACTTTCACTTACACCTTCAAGTGTACTTCACCCTACACTTTCACTTACACCTTCAAGTGTACTTCACCCTACACTTTCACTTACACCTTCAAGTGTACTTCACTCTAACACTTTCACTTACACCTTCAAGTGTACTTCACCCTACACTTTCACTTACACCTTCAAGTGTACTTCACCCTACACTTTCACTTACACCTTCAAGTGTACTTCACCCTACACTTTCACTTACACCTTCAAGTGTACTTCACCCTACATTTTCACTTACACCTTCAAGTGTACTTCACCATACACTTTCACTTATACCTTCAAGTGTACTTCACCCTACACTTTCACTTACACCTTCAAGTGTACTTCACTCTACACTTTCACTTACACCTTCAAGTGTACTTCACCATACACTTTCACTTACACCTTCAAGTGTACTTCACCCTACACTTTCACTTACACCTTCAAGTGTACTTCACCCTACACTTTCACTTACACTTTCACCTCAATATACCTTTATATCTTCATCTGTACTTCAGGTGTAGTTCAGGTGTATTTCTCATACAATTACTGATGTTTCATTAAGCTTGTTTACGTGTAGTTCATCTTGTTAAACTTCATCTTTGGTTCGTAAATCTTCCTCTGTTGCTCATGTCATACTTTATTATCTCTACTTCCTCACATATTGTTCACTAACTAAAGGAAAGGTCACTTAAATCATGTCTGCGTACTTTTGACAACATTGTTATTGACTGAGTGATGATGAATGTACTACCTTCTTAGCTCCCACAAATGTCAGGGACTCATGTATCTTGTTAAAATCACCCACAATGATACTAATATATGTAAAAAGCGACAACAACAGTAACGATAATAAATCGGTAAAACGCCTGTGTAAGTTTTGTACAGAATGGAATAATGTACAAGATATCTGAGACAACGTAGTTAACAAATATGTGTTTTAACACATTCGTTACCAGGAAGTATTATAGTTTGATATTGAGGTTGACTTAAGAAATCGTAATGACACGATTGCAAATAAACCATACCCCCGGCCGGGATTGAACCCGCGGTCATAGAAATATACCTAGAAATACCTAGTTGGATGAATCTTATTGTGGCTAGCTGGTCTAGTGGTTAGCGCGACGGGCTGGAGTTTTGAGACTCTATGACCGCGGGTTCAATCCCGGCCGGGGGTATGGTTTATTGAGGTTGACGGCTGGTATCATGAAAATCATCGGGTCGAGCTCAATACTGACAGTAGCACTTCCTTATTTTTTTGTAAGAAACTGGAGACGCATTGGCCATGAACATTATTATTCGTTGTTGTCGGAATCCATCCTCACAGTGAAACCAAAACTTATCCTGACAAAATAAAACAACGGTTACAAAGAGATTGTTTCTATCTGAAGTTATCCTACCATCTGTTACGACTTTAATGTCGTAACTTAAATAAAATAGTCCTGGCTCCTAAAGGCTACTTACACTGCTGTCTAGAGGCTATAAAATTACACTGAAATACACAGCAAATCTTGGGCCAGCATGTACTCATATATTAAACAATATTAATTATTATGAGGAAGGACAAAAAGTCACCTATATAAAATATATCTATATTAATAGAAACTTATATACAACTTACAAACTACTGAAAAAACCCACCAAACTCCAGTTCACATTAGCACACTGCTACTGAGTTAAAATAAATCATCAGGGAGGCTCCATGACATACCCCCGTCTTCACTTCTGTCTGGTAGACTAATTACCAGAAAACAAACGCAATACAGTACTCTCGCATAAACAGGCCTCTGCATACTAGGGCCTTACAAATAAACATGACAGCACTTAAGCATACAAAAAAAAAAAAATGCCTCACCAAACCACCTACTCATACTAACGCCAACCCATGACGACTTCACCCATCCTCCTTCCTACCCGTACTGAACTAAACACACTTCTCATCTGCTGCTGTCCTGCCCACTGCCTGACTGACAGGAATAAAACTCTTTCACTTTCAGGGAATAATACACGTCCAATATGTTCTATAAAATATTTTTTTTCTGCATGTCACTGCGTAACACCATCAACATTTATAATTACACCAGTAGTTATTCTTGTACCAGTAGTTATTCTTCCACCAGTAGTTATTCTTTCACGAGTAGTTATTTTTGTACCAGTACTTATTCTTCCTCCAGTAGTTATTCTTGTACCAGTAGTTATTCTTCCACCAGTAGTTATTCTTGTACCAGTAAAACTTCCACCAGTAGTTATTCCTGTACCAGTAGATATACTTCCACCATTAGTTATTCTTGTTCCAGTAGTTATCTTTCCGCCAGCAGCAATTCTTGTACCAGTAGATATACTTCCACCAGTAGTTATAATTCCGCCAGCAGCAATTCTTGTACCAGTAGATATACTTCCACCAGTATTCATCTTCCATTAGTTATCTTTCCGCCAATAGTTATTCTTGTACCAGTAGTTATAATTCCGCCAGCAGTAATTCTTGTAGCAGTAGTTATCCTTCCACCAGTAGTTATTCTTGTACCAGTAGTTATCTTTCCACCAGCTGTTAACCTTGTATCAGTAGTTATACTTCCACTTGTCGTTACTCTTGTTCCTGTAGTTATCCTTCCACCAGTAGTTATTCTTGTACCCGTAGTTATCCTTCCACCAGTAGTTATTCTTGCACCAGCAGTTATCCTTCCACCACTAGTTATTCTTGTACCAATAGATATACTTCCACCAGTAGTTATCCTTCCACCAGTAGTTATTCTTGGACCAGTAGTTATCCTTCCACCATTATTTTTGTACCAGTAGTTATAATTCCACCAGTAGTTATTCTTGTACCAGTAGTTATCCTTCCACCATTAGTTATTTTTGTACCAGTAGTTATAATTCCACTAGTAGCTATTCTTGTACCAGTAGATATTTTTCCACCAGTAGTTATTCTTGTACCAGTAGATATACATCCACCAGTAGTTATTATTGTGCCAGTAGTTATAATTCCGCCAGCAGTAGTTATCCTTCCACCAGTAGTTATTGTTGTACCAGTAGTTATCTTTCCACCAGTAATTAATCTTGTACCAGTAGTTATCCTTCCACTTGTAGTTATTCTTGTACCAGTAGTTATTCTTGTACCAGTAGTTATCTTTCCGCCAGTAGTTATTCTTGTACCAACAATTATTCTTCCACCAGCAATTATTCTTGTATTAGTAGCAATACTTCCACCAGTAGTTATTCTTGTACCAGTAGGTATCTTTCCGCCGCTAGTTATTATTGTACCAGTAATCCTTCCACCAGTAGTTATTCTTGTACCCGTAGTTATCTTTCCACTTGTAGTTATTCTACTACTAGTTATACTTCCACCTGTAGTTATTCTTGTACCAGTAGTTATACTTCCACCAGTAGTTATTCTACCAACAATAAATATATTTTCATAAAATAATTTCCTACCTCCAGTAGATATAGCACCACCAGTAGTTATGTTTCTACCAGTAGTTATCCTTGTTCCATCAGTTATACTCAGTTAACCTTCCACCAATAGTTATTCTTCCACAGTATTTATCTTTCCACCCGTTGTTACTTTTCCATTAAAAACAGTAATAAAATGTGAACATTTATAACTAGCTAACTCATGTTTTTGTATTACCATCACTTCTATTATTTCTATTATTTCTGACATGAGCTTATGTTTTCCCACAAGATAAGATGTCTCATAAGGTGAGTAACATGTTAAGGTGGAAGTTAAACAATAGATGAATTTTAAAGGTGAACAACAGGTTCAAATGTAAGGTGAACAAATGAACATATAAAGTGAACAGCAGGTGAAGGCGAGAGATGGACAAAAAAAATAATCGAACAGTAACAGGTGTACGTTAAAGAAGAGAAGAAGTGAGGTAAACAACGGGTGAGCAAGGTGAAAAATAGTTACATTTATAATGTGGCAAGTTAATAACTTAAGTTGACACGTGTGTGAAAGTTGTTAAACTTTAAAGTAAGAAAAACACTTGAAGAAAAAAAAATGAATTTAAAAGAGGTTTGCTAGAGGAGAAAGAAGATAATGAAGCAGATGTAAAGGTTTATGAGAAATGAAGGTGTAATGAAGGTGAAGTTGTATATTGAGTTAAAGTTTCAGGTTAACTACAAATAAATGCTTAAATTTAATTATTTATGAAATTGTAAGATGGCCTACAGATGAACATGTTTAGTGAAGTACAGTGATGTATAGTGAACTACAATGATGTATAGTGAAGTACAGTGATGTATAGTGAACTGCAATGATGTATAGTGAACTACAGTGATGTATAGTGAAGTACAGTGATGTATAGTGAACTACAGTGATGTATAGTGAACTACAGTGATGTATAGTGAACTACAATGGTGTATAGTGAAGTACAGTGATGTATAGTGAACTACAATTATGTATAGTGAACTACAGTGACGTATAGTAAAGTACAGTGATGTATAGTGAACTACAATGATGTATAGTGAAGTACAGTGATGTATAGTGAACTACAGTGATGTATAGTGAAGTACAGTGATGTATAGTGAACTACAGTGATGTATAGTGAACTACAATGATGTATAGTGAACTACAGTGATGTATAGTGAACTACAATGGTGTATAGTGAAGTACAGTGATGTATAGTGAACTACAATTATGTATAGTGAGCTACAGTGACGTATAGTAAAGTACAGTGATGTATAGTGAACTACAATGATGTATAGTGAAGTACAGTGATGTATAGTGAACTACAGTGATGTATAGTGAAGTACAGTGATGTATAGTGAACTACAGTGATGTATAGTGAACTACAATGATGTATAGTGAACTACAGTGATGTATAGTGAACTACAATGGTGTATAGTGAAGTACAGTGATGTATAGTGAACTACAATTATGTATAGTGAACTACAGTGACGTATAGTAAAGTACAGTGATGCATAGTGAATTACAGTGATGTATAGTGAACTACAATCATGTATAGTGAACTACAGTGATGTATAGTGAATTACAATGATGTATAGTGAACTACAGTGATGTATAGTGAACTACAATGATGTATAGTGAACTACAGTGATGTATAGTGAACTACAATGGTGCATAGTGAAGTACAGTGATGTATAGTAAACTACAATGATGTATAGTGAACTACAGTGATGTATAGTGAAGTACAGTGATGTATAGTGAACTACAGTGATGTATAGTGAACTACAATGATGTATAGTGAACTACAGTGATGTATAGTGAATTACAATGATGTATAGTGAACTACAGTGATGTATAGTGAAGTACAGTGATGTATAGTGACGTTCAGTGATGTACAGTGAAGTACACTGATGTATAGTGAAGTACACTGATGTATAGTGAAGTACACTGATGTATAGTGAACTACAGTGATGTATAGTGAACTACAGTTATGTATAGTGAAGTACAGTGATGTATAGTGACGTACAGTGATGTATAGTGAAGTACAGTGATATATAGTGAAGTACAGTGATGTACAGTGAAGTAAAGTGATGTATAGTGAAGTACAGTGATGTATAGTGAGGTACAGTGATGTATAGTGAAGTACACTGATCTGTAGTGAAGTACACTGACGTATAGTGAAGTACAGTGATGTGTTATGAAGTACAGTGATGTATAGTGAAATACAGTGATATATAGTGAAGTACACTGATGTATAGTGAAGAACAGTGATGCATAGTGAAGTACATTGATGTATAGTGAAGTATAGTGATGTATAGTAAAGTACACTGATGTATAGTGAAGTACACTGATGTATAGTAAAGTACAGTGATGTATAGTGAAGTACACTGATGTATAGTGAAGTAGAGTGATGTATAGTAAAGGACAATGATGTATAGTGAAGTACAGTGATGTATATAGTGATGTATACTGATGTATAGTGAAGTACAGTGATGTATATACTGAAGTACACTGATGTATGTAGTACAGTGATGTATATAGTGAAGTACACTGATTCATAGTGAAGTACAGTGATGTATATAGTGAAGTACAGTAATGTATAGTGAAGTACAGTGATGTATATAGTGAAGTACAGTGATGTATATAGTGAAGTACAGGTCAAGTTGAGGCTTCTGGTGAATACCAGGTTATAATGTTTAGTGAACCGAAAGAGATTAAAAATAAAATTTCAAGATGACTTTAATGATTATCGCAGTTATAGACTGCAGAAGTAATATTTCTAAATAAGACAATTTCAGTCTTAAATAATTAAAACTTTTATCTTCTGTCATTTTTGTTGTAAAATATCCAAATACTGAAGAAGGAAAACTAATAATAATGATTAATTATAGGTTAAACAATTTCTAACAAAAGGAAGACTAAGTACTGTTGAGCTCGACCTGATAAACCTGGAGACACCAGCAGTCAACCTCACTATCAGTCACTGACTCTTCCTGGTTATTGATAGTTTTAAAACCAATATATATATCTCCATGTCAGGTGATGACCAAAATATTGACTCGTATCTGGAGTAAACATTTGAGATGCTATACAGTTATCTTTGTTATTCACCTTGATAATAGGATCTAACCCCAAATCTCGGCTATCTGCTACTCACGTCTCTCTACATATTACATTATTTTTTTCTCTGGTTATTTGTTTCACTCAGGTTGCTCATATATCGTTGCTTTAACATCATTATTTATAATTTTTGTTCCTCTCTTTGTCATTGAGGAACTGCAACATATCGAAGAAGACCTCAACATGTGTTGTTGCTATGATTCTCTGGTAAGACAAACATTGTATTTTACTCTGGAAAGTTCTTCATTAAAACTCCCTTATGCATCAATGATAACAAATGAGAGCAAATATAATTAATGAGCAATGTTTTGTATGATTAAAAAAGTTATTCAGTTAATTTTTGTTCTTGATCTGATATAACAATTACTAATAACAATTATTTCAGCTAAAGGAAACGATTTTTTACCAAAACTTCCGCTTAACCACAAAGCTAAAAATAACCCAAAGAAAAGAACACAGTCACTACCTCTCATGTTCGAAGAAATTATCCAGTGAAGTAATTGAAATAACCTTTCTATGATCAAAAGTTACTTTTCTATGATCAAAAATTACCTTTCTATATTAAAACATGACCTTTCTATGATCAACAATGATCTTTCCATAAAAAATGACCAAATTGTGATTGTTAAAGGAGCATCTTCACCTTCACAAGTGGTTCACCTTCACAAGTTGTACATCTTCAAAAGTAGTTCACCTTCACCAGTATTTCACCTTCACCAGTAGTACACCTTCACCAGTAGTACACCTTCACCAGTAGTTCACCTTTACCAGTAGTAGACCTTCACAAGTACTTCACCTTCACCAGTAGTACACCTTCACAAGTATTTCACCTTCACATGTAGTTCATATTCCCCAGTAGTACACCTTCACAAGTAGTTCACTTTCACAAGTAGCTCACCTTTACAGGTAGTTCACCTTCACCAGTAGTACACCCTCACAAGTAGTTCACCTTCATATGCAGTTCACCTTCACCAGTAGTATGCTTTCACAAGTAATTCACTTTCACAAGTAGTTCACCTTCACAAGTAGTTCACCTTCTCAAGTAATTCACATTCACCAGTAGTACACCTTCACAATTAGTTCACCTTCACAAGTAATTCACCTTCACCAGAAGTACACCTTCACAAGTAGTTCACCTCCACAAGTAATTCACCTTCACCAGTAGTACACTTTCACTATTAGTTTACCTTCACAAGTAGTTCACCTTCACAAGTAGTTCTCCTTCACAAGTAGTTCACCTTCATCAGTAGTTCACCTTCACAAGTAGTTCATCTTCACAAGTAATTCACCTTTAAGAGTAGTACACCTTCACAATTAGTTCACCTTCACAAGTAATTCACCTTCACCAGAAGTACACCTTCACAAGTAGTTCACCTTCACAAGTAGTTCTCCTTCACAAGTAGTTCACCTTCATCAGTAGTTCACCTTCACAAGTAGTTCACCTTCACAAGTAATTCACCTTCACCAGAAGTACACCTTCACAAGTAGTTCACCTCCACAAGTAATTCACCTTCACCAGTAGTACACTTTCACTATTAGTTTACCTTCACAAGTAGTTCACCTTCACAAGAAGTTCACCTTCACAAGTAGTTCACCTTCACAAGTAGTTCACCTTCACAAGTAGTTCACCTTCACAAGAAGTTCACCTTCACAAGTAGTTCACCTTCACAAGTAGTTCACCTTCACAAGTAGTTCACCTCCACCAGTAGTACACCTTCACAAGTAGTTCACCTTCATCAGTAGTTCACCTTCACAAGTAGTTCATCATCACCAGTAGTGCACCTTCACCAGTGATTCACCTTTACCAGTAGTTCACCTTTATCAGTAGGTCACCTTCACATATAGTTCACCTTCACCAGTAGTACACCTTCACAAATAGTTCACCTTCACTAGTAGTACACCTTCACAAGTAGTACACCTTCACCAGTAGTTCACCTTCACAAGCAGTTCACTTTCACAAGTAGTTCACCTTCACAAGTATTTCACCATCACCAGTAGTACACCTTCACAAGTAGTTCACCTTCACGAGTAGTATACCTTCACCAGTAGTTCACCTTCACAAGTAGTTCACCTTCACCAGTAGTACACGTTCACAAGTAGTTCACCTTCACGAGTAGTATACCTTCACCAGTAGTTCACCTTCACAAGTATTTCACCATCACCAGTAGTACACCTTCACAAGTAGTTCACCTTCACGAGTAGTATACCTTCACCAGTAGTACACCTTCACAAGTAGGTAACCTTCACCAGTAGTTCACCTTCACAAGTAGTTCACTTTCACAAGTAATTCACCTTCACAAGTAGTTCACCTTCACAAGTAGTTTAACTTCACGAGTATTGCACCTTCACCAGCGGTACATCTTCACAAGTAGTTCACCTTCACAAGTAGTTCACCTTCACAAGTAGTTCACCTTCACCAGCAGTACATCTTCACAAGTAGTTCACGTTCGCAAGTAGTTAACCTTCACAAGAAGTTCACCTTCACCAGTAGTTCACCTTCAACAGTAGTTCACCTTCACCAGTAGTTCACCTTCACCAGTAGTTCACCTGACATCTTCACCTGTGGCTCACCTTCACCAGTAGTTCACGTGACATCTTCACCTGTGGCTCACCTTCACCATTAGTTCACCTGACATCTTCACCTGTGTCTCACCTTCACCAGTAGTTCACCTTCAGTAGTTCACGTGACATCTTCACCTGTGGCTCACCTTCACCAGTAGTTCACTTGACATCTTCACCTATGGCTCACCTTCACCAGGAGTTCACGTGACATCTTCGCCTCTGGCTCACCTTCACCAATAGTTCACCTGACATCTTCACCTGTGGCTCACCTTCACCAGTAGTTCACCTGACATCTTCACCTGTGGCTCACCTTCACCAGTAGTTCACCTGACATCTTCACCTGTGGTTCACCTTCACCAGTAGTTCACCTAACATCTTCACCTGTGGCTCACCTTCACCAGTAGTTCACCTGACATCTTCACCTGTGTCTCACCTTCACCAGTAGTTCACCTTCAGTAGTTCACGTGACATCTTCACCTGTGGCTCACCTTCACCAGTAGTTCACTTGACATCTTCACCTATGGCTCACCTTCACCAGGAGTTCACGTGACATCTTCGCCTCTGGCTCACCTTCACCAATAGTTCACCTGACATCTTCACCTGTGCCTCACCTTCACCAGTAGTTCACCTTCAGTAGTTCTCCTGACATCTTCACCTGTGGCTTAC
The DNA here is from genome assembly GCF_026875155.1 of Cherax quadricarinatus. NCBI lineage: Eukaryota > Metazoa > Arthropoda > Malacostraca > Decapoda > Parastacidae > Cherax > Cherax quadricarinatus. Next base: position 5,143,552 of record NC_069405.1, read on the forward strand.
CTTCACCGGTAGTTCACGTGACATCTTCACTTGTGGCTCACCTTCACCAGTAGTTCACCTGATATCTTCACCTGTGCCTCACCTTCACCAGTAGTTCACCTTCAGTAGTTCACCTGACATCTTCACCTGTGGCTCACCTTCACCGGTAGTTCACCTTCAGTAGTTCACCTGACATCTTCACCTGTGGCTCACCTTCACCGGTAGTTCACGTGACTTCACCTGTGGATCACCTTCACCATTAGTTCACTTGACATCTTCACCTGTGCCTCACCTTCACCAGTAGTTCACCTTCAGTAGTTCACGTGACATCTTCGCCTGTGGCTCATCTTCACCAGTAGTTTACGTGACATCTTCAAATATGGCTCACCTTCACCAGTAGTTCACCTGACATCTTCACCTGTGGCTCACCTTCACCAGTAGTTCACCTAACATCTTCACCAGTGGCTCACCTTCACCAGTAGTTCACCTGACATCTTCACCTGTGGCTCACCTTCACCAGTAGTTCACCTGACATCTTCACCTGTGGCTCACCTTCACCAGTAGTTCACCTGACATCTTCACCTGTGGCTCACCTTCACCAGTAGTTCACCTGACATCTTCACCTGTGGCTCACCTTCTCCAATAATTCACCTGACATCTTCGCCTGTGGCTCACCTTCACCAGTAGTTCACCTGACATCTTCACCTGTGGCTCACCTTCTCCAATAATTCACCTGACATCTTCACCTGTGGCTCACCTTCACCAGTAGTTCACCTGACATCTTCACCTGTGGCTCACCTTCTCCAATAATTCACCTGACATCTTCGCCTGTGGCTCACCTTCACCAGTAGTTCACCTGTCATCTTTACCTGTCATCTTCACACATTCATCTGTATTTGACTTATACACTTCACATTCACTCTCACTGTAAATAATGTTAATTAATTCTCACTACTCTTAGCAGTGTTGACACTGCTAACTTGGCTATGCAAGTGGCAAGTCTTCACTACGTTGTTTGTCAATAACGTCAGTATTTGTACGCTTCAGACAACGTGATGAAAGTACTTTTCTTAGTGTTTATTTTGCCTTAATTAATTCTTCCAACAATATTGTGAGTTCTGTTTTTGCTTCCTTCTCTACTGCTCTCCCTGTTATCATGTCTCTGCCGACCTCACTGTCAGGTGGTAGCCAGTAGGTAAGTTCCTGACACCAGCTGCCGACCTCACTGTCAGGTGGTGGCCAGTAGGTAAGTTCCTGACACCAGCTGCCGACCTCACTGTCAGGTGGTGGCCAGTAGGTAAGTTCCTGACACCAGCTGCCGACCTCACTGTCAGGTGGTGGCCAGTAGGTAAGTTCATGACACCAGCTGCCACACAAGAATCATTGCAATTAAACTTTGTCCTGGAATTTATCACACTGTCTCAGGATTGTTGACTAAGATGGAAGGATAACTACTGGTGAAAAGATAACTACTGGTGGAAGGATAACTACTGGTGGAAGGATAACTACTGATGGAAGGATAACTGCTGGTGAAAGGATAATTGCTGGTGGAAGGATAACTACTGGTAGAAGGATAACCACTCGTTGAAGGATAACTGGTGGTGAAAGGATAATTGCTGGTGAAAGGATAATTGCTGGTGGAAAGATAATTGCTGGTGGAATGATAATTACTAGTGGAATGACAACTACTGGTGGAAGGACAACTACTGGTGGAAGGATAACTACTGGTGGAAGTATAACTACTGGTGGAAGGATAACTACTGGTGGAAGGATAACTACTGATGGAAGGATAACTGCTGGTGAAAGGATAATTGCTGGTGGAAGGATAATTGCTGGTGGAAGGATAACTACTGGTGAAATGATAACTTCGGGTGGAAGGATAACTACTGGTGGAATGATAACTACTGGTGGAAGGATAACTACTCGTTGAAGGATAACTGCTGGTGAAAGGATAATTGCTGGTGGAAGGATAATTGCTGGTGGAAGGATAACTACTGGTGGAAGGATAACTGCTGGTGAAAGGATAATTGCTGGTGGGAGGATAACTACTGGGGGAATGATAACTACTGGCGGAATGATTACTGGTGGAAGGATAACTACTGGTGGAATGATAATTACTAGTGGAATGACAACTACTGTTGGAAGGATAACTACTGGTGGAAGGACAACTGCTGGTGGAAGGATAACTACTGGTGGATAATATATATTCCCTTTACCGGGCAGGACCGAGTGTACTCGGTCCTCAAAACGTGGTTTTGTGCGCATGTCCTCCGACTCCCCCAGCGCATCTAGGTTCCCGTTCTCTATTTCTGACCAATCACAGACCTTCCCTGAGTCGCCCCAGCTGAGCGGTGATGGCGGCTGCCCGATTCCCATTGGTCGAGAGAGCAGAATGTAAACACTTCTACCTTGCCGGCGCAAAAACTCGTGTTTCTCGGTTGAGTGCTCCTTATATACTGAAGCATTTCACCCAATACAATGTCGGTAAGTACTGATTTGTGTGTCTAGTGTGTAAATGAATAGTTTAGCCATATTTTGATATATATATGAAGGCGTTGTGAAGCATATTACGAGTGCACCATGCAAATGAAAAAAGTGCAACAAAATAGGACCAAGTACAGTCGTTCCTGCCCTTTTAGGTGCAGTTTTCAAGTTTCGGTATAAAATATTTCCATAAAATTTGGTAGTGTATATATGAATTCAGTAATGGTCTGGGTGTGTACAGAATGTTTTTATTGTCCTTCCAGATCAATAAGAAATTGTTCTACAGTGAGTCCTCCAAGGATAAGTCGAAATTTGTCTGTGTTTGGGATGATAGTGACTCAGATCAAGACTCAGATGACCTGGATTTCCTGGATAGTGAGGATGAATTCTTGCCACCAGATGCAGAGGTGTCAACAGATGGGGAGGAGGAAGCTGGGCCACCACCAAAAAAACAAAAATTGAACAAGAGGAAGAAACGTATTACTATGGAGGAATACCCTGATGAAGAAGTGCTTCAAGATGATCTTGCTTCTCAAGGAGACACCAAATGGAAGAATGAGGACATCCACAATGACCCTTTGCCTAAATATCAACATATAAAGCCTGTTGAAGTTAGGTGTGCAATATGATTATTTTACAGACTTTTTTACTCAAGACATGATAGACAACATTACATTTCAAACTAATTTGTATGCCAGGCAAAAAGACATACATACTACTTTTCAAACAGATTCTGAGGAAAATGACTAGGTTTATAGGTATTCTGTTGCATATGGGTTACACCGTACAGCCATCCATTGAGGACTATTGGAGAAGTGCAAGTAGGATAACTCAAGTTGCAGAAGTCATGGGATCAAAGAGGTTTAGGTTGCTGAGGCGTACCATTCATTTCAATGATAACACACAAAAGAAGGATAATGACAGATTCTACAAAATAAGGCCTCTTTACAATGGACTAACTAAAGCTTGCTTGAAAGTTCCAGCTACACCCAAGCAGTCTGTTGATGAAGTTATGGTTGCTTTCAAGGGTAAAACAGCTGGAAACCTAAGGCAATACATCAAAAACAAACCAGACAAGTGGGGTTTCAAACTCTTCTGTCGTGGCAGTGAAGATGGAATCATAACATGATATACTGATGTACAAGGTAACCCAACTTTTGAGAACCATCACATAAAGCTGTCAAATGAAGAAAGTAACCTCCCAATGAGTTCCAGGATTGTTCTTGTACTTGCAGCATCTCTTGACCAAAGAAAAACATCAGCAGTCTATGCTGATAATTTCTTTTCAAGTCTACCTTTGGTCAAGGTACTGAGAGACAAGTATAACTGCAGGTACACTGGAACAATACGTGATAATAGATGTGGTAAGCCACAACTGATGCCTGTGAAAGAAATGCAAAAGAGTAATGTGGCCAGGGGCTATTTTGATTTCCAAAGCAATGATCATATCCTTCTTGTAAGATGGAAGGACAACAAAGTTGTGACTCTAGTCACAAATGATGTCGGTAGTTTATCCTTTGGGTCTTATTGAAAGATATGACAAGGCATCAAAGAAGAAAGACCACTTTGAGTGCCCAGGCATCATCAAGAACTACAACGCAAACATGGGAGGTATCGACAAAAGTAACATGTTGGTCCATCTTTACAAAACGCCAATGAAATCAAAGCGTTGGTACATGCGGCTCTTTGCTTATGTTTTGGATGTTGCTGTTGTGAATGCATGGCTTCTTTACTGTCGTGATTGTAGTCACTAAACATGCCATGCACACCACTGAAGCTATTCAGGCTTGAGATCTCTGTCACTGCAAGATCCAAAGGACAAAAGGTCAACCGCACCAGCATGAGACGAAGTCGAGATTCACCCAGTACTTCTTTGGTTGACAGTAATGACGATTTGTCAAACGTGGAATACCCATCTGCATTTCAGTACCAACGTGCAGAAAGGCCAGATGACAGTGTGAGGCTGGATAAACAGCTAGGTCACTGGCCAGTGCTAGGTAAGCTGCTTTCATGCAAGTTTTGCAGCAAAAAGAATAATCATGTCACATCCTCATTTTGCTGTGGCATATGTAAAGTAAATCTGTGCATAAAGAAGGATAGAAATTGTTTCATGAAGTTTCATTTGCAAAATTAGTGATGTGAAATGATTGTTCTTTCTCAGGAACTCAGGAATATTTCATTTGTAAGTTGCATCCCATTGCAATGTGTCATTGTTGATAAGTAGTTCCTATTTCTATTTTTTTACTGGTTACAAATTGTTCAGAAACAAGTTCCATTTATGTTTTTTATATTGTCTACTTGTATAATAAATTTAAAAAATATTTATTTCGTTTTTTTACAACAATTGCAACATTGCAACATTCAAAAATGGTATACCCCAAACGGGCAGGACCGAATATACTCGGTCTTCGAATATCTGCAATTGCGCGAGATGTTACTTTCACAACTCTGTTTGGATGGTCTCAGTGACCTTACATTGAGTGGCTCTATCCCCTCATAGGAAATCACTTTCAAATTCACACTTTAGACTGCCTTGCCCTCTGAAGGTTAACTACTTATGGAAGGATAACTACTGGTTGAAGAATAATAATATTTGAAGGATAACTACTGATCTAAGGATAACTGCCTGCGGAAGGATGACTACTGGTGGAAGAATAACTAAGAATAACTACTGGTTGAAGAATAACTAATGTTGGAAGGATGACTGCTGATCTAACTACTTGTGAAAGGATAACTACTGGTGGATGGTTTACTGATAGAAGTATAACTACTGTTGGAAGGATAACTATTGGTGGAAGGATAACTACTGGTGGTAGTATAACTACTGGTGGAAGAATAACAATGTTGGAAGGATAACTGCTTATTCGCTTTTAGTGGAATTTCACATTATGATCTGCGGGGAGCGTCACCCCCCCCCATGTAAATGGAAATAAGAGCATACAAACATGTGGGCTGCCATTCCATACTGTTGCTCTGGGTTCTCTTATATTCCCCTGGAAATTAATTAGCGGTTAAGAACCGCTTTAATAGATTTAATATTATATCTTCGGTGTTTCTTGGTGTTTCTGATTACATTCAAACTTTATATTATTTTATATGGAACTTTATTAAATATATGTTTGTGCTAATGCACAAACAGGAAAGTAATTCATTATAACTATTATTGAAGGTTTATTAGTGCAGATCATTGCTCCTTGGATAATCTAAATTACCTAAGTACAAGAAATTATCTTAAAAAGAATATTAAAATTCCACGGTAGCGAATCAGTACATTTTACGTGGAAATAGTTGTGACTGCGGTGCCCATTGATATTAATAAAACTGGGTACACCCACAAAGCACAGCATCCAATTCTATGTAATGGGAATATCTTGGACCTTCCCATTACATAGTATGTTGTGCATTTATATTCTTTCACTCAGAGTGTGTTCCGTGAGTCACTCAGTGTGTGTTCCGTGAGTCACTCAGTGTGTGTTCCGTGAGTCACTCAGAGTGTGTTCCGTGAGTCACTCAGTGTGTGTTCCGTGACTGAAGGAATGAAAACTGTCAACTTTTTCTGAGGGATTTCATTCAATAAGACGATTATTATATTGTCAAGTATTTCACTATGGGTACAGTAGCTAAGAAAGTTTAATAAGTTACATTACAATAGATGACTCACTAACACGTGGGAATTACCCAGCGACTGGTGTGTCACACATACAGAAAATGGAATTTGTGAGGATATCTTCATTAAGAATAAAAATTCCTATCTAGTTTCCAGACTATCTTTAGAAATAGACTTAGAAACTATTAGTTTCTAAGTCTATTTCTAAAGGGTATTTAGAATTTAGATTGCAGACAGCCCAGACAGCCAGAGTTTAACTTCCAAACATTTAGAATCTTGATACCAGATAATCAGACACTAGATCCTAGATAGACTCAGTTGTAATGTGATCACCTAACTGCCTAATTACACACCAATCTTTACAAATAGTAAAAAAAAAAGTGAGAGAATATCTTGTATGTACATCATGAAGACTATATGACAAAACTAGTGAGGTAAAAGAAGTGTACAGGAATCTTGTCTTTAATAAAGGTCATCATGAATATAATTAGTGATTAAAAATGTCTTGCTTAAGAACCAGTTGTGACTGACATGAAAGAAGCATCCTAAGTTGACAGCATCTTAAAGTAATCATCAGTGTTCTAGGTAATAAACAATGTAGTCACACTAAAGTAAACATCTCAAGACCTGCTAAAGTCCATCATCTCACATAGGAAATATATTGTCACCACAACACAAATGATTTATATATACGAGTCTAAACTAAGTCGACACAGGACAATGTGTAGACTTTACAAGTACGCAGAGACACAAGGCAAATAGTACAGTAAGAGTGTCTATGTTGTATATAAATGAGAAAACAGCCGAGTGTCCAACCAGTCTGGAGAAGTAAAGCTCACAGGCTGCTTGACGAGAGTGCCAGGAAAGCCTGATCGTTAAGAACAATTTATGTGTTAATAAATACATACGTAATAACGCGGTTTAAGTGCTTAAACGGTAATGATTTTTAGGGAGGTTATACTATACTATATACTATCCTACTGTACTACATACTGCCATAACTACCATACCTGGAGTATACCTGGGTGCTCCAGAAGGGTCAACGCCCCCGCGGCCCAGTTCTTGACCAGGCCTCTGGATTGATCAGGGCCTGATCAATCAGGCTGTTACTGCTCGGAGCATGTAATCCAACTTACACTTCCAGAACTATACCTTTTACCAGTAGTGACATTATCAGAAGTGAGACTACAAGTAGTGACATTACCAGTAGTGACACTACCAGTAATGTACCTTCTGCCAGTAGCGACCCTTCAACCAGCAGTGACACTACCAACTGTGAACCTTCTACCAGTAGTGTACCCTCTACCAGTACTGACACTACCAGTAGTGACACCACCAGTAATGTACCTTCTGTCAGTAGCGACCCTTCAACCAGTAGCGACCCTTCTACCAGCAGCGACACTACCAGCTGTGAACCTTCTACCAGTAGTATACCTTCTACCAGTACTGACACTACCAGTGGTGACGCTACCAATTGTGTACCTTCTACCAGTAGTTTACCTTCAACCAGGACTGACATTACCAGTAGTGACACTACCAATGGTGTACCTTCTGCCAATAGCGTACTTTCTACTGGTAGTGTACCCTCTGCCAATAGCGTACTTTCTACTGGTAGTGTACCTTCTACCAGTAGTGACATTATCAGAAGTGAGACTACCAGTAGTGACACTACCAGTAGTGATATTATCAGAAGTGAGACTACCAGTAGTGACACTACCAGTAGTGTACCTTCTACCAGTAGCGACACTAACAGTAGTTACACTACCAGTAGTGACACTACCAGTAGTGTACCTTCTACCAGTAGTGATACTAATAGTAGTTACACTACCAGTAGTGACACTAACAGTAGTTGCACTACCAGTAGTGACAATAACAGTAGTTGCACTACCAGTAGTGACACTAACAGTAGTTACACTACCAGTAGTGACACTAAGAGTAGTTACACTACCAGTAGTGATACTACCAGTACTCTACCTTCTACCAGACGCAACACTCAGACATTAAGTTGTTTTTCCAGTATTCTTCTAACGCAACATAACTTACTGCCAGTATTTGCCTTACAAGTTAGTTATCTTCCAGCAGTTGTCATTCCACCTAGAGTTATTCCTCTCAGTAGTTACCCAGTATTGGTAGTTATTAGTTTGAAGGTTTTTTAATCGGTAGTTGCCCTTTCATGGCTAGTTACCTTTGCAATTACTGTTGCTCAGTCACCAGTAGTTATCCTTCCAGTAGTTATTCTTGAACGAGAACTAATCCTTTCACAAGTAAATATCATTCCACTAACAATGATATTTTCTCCCTAAGTTATTCATCTATCAGTCATTATTCCATTAGTAGTTACCATTCCTCCAGTAGTTTTCCTTCCACATGTAGTTATTCTTTCACAATAGTAATACTTTCAATAATAACACTTTTATTCAGTAATTATTCCGTTATCATTCCAGGGACATTCCTTCTACAAGTAGTTTTATTTGCAGCAGTTATCGTTCCAATTGTTGTCCTTCCTGCAGTAAATCACAAAATTATCCATTCACCAGTAGTTACCAGTCCACTAGTATACATCCTTGTACATATAGCTGAGCCAGCTGGATAAGTCCTAACATCAATATTAATCTCGGTACCATGAACCAACCTATTGACCACCACCTGACGTGGAGATATATATTAATTTTTAAACTTCCATTAATCAGGAAGATTGATATCCTGAGAGTGAGGTTGACTCTTCCTATTTTTTAATTATGTCTGTTAAAGTGAATATTGCAGAAATATATTTAATGGGAGGAAGAAATAATGTCATGGTTGGATCTCTTACTACTGTTGTCGGTAAATGGATCCTGTTAGTGATAATCATTTAATTTTTCTCGTCATGTGATTGGTTACTTCACCTACAGTTTGTCATAAGCGGTACCTAGTTAACCTTATACCTAGTTTAAGAAACTTGATTGACAACCTTGATCCTGCTTTACAGCCTTGCTTAAATGAGACTAAAAAATGTGTTCCTTCCTCTCTACTACTACTTACGAGCAGAGCTTTGGTAAGATGGGTAAGGAAGAAGGATGGGTGAGGAAGAAGGATGGGTAAGGAAGAAGGATGGGTAAGGAAGAAGGATGGGTAAGGATAGAAATATGGGAAAAGGATGGGAGGGGGAACGAGGTAGGATATAAAAGTGAAGTGACACAACCACTTTGGTGCAATATAATAAGTGTATGTGTGTAATAACAGAAAATTATTGGAAGGGGTATAACACTTACCCATCAGTCACACACACATAACAGATACATAGGTACATGACTCTGAGTCCATAATAGAAATACAAGTTGCAATTGCTTTTTTTTGCGATTGCATAACGATGATTTCAACGACAAGCCAGGGCGATGAATATATAGACAATTCATGTAAAATAACTGGACACGTTGGTTTCTTTCAAGGTGGTGTCCCGCCATAGTAAATATAGCGAATTTTTAATAGTAGATGTGAGAGTAGAAAAGTTATATAAGATATCTCCGTAATTAGAGGCGATAATTTTCCTAGTAGACATAGAAGGGTTCTGGTGTTACCCCATCATCTTCATCTGCAGGAGGTTGCTCAAGATCATTGGTCGATGGTAATCGTCTTTATGGATGAAGCGACGCAGCCTCTGTGGAAGAGTCATTCTTTGGGTCCTGTGGGGAGGAATGTTAATGATATAGTCGGCAGTATTTTCAACCTGGGGAGGATGTTCTCTATCTGGTATGTAGAGTTCTTGCATTGCATAGAGTTGTCTATTCTTCAGTATATAAAGGCGTACGTTTAAGGCAGTAATATCCTGTTGCATGTGTAAATCTGCCATTTTGACTCTGTCTCTCCTCCTGGTACCCGTAATAAAGCGGAGAACTATATTCTGGACCCGTTGTAACCGTAGCATGTTGGTCTTTGTTGTTAACCACACTGGGACACATGGGTATTCGAGTATAGGTCTTATCAATGTTGCCTATCATAACAGAAGGTAACCTTGAAGACTATGTTGTCAATCATAACACAAGGTAACCTTGAAGACAATGTTGCCTATCATAACACAAGGTAACCTTGAAGACAATGTTGTCAATCATAACACAAGGTAACCTTCAAGACAATGTTGTCTATCATAACACAAGGTAACCTTGTAGACAAAGTTGCCTATCATAACACAAGGTAACCTTGAAGACAATGTTGTCTATCATAACACAAGGTAACCTTGAAGACAATGTTGTCTATCATAACACAAGGTAACCTTGAAGACAATATTGTCTATCATAACACAAGGTAACCTTGAAGACAATGTTGTCTATCATAAGAACATAAGAACATAAGAAAGAAGGAACACTGCAACAGGCCTACTGACCCATGCGAAGCAGGTCCATGTCCCCCCCCCAGGATTAGACCAATGACCCACCCCCCGGATTATCCCAATGACCCACCCAGTCTGGTCATTCCCACTCAAGGATGGAGCACTGTACCAGACCCAGCAGCACAAGCAAGTCAGGTCCAACTCACACCCACCCACACACACTCATGCATTTATCTAACCAATTTTTAAAACTACACAACGTTTTAGCCTCAATAACTGTACTCGGGAGCTTGTTCCACTCATCCACAACTCTACTACCAAACCAGTACTTTCCTATATCCTTCCTGACTCTGAATTTTTCCAACTTGAAACCATTGTTGCGAGTCCTGTCTTGGCTGGAAATTTTCAGCACACTATTTACATTCCCTTTATTTATTCCTGTTTTCCATTATACACCTCGATCATATACCCCCTAATTCTAAGCCTTTCGAGAGAGTGCAGATTCAGGGCCCTCAGTCTATCCTCATAGGGAAGATTTCTGATACAGGGATCACTTGTCATCCTCCTTTGTACGCTTTCCAGAGCTTTTATACCATTCTGTAATACGGTGACCAGAACTGAGCAGCATAGTCTAAACGAGGCCTAACCAAAGGGAAATATATAGAGTTGAAGAACAACCTGAGGACTTACATTATTTATACTTCTAGATATGAAGCCAAAAATTTCCCTGTTACTTATTGCGAACACTAATGCACTGTTGTCTTGTTTTAGGTTACTCCCTAACCAAACTCCTAAATCCTTTTCGCAATCGGTAGTATTAAGATCTACATTATTTAGTTTATATGTGGCATGGTTATTTAACTGTCCAACTTTTAGAACTTGCATTTGTCAATATTAAACGCATCTGCCACTTCTCCGACCATTGCGTCAGTCTATTCAAAGCATCCGGGAAAGTGCTCAAAATGTTCCTCTTTTAGAATGAATTGGACGGCCTATTTTGGTGTCACAGCAAATTTGCTTATGTCTCATTTATTCCCTCATCTATTTTCGTTTATGTAAATTGTGAACAACAAGGGGCCCCCAACACTGACCCCTGAGGAACACCGCTTGTGACGTGCCCCCATTCGGATTTCTCCCCATTTATGCAAACTCTCTGCTGTCTATTTGTCAGCCATGCCTCTACCCAGGTAAAAATTTTTCCTCCTATTCCGTGTGCCCTTAGTTTCCTCAATAGCCTCTGGTGTGGAACTCTATCGAAAGCCTTTCTGAAGTCCATATAACAATATCATATTTATACCATGATCTACCTCCTCAAACACCTTAGTGAAAAAAGTTAGTAAATTCGTAAGACAGGAACGCCCCTTTGTAAATCGTGTTGAGAATCATTAATCAATCTGTGCATGTCAAGATAGCTACGAATTGCCTCGGCAATTATTGATTCCATAAATTTTCCCACTATGGAGGTAAGGCTTATTGGTCTGTAGTTCGAAGCCAAGGACCTTTCACCTGCCTTGTAAATGGGGGATTTCATTTGCCATTTTCCACTTATCAGGCACTATGCCAGTTTGTAGTGATATGTTAAAAAAAATTAGCCAAAGGTATGCTAAGTTCCTCTTACATTCCTTTAACTCCCTTACAAACAGTCATCAGGACCCGGGGTTTGTTAGGTTTTAGTTTCTCTATTTGTCTGAGGGCCAGTCACTAGTTACCGCAATCGTACATAGTTTATTATCATCCTGTTTTTACGTAATATATTATTTCAGGAATATCGCTAGTATTTTCCTGGGTGAAAACTGAGAGGAAATAGGTATTTAGAATTTCACACACATCCTTATCACTGTCAGTGATCTGACCAGAGTTACTCTTAAGTGGGCCAATCTTCTCCCTAATCTTACTTCTGTATACCTGAAAGAACCCTTTTGGGTTAGTCTTTGAATCCCTTGCGACCTTAGCCTCATAATCCCTTTTTGCTTTTCTTATTCCTTTCTTCATTTCTCTCTTTAATTGAATATATTGATTTCTTAACTGCCCATCCCCTCTTTTGATACGCCTATATATGCCTCTTTTTTGACCAATGAGATGTTTTAATCTATTGTTCATCCATTTGGGATCATTTTTGTTAGATCTAATTTCCCTACTCGGAACAAAAGTTGTCTCGGCAGCTAGAACTAAGCTCTGAAAAACGTCATATTGGCAACCAAGATCACCTACCCATAGTCAGGACATCCCAATTTAGCCCACCCAAGTAATTTTTCAATCCCATGAAGTCTGCCAAGCGAAAATCTGGGACAGAGATTTGATTGCAGTTATCTGGGTAATTCCATGATGTATTGAAACTAAGTGATTTGTGATCACTTTCCCCAAGTTCATCATTAATTAGTGAATCTTTGTTGGCAAGAACCAAGTCAAGCAGATTGTTTCCTCTAGTTGGTTCTGTCACAACCTGTTCTAAAAAGCAATCCTGAACCGTATCAAGAAAGTCACTAGACTCAAGATTTCCTGTAATATTGTTCCTATCAATTTGTCTAAAGTTAAAATCTCCCATTATCACAACATTTTCATATCTAGATGCCTTATGAATTTCGTCCCATAACAGCTTACTGCACTCCCTATCAAGGTTTGGGGGCCTATAAATCACACCCAAAATTAATTTGTCACGTCCCTCGAGAAACTGTAGCCAAACCGATTCTGTGTTCGATGTTTCTAATCTTATATCATGTCTAAGACAACAATTTAAATTTTCTCTGACATACATCGCCACACCACCACCCTTCCTGTTGACCCTATCAGTGTGGAATAGTTTATAACCTTGTATGTTGCATTCAGAAGGCATTTCTCTATCATTCAGGTTGAACCAGGTCTCTGTTATACCAATAATATCTATATTACCTCCACTTGCAAGTAATTTTAGCTCATCTATCTTATTTCTTAGACTCCTACTATTTTATAGTAAACCTTAAGGAAGCTAGTCACTCGTTGCCCTCTACTATCTATCTTTGTTTGTTGATCAATTGATTTGCCATTACTAGTAACTTTATTTTGAATATTTTCTTTTAAACATATCCCTAAGGATATGTTTAAATTACTGCAGTTATTAAACATATCCCTAAGGATATGTTTAATAACTGCTGTTTTTAACCCTAATACTGCAGCCTGATTGTACCCCACAAACACCCATACCTCTATAATCTATCAGTTTAAATTCCTAGACAAGTCATCAATTACCCTATCAATTTGAATTGGCTAATGAAACCCACTCCACCCCCCAGAGAATGAACCCCCATCCCTTGCATACATATCAACGTTTGCCAAAGAAAAGGTCCCAGTTATCAATAAATGGGATTGCAAGTTCCTTCCCATTTCCCTGACTAGCCAGCAATTTATACCAATTGCCCTAGACATCCATTCATTGCCCACTCCCTTTCTAGGCAAGATGCTACTTTATGACTGAGATCCCCCCCTTTTAGACCTAACTACTTCTATGGGCTGACCTCTACTTATCCAGCAGCTCCCCCTCTCCTGCCCTTCCCCAAATGTCATTACCCCCAGCACTAAGACAGATGATGGGCTTGTTCCCATTAACCTGCCATAATTTTATCCAACCTGCTGACTAGGGTCGCCAACACCAGCTCCAGGAAGGCAACCACTCTCTGTCTGACCTTTCTGTCTCTGTTACAAAATGCACGGTCCATATATCTTACCTGAGAATCGCCTACTATTAAAATATTCTTACCTTGATTAGCGGGGGAACACGTGGTACCTTAACCTCACTAACCACTGAAGTCCCACTCGTCTTGGAGAACAGAGAATCGATTTCGTACCTTCACATCTTCTCTATTAACTCTCCTCATCTTCCTTTTTCCCTGAACTGTGAACCACTTGCCACTTAAAGCGGCTGCCACTATCACTGATGGTGACCATTACTACCTTGCCAGCTAAATCCTTCTCACACTCGCTCCCAAACTCATCTATGTGAAGCTTCAGCTTCCTATTTTCCTCCTGAAGAAGTAGAATCTCTTTCTTCAACACATGAACCTGGGATTCTAAAGCACTACAACAAGCCATGGTATGGGTAACAGCCCACGCTAACTCCCAAGAGCTTAGGCAGGTATGACCACACTTGATCACTGACCTCAATGTTGTCTATCATAACACAAGGTAACCTTGAAGACAATGTTGTCTATCATAACACAAGGTAACCTTGAAGACAATGTTGTCTATCATAACACAAGGTAACCTTGAAGACAATGTTGTCTATCATACACAAGGTAACCTTGAAGACAATGTTGTCTATCATAACACAAGGTAACCTTGAAGACAATGTTGTCTATCATAACACAAGGTAACCTTGAAGACAATGTTTTCTATCATAACACAAGGTAACCTTGAAGACAATTTTTGTCTATCATAACACAAGGTAACCTTGAAGACAGTGTTGTCTATCATAACACAAGGTAACCTTGAAGACAATGTTGTCTATCATAACACAAGGTAACCTTGAAGACAATGTTGTCTATCATAACACAAGGTAACCTTGAAGACAATGTTGTCTATCATAACACAAGGTAACCTTGAAGATAATGTTGTCTATCATAACACAAGGTAACCTTGAAGACAATGTTGTCTATCATAACACAAGGTAACCTTGAAGACAATGTTTTCTATCATAACACAAGGTAACCTTGAAGACAATGTTGTCTATCATAACACAAGGTAACCTTGAAGACAATGTTGTCTATCATAACACAAAGTAACCTTGAAGACAATGTTGTCTATCATAACACAAGGTAACCTTGAAGACAATGTTGTCTATAATTACACAAGGACACGCAGAAAATCTGCGCTCTGTAATATCATCCTCCTGGACAGACTCGACCGTCGACTTCCTGAGACAAGAGAGATCTCTATCACAGTTCGTCCACCAAGAACTGGCAACTCAATGAAAATTTGGAACATATATTTATATTTAATATTGTACCTATGTCAGTTATTAGTTTATTCAATTATTTAGCTATGTAAGTGTATTTATGAACGTTTTTATGTGTGTAGATCAGTGTGGGTGTGTCAACCTTTGTGTTCCTTGCATGGTAACTGTAATCGTTTCCAGTTATCTTTATTTTCTTTGTATTGATCTTTATTTGCCGGTTACGTTAAGTCTTCTATACACTCAATTGTGTATTTCTACTTACACATGCTATGCATACATCACACATACAGAAGCATGAATAAAGCAATACACACACACATCACACATACAGACACATGAATAAAGCAACCACATCACACATACGGAAAACATGAAAAAAGCAACACACAATCACACATACAGACACATGAATAAAGCAACACACATCACACATACAGACACATGAATAAAGCAACACACATCACACATACAGACACATGAATAAAGTAACACACACAATCCTCACATCTATCCATTTTTTTTTAACAATACATATTATCCTCTCCGTTTAGTATTAACAGGTAAACACAAATACACAAGCATCCACATCTCATACTTCTACCTCTACGCTACACACACACACACACACACACACACACACACACACACACACACACACACACACACACACACACACTTGCTGAGGTGGCAAGAAGAGCTCATTCCAGCAGAGCAAAGTTGCTGGTTATGTGGGATTTCAACCACAGGGAGATTGACTGGGAAAACCTGGAGCCACATGAGGGTCCCGAAACATGGAGAGCCAGGATGTTGGACGTGGTGCTGGAAAACCTCATGCAAAAACATGTTAAGGACACTACCAGAGTGAAGGGGAGGGGTGAACCAGCATGATTGGACCTTGTGTTCACCCTGGGCAGCTCAGACATTGAGGACATCAAGTATGAGAGTCCCCTAGGAGCTAGCGACCACGTGGTTCTGTGCTTTGAATACATAGTAGAGCTGCAAGTGAGAGAGAATAACAGTGATTGAATGGGAAAAGCCTGACTATAAAAGAGGGGACTACATAGGGTTGAAGAACTTCCTGCGGGAGATCCAGTGGGACAGAGAACTGGCAGGAAAGCCAGTAAATGAAATGATGGAATATGTAACAACAAAATGCAAGGAGGCAGTGGAAAGGTTTACTCCGAAGGGCAACAGTAACAACGGGAAGACCAGAACGAGCCCCTGGTTTACCCGACGGTGTAAGGAGGAAAAAACAAAGTGCAATAGAGAATGGAAAAAGTACAGAAGGCAGAGAACACACGAAAATAGGGAGATCAGTCGCAGAGCCAGGAATGAGTATGCACAGGTAAGGAGGGAGGCCCAGCGACAGTATGAAAATGACATAGCATCGAGAATCAAGACTGACCCGAAACTGTTGTATAGCCACATCAGAAGGAAGACAACAGTCAAAGACCAGGTGATCAGATTAAGGACAGAAGGTGGAGAACGCACAAGAAATGAACAGGAGGTATGTGAGGAGCTGAACAGGAGATTTAAGGAAGTTTTTACAGTACAGACAGGAAGGGCTGTGGGAAGACAGCACAGAAGGGAACATCAAGAGAGGAATATACCAACAAGTGTTGGATGACATACAAACAACTGAGGAGGAGGTGAAGAAGCGATCGGACCGGACAACATCTCCCAATGGGTCCTTAGAGAAGGAGCAGAGATGCTGTGCGTGCCTCTAACCACAATCTTCAACACATCCCTTGAAACTGGGCAACTACCTGAGAAATGGAAGACAGCTAATGTAGTCCCCATATTTAAGAAAGGAAACAGAAACGAGGCGCTAAACTACAGACCTGTGTCTCTGACATGTATTGTGTGCAAAGTCATGGAGAAGATTATCAGGAGGAGAGTGGTCGAACACCTGGAAAGGAACAAGATTATAAATGAAAACCAGCATGGGTTCATGGAAGGCAAATCTTGTATCACAAACCTCCTGGAGATTTATGACAAGGTAACAGAAGTAAGACACGAGAGAGAGCGGTGGGTAGATTGCGTTTTCCTAGACTGCAGGAAGGCCTTTGACAGTGGGCGCCTGTGACGAGCGGGGTCCCACAGGGGTCAGTTCTAGGACCAGTGCTATTTTTGATATATGTGAACGACATGATGGAAGGAATAGACTCTGAAGTGTCCCTGTTCGCAGATGATGTAAAGTTGATGAGAAGAATTAAATCGGATGAGAATGAGGCAGGACTGCAAAGAGACCTGGACAGGCTGGACATGTGGTCCAGTAACTGGCTTCTCGAATTCAATCCAGCCAAATGCAAAGTCATGAAGATTGGGGAGGGGCAAAGAAGACAGCAGACAGAGTATAGGCTAGGTGGACAAAGACTACAGACCTCACTCAGGGAGAAAGACCTTGGGGTGACCATAGCACCGTGCACATCACCGGAGGCACACATCAACCAAATAATTGCTGCAGCATACGGGCGCCTGGCAAACCTGAGAATAGCGTTCCGATACCTTAATAAGGAATCGTTCAAGACACTGTACACTGTGTATGTTAGGCCCATACTGGAGTATGCAGCACCAGTCTGGAACCCACACCTGGTCAAGCACGTCAAGAAGTTAGAGAAAATACAAAGGTTTGCAATAAGGCTAGTCCCAGAGCTCAGGGGAATGTCGTACGAGGAAAGGTTGAGGGTGATCGGACTGACGATACTGGAGGACAGAAGGGTCAGGGGAGACATGATAACGACATACAAGATATTGCGGGGAATAGACAAGGTGGACAGAGATAGGATGTTCCAGAGAGGGGACACAGGGACAAGGGGTCACAACTGGAAGCTGATGACTCAGGAGAGTCACAGGGACGTTAGGAAGTATTTCATTAGTCATAGAGTTGTCAGGAAGTGGAATAGCCTAGCAAGTGAAGTAGTGGAGGCAGGAACCATACATAGTTTTAAGAAGAGGTAAGATACAGCTCAAGAAGCAGAAAGAGAGAGGACCTAGAAGCGATCAGTGAAGAGGCGGGGCCAGGAGCTGAGTCACGACCCCTGCAACCACAATTAGATGAGTACAATTAGGTGAGTACACACACACACACAAATACGTACATCACGTGTACAAACACCGACTCACCTTCAGCAGACAGTGACGGATCACTGATCACCATCAGTAGATAGTGTCGGGTCACCACACACCTTTAGCGACAGTGAGCGTTCCCCCCTTTT
>NC_069405.1:5162572-5184655 GCF_026875155.1 Cherax quadricarinatus
GGCCCCAAGGGGTCCCTGGGACGTGTGTTTTGGTATTTTTTAACGAATGACGGAAGGAATAACTTGAGGTGTCCCTGTTTGCAGATGACGTGAAGTTGATGAAAGAATCACTCGATCGAAGACCAGGCAGAACTACAAAGGGATCTGGACAGGCTGCAGACCTGGTCCAGCAATTGGCTCCTGGAGTTCAATACCCACCAAGTGCAAAGTCCATGAAGATTGGGGAAGGGCAAAGAAGACCGCAGACGGAGTACAGTCTAGGGGGCCAGAGACTACAAACCTGACTCAAGGAAAAAGATCTTGGGGTGAGTATAACACCAGGCACATCTCCTGAAGCGCACATCAACCAAATAACTGCTGCAGCATATGGGCGCCTAGCAAACCTCAGAACAGCATTCCGACATCTTAATAAGGAATCATTCAGGACCCTGTACACCGTGTACGTTAGGCCCATATTGGAGTATGCGGCACCAGTTTGGAACCCACACCTAGCCAAGCACGTAAGGAAACTAGAGAAAGTGCAAAGGTTTGCAACAAGACTAGTCCCAGAGCTAAGAGGAATGTCCTAGGAGGAGAGGTTAAGGGAAATCAACCTGACGACACTGGAGGACAGGAGAGATAGGGGGGACATGATAACGACATACAAAATACTGAGAGGAATTGACAAGGTGGACAAAGACAGGATGTTCCAGAGATTGGACACAGTAACAAGGGGACACAGTTGGAAGTTGAAGACACAGATGAATCACAGGGATGTTAAGAAGTATTTCTTCAGCCACAGAGTAGTCAGTAAGTGGAATAGTTTGGGAAGCGATGTAGTGGAGGCAGGATCCATACATAGCTTTAAGCAGAGGTATGATAAAGCTCACGGCTCAGGGAGAGTGACCTAGTAGCGATCAGTGAAGAGGCGGGGCCAGGAGCTCGGACTCGACCCCCGCAACCTCAACTAGGTGAGTACAACTAGGTGAGTACACACACACACACACACACACACACACACACACACACACACACACACACACACACACACACACACACACACACACACACACACACACACACATACACACACACACACACACACATAGACACACACACACACACACACACACACACACACACACACACACACACACATACACAAGGCATAGGACCCAGGAAAACAAGGAGATTAGTAGAAGAGCCAGAAACGAGTATGCACAGATAAGGAGGGAGGCCCAGCGACAGTATGAAAACGACATAGCATCGAAAGTCAAATCTGACCCGAAACTGCTGTATAGCCACATTAGGAGGAAGACAACAGTCAAGGACCAGGTGAGAAGGCTGAGGAAAGAAGGTGGAGAACTCACAAGAAACGATCAAGAGGTATGTAAGGAGCTCAACACGAGATTTAAGGAAGTATTTACAGTAGAATCAGGAAGGACACTCGGGGGACAGACCAGATGGGGACACCAGCAAGGAATACACCAACAAGTGTTGGACGACATACATACAGATGAGGAGGAGGTGAAGAAACTGCTAAGGGACATCGATACCTCAAAGGCAATGGGACCGGACAACATCTCCCCGTGGGTCCTTAGAGAGGGAGCAGATATGTTGTGCGTGCCACTTACCACAATCTTCAACACGTCCCTGGAAACTGGGCAACTACCTGAGGTATGGAAGACGGCAAATGTAGTTCCTATTTTTAAAAAAGGAGACAGAAAAGAGGCACTAAACTATAGACCTGTGTCATTGACGTGTATAGTATGCAAAATTATGAGAAGATTATCAGGAGGAGAGTGGTGGAGCACCTGGAACGGAACAAGAGTATAAATGCCAACCAGCACGGATTCATGGAAGGCAAAACTGTGTCCCCAAACCTTCTGGGGTTTTATGATAAAATAACAGAAGAAATACTCTTAACATCCCTGGTGATTCATCTGTGTCTTCAACTTCCAACTTGTCCCCTTGTTACTGTGACGCAAACTCTGGAACATCCTGTCTTTGTTCCACCTTGTCAATTCCTCCAGGATTTTGTATGTCGTTATCATGTCCCCCCATCCTCTCCCTGCCCTCCCCAGTGTCCGTTCAGGTTGAGTTCCCTTAACCTCTCCTCCTAGGACATTCCTCTTAGCTCTGGAACTGAGTCTTGTTGCAAACCTTTGCACTTTCTCTAGTTTCCTTACGTGCTTGCTAGGTGTGGGTTCCAAACTGTGTCGCATACTCCCATATGGGCCCAACGTACACGGTGTACAGGGTCCTGAAGATTTCCTTTATTAGATGTCGGATGCTGTTTCTGAGGATTTGCTAGGCCCCATCATGCTGCAGCAGTTTATTGGTTGATGTGCGCTTCAGGAGATTGGTGCCTGGTGTTATACTCACCCCAAGATCTTTTTCCTTGAGTCCAGGTTTGTAGACTCTGGCCCTAGACGAACACCGTCTGCGGTCTTCATTGCCCTTCCCCAATCTTCATGACTTGCACTGGTGGGATTGAACTCCAGGAGCCATTTGCTGGACCAGGTCTGCAGCCTGTCCAGATCCCTTTGTATTTCTGCCTGGTCTTGATCGAGTGAATTCCTTCTTCATCACTTTCACGTCATCTGCAAACATGGACACATCAGAGTCTATTCCTTTCCGTCATGTCGTTAACAAATACAACCAGAAACCGCACTGGTCCTAGGACTGACCCCTGTGGGACCCCGCTGGTCACAGGTCCCACTCTGGACACCTCGCCACGTACCATGACTAGCTGCTGCTTCCTGACAAGTATTCCCTATCCATTTTGTGCCTTCCCGTTATCCCCTGCATGGTCCTCCAGTTGTTAGCACCATCTCTTGTGTGGAACTGTTCAATACGCCTTCTTGCAGGACCAAGAAAATGCAATCCACCAACCCCTTCTCTCTCTTGTCCTTAGCTTGGCAGTCACATGTTCATAGAACTCCAAAGTTAGTGACACAGTATTTCCCGTCCCTGAAACCATGTTGGCTGCTGTTGGTGAGATCGTTCCTTTCTAGGTGTTCCACCACTCTTCTCCTGATAATCTTCTCCATGATTTTGCATACTATACTTGTCAGTGACACTGGTCTGTAATTTATATCTTCATGACCTGACTCAATTATAAAGATTGGGACTATATTTGCTGTCTTCCATGCCTCAGGCAATCTCCCTGTTTCGATAGATGTATTGAATATTGTGTGTGTGTGGGTGTGTGTGGGTGTGTGTGTGGGTGTGTGTGTGTGTGTGTGTATGTGTGTGTGTGTGCGTGTACTCACCTAATTGTACTCACCTAATTGTGGTTGCAGGGCCGAGACTCAGCTCCTGGCCCCGCCTCTTCACTGATTGTTACTCGGTCCTCTCTCTCTCTGTTTCCTGAGCTTTATCATACCTCTTCTTAAAACTATGTATGGTTCCTGCCTCCACAACTTCACTTGCTAGGCTATTCCTCTTTCCTTACGACTCTAAGACTGGAAGAAATAACTTCCTAACGCCCTGTGACTCGTCTGAGTCTTCAGCTTCCAGTTGTGACCCCTTTTCCTGTGTCCCCTCTCTGCATCCTACTCTTCCTCGAGCGAGCGAGACGCCCGCAGTATATTTATGTCGTTATCATGTCTCCCCTGTACATCCTTCAAGTCCTCCAGGAGACCCGTCAGTCCGATTTTCCCTCAACCTTTCCCGTACGACATTCCTGAGCACTGAGACAAGCCTTGATGCAAACCCTTTGCACTTATCTAACTTCTTGACGTGCTTGCCAGGTGTGGGTCCAGACTGGTGCTGCATTACTCCAGTATGGGCCTAACATACTAAGTGCACAGTTGTCTTGGAACGATTCCTTATAGGTATCGGAGACGCTAGTTCATCAGTTTGGCCAGGCGCCCAATTCTGCAGCAGTTATATGGTTGATGTGTGCTCCGGTGTCGGTGCTCGGTGAGTTTATGGTCACCCCGTGGTCGTGTCTCCTGATGAGTCTGTAGTCTTGTCCACCTAGCCTATACTCTGTCTGCGGTCTTCTTTGCCCTCCCCAATCTTCATGAAACTTTTGGCATTTGACAGGATTGAATTCGAGAAAGCCAGTTTCTGGACCACAGCCCAGCCTGTCCAGGTCTCTTTTGCAGTCTGCCTCATCTTCATCCGATTAATTCTTCTCATCAACTGTCACGTCATCTGCGGAATAGGGACTCATCAGAGTCTATTCCTTCCCAATGTCGTGTAGCATATATCAAAAATCGCACTGCCCTAGAAATGACCCCCTGTGGACCCCCTCGTAACAGGCGCCACAGTGATTTGGGGGGGGGGGGGGGGGGGGGGGGGCCTCTTCACGTACCATGATTCTCGTTGCTGTGTGCCGTGTGCGTGTGTTGGTGTGTGTGTTGTGTGAGTGTGTGTGTGTCTGTGTGTGTGTGTGTGGTGTTGGGACGAGAAACTACACTCTGATCTCCAATTTGACTCACCTTGACTGAAATTCAGTGAACCTCTCTCGGGCCCTACCGTACCTGTTCTTCAAGCTGTGTATGAAGTCTGCCGCCACCTCCTCCTCCTCTTGTAGTGCATGAATCAAGTTAGGATGACGGACAAGAGGTGGCCATCCTAACATGAGTCTTACCCGTGAATTTATGTATATGTGGTAAAAAGTATTATTTTACAGATCAGTAGTTTAGACCGACAGTTTTATTATTCTCCTCCTACCTATCTATTGGGTGACAGTCAGTAAAGATTATAGACCAGCAATATAAAATTAAAACAAATAATAATTTTCCCTGTTAAATATAATTATGTTACGGAGAAAATGGTGATATTAAATATAGAATCAGCGTTCCAAATATTAGTGATATTAGTTAGGCCTATTTTATGAAAATTAAGAAAGTTATTTTTAACTCTAGCGGAGTTACAACCCCATGTTTGACTGTCCTTCCATCAAAACTGGAGAGCAATGTTCACAGTGGTATGTGTTTTACTACTGTTGCTTATATATTTACAGACAGCAACCCACTGCCACCCCCCCCATTGGTGTGGTTATAGTTACTGCCAGCAACACTGAGAGCACTGTGCTACCAGAGATTGTTACTACTGTTTTGCTTAGTAGGTCTGTCAGCAACCTGTTCTACCAGTGATGTGGTTATAGTTAACTGTCAGCAACACTGATAGGCACTTTCTACCAGTGAAGTGATTACCACTGTTACTTTCACTGACAGCTCCACTGAGAGCAATGTGCTAACGCACTGATGTTATTACCACTGTTCGTTATTGTCACTGCTAGCTCCACTGAAAGCACAGTGTTTCCAGTGATGCATTTGCAACTGTTATGGTCACTGTCAGCACTACTGAGAGCACTGCGCCACCACGGATTTTTCTACCCTTGTTATGATCCTCTTTACCACTGCTCTTATTTTGGACTCATACATCCGCGGGGAATGACTCACTCACTCATCCAGAAGAAGCACTCATTCTCCTATATTTAAATATTGAGCATTAGCAGTGTTACCACTGTGTGTTTGTTTGTCTCTGTTTCTCTCCTCACTCTCTCTCTCTCTCTCTCTCTCTCTCTCTCTCTCTCTCTCTCTCTCCGTCTCTCTCTCTCTCTCTCTCTCTCTCTCTCTCTCTCTCTCTCCCCTCTCCCATATTCTCGTGCATAACAAATTTACTTACATTCTCAAGACATTGGTTTTCTAAACTTAATACACTAAAATATTCTTGACTTCACGTCTCAGGTCCAAGTTTTAATTCCCAGGTCTCAGGTCTAAACTTGCCAGGCTTCAGCAGGACCACTGGTCCCGGTCCAGTCCTGCATCAGCGGCCACTGGCCAGCCTGCAGCAGCGGCCACTGGCCAATCAGCAGCAGTGGCCACTGGCCAGGCATGCAGCAAGCGACCGCAGGTCCAGGCGGCAGCACGACCACTGGCCAGGCTGAAGGCAACGACCACTGGCCAGCTGGGCAGCGGCCCTGGCCAGGCAGAAGCAACGACCGCCTGGCCAGGCTGCAAGCAGCGAGCCACTGGCCATGCGGAGGCAGCGGCCCTAGCTGGCCAGGCTGAAGCAACGACCCACTGTCCATCTGCACTGCGGCCACTGCCAGGCTGCAGCAGCGGGACAAGGCCAGCTGAAGCAACGACACTGTCCCAGGCTTGCAGCAGCGGCCAACTGGCCAGGCTGCAGCAGCGACCTCCAGAATTCTTATGATCAAGAGATAGTCCCTTCCGACTTGATGTTCATATATTTTAAGCTCGAGATATTTGTTTTGTTTCTTGATTGGGAATATAATTATTTAGTTGTGTCAGTTTGGTGAGGTGAGAGAAATACTGATGTGAGTACAATGAGAGACAGTAGTTTAATTGTGTTAATATAATTAAATTTCGTTGGATTTATCTTGCCTAAGACATTTATATGAGTGTATCTTTTGCCTAACTACAAGAGATTGCAAACTTGTCACTATCTTCTTCACATATACACATCTTTCACCATGGTTATCCTAAAATTGTAATAACACCAATAATTTCAATTTCAAGGTTAGTCAAATTTTTTTTTTTATTTACACAACCGTTGTTCCCAACAAGTCGAGGTGAGGTGAAAAGAAGGAGGACTTTCATCATCTTTCATTCCATCACTGTCTTGCCAGAGGCGTGGTGCTTACACTACAGTTAAAAAAGGGCAAGAAATAAACAGGACTCAAGTCCGATGTCGTTTTCCCTGTATCCCTTCATAAATGTAACTTTTGCTCAGCACTCCATGTGACCATCTGCCTCGCACGCTTGCTTGGAAGTTCAAGCCCTATGCACCACTACACCATCTTTTCCACCCTCACTCAAACCTTCCTTAGGACGACACCTACCGAGCCTTCCTCCCATTTACAGGATTATATTGCCCTCTAAAGTCATTCTATTTTGTTGCACCCTCTTTTAAGTCCAAACCACTTCACCACCTCCTCCACTGCCATCTGGATAATACTTTTAGAAAACCCTGCACCGTCCTTCTGATCTTGACGCTACGTATACTTTGCATATATTCTTATCGCTCATTGCCCTCAGACACTCTCCACTACCCACCAGCCTTCCCTTGTTGCAATATTCCACCACTCATGCATCATACTCAGATTGAAGCTGTCTATAGCAACTACTACTCGTCATGCAATCCCTCCTCTTTTCTTCCATGGATTAAGGCTTGATAAAAGCTTACTCCCTAATATTTGAATACATTCACCTCTTCCATACTCCCTCCCTCCAATCTGATACCTAAATATTTTCTTATACCTAAATTTGTTTGTTGTTCTCATCACCTTGCAGTTTTTTTTTATGTTCACATACTAAATTCCTTCTCATACATACCCTTTCAAAATCGTTCACCACCGCTGCAAACTTCTTCTCAGAATCTTCCATGAGCAAAGTTGTCGTCAGCAAAAAGCAACTTGTTGCAACTCCCACTTTGTTAGATTTCTTCTCTCTTAAACCCACACCTCTTGCCAACACTTTGAGCTTTTACGTTCTCTTACCACCCCATCCTATAAATATATTATGAACCAACAAATGGTGATATCACGCACACCTGTCCTAAGGCCTACTTTCTTGGAAATAATTTCCCTATAAATGGGAAATAATCTCCTCTCGAAAAAACTCTTAACTGCAATGTGCATAAACACTTATTAATGAACCACTTTTCACATCCGACCCTATTTTAAACCATATAATTCCATGAATTTTATATATTTATATTACTTACTTCTCTCTCCATAACTGATCCATCACATTATTGCTAACCCCTTCCATCTTTCTAACACTCCGAATCTCTTCACTTAATCCCATTTAAACTCCTACCACCCTTCATCTTTAGTTTTCGCAATAGGGCCAGACATCCAACTTCTTTTCATTCATAACATTAGCAATCATTTCTTTCATTTTTTTTTTAATCACCCGCACTTACATCCACGCTACTAGGGCTACTAGCCTATTGCTCCCGCATTTAGGTCGCCTCCTACCGACACGCATAGCGTACAGAGATTAATCAGAAATAACAGATAATCGGAGATAAGCATAAATAAACAAGAGTTCAATAACTAGGAAAAAACAGAAGAAAACCCGGAGGGGTAAGATATTTATCCTTGTGTAGTGTGACAATTTAACATTTTTATTACTATGAGCGAGCGAGCGAGCATATAATAATAATAATAATAATAATATAATAGATAATAATAATAAAAATAATAATAATAATAATAATGAAGATAATGATAATCTATAATTAACGCATAAGTCAGCCTCCTCTACTTCCAATTTAACCGAGAAAGGTAACCAGTGTGTCATAAACCGTATACAGTATTAAAAAAAGTTGCGACCACTGTCACCTCAAGAATTATCTCTGAGTTACCAGACCTAGCCACTGTGGAGGCAGTGGTTCGTCTTTAAGGTACCACCCACCCACTTACTGTGTTTTTGATGCATTCTTCCCCAGACCAGGTCCATGTGTCCAGGAGTCCATTCTGTGTCCCCTCTGATATTCTCCTTCCCCACGTTCCCCAAGGTCTCCTCCAGCAACCAGTATCCTTGTCTTTCACAGGTCCCATGTGGTCTAGGAGTGCCATCAGTCCCCCTTCAGATTTTCTCCCTTACACACTTTCCCAAGTATCCTCGCCTTCCCCCAGGTCCATGCGTCTAGAATCAGCCGTGGCCCCCGGATGTCTCCCCCTTCCTCACTTCCCTAGGAATCCTCCATTCTCAGCCTTCCCCCCAGGATATGTATCCCGAAGTCAGCTCAGCCACCCTCAGTGGATCTAGCTAGATGAGAACGTGAGGCCTGGGCCTACTGGTCTACATTAGAGACTGTCCAGGTGAGTGGAATTACAGGATGTGACACACACATAAAACGCGTCCAGTAATATAACCCACCAAGACAGCCTGAACAGTAGGTCAGACAGAACGCACCAAGCTACCGCCAGTGACCCCCGACCAAAGTTCTGGGCCCACTCATGTGAAAATTTGGTATTCATCATTTATATTAATATAATATCATCAACATAAATATAAGTCTTATTATGTACTAAATAAGCAGCTTAAGTTACATTTGTGAATGATTGATTGTGTGATGATGAGTGATGGTGTGTTAATATTGTGTGTTGATTTAGTGTTTGGGATGGGTTAATATTGTGTGTTGATGATGATTTGGTGTGTTAATATTGGTGTTGATGAGTGTTGGTGTGTTAAAATGAGTGTTGAATGAGTGTTGTGTTTTAATTTTGTGTGATTATGAGTTTTTGTGAGTTTAATATGTGTGTTGATGAGTGTTGGGTGTTAATATTGTGTGTTTTGGATTAGAGTGTTGTTGTGTTAATATTGTGTGTTGATGAGTGTTGGTGTGTAAATATTGGTGGTGTTGATGAGTGTTGTGTGTTAATAATGTGTGTAGATGATTGTTGGTGTGTTAATATTGTGTGTTGATGATTGTTGGTGTGTTAATATTGTGTGATTGATGAGTGTTGGTGTGTAAAATATTGGTGTGTGTTGATGAGTGTTGTTGTGTTTAAAATTGTGTGTTGGATGATGTTGGTGTGTTAATTTGGGGGTGTTGATGAGTGTTGGTGTGTTAAAATTGTGATGTTGATGAGTGTTAGATGTGTTAATATGTCTGTGTCCACCTCCACCGACACAGTTTATAAGTATTTAAACTTCATATTTTTCTTGGTTATTTATGTTATGAATTTTGCTAAACAACCAGTTTACAAGCAGTTACAGTGGAAATAAGTCACTTTAACTGACTTTTTTCAGTTATCCTGATCATTTACATAACCCTAATATACATGAAAAATTGTGTAACTGTTTAACATGTACTATGGTACCTAAGTAAACTTTCTTAACTTACACATACACTTGTTTTTAACCACTCATTTGCGCTTTCCGCAAACGAAAGTTATGGATTTACTATCATTCATACACGCACAAAACTACGCACCCATGAGCCACACACACACACACACACACACACACACACACACACACACACACGACACACACCACACACACACACACACATATTATATATATAAGCACACTAACTCACGTGTTGTTAAAATTATGTTTATCTATTCAAAAAAAATCTCTCTCAACCCCCCACTGTAACCCACAGGAGACAAATTGTGGTATCAAGCTTCATCACCTTAAAGAACATACCCCCCCCCTCAACGGATCCAGAGACAACCAAAAAAACCAACCACCGAACACCAAAACAACGGAAGGAGGAGGAAAATAAAGAGAGAATTTTTAATTATTTTGAAAAGATAAACATAATTTTTAACAACCGTGAGTTAGTGTGGCATATATATATATATATGTGTGTTGTGAGTTAGTGTGTGATGTGTGTGTGTTGTGTGTGTGTGTGTGTGTGTGTTGTGTGTGTGTGTGCTGCTCATGTGGCTAGTATTGAGCGTTGTATGAATGATAGTAAATCCATAACTTTCGATGCGGAAATGCGCAATTGAGTGTAAAAAGATAGGGACAAGTGTATGTGGTTAAGTAAGAAAGTTTTACTTAGGTACAAGTACATGTTAAAACAGTTACACAATTTATCATGAATAGTTAGGGTATATTTAAATTAACCAGGATAACTGAAAAAAGTCAAGATAAAGTGACTTTATTTCCTCTGTAACTGCTTGTAACCTGATCGTTTAGCAAATAATTAACATAAATAACCAAAGAAAAATATGATGTTTTAATACTTATTTACAGTTGTGGGTGGAGGTGGACAGACATATTAACACATCAACACTAATCCAACACACAATATTAACACACCACACGATCACACACAATATAACACACCAACCTCATCAACACACAATATTAACACAACCAACACTCCATCAACACACAATATTAACACACCAACACTCATCACACACAATATAAACACACAACACTCATCAACACACAATAAATAACACCACCCAACACGCATCAACACACAATAATAACACACCAACACTCATCAACCCACAAAAAACACACCAACACTCATCAACACACAATATTAACACACCAACACTCATCAAAACACACAATATTAACACACCAACACTCACCAACACACAAAGAATAACACACCAACCACTCATCAACACACAATATTAACACACCAACAACTTCATCCCCCCCCAAAACACACAATTTTAACACACCAACACTCATCAACACACAATATAACACACCAAGCACTCATCAACAACAATATAACAACCAACACTCATCAACACACAATATTAAACACCAACCCACTCCATGCAACACACAATCAAACATTCACAAATGCACTTAAGCTGCTTTATTTATGTACAAAAAAGAACTTATATTTAATGTTGATGAATTATTAATAAAAAATAGAAGTCCCAAATGTTTTCACTGAGTGCCAGACTTTGGTGGGGTAACTGGACGGAATCTTGGCTGCGTCTGACTACCTACTGTTACCAGGCTGTCTTGGTGGGTATAATTCCTGTACGCAGTTTTTCAGTGTTTCACCTCCAGTAATTCCACACACCTGGACAGTCTCTACTGTAACCAGCTAGGCAAGGCCTCGTTCTCAACTAGCTAGATCTCGAGGAGGTGCTGAAGCTGACTTCGGGATACATAACCTGGGGAAGGCTGAGACTGGAGCATCCTAATGTAAGTGAGGAAGGGGAGCCATGCCGGGCCCACGATGGATTCCTAGACTCATGTGACCTGGGAAGGCGAGAACCTTGGGAAAAGTGGGAAAGGGGAAAAACTAAGGCGGGCAGGAAAATTGGACACCTAGACACAAGGACCTGTGAAAGACAAGGATACTGGTTGCTGAGGCAGACCTTGGGGAAGTGGGTGAGGGAGAAGAATCTGAGGGAACATGATGGACTCCTGACACATGGACCTGGGGAAAGCATCATAAACACAGTAAGTGGTGGGAGGCACCTTAAAGACGAACCACTGGGCCACCAATGGCAAGGTCTGGTAATCTCAGAGATAATTCTGAGGCTGACAGTGTCGCAAACTTTTTTCATAATACATGAATTACGGTTTATGACACACTGGATAGCCTTTCCTCGTATAATAGAAGTAGAGGATCTGAACTTATGAGTTCATAAAGATTATCATTATGCAACATTATTAATATTAAAATTTTTTTATTTATTATTATTTATTATTAATATTAATATTATAATTATTATTATTATTATTAAATATTATTATAGTATAAAAATGTAATTGGTCCACACTACGCAAGCATAAATAACTTACCCCCCGGAATTCTTCTGTTTTTTTCTAGTTCTTGCTCTTGTTTATTTCTGCTATCTCCGATTATCTTTTATTTCCTGTCTTAACTCTGTAAGCTATGGCGTGGTCGTAGGAAGGCGACCTAAATGCCGGGAGCAATATGCAAGTAAGCAATGTACGTGGAGTCTGTTGCGGTTGATAAGAAAGAAGATGATTGCTAATGTTATGAATGAAAAGAAGTTGGATGTCCTGGCCCTAAGCGAAACAAAGATGAAGGGGGTAGGCAGTTTAAATGGGATTAAGTGAAGAGAATCTGAGAGTTAGAACTAAGGAAGGGGTAGCAATAATGTTGAAGGATCAGTTATGGAGAGAGAAGTAGTAATATAAATATATAAATTCAAGGATTATATGGTTTAAAATAAGGGTCGGATGTGAAAAGTGGATCATAATAAGTGTTTATGCACTTGCAGTTAAGAGTTTTTACGAGGAGATTATTTCCCATTAAGAGGGAAATTATTTCCCAATAAAAGTAGGCCTTAGACAGGTGTGCGTGATATCACCATTGTTGTTCAATATATTTATAGATGGGGTTGTAAGAGAAGTAAAAGCTCAAGTGTTGGCAAGATGGTGTGGGATTAAGAGAGAAAGAATCTAAACACAGTGGGAGTTTTGCCACAGTTGCCTATTTCTGACGACACTTTGCCTCATTGGAAATTCTGAGAAGAAGTTGCAGAGGATGTTGAAACGATTTATGAAAGGGTAAGTAAGATAAGGAATTAGTATGATGAAACATAAAAAAAACAGCAAGGTAAGAGAACAACAAAAAATTAGGTAAAGAAAAATTGTGGTATCAGATTGGAGGGAGGGAGTATGGAAGAGGTTGAATGTAAACACATATTTGGGAGTCATGCTAATCAGCAATCCATGGAAGAAAAGAGGAGGAATTGCATGAGAGTGTAGTTGTATAGACGCTTCGAGTGCCTATCTGAGTAAGAAGCATGATTGGTGATATGCAACAAAGGAAGGCAGGAGGTAGTGGATAAATTTTTCTGAGGAGCAATGAGTGCGATAAGTAATATAATTGCAAAGGTATTCGTAGCGTCAAGATCAGAAACGGTGCAGGGTTTTCTAAAAGTATTATCCAGATGGCAGAGGAGGAGTTTGTTGAAGAGGGTTAGATACATTAAAAGAGTGGGAAACAAAAAGAATGACTTAGAGGGCATATAAATCTTGTAATGGGATGAAGGCTCGGTAGGGGTCGTCCTAAGGAAAGGTTTGAGGGATGGGTAAAAGGTTTTGTGTGCAAAGGGCTTTTAACTTTCCAGCAACGAGCGAGAGCGAGATGGACAGTAGTGTGGAGCAAGAGTAACATTTAAGAAGGGATACATGGAAACCGACAAGCCGGACTTGAGTACCTGTTTATTTCTTGCCCTTTTTAACTGTAGTGTAAGCACGCCTCTGGCAAGACAGTGATGGAATGAAAGATGATGAAAGTCCTCCTTCTTTTTCACCTCACCTCGACTTGTTGGGAAACAACGATGTGTAAATAAAAAAAAATTCTGACTAAATGACATTTGAAATTATTGGTTTTTTATACAATTTTATGAAAACCATTGTGAAAGATGTTAATATGTAAGACTAGACAAGTTTGAATCTCTTGTAGATAAGGCAAAAGAAACACTCATATAAATGGTCTTATGCAAGATAAAATCCAACGAAATATAATTATTAAACAATTAAATACTGTCTCTCAATTTACACATCAGTATTTCTCTCACCTCACCCAAACTGACAACAAAAATATATTCCCAATCAATAACACAAAACAAAATATCTCGAGCTTAAAATATATGAACCATCAAGTCGGAAGACTATCTCTTGATCAAAAGAATTCTGGAGGTCGCTGCTGCAGCCTGGCCAGTGGCCGCTGCTGCAGCCTGGCCAGTGGTCGTTGCTTCAGCCTGGCCAGTGGCCGCTGCCGCAGCCTGGCCAGTGGCCGCTGCTGCAGCCTGGCCAGGTGTGGTCGTTGCTTCAGCCTGGCCATGGGTCCGGCTGCTCTCAGCCTGGCATGGCCGGCTGCTGCAGCCTGGCCATGCGGTCGAGTGCTTCAGCCAGGCCATGGCCGCTGCCTCAAGCCTGGCCATTGTTCGTTGCTTCAGCCGGCCATTGGTCGCTGCTGCAGCCTGGCCAGCGTGACCGCTGCTGCAGCCTGGCCAGTGGCCACTGCTGCAGATTGTGCCGTGTGCCGCTGCGCAGACTTGGCCATGTGGCCGCTTGCTGCAGACTGGCCAGGTGTCCGCTGCGAAGCCTGTCCAGTGGACGCTGCTGAAGCCTGCTCAGTGGTCGCTTCTGCAGCCTGCCAGTGTTCGTTGTGGCTGCAAGTCCTGGCCATTACGCTTTCTGTGTTTAATTTCTCTGATGATATGTTTAAGGTTGTGATGTGCTGTGATGCGGATGATTTAACATATAATGTAAATGAGTTTGTAGTGCACTGTGTTTGTCGGTCAATGGTGTGATGTCGTGTGTTACGTTTCATTTTTTTATGACAGTGTTTGGTGAGGTTGTGTGATTGTGATGGTGTTGTCCATCTGCTCCTGGTGACGTCATGCTGGTTAAGTGTTAGTCCGGGCAACTGCTCTAGGTGACGTTAAGTGTTGGTTTAATGTGCTGTCAGCTACTCCTGGTGACGTTCAGTGTTGGTTAATGTGTTGTCCAGGTACTCCTGGTGACGTTCAGTGTTGGTTAATGTGTTGTCCAGCAACTCAGTTAGTAACCAGCTGCCAAACTCACTTGTCGACATACACTTCGCCTGAACTGGGGTGTGTCTGAGCGTGTGTACTTGTGTGTACTCACCTATGTGCACACACCAATTTGTGGCAGCAGGGGTCGAGTCAAATCTCCTGCCCCGCCACCCCCCCCCCCCCCCCTCTTCACTGATTGCTTACTGGCCCTCTCCTCGTCTGCTCCATGAACTTTATGAAACCTCGTCTTAAAACTATGTATGGTTCCTGCCTCCACTGCATCACTTCCTGACAACTCTGTGACTGAAGAAATACGTGTGTGTGTGTGTGTGTGTGTGTGTGTGTGTGTGGTGTGATGTGTGTTTGTAAGTATTTATGTTTGGTGTAAGCGTATGTATGAGTGTGGTGTGTGTGTGTGTGTTGTGGTGTGAGTGTGTGTGTGGATTATGTGGTGTGTGAGTGTGTGTGTGTGTGTGATGTGAGAGAGTGTGTGAGTATGTAATGAATGTGTGTGTGAGTGTGTGGTGTATTTGTGTGTGATGTGTATGTTGTGTGTGTGTGTAATGTGTGTGTGTGTGTAAACTCACCTATTAGTACTCACGCTATTGTGGTATGCAGGGGTCGAAATCTTAGTCTCCTGTCCCCGCCTCTTCACCGGTTGGCAGTAAGGTAAGACACATAAGCAACAGTAGACAACTTTATTCCGAAACGTTTTTCGCCTACACAGTAGGCTTCTTCAGTCGATACAGAAAGAAGGCAGGAACAGGTATAGATGTGAAGACGAAGTAATCAGTCCATCACCCTTCAAGTCGTAGAATTTGAGGTTGTCAGTCCCTCGCCTGTAGAAGTTCATTACCATAGTCGGAACTATCTGAAGATCAAGCGACAGTGCGAGACTTAAATACTGTCCGGAAGGAGAGGAGCAGGTTAGTAGTAGTAGTAGTAGTGAGAGGCAACTGATGAGTCATGTCCCTCTCAGATCCAACCCTTCTCACTTGAAAAGCTTGTCCAAGTTGTTTTTTCGTACCAAGATGCCACGTGTTGCGAGTGTCTGACAAATGAACAACAAAATGTGTATACAATAACCGACGAGGTTTGTAGGTAAGACACTAATGCAACAGTGTAGCCAACTTTATATTCCGAAACGTTTCGCCTACACAGTAGGGCTAACCTGTGTAGGCGAAACGTATCGGAATCAAGTTTTCTAACTGTTGCAAATGTGTCCTTACCTAACAACCTGACGGTAAAGTAATACCATTTTGATGTTCACCGTATGCATCTGGTCCCTCTCTCTCCCCGCTCCCGATGAGCTTTACCAAACCTCGATCTTAAAACAGTGTATGGGTTCCTGCGCTCAACAAAAAAAAATCAAAAAAAAAAAAAAAAAAAAAAAACAACAAAAAAAAACAAAAATACGTCATTTTCTAGGCTATTCCACCTGCCTTACAACTCTAAGACTGAAGAAATATTTCCCTAAAATCTCACTGACTCATTTGTGTCTTCAACTTCCAATTGTGGCCTCTTGTTTTCTTGAACGATTCCTTACTAAGTATCGGAATGCTGTACTCAGTTTGCAAGTCGCCCATATGCTGCATCAGTTATCTGGTTGATGTTGCTTCCGGAACACGCTTTCGGTGTTATACTCACCCCAAGATCTTACTCCTTGAGTGAGGTTTGCAGTCTTTGGCCACCTCGCCCCTATACTCGACTGTGTCTCTGTGCCCTTCCCTATCTTTCATTACTTTGCATTTGGCAGGAATAAATTCGAGAAGCCATTTTGCTGGACCAGGTTGTCTCATCTGTCCCAGGTCTCTTTGAAGTCCAGCCTGGGTCATCTCAGATTTAATTCTCCTCATTAACTTCACATCATCTGCAAACAGGGACACTTACATGAGTCAAACCCATCCATCATGTCGTTTTCACATATACCAAAAATAGCACAGTGTCCCTAGGACCGACCACTGTGGGACCCCGCTCGTCCACAGGTGCCCACTGTGATACATCATTCGTACCATTGACTCGTTGTTTGTCTCCCTGGTCAAGTAATCTCTGACCATTGCAAGTTCCCTTCTGTATATGCGCCTGATGGCTCCAATCTTCATGCACTACTCCTCATGTAGGGAACTTGTCAAAGGTCCTTCTTGGCAGTCCAAGAAGAGCAATCAACCACCCCTATCTCTCGTGTCCTTACTCTGTATTTTATCATAAAATCTCAGAAGTTTGTGACACCAGGATTTGCCTTCCATGAATCCGTGCTGGTTGTCATTTAAATTCTTGTCCGTTCCAGGTGCACCACCACTCTCCTCCTAGAAAATCTATCCATAATTTTGCATACTATACACGTCCCAATGACACAGGTCTATAGTTTAGTGCCTCTTTTCTGTCCTCCTTATTTAAAAATAGGAACTACATTTGCCGCCGTCCGTACCTCAGGTAGTTGCCCAGTTTCCAGGGACGTGTGAAGATTGTGGTAAGTGGCACGCACAACATAAATGCTCCCTCTCTAGGACCCACGGGGAAGATGTTGTCCCGGTCCCAATGCCTTTGAGGTATCGATGTCCTTAGCAGTTTCTTCACCTCCTCCTCATTCTTAAGTAAATGTTCTCCAACACTTGTTGTGTATTCCTTGCTGTGTCCCCATCTGTTCTGTCCCCCGATGTCCCTTCCTGATTCTACTGTAAATACTTCCTTAAATCTCGTGTTGATCTCCTTACATACCTCTTGATCGTTTCTTGTGAGTTCTCCACCTTCTTTCCTCAGCCTTCTCACCTGGTCCTTGACGTTGTCTTCCTCCTAATGTGGCTATACAGCATTTCGGGTCAGATGACTTTCGATGCTAAGTCGTTTTTCAATACAGTCGCTGGGCCTCCCTCCTTATCTGTGCATACTCGTTTCCTGCTCTTCTACTAATCCCTTGTTTTTCCGGGTCCTATGCATTGTGAAAGTGTGTGTGTGTGTGTGTGTGTGTGGTGTGTGTGTGTGTGTGTGTGTGTGTCTATGATGGTGTGAGTGTGTGTGTATGAGTGTGTGTGTGTGTGTGTGTGTGTGTGTGTGTGTGTGTGAGTGTGTCTATGTGTTTGTGTGGTGTGTTTGGTGTGTTGTGTGTGTACTCACCTAGTTGTACTCACCTAGTAGAGGTAGCGGGTTCGAGTCCGAGCTCCTTTGGCCCCGCCTCTTCACTGATCGCTACTAGGTTCACTCTCCCCTGAAGCCGTGAGCTTTATCATACCTCTGCTTAAAGCTATGTAATGGATCCCTGCCTCCACAACATCGCTTCCCAAACTATTCCACATACTTGACTACTCAGTGGCTGAAGAAATACTCTTAACATCCCTGGTGATTCATCTGTGTCTTCAACTTCCAACTTGTCCCCTTGTTACTGTGACGCAAACTCTGGAACATCCTGTCTTTGTTCCACCTTGTCAATTCCTCCAGGATTTTGTATGTCGTTATCATGTCCCCCCATCCTCTCCCTGCCCTCCCCAGTGTCCGTTCAGGTTGAGTTCCCTTAACCTCTCCTCCTAGGACATTCCTCTTAGCTCTGGAACTGAGTCTTGTTGCAAACCTTTGCACTTTCTCTAGTTTCCTTACGTGCTTGCTAGGTGTGGGTTCCAAACTGTGTCGCATACTCCCATATGGGCCCAACGTACACGGTGTACAGGGTCCTGAAGATTTCCTTTATTAGATGTCGGATGCTGTTTCTGAGGATTTGCTAGGCCCCATCATGCTGCAGCAGTTTATTGGTTGATGTGCGCTTCAGGAGATTGGTGCCTGGTGTTATACTCACCCCAAGATCTTTTTCCTTGAGTCCAGGTTTGTAGACTCTGGCCCTAGACGAACACCGTCTGCGGTCTTCATTGCCCTTCCCCAATCTTCATGACTTGCACTGGTGGGATTGAACTCCAGGAGCCATTTGCTGGACCAGGTCTGCAGCCTGTCCAGATCCCTTTGTATTTCTGCCTGGTCTTGATCGAGTGAATTCCTTCTTCATCACTTTCACGTCATCTGCAAACATGGACACATCAGAGTCTATTCCTTTCCGTCATGTCGTTAACAAATACAACCAGAAACCGCACTGGTCCTAGGACTGACCCCTGTGGGACCCCGCTGGTCACAGGTCCCACTCTGGACACCTCGCCACGTACCATGACTAGCTGCTGCTTCCTGACAAGTATTCCCTATCCATTTTGTGCCTTCCCGTTATCCCCTGCATGGTCCTCCAGTTGTTAGCACCATCTCTTGTGTGGAACTGTTCAATACGCCTTCTTGCAGGACCAAGAAAATGCAATCCACCAACCCCTTCTCTCTCTTGTCCTTAGCTTGGCAGTCACATGTTCATAGAACTCCAAAGTTAGTGACACAGTATTTCCCGTCCGTGAAATCCATGTTGGCTGCTGTTGGTGAGATCGTTCCTTTCTAGGTGTTCCACCACTCTTCTCCTGATAATCTTCTCCATGATTTTTGCATACTATACTTGTCAGTGACACTGGTCTGTAATTTATATCTTCATGACCTGACTCAATTATAAAGATTGGACTATATTTGCTGTCTTCATGCTCAGGCAATCTCCATGTTTCGATAGATGTATTGAATATTGTGTGTGTGTTGGGTGTGTGTGGGTGTGTGTGTGGGTGTGAGTGGGTGTGGGTGTATGTGATTGTGTGCCGTGTACTCACCTAATTGTACTCACCTTAATTGTGGTTGCAGGGCCCGAGACTCAGCTCCTGGCCCCGCCTCTTCACTGATTGTTACTCGGTCTCTCTTCTCTCTGTTTCCTGAGCTTTATCATACCTCCTTCTTAAAACTATTTATGGTTCCTGCCTCCACAACTTCACTTGCTGCTATTCCTCTTTCCTTACGACTCTAAGACTGGAAGAAATAACTTCCTAACGCCCTGTGACTCGTCTGAGTCTTCAGCTTCCAGTTGTGACCCCTTTTCCTGTGTCCCCTCTCTGCATCCTACTCTTCCTCGAGCGAGCGAGACGCCCGCAGTATATTTATGTCGTTATCATGTCTCCCCTGTACATCCTTCAAGTCCTCCAGGAGACCCGTCAGTCCGATTTTCCCTCAACCTTTCCCGTACGACATTCCTGAGCACTGAGACAAGCCTTGATGCAAACCCTTTGCACTTATCTAACTTCTTGACGTGCTTGCCAGGTGTGGGTCCAGACTGGTGCTGCATTACTCCAGTATGGGCCTAACATACTAAGTGCACAGTTGTCTTGGAACGATTCCTTATAGGTATCGGAGACGCTAGTTCATCAGTTTGGCCAGGCGCCCAATTCTGCAGCAGTTATATGGTTGATGTGTGCTCCGGTGTCGGTGCTCGGTGAGTTTATGGTCACCCCGTGGTCGTGTCTCCTGATGAGTCTGTAGTCTTGTCCACCTAGCCTATACTCTGTCTGCGGTCTTCTTTGCCCTCCCCAATCTTCATGAAACTTTTGGCATTTGACAGGATTGAATTCGAGAAAGCCAGTTTCTGGACCACATGCCCAGCCTGTCCAGGTCTCTTTTGCAGTCTGCCTCATCTTCATCCGATTAATTCTTCTCATCAACTGTCACGTCATCTGCGGAATAGGGACTCATCAGAGTCTATTCCTTCCCAATGTCGTGTAGCATATATCAAAAATCGCACTGCCCTAGAAATGACCCCCTGTGGACCCCCTCGTAACAGGCGCCACAGTGATTTGGGGGGGGGGGGGGGGGGGGGGGGGCCTCTTCACGTACCATGATTCTCGTTGCTGTGTGCCGTGTGCGTGTGTTGGTGTGTGTGTTGTGTGAGTGTGTGTGTGTGTGTGTGTGTGTGTGTGTGTTGGGACGAGAAACTACCCTCTGATCTTGCCAATTTGACTCACCTTGACTGACATTCAGTGAACCTCTCTCGGGCCCTACCGTACCTGTTCTTCAAGCTGTGTATGAAGTCTGCCGCCACCTCCTCCTCCTCTTGTAGTGCATGAATCAAGTTAGGATGGCACGGACAAGAGGTGCCATCCTAACATGAGTCTTACCCGTGATTTGTATGTATATGTGTGTAAAAAGTTATTATTTACAGATCAGTAGTTTAGACCGACAGTTTTATTATTCTCCTCCTACCTATCTATTGGGTGACAGTCAGTAAAGATTATAGACCAGCAATATAAAATTAAAACAAATAATAATTTTCCCTGTTAAATATAATTATGTTACGGAGAAAAAGTGATATTATATATAGAATCAGCGTTCCAAATATTAGTGATATTAGTTAGGCCTATTTTATGAAAATTAAGAAAGTTATTTTTAACTCTACGGAGGTTACAACCCATGTTTGACTGTCTTCCATCAAAACTGGAGAGCAATGTTCACAGTGGTATGTGTTTTACTACTGTTGCTTATATATTTACAGACAGCAACCCACTGCCACCCCCCCCATTGGTGTGGTTATAGTTACTGCCAGCAACACTGAGAGCACTGTGCTACCAGTGATGTGTTACTACTGTTGCTTATAGGTACTGTCAGCAACACTGTGCTACCAGTGATGTGGTTATAGTTACTGTCAGCAACACTGAGAGCACTGTGCTACCAGTGAAGTGATTACCACTGTTACTGTCACTGTCAGCTCCACTGAGAGCAATGTGCTAACGCACTGATGTTATTACAACTGTTCCGTTATTGTCACTGCTAGCTCCACTGAAAGCACAGTGTTTCCAGTGATGCATTTGCAACTGTTATGGTCACTGTCAGCACTACTGAGAGCACTGCGCCACCACGGATTTTTCTACCCTTGTTATTATCCTCTTTACCACTGCTCTTATTTTGACTTCAAACATCCGCGGGGAATGACTCACTCACTCATCCAGAAGAAGCACTCATTCTCCTATATTTAAATATTGAGCATTAGCAGTGTTACCACTGTGTGTTTGTTTGTCTCTGTTTCTCTCTCTCACTCTCTCTCTCTCTCTCTCTCTCTCTCTCTCCTCTCTCTCTCTCTCCGTCTCTCTCTCTCTCTCTCTCTCTCTCTCTCTCTCTCTCTCTCCCCTCTCCTCATATTCTCGTGCCTAACAAATTTACTTACAATCTCAAGACATTGTTTTTCTAAACTTAATCACTAAAATATACTTGACTTCACGTCTCAGGTCCAAGTTTTAATTCCCAGGTCTCAGGTCTAA
>NC_069405.1:5185155-5237201 GCF_026875155.1 Cherax quadricarinatus
CTTGGAGGAATCCAACTTCTTTTCATTCATAACATTAGCAATCATTTCTTTCTTATCACCCGCACTTACATCCACGCTACTAGCTACTAGCCTATTGCTCCCGGCATTTAGTCGCCTCCTACGACACGCATAGCTTACAGAGATAAGCAGAAATAAAAGATAATCGGAGATAAGCAGAAATAAACAAGAGCAAGAACTAGGAAAAAACAGAAGAAAACCCGGAGGGGTAAGTATATTTATGCTTGTGTAGTGTGACCAATTACATTTTTATTACTATAATAATAATAATAATAATAATAATAATAATAATAATAATAATAATAATAATAATAATAATAATAATAATAATAATGATGATAATGATAATCTTTAATGAACTCATAAGTTCAGCCTCCTCTACTTCAATTATCCGAGAAAGGTATCCAGTGTGTCATAAACCGTAATACATGTATTAAGAAAAAAGTTTGCGACCACTGTCAGCCTCAGAATTATCTCTGAGTTACCAGACCTTGCCACTTGGAGGCCAGTGGTTCGTCTTTAAGGTCCACCCACCCACTTACTGTGTTTTTGATGCTTTCCCCAGGTCCATGTGTCCAGGAGTCCATCTGTGTCCCCTCAGATATTCTCCCTTCCCCACTTCCCCAAGGTCTGCCTCAGCAACCAGTATCCTTGTCTTTCACAGGTCCATGTGTCTAGGAGTCCATCTTCCCCTTCCAGATTTTCTCGCCTTACCCACGTTCCCGTAGGAAATCCTCGCTTGGCCCCAGGTTCCCTTTCATTCTTAGGAATACCATCCGTCTGGGCCCCCCGGATGTATCCCCTTCGCCACTTCCTCATTCTCTGGGATAACCTTGCCAGTCTCAGACTTCCCCAGTGTGGAATTACTGGATCCCACAGAAACTGCCCCAGATTATCCCACCCAACAGTGGAACTGGGCTCAGTCAGACGGGGCCATGCCTAGTGGTTTACAAAGTCGGGTCCAGCTCAGTGAAATTATGGAGTTCTATATATTAATAATCACACATTAAATATAAGTTCTGTACTAATAAGCAGCTTAAGACAGTTGGAATAGTTGGTGTTGAGAGTGGTTGTTAATATTGTTTGATAGTTCGGTGTTTAATAGTTTGATAAGGTTGTTGTTTTTGTGTTATAGTGTTGGTTAATAATTTGTGTGAGTGTTGTGTATATTGTGTGTTGATGAGTGTTGGTGTGTTAATATTGTGTGTTGATGAGTGTTGGTGTGTTAATATTGTGTGTTGATGAGTGTTGTGTGTTAATATTGTGTTGATGAGTGTTGGTGTGTTAATATTGTGTGTTGATGAGTGTTGGTGTGTTAATATTGTGTGTTGATGAGTGTTGGTGTGTTAATATTGTGTGTTGATGAGTGTTGGTGTGTTAATATTGTGTGTTGATGAGTGTTGGTGTGTTAATATTGTGTGTTGATGAGTGTTGGTGTGTTAATATTGTGTGTTGATGAGTGTTGGTGTGTTAATATTGTGTGTTGATGAGTGTTGGTGTGTTAATATTGTGTGTTGATGAGTGTTGATGTGTTAATATGTCTGTCCACCTCCACCACAACTGTAATAAGTATTAAACTTCATATTTTTCTTTGGTTATTTATGTTATGTATTTGCTAAACGATCAGTTACAAGCAGTTACAGTGGAAATAAGTCACTTTATCTGACTTTTTCAGTTATCCTGGATAATTTACATATACCCTAATATACATGATAAATTGTGTAACTGTTTTAACATGTACTTGTACCTAAGTAAACTTTCTTAACTTACACATACACTTGTTTTTACACTCATTTGCGCATTTCCGCAACGAAAGTTATGGATTTACTATCATTCATACACGCACAAAACTACGCACATGAGCGCACACACACACACACACACACACACACACACACACACACACACACACACACACACACACACACACACACACACACATATATATATATATGCACACTAACTCACGGTTGTTAAAATTATGTTTATCTTTTCAAAATAAAATCGAAAACTTGGAAGCAGAAAAAAAAATCAGCTTCCTAAATGTCGGGTAAATCAGAAACTTCATATTTTTCAATATTCTGGTGAATAATCTTGGTTTTCGGTATTTTAAGACAACCATTATGAAAGGTATGAAAATTTACTAGTTTTAGACACTTGTGGGTCAGGTAAAGAAGACACCATTATGAATGATCTTATGCAAGATATAATTTAGGAGAGAAATTTTTGTTAATCAAGTTTGTCTTTATTCTCATATTTTCACTTCTCTCACCTCCTCTAGACTATAATAAAACATTAGCCAACACACACACACCACACACACACACACACACACCAACACACACACAACACACTGGACAGTACGCTCTTTCAAGACAATTTTATTTTTGTAATGTTCTGTATATGTGGAATGTTAGTCAAAATGTAAAATTAATGTTGTGTTTGTAATGTGTTGAGATGTTTAAATGTTAGCAGTATTATACCTTGAATGTTGAGGCACACAATGGTATTTCTTCAGTCCTAATGTTATGCTACAAATAATACATAACGTTAATGTTTAAGTGATGGATTAAATCCTCTTAGCTGAATATTAATCAGTTCAATTATCCACCAGTCCATTATCCACCTGTCAAACCACCTGTTCATTATCCACCTGTCATTATCCACCTGTCAATTATCCACCACCTGTCATTATCCCACCTGTCATTATCCACCACCCCTGGACAGGTTCTCTCTCATGACACCATCCCTTAGAACGGGTTTCCCTCTCCAGGTTAACATCTCCCTGGACGGGTATCTCTGTCAGTATCCACCCCTTAACTGGTTTCATGGTCATATTACATCTCCCTGGACGGGTTTTACCTATTATTATCCGTCTCACTGGACTGGTTTTTTCCAGTCATGTTCCATCTCCTGGGCGGGTTTTCACTTTCATAATCCATCACCTGGACGAGTTTTTCGTGTCATGTTCAATCGCCCTGGACGGTTTGTCTGTCATCTTCCGTCGCCTGGACGGGTTTTTCTGTTTTTCCCCATCGTCCTGGTACAGAACAACGTCTAATTTTCCATCGCCTGGACGGGTTTTTCTTGCATTTTCTATATATGAACTGTTTTTCTGTCCTTTTTCTATGCAGTGGATGAGTTTTCCCCTGTCATTTTCTATTTTCATAGACAGATTTTTTTGTCAATACTCCCTCGCTTTGGACGGTTTTCTTGCAATATTCCATCTCGCCCTGTACGGGTTTCCCCCGGTTATTTTCCCATCACCCAGACAGGTTTCTCTCATTTTCCATAGACGCCCTGAAATTGTTTACCCTTCACATTCCATCGCCCAAGAAACGGGTTTCCCGACAATTTTTCATCGCCAGGACGGGTTTCCCTGTTTATAATTCTATCTCCCTGACGGGTTTCTGTCATAATTCCATCTCCTGGGACGGGTTTCTCTGGCATTATCACAACCCTGACGAGTATAACCTGTCATTATCCACCACCCTGAACGGTAATCCATGTCATTATCCACCACTCTGTCTAGTTATCCTTGACAATTTATCCACCACACTGGACGTATCCCTGTCATTATCCACCACACTGGAGGGGTATCCCTTCATAAGATCCACCACCCTGGACGGGTATCCTGTCATTATTCCCCACCCCTGGACGGCTAACCCTGTCATTATCCACCACCCGGACG
This sequence comes from Cherax quadricarinatus, assembly GCF_026875155.1. Taxonomy (NCBI): domain Eukaryota; kingdom Metazoa; phylum Arthropoda; class Malacostraca; order Decapoda; family Parastacidae; genus Cherax; species Cherax quadricarinatus. Next base: position 5,188,865 of record NC_069405.1, read on the forward strand.
GGTTTCGGTTCATTATCCCCCACCCTTGACGGGGTATACCGTCATTTAATCCACCACCCTGTACGGTATCCCTGTCATCCACCTCTGGACGGGTATCCCTATCATCATTACCCACCACCAGGACGGGTAGCCTGTCATATTCACCACCCTGGACGTGTATCCCTGTCATTAACACCACACTGGAGGGTATCCCTGTCACTTTATCCTCCACCATGATTGGTTTCTCTCCTCATATTCCATCTCCCCTGTTTCGTGTTTCTCTCTCAGCCTCCATCGCCCAGGACAGGTGTTTACCTGTCATATTCCGTCTCCATGGGACGGTTTCCGTTCATATTCAATCCCCTGAAAACCCCCAAAGGTTTCATGTCATATTCCATCGTCCCTGGATGGGTTTCCATTCTATACCATCTCTGGACGGGTTTCTCTCTCATACTCCATCTTCCTGTCGGGTTCTCTCTCCATTACCTCCTCTTCCTGGACGGGTTTCTCTCTCAAACTCCATCCTCCTGACGTTTCCTCCCTCTCATGCTCCATCTTTCCCTGACGGGTTTCTCTCATCATGCTCCAATCTTCCTGGACGGGAATATCCTCGTCATGCTCCATCTTCCTGGACGGGTTTCTCTCTCATACTCCATCTCCCTGGACGGGTTTCTCTCTCAGGCTCCTTCCTTCCTGGACGGGATTCTCCTCTCAATGCTCCATCTTCCTGGACGGGTTTTCTCTCTCATACTCCCCATCTTCCTGGACGGGTTTTCTCTCTCATACTCCACTCCGGACGGGTTTCTCTCTCATGCCCATCTTCCGACGGGTTTCTCTCGTCATAATACTCCATCTCCCTGGACGGGTTCCTCTCTCATACTACCATCTTTCCAGGGACGGTTTCCTCTCAAGCTGCCAGCTTCTGGACGGGTTTCTCTCTCATACTCCATCTTCCTTGGACGGGTTTCTCTCTCATACTCCATCTTCCTGGACGGGTTTCTCTCTCATTCTCCATCTTCCTGACGGGTTTCCTCTCTCATACTCCATCATTCCTGGACGGGTTTTCCTCTCTCATATGCACCATCTTCCCTGGACGGGTTTCTCGCTCATACTCCATCTTCCTGGACGGTTTCCCTCTCTTCTGCTCCATCTTCCTGGACGGGTTCTCTCTCATACGTCCAGTCTCGTCCTGACGGGTTTCTCTCTCATGCCGAGCTTCCTGGACGGGTTTCTCTCTCATGCTCATCGTCCTGACGGGTTTTGCTCTCCTTTGCATACTCATACGTTTTACCCCCTGGTTGGACATGGTTTCACTCACATGCCCATCTTCCTGGACGGGTTTCTCTCTCATGCTCCATCTCCCTGGACGGGTTCTCTCTCATACCCATCATCTGACGGTTTTCTCTCTCATGCCCCATCTTCCTGACGGGTTTCTCTCTCATATCTCCATCTCCTGACGGGTTTCTCTCTCATGCTCCATCTTCCAGGACGGGTTCTCTCTCATACTCCACTCCTGGACGGGTTCTCTCTCATGCTCCAACTTCCTGACGGTTTCTCCTCTCATGCTCCATCTTCCTGACGGGTTTCTCTCTCATACTCCACTTTCCCTCTGACGGGTTTCTCTCTCATGCTCCATCTTCCTGACGGTTTTCTCTCCTCATGCTCCATCTTCTGGACGGTTTCTCTCACTCATGCTTCCCATCTTCCTGGACGGGTTTTCTCTCGTCCATACTCCATCTTCCCCTGGACGGGTTGGTCCTTCTCTCATGCCCATTCTTCCTGACGGGGTTACTCTCTCATGCTCCATCCTTCCTGGCCGGGTTTCTCTCTCATTGCTCCACTTCCCGGACGGTTCTCTCTCATAACTCCATCTTCCTGGACGGGTTTCTCTCTCATGCTCCATCTTCCTGGACGGGTTTTCGCTCTCATGCTCCCTCTTCCTGGACGGGTTTCTCCGTCTCATGCTCCCATCTTCCTGGACGGGTTTCTCTCTCATACTCCCATCTCCTGACGGTTTTTTCTCTCCTCATCCCATCTTCCTGACGGGTTTTCTCTCTCATGCTCCATCGTCCTGGACGGGTTTCTCTCTCATGCTCGCAATCTTCCTGGACGGGTTTTCTCTCCTCTACTCCATCTTCCCTGGACGGGTTTCTCTCTGCGATGCTCCATCTTCCGACGGGTTTTCTCTCTCATGCTCCTTCTTTCCTGGACGGGTTTTCTCTCCTCATACATCCATCTTTCCTGACGGGTTTCTCTCTCATCTCCATCTTCCCTGGACGGGGTTTCTCTCTCATGCCTCCATCTTCCTGACGGGTTTTCTCTCTCAGTGCTCCATCTACCGACGGGTTTTCTCTCCCATACTCCAGCGTCCTGGACGTTTCTCTCCCTCATGCTCCATCTTCCTGGACGGGTTTCTCTCTCATGCTCCATCTTCCGGGACGAGGTTTCTCTCTCTACTCCACTTCCTGGACGGGTTTTTTTCTCTCTCATACTCCATCTTCCTGGACGGGTTTCGCGCTCAAGCTCCATCTTCCTCTTCCTGGACGGGTTCTCTCCTCATACTCCATCTTCCTGGACGGGTTACTCTCTCATACTTCCATCTTCTGGACCGGTTCTGCTCCTCATACTCCATCTTCCTGGGACGGTTTCTCTCACATGCTCCATCTTCCTGGACGGGTTTCTCCCCCTGCTCAATACTCCATCTTCCTGGACGGGTTTCTCTCTCATACTCCATCTTCCTGGACGGGTTTCTCTCTCAAACTCCCATCGTCCCTGGACGGGGTTTCTCTCTCATGCCTCCATCTTCCTGAAGGGTTTTTCTCTCTCATGCTCCATCTTCCTGACGGGTTTCTCTCTCATGCTCCATCTTCCTGGACGGGTTTTCTCTCTCTCAATGCTCCCATCTTCCTGGACGGTTCTTCTCTCATGCTCCATCTTCCTGACGGGTTTCTCTCTCATCTCCATCTTCCTGGACGGGTTTTCTCGCTCATGCTCCACTTCCTTGGACGGGTTTCTCTCTCATACTCCATCCTTCCTGGACGGTTTCTCGTCTCATGCGCCATCTTCCTGGACGGGTTTCTCTCTCATGCCTCCATCTTCCCTACGGGTTTTTCTTCTCTTAACCATCTTCCTGACGGGTTTCTCTCTCATGCTCCATCTTCCCTGACGGTTTCTCTCCTCATGCTCCATCTTCCGGGACGGGGTTTCTCTCTCATGCTCCCATCTCCTGGACGGTTTTCTCTCATCATACTCCATCCTTCCAGACGGTTTCTCTCGTCATGCTCCAGCTTCCTGGACGGTTTCTCTCTCATGCTCCATCTTCCTGACGGTTTCTCTCTCATACGCCATCTTATCCTGGACGGTTTCTCTCTCATACTCATCTTCCTGGACGGTTCTCTCTCATCTCCATCTTCCTGGACGGTTTTCATCCTCTCATACTCCCATCTTCCTGGACGGTTCTCTCTCATACCTCCCACTTCCTGGTCGGGTTTTCTCTCTCATACTCCATCTTACCTACGGGTTATCTCTCTCATGCTCCATCTTCCTGGACGGTTTTCTCTCCATACTCCAATCTTCCTGGACGGGTTTTCTCTCTCATACTCCAATCTTCCTGGACGGTTCTACTCTCATACCCATCTTCCTGACGGGTTTCTCCTCTCAATGCTCCATCTTCCTGGACGGGTGTTTTCCTTCACTCTCATGCTCCATCTTCCTGACGGGTTTCTCTCCGTCATGCTCCATCATCCATGGACGTGTTCTCTCCGGGGGGGGAGGGGGGGGGGGGGGGGGGGAGGGCATGCTCCAGCTTCCTGGACGGGTTCTCTCTCATGCTCCCTCTTCCTGACGGGTTTTCTCTCGCTCAATGCCCATCTCCTGACGTTTCTCTCCTCATGCTTCATCTTCCTGGACGGGTTTCTTTCTCTCTCCACTCCATCTTCCTGACGGGTTTCTCTCTCATGCACCATCTTCCTGACGGGTTTCTCTCTCATGCTCCATCTTCCTGACGGGTTCCTCTCTCATACTCCATCTTTCCTGGTCGGGTTTCTCTGTCTCATAACTCCATCTTCCTGGACGGTTTCTCTCCTGCTCCATCTTCCTGGACGGTTTCTCTCTCATACTCCATCGTCCTGAACGGTTTTCTCTCTCATACTCCCATCTTCCAGGACGGGTTTCTCTCACTCAAACCCATCTTCCTGGACGGGTTTTCTCTCTCAATGCTCATCTCCTGGACGGTTTCTCTCTCTCATACTCCATCTCCTGACGGGTTTCTCTCTCATCTCAATCTTCCTGGACGGGTTTTCCTCTCCATGCCCATCTTCTGGACGGGTTTCTCTCTCATACTCCATCTTCCTGGGACGGTTTCTCTCTCATACTCCATCTTCCTGGACGGTTCTCTCGCATCTCTCATCTTCCCTGGACGGGATTCCTCTCTATCTCCACTTTCCTGGACGGGTTTCTCTCTCATACTCCATCTTCCTGGACGGGTTTTCTCTCTCATGCTCCATCTTCCTGGACGGGTTTTCTCTCTCATACTCCATCTTCCTGGACGGTTTTCTCCTCTCATGCTCCATCTCCTGGACGGGTTTCTCTCTCATACTCCTTCTTCCTACGGGTTTCCTCTCAGCTCCATCTTCCTGACGGTTTCTCTCTCATGCTCCATCTTCCCTGGACGGGTTCTCCTCTCATACTCCATTCTCCCTGACGGTTTCTCTCTCATACCCCATCTTTCCCCTGGGACGGTTTCTCTCTCATACCCAACTCCCTGGACGGTTTTCTCTCTCTCTCATGCTCCATCTTCCTGGACGGGTTTCTCTCTCATACTCCATCTCCCTGGACGGGTTTCTCTCTCATTACACCATCTTCCTGGTACGGTTTTCTCCCCATACTCCATCTTCCTGGACGGGTTTCTCTCTCATGCTCCATCCTTCCAGGACGGGTTTCTCTCTCATGCTCCCATCTTCCTGGACGGGTTTCTCTCTCATGCCCCATCTTCCCTGGACGTGTTTCTCTCTCATGCACCATCTTCCTGGAAGGGTTTCTCTCTCATGTCTCCATCTCCTGGACGTGTTTCTCTCTCATGCTCCATCTTCCTGGACGGGTTTCCTCTCTCAAGCTCCATCTTCTGGACGGGGTTTCTCTCTCATATGCCATCTCGCTGGACGGGTTTCTCTCTCATACTCCATCTTCCTGGACGGGTTTTCTTCACTCATACTCCATCTTCCTGGACGGGTTTCTCTCTCATACTGCATCTTCCTGGACGTTTTTCTCTCTCATACTCCATCTTCCTGTCGGGGTTTTCTCTCTCATACTCCATCTTCCTGGACGGTTTCTCTCTCATACTCCATCTTCCTGGACGGGTTTCCTCTCCATACTCCATCTCCCTGGACGGTTTCTCTCTCATACTCCATCATTCCTGGACGGTTTCATCTCTCATTATCCCATCTTCCTGACGGGTTTTCCCTCTCATCCTCCATCTTCCTGGACGGGTTTCTCTCTCATACTCCAACTTCCTGACGGTTTCTCTCTCATGCTCCAACCTTCCTGGACGGGTTTCTCTCTCTTGCTCCGCCTTCCTGGACGGTGTTTCTCTCTCATACGTCCATCTCGCCCTGGACGGGTTTCTCTCTCAAACTCCCATCTTCCGTGGAGCGGGTTTGCCTCTCTCATCTCCATCTTCCTGGACGGGTTTCTCTCTCATGCTCCATCTTCAGACGGTTTCTCTCTCATGCCTCCATCTAACTTCCTGGACGGGTTCCTCTCTCATACCCATCTTCCCTGACGGGTTTCTCTCTCATACACTCCATCTTCCTGGACAACGGGTTTCTCTCTCATACTCCATCTTCCTGGCCGGGTTTCTCTCTCATCTCCATCTTTCCTGACGGTAATTCCTCCTCATTGCTCCATCTTTTCCTGACGGGTTTCTCTCTCATACTCCATCTTCCTGGACGGTTTCTCTCTCATCTCCAATCTTTCCTGGACGGGTTCCTCTATCATGCTCCAACTCCTGGACGGGTTTCTCTCTCATACTTCCATCTTCCTGGACGGGTTTCTCTCTCATACTCCATCTTCCGGTCGGGTTTTCTCTCTCATACTCCATCTTCCTGACGGTTTTCTCACTCATACTCCATCTTCCTGGACGGTTTTCGCGTCTCATGCTCCAACTTCCTGACGGGTTTCTCTCTCATACGCCATCTTCCTGACGGTTTCCCTGTTATTATTCCATAGCCCTAGACATAAACTTTTCCTTATGGTCAACAGTCTCCAGGATGACCAGCAGAGTCAGCCAGGCTGACATTTATAGTCCAACCAGGCTGACAAGCAAAGTCAGCCAGGCTAACAGCAAAGTCCAGCCAGGCGACACAAAAGTCACCAGGCTGACAGCTGAGTCAGCCAGGCTGACAGCAATTCAGCCAGGGCGCGACAGCGAGTGCAGCCCAGGCTGACAGCAGAGTCAGCCAGGCTGACAGCAGAGTCAGCAAGGCTGACAGCAGAGTCAGCCAAGCCTGACCGCAAGTCAGCCAAGCTGACAGCTGTACTACAGACCTCTGCTCTTCTTTATTGTAAGAACATAATCAAGCTTAAATTTCCCATATATTGTCCTCTGCTAACATTGTTTTAATCATGTGGACGAGTACATGTAGTGTCTATGAGAATGTGTACACATGTATGTGTACATAAGTGTTCGTGGGATGGGCTTTTGGAGTGATATAGTTGTGTGCATGTATGTGTGATCTCAGACATATATAGGATAGCAGATAACTGTGTTACATGTTTGTGCGTATTTGTAGCACATGGGATTGTGTGTGATTTTTTATGCATGCAAGTGTATGTATAATGGATGTAAGAGTAAGGTAATGTGTTTTAAAATGTATAATATTTGGAAAATACTTATATATGTGGTATGCAAACAATTTCTGCGCTTGTTTAGGCTTTCAGTGCCAATGAAAGACGGAAAATAAACAATATTGAAAACAGAGTAATATTTAACATAGATATGATGTGGTGGACAAATTTAACCAACACTTGGGTATTCATCTGCAATAATAAAACACCATCACAAAACACCTTTAACAGCTAAAAAACTAAAAAAAACAACTTGTTCCTCGTATATTTCATAGTGTAACATAAAAGGATTTCCAAAATTTACGTTAATTAGCCTCTCGGGTGGCGGAACTGTGAGGCAGCTTGGTGCGTCTAGCTGACCTACGTCCGGCGGCTGTCTGATATGTGGTAATTACGGACGCAGTGTTCTGTGTGTTGTCACCTACATAATTCCACCCACCTGGACAGTCTCTAACCGAGACCACTAGACAAGACCAAGTTTTCCATGTCAGCGAGTCACTGAGGGTGAGCAACCGCTGACTCTGGGAAGTGGGGAAGGGAGTCCACCTGAGGTCACACTAGTGGACTCCTGGAGACACTGACCGGGAAGGCACCGCCGACCTTAGGGAAATGGGGAAGGGAGACATCCGGAGCAAACTATGGATTCCTGGATACATGAACCTGGGCAAGCAAGAAAACATGCATTGAGCTGACCTTGGTAAGTGGGAAGGAAGATATACCAGCGGTAGACGAAGGATTCCTGGATACTTATCTGGACGGCAAGAAAATAAACACTGACTTTGGGAAGTGGGGAAAAGGATTACGCCTGAGGTGACATAAGTGGACTCCTGGAACCACTGATCCCGTGAAAGGCACCGCCGACCTTAGGTAAGTGGAAGGGAAGGAATCCGGGAGCGAGCGATGGATTCCTGGATACATAAACTTGAGGAAAGTGTATTTGTTGCGGCTGTTTCTTAGGTAATGGGAAGAGAAGACTATCCAGGAGTGCGAACGGATGGATTCCTGGAATACATGAAACCTGGGTAAGGCGTGAATACATGCCGTTGAGGCTGACCTTGGGTAAGTGGGGGAAAGGGAAGATATCCGGCGGTAGACGGAAGGATTCCTGGATTACATGACCTGGACGGGCAAGAAAACCGCTGACTTTGGGAATGGGAAGGACCTCCGCCTGAATGACATAAGTGGACTCCTGAGACCTGATCCGTGGAAGGACACCGCCGACCTTGGATAATTGGGTAGAAGACATCCGGGAGCGAACGGATGATTCCTGGATACATGTACCCGGGGAAAGCAAGAATACTAGATTGTGAGGCAGACCTATAGGGACGGTGAGAGAAAGGGGAGACATACCGGGCCCACTATGAATCCTTGACACATGAACTCTGGGAAGTGAGGGGAAGGGGAACCATAAAAGACGAACACACTGGCCTCCACGGTGCAAGGTCTGGTAACACTGGCCCCACGGCAAGGTCCTGGTACACTGGCCTCCACGTGGCAAGGGTCTGTAACTCAGAGATAACTCTGAGGCTGACAGGGTCGCAATATATTATAATTCATAATAATATATTATTATTATTATTATTATTATTATTATTATTATTATTATTATTATTATTATTATTATTATTATTATTATTATTATTATTATTTATTTTAAATTCATGATTTGGTAATTTGGATTCAAACGCGTCAACCAGCCTCCCTGACAGTAGTCACGTGGATTATTTCCCACTCAAGCCAAGCCTCCCTGACAGTAGTCTCGGTGGTGTTATTCCCACTCCAGCCTCCCTGACAGTAGTCACGGTGGTGTTATTCCCACTCCAGCCTCCCTGACAGTAGTCACGGTGGTGTTATTCCCACTCCAGCCTCCCTGACAGTAGTCACGGTGGTGTTATTCCCACTCCAGCCTCCCTGACAGTAGTCAACGGTGGTGGTATTATTCCCACTCCAGCCCTCCTCTGCCAGTATCACGGTGGATGTTATCCCCACCTCCAAGCCCTCCCTACAGTATCACGGTGGTGTTTATTCCACTCTAGCCTCCCTGACAGGTAGCCACAGTGGTGGTATTGTCCCACCAGCCTCCCTGACAGTAGCATCACGGTGGTGTTATTCCCACTCCAGCCTCCCTGACAGTAACCACGGTGGTGTTATTCCTACTCGGGAATAGCACGTCAGTGGCATCTCGCTGGTGCCGTCCACGTTATCATAATCAGAAAAAATCCCCCTAAAGAAAATACTTTTATCATCATTCAACACCTTCACCTCACTTACACATAATCACTGTCTTTACAGAGGCGCTCAGATAAGACAGTTTAGAAGCATATATGAAGATATATAAGACACCCCTCTAAACTGCCAATATCACAATGGGTAAAACTGGTTAATTAAGTCCTTTCTTATATTTTCTCTGTACGTTTAAAGATACATTTTTTCATTTACGTTAATGTAAAAATTAATAACTTTGTTCAAAGAGAATCTTAGAAATCTTACATAACCTTTAATTTAATTTAGTTTGATTTAGCATAATTTAACTAAATATGTTTTAGATAAGTTTACAATAATTTAATAATAAACAAACACAATGAAATACATTTTTTTACCGTTATGTTCAGTATAATTTTTGCGAAATTATTACATACACAAACTTTTACTTGTCTTATTCGGCAAGTGAAAGTTTGTGTATGTGTTAGTATGTTGTTATTGAAAGTTACTGTACTTATCTTTTAAGTTACTGTACTTGTAAGTTATTCAACTGTTGTTGTTTGTTGTTGTTGCTCCGATTTTGTGTAATATTTTGTTGTTCTTTCAACTTGATGTGCTTGTTGTGTTGACGTGCTTGTTGTGTTGACGTGCTTGTTGTGTTGACGTGCTTGTTGTGTTGACGTGCTTGTTGTGTTGACGTGCTTGTTGTGTTGACGTGCTTGTTGTGTTGACGTGCTTGTTGTGTTGACGTGCTTGTTGTGTTGACGAGCTTGGTTGTGCTGACGTGCTTGTTGTGTTTTGACGTCTTGTTGTGTTTGACGTGCTGTTTGTTGACGAGCTTGTTGTTTCATGTGCTTGATGTGTTTGACCGTGCTTCCTTGTGTTGACGTGCGTCTTGTGTTGACGTGCTTGTTGTGTTGACGTGCTTGTTGTGTTGATTGCCTTGTGTGTTTGACGTGCTTGTTGTGTTGACGTGCTTGTTGTGTTGACGTGCTTGTTGTGTTGACGTGCTTGCTGTGTGGATGTGCTTGGTGTGTGACGTGGCCTTGTTGTTTTGGCGTGCTTGTTGTTGGAACGTGCTTGTATGTGTTGACGTGCTTGTTGTGTTTACGTGCTTGTTGTGTTGACGTGCTTTTTGTGTGACGTGCCTTGTTGTGTTGACGAACTAACTGTTGTGTTTACGTGCTTATTGTGTTGACGTGCTTGTTGTGTTGACGTGCTTGCTGTGTTGATGTGCTTGTTGTGTTGACGTGCTTGTTGTGTTGACGTGCTTGTTGTGTTGACGTGCTTGGTGTGTTGACGTGCTGTTTGTTTACATGCTTGGTGTTTTTGAGAACGTGGCGTGTGTTGTGTTACGTAACTTGTGTGTTGACATGCTTGTTTGTGTGACGTGCTTGTGTGTTTGAGGTGCTTTGTTGGTTGACATGCTTACTGTGTTGAGCAGGCTTGCTATGTTGACGTGCTTGTTGTGGTTGACGTCTTGTTTGTGCTGACGTGCTTGGTGTGTTGACGTGCTTGGTTGTGTTGACGTGCTTGTTGTGTTGAACAGGCTTTGTTGGTTGACGGTACTTGCTATGATGACATGCTTGCCCTTTGTTTAAATTTTGACGTGTCGTTGTTGTGATGACGTGCTTGTGTGTTGACGTTGCTTGTGTGTTGAACGTGCTTGGTGTAATTGAAGTGCTTGTTGTGTTGACGTGCTTGTTTGTTGACGTACATGCTTTGTTGTGACGTGCTTGTTGTGTAGACGTGCTTGCTGTTGTGACATCTTGCTGGGTTGACGGCTTGTCTGTGTTGACGTGCTTTTGTGTTGACATGCTTACCTGGTTCACATGCTTGCTGTGTTCACATGCTTGTTGTGGCTGACATACTTCTGGTTGACAAGATGGTGGTTACTGCTTTTGAGATGACGTGCTTGGTGTGTTGACGTGCTTGGTGTGTTGACGTGCTTGCTGTGTTGACGTGTTTGGTGTGTTGACGTGCTTGCTGTGTTGACGTGCTTGCCGTGTTGACGTGCTTGCTGTGTTGACGTGCTTGTGTTGACATGCTTGCTGTGTTGACATGCTGTGTTGACGTGCTTGCTGTGTTGACATGCTTGTGCTGACATGCTTGCTGTGTTGACATGCTTGCTGTGTTGACGTGCTTGCTGTGTTGACGTGCTTGCTGTGTTGACATGCTTGCTGTGTTGACATGCTTGATGTGTTGACATGCTTGATGTGTTGACATGCTTGCTGTGTTGACGTGCTTGCTGTGTTGACATGCTTGCTGTGTTGCGGTGCTTGCTGTGTCGACATGCTGATTGTTTGACATCTTTTGCGTGTTGACGAGTTGCTGTGTTGACGTGCGTTGCCTGTGTTGACGTGCTTTGCTGTGTGACATTCTTGCTCTGTGACATGCTGATGTGTTGAACGAATCATGATGCTTGTGTGTTTGACATCTTGCTGTGTTGACGTGCTTGCTGTGTATGACAATGCTTGATGTTGTTGACATGCTTTCTTGTTTTCTGCGTTACCGTGCTTGCTGTGTTGAAACGGTGCATGCCGTGTTACGTGCTTGCTGTGTAGACGTGCTTGCTGTGTTAACGTGCTTTCTGTACTAACGTGCTTTCAGTGTTGACGTACTTGCTATGTTGACGTGCTTGCTGTGTTGACATGCTTTCTGTGTTGACATACTTGCTTTGTTGAAGTGCTTGCTGTGTTGACGTGCTTTCTGTGTAGACGTACTTGCTATGTTGAGACGTGCTTGCGCGTTGAACGGCTTTCTGTGTTGACGTATTTGCTATGTTGACGTGCTTTCTGTGTTGACGTGCTTTCTGTGTTGACGCGCTTGCTGTGTTGAAATGCTTGCTTTGTTGACGTGCTTTGTGTTACGCTGCTTGCTGTGTTGATGTTGCTTGCTCATGACGTGCTTTGCTGGTTGACGTGCTTGCTCTGTACGTGCTTGCTCTGTTGACGTGCTTGCTGTGTTTACGTGCTTTGCTGTGTTGACGTACTGACGTGTTGAAAAGACGTGCATGGCTGGGATGACGTGCTTGCTCTGTTGACGTGCTTTTGTGTTGACGTTGGTTGCTGTTTGACGTGGGTTGCGTGTTGACGTGGTTGCTGTGTAGACGGTGTTGCTGTGCTGACGTTGTTGCTTTTGTTGACGTGCATGTTGTGTTTTTGACGGCTTGTTGTGTTCACGAGCTGTGTTGGTGTTGACGTGCTTGTTGTTTTGACTAGTGCTTTTGTGTTGACCGTGCTTGTTGTGTTACGTTCTTGTTGTTGTAACGTGCTTGCTGTTTTACATGCTTGCAGTGTTGACCGTGCTGCTGAGTTGACGGCTGTTGTGTTGACATCTTGACTGTGTTGACATGCTTGCTGTGATGACATCTTGGTTGTGCTGACCATGCTAGCTGTGTTGACATGCATCTGAGTTGACGTGCTTGGTGTGTGACGTGCTGTTGGTGTGTTTGCGTGCTTGCTGTGTTGATGTGCTTGGTGTGAGACGTGCATTGCTGTGTTGACGTGGGGGCTTTTTTCCTGTGTTGACATGCTTGTTGTGTTGACCTGCTTGCTGTGTTGACGTGCTTGTTGTGTTGACGTGCTTGTTGTGTTGACACGCTTGCTGTGTTGACATGCTTGTGCTGACATGCTTTCTGTTTGACAAAGCTTGTTGTGTTTAACGTGCTTGCTGTGTTGACGTGCTTGCTGTGTTGACATGCTTACTGTGTAAACATGCTTGATGTGTTGACATGCTTGATGTGTTGACATGCTTGCTGTGTTGACGTGCTTGTTGTGTTGACATGCTTGCTCCGTTGACGTGCTTGATGTGTAGAGACATGCTTGCCGTGTTGACGTGCGTGTTGTGTTGACATGCTTGCTGTGTTGACATGCTTATTGTGCTGACATGCTTGCTGTGTTGACATGCTTGCTGTGTTGACGCGCTTGCTGTGTTGACATGCTTGCTGTGTTGACATGCTTGCTGTGTTGACATGCTTGATGTGTTGACATGCTTGCTGTGTTGACGTGCTTTCTGTGTTGACATGCTTGATGTGTTGACATGCTTGCTGTGTTGAGCGTGCTTTGATGTGTTGACATGCTTGCTGTGTTGACGTGCTTGCCGTGTTGACGTGCTTGCTGTGTTGACGTGCTTGCTGTGTTGACGTGCTTGCTATGCTGACGTGCTTTCAGTGCTGACGTGCTTGCTGTGTTGACGTGCTTCTGTGTTGACGTGCTTGTTGTGTTGATATGCTTGCTGTGCTGACGTGCATGCTGTGTTGACGTGTTTGTTGTTGAGTCCATCTGAAGGTGTGTAGTGACCCTTCATTGACTCTGAAGGTGTGTGGTTTACTCCGTCACGTCTGCTGAAGGTGTAATGGTGACCCTCAACAGTCGCAGAAGGTGTTGTTAACCCGTCACTGGTCTGCCTGAAGGTGTGTGGTGACCCTCACTGTCTGCTGAAGGTGTGTGGTGACCCGTTACTGTCTGCTGAAGGTGTGTGGTGACCCGTCACTGTCTGCTGAAGGTGTGTGGTGACCCGTCACTGTATGCTGAAGGTGTGTGGTGACCCGTCACTGTCTGCTTAAGGTGTGTAGTGACCCGTCACTGTCTGCTGAAGGTGTGTGGTGACCCTTCACTGTCTGATAGAGGTGTGTGGTGACCTGTCACTCTCTGCTGAAGGTGTGTGGTGACCCGCCACTATCTGGTGAAGGTGTGTGGTGACCCGTCACTCTCTGCTGAAGGTGTGTGGTGACCCGTCACTGTCTGCTGAAGGTGTGTGGTGACCTGTCACTATATGCTGAAGGTGTGTGGTGACCCGTCACTATCACCATATTGCCGTATTGTCTAAGGTCACCATATTACCTGTTATGTCACTATATTGCCTAAGGTCACCATATTGCCTGTATGGTCACTATATTATTTGTATTGTCTAAGGTCACCATATTGCCTGTAAGGTCACCATATTGTCTAAGGTCATCATATTGTCTTAGGTCACCATATTGCCTGTAAGGTCACCATATTACCTGTAAGGTCACCATATTGTCTGTAAGGTCACCATATTGCTTTTAAGGTAGCCATATTGCCTGTAAGGTCACCATATTGCTTGTAAGGTCACCATATTGCTTGTAAGGTCACCATATTGCTTGTAAGGTCACTACACTGTCAGTAAAATGAACCACGATGTCTGTATAGTAAACAATACAAGCTGAGCTGCCTTGTAAAGTGGACCACGTAGTAAGGTGGACCACTATGTAAGGTGGATCACTATGTAAGGTGGACCACTATGTAAGGTGGACCACTATGTAAGGTGGACCACTATGTAAGGTGGACCACTATGTAAGGTGGACCACTGTGTAAGATGGACCACTTTGTAAGGTGGACCACTATGTAAGGTGGACCACTAAGTAAGACACATACACTTGTTTTTATACACTCATTTGCGCCTTTCCGCAACGAAGTTATGGATTTACTCACGAGTTCATAACACGCAACAAACTACGCACATGACGCACACACACACACACACACACACACACACAACACACAAACACACACACACACACACACACACACCACCACACACATATATATAAATATATGCACACTAACTCACGGTTGTTTTAAATTATGTTTATCCTTTCAAAATAAAAATCGAAAACTTGGAAGCCAGAAAAAAAAATTCAGCTTCCTAAATGTCGGGTAAATCAAACCTTCATAATTTTCAATATTCTGGGTGAATAATCTTGGTTTTTCGTATTTTAAGACAAACCGATTATGAAAGTTATGAAAATATTACTAGTTTTAGAACACTTGTGGGTCCAGGTAAAGAAGACACCATTATTAATGATCTTATGCAAGATATAATTTAGGAGAGAATTTTTTTTTTAACACGTTTGTCTTATTCTGCAAATTTTTCACCTCTCTCACCTCCTCTAAGACTATAATAAAACATAGCCAACACACACACACCACACACACACACACACACACCAACACACACACAACACACTGGACAGTACGCTCTTTCAAGACAATTTTATTTTTGTAATGTTCTGTATATGTGGAATGTTAGTCAAAATGTAAAATTAATGTTGTGTTTGTAATGTGTTGAGATGTTTTAAAGGTAGCAAGTATGATACCTTGAATGTTGAGGCACACAATGGTATTTCTTCAGTCCTAATGTTATGCTACAAATAATACATAACGTTAATGTTTAAGTGATGGATTAAATCCTCTTAGCTGAATATTAATCAGTTCAATTATCCACCAGTCCATTATCCACCTGTCAAACCACCTGTTCATTATCCACCTGTCATTATCCACCTGTCAATTATCCACCACCTGTCATTATCCCACCTGTCATTATCCACCACCCCTGGACAGGTTCTCTCTCATGACACCATCCCTTAGAACGGGTTTCCCTCTCCAGGTTAACATCTCCCTGGACGGGTATCTCTGTCAGTATCCACCCCTTAACTGGTTTCATGGTCATATTACATCTCCCTGGACGGGTTTTACCTATTATTATCCGTCTCACTGGACTGGTTTTTTCCAGTCATGTTCCATCTCCTGGGCGGGTTTTCACTTTCATAATCCATCACCTGGACGAGTTTTTCGTGTCATGTTCAATCGCCCTGGACGGTTTGTCTGTCATCTTCCGTCGCCTGGACGGGTTTTTCTGTTTTTCCCCATCGTCCTGGTACAGAACAACGTCTAATTTTCCATCGCCTGGACGGGTTTTTCTTGCATTTTCTATATATGAACTGTTTTTCTGTCCTTTTTCTATGCAGTGGATGAGTTTTCCCCTGTCATTTTCTATTTTCATAGACAGATTTTTTTGTCAATACTCCCTCGCTTTGGACGGTTTTCTTGCAATATTCCATCTCGCCCTGTACGGGTTTCCCCCGGTTATTTTCCCATCACCCAGACAGGTTTCTCTCATTTTCCATAGACGCCCTGAAATTGTTTACCCTTCACATTCCATCGCCCAAGAAACGGGTTTCCCGACAATTTTTCATCGCCAGGACGGGTTTCCCTGTTTATAATTCTATCTCCCTGACGGGTTTCTGTCATAATTCCATCTCCTGGGACGGGTTTCTCTGGCATTATCACAACCCTGACGAGTATAACCTGTCATTATCCACCACCCTGAACGGTAATCCATGTCATTATCCACCACTCTGTCTAGTTATCCTTGACAATTTATCCACCACACTGGACGTATCCCTGTCATTATCCACCACACTGGAGGGGTATCCCTTCATAAGATCCACCACCCTGGACGGGTATCCTGTCATTATTCCCCACCCCTGGACGGCTAACCCTGTCATTATCCACCACCCGGACGGGTTTCGGTTCATTATCCCCCACCCTTGACGGGGTATACCGTCATTTAATCCACCACCCTGTACGGTATCCCTGTCATCCACCTCTGGACGGGTATCCCTATCATCATTACCCACCACCAGGACGGGTAGCCTGTCATATTCACCACCCTGGACGTGTATCCCTGTCATTAACACCACACTGGAGGGTATCCCTGTCACTTTATCCTCCACCATGATTGGTTTCTCTCCTCATATTCCATCTCCCCTGTTTCGTGTTTCTCTCTCAGCCTCCATCGCCCAGGACAGGTGTTTACCTGTCATATTCCGTCTCCATGGGACGGTTTCCGTTCATATTCAATCCCCTGAAAACCCCCAAAGGTTTCATGTCATATTCCATCGTCCCTGGATGGGTTTCCATTCTATACCATCTCTGGACGGGTTTCTCTCTCATACTCCATCTTCCTGTCGGGTTCTCTCTCCATTACCTCCTCTTCCTGGACGGGTTTCTCTCTCAAACTCCATCCTCCTGACGTTTCCTCCCTCTCATGCTCCATCTTTCCCTGACGGGTTTCTCTCATCATGCTCCAATCTTCCTGGACGGGAATATCCTCGTCATGCTCCATCTTCCTGGACGGGTTTCTCTCTCATACTCCATCTCCCTGGACGGGTTTCTCTCTCAGGCTCCTTCCTTCCTGGACGGGATTCTCCTCTCAATGCTCCATCTTCCTGGACGGGTTTTCTCTCTCATACTCCCCATCTTCCTGGACGGGTTTTCTCTCTCATACTCCACTCCGGACGGGTTTCTCTCTCATGCCCATCTTCCGACGGGTTTCTCTCGTCATAATACTCCATCTCCCTGGACGGGTTCCTCTCTCATACTACCATCTTTCCAGGGACGGTTTCCTCTCAAGCTGCCAGCTTCTGGACGGGTTTCTCTCTCATACTCCATCTTCCTTGGACGGGTTTCTCTCTCATACTCCATCTTCCTGGACGGGTTTCTCTCTCATTCTCCATCTTCCTGACGGGTTTCCTCTCTCATACTCCATCATTCCTGGACGGGTTTTCCTCTCTCATATGCACCATCTTCCCTGGACGGGTTTCTCGCTCATACTCCATCTTCCTGGACGGTTTCCCTCTCTTCTGCTCCATCTTCCTGGACGGGTTCTCTCTCATACGTCCAGTCTCGTCCTGACGGGTTTCTCTCTCATGCCGAGCTTCCTGGACGGGTTTCTCTCTCATGCTCATCGTCCTGACGGGTTTTGCTCTCCTTTGCATACTCATACGTTTTACCCCCTGGTTGGACATGGTTTCACTCACATGCCCATCTTCCTGGACGGGTTTCTCTCTCATGCTCCATCTCCCTGGACGGGTTCTCTCTCATACCCATCATCTGACGGTTTTCTCTCTCATGCCCCATCTTCCTGACGGGTTTCTCTCTCATATCTCCATCTCCTGACGGGTTTCTCTCTCATGCTCCATCTTCCAGGACGGGTTCTCTCTCATACTCCACTCCTGGACGGGTTCTCTCTCATGCTCCAACTTCCTGACGGTTTCTCCTCTCATGCTCCATCTTCCTGACGGGTTTCTCTCTCATACTCCACTTTCCCTCTGACGGGTTTCTCTCTCATGCTCCATCTTCCTGACGGTTTTCTCTCCTCATGCTCCATCTTCTGGACGGTTTCTCTCACTCATGCTTCCCATCTTCCTGGACGGGTTTTCTCTCGTCCATACTCCATCTTCCCCTGGACGGGTTGGTCCTTCTCTCATGCCCATTCTTCCTGACGGGGTTACTCTCTCATGCTCCATCCTTCCTGGCCGGGTTTCTCTCTCATTGCTCCACTTCCCGGACGGTTCTCTCTCATAACTCCATCTTCCTGGACGGGTTTCTCTCTCATGCTCCATCTTCCTGGACGGGTTTTCGCTCTCATGCTCCCTCTTCCTGGACGGGTTTCTCCGTCTCATGCTCCCATCTTCCTGGACGGGTTTCTCTCTCATACTCCCATCTCCTGACGGTTTTTTCTCTCCTCATCCCATCTTCCTGACGGGTTTTCTCTCTCATGCTCCATCGTCCTGGACGGGTTTCTCTCTCATGCTCGCAATCTTCCTGGACGGGTTTTCTCTCCTCTACTCCATCTTCCCTGGACGGGTTTCTCTCTGCGATGCTCCATCTTCCGACGGGGCGTTGAGAGGAATAATATGGTGGATATAACGCGGGAAAGGCAAATATCGTAATAACTTATTAATTTTTGGAGAGTTCTGGAAAAAACTTAATGTCTGATGTTATACTGGTAGATGGACACTACTGTAGTGTATACGGTAAGTCAGTACGGTTGGGGGTTTAAACTACTGGTAGAAGGGTTACAAAACTGTTGTGTCAGTACTGGGTAAAAGGTACATACTGGTAAAGGGTAATATGGTAGAAGGTAAAACAACTGGTTAGTGTCAGTTTTGGGTAGAAGGTCATTTACTGGTAAGATACACAACTGGTAGCATCACTACTGGTAGTGTCAGTACTGGTAGAAGGTGGACTACTGGTAGAAGGTGCACAACTGGTAGTGTCAGTACTGGTAAAAGGTACACTACTGGTCGAAGGTACACTATTGGGTAGAAGGTACACAACTGGTAGTGTTAGTACTGGTAGAAGGTACACTACTGGTAGAAGATACACAACTGGTAGCATCACTACTGGTAGTGTCAGTACTGGTAGAAGGTGGACTACTGGTAGAAGGTGCACAACTGGTAGTGTCACTGCTGGTAGAAGGGCCGCTACTAGTAGAAGGTACATTACTGGTAGAAGATACACAACTGGTAGCGTCACAACTCGTAGTGTCAGTATGGTAGAAGGTACAAAATTTGGTAGTGTCACTGCGGGTTTAGAAGGGTCGCTACTGGTGGAAGGTACATTACTTGTAGTGTCACTACTAGTAGTCTCATTTCTGATAATGTCATTACTGGTAAAAGGTATACTACTGGTAGTGTAGTTGGTTACATCTCCCAGCAGCAACAGCCTGGTTTTACAAAACCCTGATCAACCAAGGCCTGGTCAAGAACTGGGTTGCGGGGGCGTTGACCCCTTTTGGAACACCCTCCAGATTACTCCAGATATGGGAGTTATGGCAAATATGTAGTATAGTAGGGTAGTATGGTAGTAGTATAGCCTTCTTAAAACCATTACCGATTAAGCACTTAAATCGCCTTATTATGTATATTTTTTATTAACAAAAACGTTGTTCTTAACGATCAGGTTTCCCCGACACACTCGTCAAGGAGCCTGTGAACTTTCCTTCTCCAGACTGAATGGATACTCGGCTGTTTTCTCATTTATATACAACATGGACACTCTTACTATACTATTTGCCTTGTTTCTCTGCGTACTTGTAAAGTCTGCACATTGTCCTGTGTCGACTTAGTTTAGACTCGTATATATAAATTATTTGCCTTGTGGTGACAATATATTTCGCATGTGAGATGATGGACTTTGGCAGGTCTTGAGATGTTTACTTTATTGTGACTACATTGTTTATTACCTAGAACACTGTCAACTTAAGACGCTTCTTTCACGTCAGTCACAACTGGTTCTTAAGCAAGACTTTTTTTATCACTAATTATATTCAGGATGACCTTTATTAAAGACAAAATTCCTGTACACTTCTTCCTTTTACCTCACTAGTTTTGTCACATAGTCTTCATGATGTACATGTAAGATATTCTCTCACTTTTTTTTACTATTTGCAAAGATTGGTGTGTAATTAATCAGTTAGGTGATCACATTACAATTGAGTCTATCTAGGATCTATTGTCTGATTATCAGGGATCAATATTCTAAATGTTTGGAAGTTAAACTTTGCCTGTCTGGGCTGTCTGAAATCTAGATTCTAAATGACCTGTAGAAATAGAGTTAGAAACTGACTAAGAGTTGTTTGGCAGATAGTCTGGGAACTAGATATGAATTTTTATTCTTAATAAAGATGTCCTCACAAATTCCATTTTGTGTGTGTGTGACACACCAGCCGCTGGGTAATTCCCACGTCTTAGTAAGTTATCTATTGGAATGTAACTTATTAACTTTCTTAGCTACTGTACCCATAGTGTAATACTTGACAATGTCCTAATCGTCTTATTAAATAAAGTCCCACAGAAAAAGTTGACAGTTTACACTCCTTCACTCACGGAACACACTCTGAGTGACTCACTGAACACACTCTGAGTGACCTCACAGATCACACTCTGAGTGCCTCACGAACACCCTCTGCGTGACTCACGAACACCATCTCGATTGACTCACTGAACACACTCTGAAGTGACCACACAGAACACACTCAGAGTGACTCACGGGAACACACTCTGAGGTGAAGCCCACGGGAACACACCCTGAGTGGATAGAATATAAACGCACAACATATCCATATAAGGGAATGTCCAAGACAACTCAATTACATAGCATTGGATGCTGTTGGCTTTGTGGGTGTACCCAGATTTAATTAATATCAAATTGGCACCGAGTCACAACTATTTTCCACGAAAGAGGTACTGATTTCTCTACCGTGAAATTTTATATATTTTTAAGATAATTTCATTGTACTTGGTTAATAGAGATTAACTAGGAGCAATGATCTGCACTAATAAACGTTCTATAAGAAGGTTAATAATGAAATTACTTTCCTGATAAAAACTTTAAGACATTAGCACAAACCTAATTTAATAAAGGTTTCCATAAAAATAATATAAAGTTTAGAAGGAATCAGAGTGTTCTCAGAATGAAACACCACGAACCTACCGAATATATAATATTCATCTATGTCATCGGTTCTAAACCGCTAAATAATTTCCAGGGGAATATAAGAGAACCCATAGCAACATTAAAAGGACTGGCCCCACATGTTTGTATGCTCTTATTTCCATTTCCATAGGTGGGGGGTGACGCTCCCCGTATATCATAATGTGAAATTCCACTAAGAGCGAATAAGTAGATATCCTTCCAACATTATTATTCTTCCACCAGTAGTTATAATACCACCAGTAGTTATCCTTCCACCAATAGTTATCCTTCCACCAATAGTTATCCTTCCAACAGTAGTTATACTTCTGTCAGTAAACCATCCACCAGTAGCTATCCTTTCACAAGTAGTTATATTTCCACCAGCAGTTAATTAGTTAGATCAGCAGTTATCCTTCCAACATTAGTTATTCTTCAACCAGTAGTTATTCTTAGTTATTCTTCCACCAGTAGTCATCCTTCCACCGGCAGTTATCCTTAGATCAGTAGTTATCCTTCAAACATTATTATTCTTCAACCAGTAGTTATCCTTCCATTAGTAGTTAATTATCCACCAGTAGTTATCCTTCCATCAGTAGTTAATTATCCACCGGTAGTTAATTATCCACCAGTAGTTATCCTTCCATCAGTAGTTAATTATCCACCGGTAGTTAATTATTCACCAGTAGTTATCCTTCCATCAGTAGCTAATCATCCACCAGTAGCTATCCTTCCATCAGTAGTTAATCATCCACCAGTAGTTATCCTTCCATCAGTAGTTAATTATCCACCAGCAGTTATCCTTGCATCAGTAGTTACTCATCCACCTTTAGTTATCCTTCCTCCAGTCGTCATCCTTCCACCAGTAGTAATCATTCCACCAGTAATCATTCCACCAGTAATCATTCCACCAGTAATCATTCCACCAGTAAATCATTCAACCAGTAATTCAATCTACAAGTAAGCATTCCACCAGTTAGTTTATCATTCGCACCAGTAGATATCATTCCAGATAATTTAATCCTTTCCACATCAATTATTCCTTCACCAGCAAGTTAATCTTCACCAGTAGTTATCTTCCCACCCCCCAGCAGTTATACTTTCCACCATATTATACCTTCTTCCACCAGTAGTTATCCTTCCACAAGTAGTTATCCTTCCACCAGCAGTTATATTTCCTCCAGTAGTTATACTTCCACCAGTAGTTATCCTTCCAGTAGTTATCCTTCCACCAGTAGTTATCCTGCCACTGGTAGTTATCCTGCCACCAGTAGTTATCCTACCACCAGTAGTTCTATCCTCCACAAAAGTTATCCTTCCACCAGGCAATATACTTCCACCCAGTAGTTATCCTTCAACCAGTAGTTTATCCTTCTAGTAGTTACTCTTCCACCAGTAGTTATCCTTCCACCAGTAGTTTTCCTTCCAGCAGTTATACTTCCACCAGTAGTTATACTTCCACCAGTAGTTATCCTTGCACCTGCAGTTATCCTTCCATCAGTAGTTATCCTTCCACCAGTAGTTATCCTTCCACCAGTAGTCATCCTTCTAGTAGTTATCCTTCCACCAGTAGTTATCCTTACACCAGTAGTTATCCTTCCACCAGTAGTTTTCCTTCCAGCAGTTATACTTCAACCAGTAGTTATACTTCCACCAGTAGTTATCCTTGCACCTGCAGTTATCCTTCCACCAGTAGTTATCCTTCCACCAGTCGTTATCCTTCCACCAGTAGTTATCCTTCCTCCAGTAGCTATCCTTCCACCAGTAGTTATCCCTCCACCAGTAGTTATCCCTCCACCAGTAGTTATCCCTCCACCAGTAGTTATCCCTCCACCAGTAGTTATCCTTCCACCAGTAGTTTAATCCCTCCACCAGGTATTATCCCTCCACCAGTAGTTTATCCCTCCACCAGCATTATCCTTTTCACCAGTAATCCTTCCACCAGCAGTAATCCTTCCACCAGTAGTTATCCTTCTACCAGTAGTTATACTTCCACCAGTAATTAACCCTTCCCAAGAAGTTATCGCTTCCATCAATATTTTATCCTTTCCACTACAGTTATCCTTCCATAGTTTATCCCATCCATCAGTCGTTTATTCCTTCCAGTAGTTATCCTTCCACCAGTATTTAACCTCCCATCCAGTAGTTATCCTTCCATCCCGTCGTTATCCTTCCATTAGTTATCCTTCCACCATTAGTTTACCTCCCGCACCAGTAGTTTATCATTCCACATAGTTATCCTTCCACCAGTAGTTTTTTCCTCCCCCCAGTAGTTATCCCCCCACCGTAGTTATTTTTTCCCTCAGTGTTACCCTTCCCCAGTAGTTATCCCTTTCCCTCTAGTTTTTCCCCCCACCGTAGTTAATTTCCCCCAGTATTATTGTATTTTCCCCCCCCATAGTTATTTCATCGTAGTTTTTTACCCAAATTTCCTTCCAATGTTTTACCGAGTTTTCCCACCTAGTTATCCCTTCCCCTCAGTAGTTATTCCCCCCAAAAAATTTCCCTTATCGTTTTCCCTTCAGTAGTTATTTAAATAGTTATCTCCCCCCAGTGTTTTACCCGAGTTTCCCCCCCAAGTTTTCCCTTCATCATAGTTATTCCCCCTGTTTCCCCCCAGTAGTTACCTTCCCCCAAATATTATTCCCCCCAAAATAATCCTTCCCCTTTAGTAAAATTGGAAAGGAGAAAATTAAAAACAAGAATCTTGGTGGGGTTTGGTGCCATGAACTTGCCCATGGGACCCCCTTCAGTGAGGGGGGAGGGTCCGAACTTACCTAATGCGCACCACGTGGACGTTGAGGTCGGCAGCTGGTGCCAATGAACTCTTGCCTACTGGCACCACTGACAGTGAGGTCGGCGTGGTGCCATGAAACTTGCTAATGGGCACCACCTGACAGTTGAGGTCGGCAGCTGGTGCCATGAACCTTGCCTTACTGGGCACCAACTGACAGTGAGGTCGTCAGCGGGTGCATGTAACTTGCCTACTGGGCACCACCTGGCAGTGAAGGTCGGCAGCTGGTGCCATGAACTGTGCCTTACTGTGGCACACCTGACAGTGTGGTCGGCAGCTGCGTGCCATGGAACTTGCTACTGGGCACAACACCTGACAGTGAGGTCGGCAGCTGAGCTGGTGCATGACTTGCCTACTGGGCACCACTGTCAGTGAGGTCGGCAGCTGGTGCCATGAACTTGCCTATGGGCACACTGTCAGTGAGGTCGGCAGCTGGTGCCATGAACTTGCCTACTGGGCACCACCTGACAGTGAGGTCGGCAGCTGGTGCCATGAACTTGCCTACTGGGCACCACCTGACAGTGAGGTCGGCAGCTGGTGCCATGAACTTGCCTACTGGGCACCACCTGACAGTGAGGTCGGCAGCTGGTGCCATGAACTTGCCTACTGGGCACCACCTGACAGTGAGGTCGGCAGCTGGTGCCATGAACTTGCCTACTGGGCACCACCTGACAGTGAGGTCGGCAGCTGGTGCCATGAACTTACCTACTGGCACACCTGACAGTGAGGTCGGCAGCTGGTGCCATGAACTTACCTACTGGCACCACCTGACAGTGAGGTCGCAGTGGTGCCATGAACTTGCCTCTACTGGGCACTCCACCTGACTAGTGAGGTCGGCAGCTGGTGCATGAACTTGCCTTACTGGGAACCACCTGACAGTGAGGACGGCAGCTGGTCTGCCATGGAACTTTGCCTAATGGGCACCACTGTCAGTGAGGTCGGCAGCTGGTGCCATGAACTTGCCTACTGGGCACCACCTGACAGTGAGGTCGGCAGCTGGTGCCATGAACTTGCCTACTGGGCACCACCTGACAGTGAGGTCGGCAGGCTGGTGCCATGATACTTGCCTAATGGGCCACCACATGACAGTGAGGTCGGCAGCTGGTGCATGAACTTAACCTACTGGCCACCACATGACCAGTGAGGTCGGCAGGCTGGTGCCATGAACTTGCCTACTGGGCACCAACTGACAGTGAGGTCGGCAGCTGGTGCCATGAACTTGCCTACTGGGCACCACCTGACAGTGAGGTCGGCAGCTGGTGCCATGAACTTGCCTACTGGGCACCACCTGGACATGTGGTCGGGCAGTGGTGCCATGATCTTACTACTGGGCACCACCTGACAGTGAGGTCGGCAGCTGGTGCCATGAACTTACTACTGGCCACCACCTGACAGTGAGGTCGGCAGCTGGTGCCATGAACTTGCCTACTGGGCACCACCTGACAGTGAGGTCGGCAGCTGGTGCCATGAACTTGCTACTGGGCACCACTGACTGTGAGGTCGGCAGCTGGTGCCATGAACTTACCTAATGGGCACCAGCTGCAGTGAGGTCGGCAGCTGGTTGCCAATGAATTACCTATGGGCACCACTGACAGTGAGGTCGGCAGCTGGTGCCATGAACTTACCTACTGGGCACCACCTGACAGTGAGGTCGGCAGCTGGTGCCATGAACTTGCCTACTGGCACCACCTGACAGTGAGGTCGGCAGCTGGTGCCATGAACTTGCCTACTGGGCACCACCTGACAGTGAGGTCGGCCAGTGGTTGCCATGAACTGTTGCCTTACTGGGCACCACTGCATTGAGGTCGGCTGCTGGTGCCAGAACTTGCCTACTGGGCACCACCTGACAGTGAGGTCGGCAGCTGGTGCCATGAACTTGCCTACTGAGCACCACCTGACAGTGAGGTCGGCAGCTGGTGCCATGAATTGCCTATGGCCTCACCTGACAGTGAGGTCGGCAGCTGGTGCCATGAACTTGCCTACTGGGCACCACCTGACAGTGAGGTCGGCAGCTGGTGCCATGAACTTGCCTACTGGGCACCACCTGACAGTGAGGTCGGCAGCTGGTGCCATGAACTTGCCTACTGGGCACCACCTGACAGTGAGGTCGGCAGTGGTTGCCATGAACTTGCTACTGCCGCACCACCTGACAGTGAGGTCGGCAGCTGGTGCCTGAACTTGCCTATGGCTCCACCTGACGAGATGGTACGGCAGCTGGTTGCCATGAAACTTGTTTTAACCTACTGGGCACCACCTGACAGTGAGGTCGGCAGCTGGTGCCATGAACTTGCCTACTGGGCACCACCTGACAGTGAGGTCGGCAGCTGGTGCCATGAACTTGCCTACTGGGCACCACCTGACAGTGAGGTCGGCAGCTGGTGCCATGAACTTACCTACTGGGCACCACCTGACAGTGAGGTCGGGCCAGTGGTGCCTTGAACTTAATAATGGGCACCACTGACAGTGAGGGTGGCCGGTGGTGCCATGTGACTTGCCTACTGGGCACCACCTGACAGTGAGGTCGGCAGCTGGTGCCATGAACTTGCCTACTGGGCACCACCTGACAGTGAGGTCGGCAGTGGTGCATGAACTTGACCTACTGGGCACCTCCTGACAGTGAGTTCGGCAGCGGTGCCAGGAACTTGCCTATGGCACCACTGACAGTGAGGTCGCAGCTGGTGCCATGAATTGCTACTGAGCACCACACTGACAGGGGTCGGCAGTGGTGCCATGAACTTGCCGACTGGCCCCAACTGACTGTGAGGTCGGCAGCTGGTGCCATGAACTTGCCTACTGGGCACCACCTGACAGTGAGGTCGGCAGCTGGTGCCATGAACTTGCCTACTGGGCACCACCTGACAGTGAGGTCGGCAGCTGGTGCCATGAACTTGCCTACAGAGCACCCACCTGGACAGAGTGGTCGTGCTGTGGTGCCATGAACTTGCCTACTGGGCACCACCTGACAGTGAGGTCGGCAGCTGGTGCCATGAACTTGCCTACTGGGCACCACCTGACAGTTAGGTCGGCAAAGTGGTGCATGACTTACCTACTGGGCACCAAATGACAGTGGAGGTCGGCAGCTGGGTGCCTTGAACTTGCCTATGGGCACCACTGACAGTGAGGTCGGCAGCTGGTGCCATGAATTTGCCTACTGGCCCCCATCCTGACAGTGAGCTCGGAAGTGGTGCCATGAATCTTACTACTGGGCACCACTGACAGTGAGGTCGGCAGCTGGTGCCATGAACTTGCCTACTGGGCACCACCTGACAGTGAGGTCGGCAGCTGGTGCCATGAACTTGCCTACTGGGCACCACCTGACAGTGAGGTCGGCAGCTGGTGCCATGAACTTGCCTACTGGGCACCACCTGACAGTGAGGTCGGCAGCTGGTGCCATGAACTTGCCTACTGGGCACCACCTGACAGTGAGGTCGCAGTTGTGCATGAACATGCCTACAGGGGCACCACCTGACAGTGAGGTCGGCAGCTGGTGCCATGAACTTACCTACTGGGCACCACCTGACAGTGAGGTCGGCAGCTGGTGCCATGAACTTGCCTACTGGGCACCACCTGACAGTGAGGTCGGCAGCTTGTGCCATGAACTTACCTACTGGGCACCACCTGACAGTGAGGTCGGCAGCTGGTGCCATGAACTTGCCTACTGGGCACCACCTGACAGTGAGGTCGGCAGCTGGTGCCATGAACTGTTATGGGGACCACTGACAGTGAGGTCGGCAGCTGGTGCCATGAACTTACCTACTGGGCACCACCTGACAGTGAGGTCGGCAGCTGGTGCCATGAACTTACCTACGGAGCACAACCCTGGTCAGTGAGGTCGGCAGCTGGTGTATATTGAACTTACAACTGGGCACCACCTGGACAGTGAGGTCCGGAAGCTGGTGTAAAGTACTTACCTACTGGCCACCACTGAACCGTGAGGTCGGCAGCTTTGGTGCCTGAACTTACCTTCTGGGCACCACCTGACGTGAGGTCGGCAGTGGTGCCCATGAATTAAACTGACTGAGCCCAACCTGACTGTGAGGTCGGCAGCTGGTGTCATGAAACTTGCCTACTGTTCACCACCTGACAGTGATGTCGGCAGCTGGTGTCATGAATTACCTACTGGCACACCTGACCAGTGAGGTCGGCAGCTGGGGCCCATGAACTTGCTACTGGGCCCATGACACTTGAGTGGTCGGCAAGCTGGTGCCATGAACTTGCCTACTGGGCACCACCTGACAGTGAGGTCGGCAGCTGGTGCCATGAACTTGCCTACTGGGCACCACCTGACAGTGAGGTCGGCAGCTGGTGCCATGAACTTGCCTACTGGGCACCACCTGACAGTGAGGTCGGCAGCTGGTGCCATGAACTTGCCTACTGGGCACCACCTGACAGTGAGGTCGGCAGCTGGTGCCATGAAACTTGCTATGGGCACCACCTGACAGTGAGGGTCGGCCGGCAGCTGGTGCATGAACTTACCTATGGCACACCTGAAAAAAACCCAAATGCAGTGAGGTCGGCAGCTGGTGCCATGAACTTGCCTACTGGGCACCACCTGACAGTGAGGTCGGCAGCTGGTGCCATGAACTTGCCTACTGGGCACCACCTGACAGTGAGGTCGGCAGCTGGTGCCATGAACTTGCCTACTGGCTCCACTGACAGTGAGGTCGGCTGCTGGTGCATGAACTTACCTACTGGCACCACCTGAACAGTGAGGTCGGCAGCTGGTGCCATGAACTTGCCTACTGGGCACCACCTGACAGTGAGGTCGGCAGCTGGTGCCATGAACTTGCCTACTGGGCACCACCTGACAGTGAGGTCGGCAGCTGGTGCCATGAACTTACCTACTGGGCACCACCTGACAGTGAGGTCGGCAGCTGGTGCCATGAACTTACCTACTGGGCACCACCTGACAGGTTGTCGGAGCTGGTGCATGACTTACCTTACTGGGCACCCACCTGACAGTGAGGTCCGGCAGCTGGTGCCATGAACTTGCCTATGGGCAACTCCTGACAGTGGAGGTCGGCAGTGGTGCCATGAACTTGCCTCTGGGGGGGGACACACACCTGAACAGTGAGGTCGGCAGCTGGTGCCCATGACTTGCCTACTGAGCACCACCTGACAGTGAGGTCGGCAGCTGGTGCCATGAACTTGCCTACTGGCCACCACCTGACAGTGAGGTCGGCAGCTGGTGCCATGAACTTGCCTACTGGCCACCACCTGACAGTGAGGTCGCAGCTGGTGCATGAACTGCAACTGGGCACCACCTGACAGTGAGGTCGGCAGGATGTAGGTGCCATGAGCTTGTACTCGAGCACCACCTTGACGTGAGGTCGGCAGCTTGGTGCATGAACTTGACTACTGCGCACCCACTGACAGTGAGGTCGGAAGCTGGTGCATGAACTTTTGCCTACTGGGCACCACCTGACAGTGAGGTCGGCAGCTGGTGCCATGAACTTTCCTACTGGGCACCACCTGACAGTGAGGTCGGCAGCTGGTGCCATGACTTGCCTACGGGCTCACACTGACAGTGTAGGTCGGCAGCTGGTGCCATGAACTTGCCTACTGGGCACACTGACGGTGAGTCGGCAGCTAGGATGCAGAACTTACTAATGGGCAACCACCTGACAGTGTGGTCGGCAGCTCGGTTGCCATGAACTTAACCTACTGGGGGCACCACCTGACGTGAGTCGGCAGCTGGTGCCATGAAATTGCATACTGAGCACACTGAAGTGTGGTCGGCAGCTGGTGCCATGAACTTGCCTACTGGCACACCTGTCAGTGAGGTCGGCAAGATGGTGTGCCATGTGTTGCATATGGGCACCCCTGACTGTGAGGTCGGCAGCTGGTGCCATGACTTGCCTACTGGGCACCACCTGACTGTGAGGGTCGGCAGTGGTGCATGAACTTGCCTACTGGCACACCTGACTGTGAGGTCGGCTAGCTGGTGCCATGAATTGCCCTACTTGCGCACCCCTGACTTGAGGTCCGCAGCTGGCACATGAACTTGCCTACTGGGGCACACCTGACCGTGAGGTCGGCTGCTAGTGACCATGAACTTGCCTTATCTGGGCACCACCTGACAGTGAGGTCGGCAGCTGGTGCCATGAACTTACCTACTGGGCACCACCTGACAGTGAGGTCGGCAGCTGGTGCCATGAATGCCTACCCTCCGGCCACACCCTGACAGTGGGTCGGCTAGCTGGTGCCAGAACTTGGGCCTACTGGACCACCTGGACAGTGAGGTCGGCAGCTGGTGCCATGAACTTGCCTACTGGGCACCACCTGACAGTGAGGTCGGCAGCTGGTGCCATGAACTTGCCTACTGAGCACCACCTGACAGTGAGGTCGGCAGCTGGTGCCATGAATTGCTGCTGGGAACCCTGACAGTGAGGTCGGAAGCTGGTGCCATGAACGTACATATGGGCACACCTGACAGGGAGGTCGGAAGCTGGTAGCCCATGAATTGCCTACTGGCCACACTGACAGTGAGGTCGGGCAGCTGGTGCATGAACTTGCCTACTGGGCCACCACCTGACAGTGGGTCGGCAGCTGTGACCATGAACTTGCCTACTGGGCCACCACCTGACATTGAGGTCGCAGTGGTGCCATGAACTTGCCTACTGAGACCACCTTACAGTGAGGTCGGCTGCTGATTGCCATGAACTTGCTACTGACGCACTACCTGACAGTGAGGTCGGCAGCTGGTGAAATGAACTTGCTTACTGGGCACCACTGACAGTGAGGATCGGCAGCTGGGGTGCCATGAAACTTACCTACTGGGCACCACCTGACTTGAGGTCGGAGCTGGTGCCCATTAACTTGCCTTCTGGCGGCACCACCTGACAGTGAGGTTCGGCAGCTGGTGCCATGAACTTGCCTATGGGCACACTGACAGTGATTGTGTCGGCTGCTGGTACCATGAAGACTTACCTATGGGCACCACCTGGACAGTGGAGGTCGGCAGCAGGTGCCATGAACTTACATATGGGCACCACCTGACAGTGAGGTCGGCAGCTGGTGCCATGAACTTGCCTACTGGGCACCACCTGACAGTGAGGTCGGCAGCTGGTGCCATGAACTGCCTATGGCACCACCTGGACAGTGAGGTCGGTGCTGGTGCCATTCATGAATTGCCTATGGGCACACTGACAGGGAGGTCGGCAGATGTGCCATGACTTGCCATCTGGGCACCACCTGACAGTGAGGTCGGCAGCTGGTGCCATGAACTTGCCTACTGAGCACCACCTGACAGTGAGGTCGGCAGCTGGTGCCATGAACTTGCCTACTGGCACCACCTGACAGTGAGGTCGGCAGCTGGTGCCATGAACTTGCTACATGGGCACACCTGACAGTGAGGTCGGCAGGATGGTGCCATTGAACTTGCCTACTGGGCACACCTGACAGTGAGGTCGGCAGCTGGTTGCCATGAACTTGCCTCCTGAGCACCACTGACAGTAGAGGGCTGGGCAGCTGTGCCATATGAACTTGCCTACTGCGCACCACCTGACAGTGAGGTCGGCAGCTGGTGCCATGAACTTGCCTACTGGGCACCACCTGACAGTGAGGTCGGCAGCTGGTGCCATGAACTTGCCTACTGGGCACCACCTGACAGTGAGGTCGGCAGCTGGTGCCATGAACTTACCTACTGGGCACCACCTGACAGTGAGGTCGCAGCTGGTGCATGATCTTACCTACTGGGCACACTGACAGTGAGGTCGGCAGCTCAGCTGGTGCCATTGAACTTGCCTACTGGGCAACATGAAGTGAGGTCGGCAGCTGGTGCATGAACTTGGCTACTGGCACCACCTGACAGTGGAGGTCGCAGCTGGTGCTTGAATTGCCTACTGGCACCACCATCCTGACAGGGAGGTCGGCAAGCTGGTGCCTGAACTTGCTTAATGGGGCACCTCCTGACAGTGAGGTCGGCTGTTGGTGCCATGAAACTTGCATACTGAGCACCATGTCAGTGAGGTCGGCAGCATGGTGCCATGCAACTTGCCTACTGGCACACCTGACAGTGAGGTCGGCAGTGGTGCATGAACTTGCCCCTACTGGTCACCACCTGACCTGTGAGGTCGGCCTAGCTGGTGCTCATGAATTGCTACTGGGCACCACCTGACAGTGAGGTCGGCAGCTGGTGCCATGAACTTGCCTACTGAGCACCACCTGACAGTGAGGTCGGCAGCTGGTGCCATGAACTTGCCTACTGGCGCACCACCTGACAGTGTGGTCGGCAGTGGTGCCATGAACTTGCCTTGGGCACCACCTGACAGATGAGGTCGCAGCTGGTGCCATTGATCTACCTACTGGGCCCAAATGACCAGTGAGGTCGGAGCTGGTGCATGAACTTGCCTACTGGGCACCACCTCGACAGTGAGGGTCGGAATGCTGGTGCATGATATTGCCTACTGGGCACCACCTGACAGTGAGCTCGGCAGCTGGTGCCATGAACTTAACTACTGGGGCCTCACCACCTGACAGTTGAGGTCAGGGCAGCTGGTGCCATGAACTTGCCTGACTGGGCTCACCTGGTCAGTGAGGTCGGCAGTGGGTGCCAAGACTTGCCTTTGCGGCACCACCTGTCATAGTGGGTCGGCAGTGGTGCCATGAACTTGCCTACTGGGCACCACCTGACAGTGAGGTCGGCAGCTGGTGCCATGAACTTACCTACTGGGCACCACCTGACAGTGAGGTCGGCAGCTGGTCGCCATTGAACTTGCCCTACCAGGGCACCACTGACCAGTGAGGTCGGCAGTGGTGCCATGAATCTTCCTACTGGGCACCACCTGACAGTGAGGTTCGGAAGTGGTGCCATGAACTTGCCTATGGGCACATGACAGTGAAAGGGTCGGCAGCTGGGTGCCAGAACTGACCTACTGGGCACACCTGACGTGAGGGTCGGCAGCTGTGAGCATGATCTTGCCCTTACTGGGCACCACCTGACAGTGAGGTCGGCGTGGTGCCATGAACTTGCTTTACTGGGCACCACCTGACTGTGGGTCGGCAGCTGGTGCCCCATGAACTTACCTACTGGGCAACACTGACTGTGAGGTCGGCAGTTGGTGCCATTGAATTACCTACTGAGCACACCTGACTGTGTGGTCGGCAGCTGGTGTCATGAATTACCTATGGGCACACCTGACCAGTGAGGTCCGGACAGCAGCTGGTGTCATGGAACTTACCTACTGGCACCACCTGACAGTGAGGTCGGCAGCTGGTGCCATGAACTTACCTACTGGGCACCACCTGACAGTGAGGTCGGCAGCTGGTGCCATGAACTTACCTACTGAGCACCACCTGACAGTGAGGTCGGCAGCTGGTGTCATGAACTTACCTACGGTTCACACCTGACAGTGAGGTCGCCAGCTGGTGTCTGAAAAATAAACTTTATTTACTACTGGCACCCACTGCAGTGAGGGTCGGCAGATGGTTGCCATTACTTGCCTATGGGCACACCTGTACACTTGAGTCGGCAGCTGGTGCATGAACTTGCCTACTGGGACACCTGACAGTGAGTTCGGGCAGCTGTTGCATGACTTGCCTATGGGCCCACTGACAGTGAGGTCGGCAGCTGGTGCCATGAACTTGCTATGCGGCCACACCTGACTGTGAGGTCGGCAGCTGGTGCCATGAACTTGCCTACTGGGCACCACCTGACAGTGAGGTCGGCAGCTGGTGCCATGAACTTGCCTACTGGGCACCACCTGACAGTGAGGTCGGCAGCTGGTGCCATGAACTTACCTACTGGCACCACCTGACAGTGAGGTCGGCAGCTGGTGCCATGAACTTGCCTACTGGGCACCCACCTGACAGGGGGTCGGCAAGCTGGGAGTGCCATGAACTTGCCTATGGGCTCACCTGACAGTGAGGTCGGCAGCTGGTGTCATGAACTTACCTACTGGGCACCACCTGACAGTGAGGTCGGCAGCTGGTGTCATGAACTTACCTACTGGCCACCACCTGACAGTGAGGTCGGCAGCTGGTGCCATGAACTTGCCTACTGGGCACCACCTGACAGTGAGGTCGGCAGCTGGTGCCATGAACTTGCCTACTGATGCACACTGAACAGTTGAGGTCGGCAGCTGTTGCCATGACTTACCTAATGGGCACCACTGACAGTTAGGGTCGGCAGCTGGTGCCTTGTACTTCCTAATGGGGCACCACTGACTGGGTGGTCGGCAGTGGTGCCATGAACATTACCTACGCGGCACCACCTGGACAGTGTGGTTCGGCAGCTGGTGCCATGAACTTGCCTACTGGGCACACACTGACAGTGAGGTCGGAAGCTGGTGTGCCATGAACTTGCTACTGGGGCACCACCAGACAGATGAGGTCGGCGCTGGTGCCATGAACTTGCATACTGGGCAACCACCTGACAGTGAGGTCGGAGCTGGTGCTATGAACCTTGCCTACTGGGCACACCTGACAGTTGAGGGTCGGCAGTGTGCTTGAACTTGCCTACTGAGCACCACCTGACAGTGAGGTCGGCAGCTGGTGCCATGAACTTGCCTACTGGCCACCACCTGACAGTGAGGTCGGCAGCTGGTGCCATGAACTTGCCTACTGGGCACCACCTGACAGTGAGGTCGGAGTGGTGCCATTTGAACTTGCCTACTGGGCACCACCTGACAGTGAGGTCGGCAGCTGGTGCCATGAACTTGCCTACTGGGCACCACCTGACAGTGAGGTCGGCAGCTGGTGCCATGAACTTGCCTACTGGGCACCACCTGACAGTGAGGTCGGCAGCTGGTGCCATGAACTTGCCTACTGGGCACCACCTGACAGTGAGGTCGGCAGCTTGGTGCATGACTTACTATGGGCACCACCTGACAGTGAGGTCGGCAGCTGGTGCCATGAACTTACCTACTGGGCACCACCTGACAGTGAGGTCGGCAGCTGGTGCCATGAACTTGCCTACTGGGCACCACCTGACAGTGAGGTCGGGGCAGCTGGTCAATGAAACTTGCCTACTGGGCACCACCTGACGTGTGGTCGAGAGATGTTGCCATGAACTTGCTACTGGGCACACTGACATGAGGTCGGCAGCTGGTGCATGAACTGGCCTACTGGGCACCACTGACAGTGAGGTCGGCAGCTGGTGCCTGAATGCCTACTGTGCACACTGACAGTGAGGTCGGCAGCATGGTGCCATGAACTTGGCCTACTGGCCACCACCTGACTGTGAGGTCGGCAGTGGTTGCCATGATCTTGCCTACTGGGCACCACCACTGACTAGTGATGGTCGGCAGCTGGTGCCATGTACTTGCCCTATGGGCACACATGACGTGTGTTTCGGCAGTGGTGCATTGAACTTGCCATTGTGCAACCTGACAGTGAGGGGCGGCAGCTCGTGCCATGAACTTGCCCTAATGAAGCACCACCTGACAGTGAGGTCGGCAGCTGGTGCCATGACTTGCCTATGGGCCCACCTGACAGTGAGGTCGGCAGCTGGATGCCATTAACTTACTACTGGGCACCACCTGACAGTGAGGTCGGCAGCTGGTGCCATGAACTTGCCTACTGGGCACCACCTGACAGTGAGGTCGGCAGCTGGTGCCATGAACTTGCCTACTGGGCAACACCTGACAGTGAGGTCGGCAGCTGGTGCCATGAACTTACCTACTGGGCACCACCTGACAGTGAGGTCGGCAGCTGGTGCCATGAACTTGCCTCTGGGCACCACCTGACACGTGTAGGTTCGGCAGCTGTCCATGAACTTGCTACTGGTGACACCACCGGACATGTGAGGTGGCTGCTGGTGCCATGAATACTTGCCTACTGGGCACCTCCTGACAGTGAAGGTCGGCAGTGGTGCCATGAACTCTTGCCTACTGGGAACCCACCTGACAGTGAGGGCGGCAGCTGGTGCATGAACTTGCCTACAGGGCACACCTACAGTGAGGTCGGCTGCTGGTGCCTTTGAAAAGTTTACCTACTGTGCAACCACCTGACAGTGTGTCGGCAGCGCTGGTGCCATGAACTGCCTAATTGGCACCACTGACAGTGAGGGTCGGCTGTGGTGCTGAACTTACCTACTGGGCACCCCTGACAGTGAGGTCGGCCAGCTGGTGCCACATGAACTGGCCTACTGTCCTGGCACCACCTGACAGTGAGGTCGGCAGCTGGGTGCCATGAACTTGATTACTGGGCACCACCTGACAGTGAGGTCGGCAGCTGGTGCCATGAACTTACCTACTGGGCACCACCTGACAGTGAGGTCGGCAGCTGGTGCCATGAACTTACCTACTGAGCACCACCTGACAGTGAGGTCGGCCAGATGGTTGGTCGTCATGAACTTACCTACTGGGCACCACCTGACAGTGAGGTCGGCAGCTGGTGCCATGAACTTACCTACTGGCCACCACCTGACAGTGAGGTCGGCAGCTGGTGCCATGAACTTACCTATGGGCACACCTGACAGGGAGGTCGGCAGCTGGTTTGCATGAACTCACCACTGGGCACCACCTGTCAGTGAAGTCGGAAGCTTGGTGCCATGAACCTTGCTACTGGACACCTCCTGACGTGAGGTCGGGCAGCTGGTGCCATGGAACTTGCTACTGGCCACCACTGACTGTGAGGTCGGCAGCTGGTGCATTGATACTTGCCTTTTACTGGCCACCACTGACAGGTACGGAGGTCGGCAGCTGGCTGCAATGAACTTGCCTACTGGCCAACCACCTGACAGTGAGGGCGGCAAGCTGGTGCATGAAACTTGCCTTACTGAGCACCACCTGACAGTGAGGTCGGAGCTGGTTTTGCCATGAACTGCTACTGGGCACACCTGGACAGTGAGGTCGGCAGCTGGTGCATTGAACTTGGCCGACTGGGCACCACCTGACAGTGAGGTCGGCAGCTGGTGCCATGAACTTGCCTACTGGGCACCACCTGACAGTGAGGTCGGCAGCTGGTGCCATGAACTTGCCTACAGGGCACCACCTGACAGTGAGGTCGGCAGCTGGTGCCATGAACTTACCTACTGGGCACCACCTGACAGTGAGGTCGGCAGCTGGTGCCATGAACTTGCCTACTGGGCACCACCTGACAGTGAGGTCGGCAGCTGGTGCCATGAACTTACCTACTGGGCACCACCTGACAGTGAGGTCGGCAGCTGGTGCCATGAACTTACCTACTGGGCACCACCTGACAGTGAGGTCGGCAGCTGGTGCCATGAACTTGCCTACTGGCCACCACCTGACAGTGAGGTCGGCAGCTGGTGCCATGAACTTGCCTACTGGCACCACCTGACAGTGAGGTCGGCAGCTGGTGCCATGAACTTGCCTAACTGGCCTCACCTGACAGTGAGGTCCGGCGCTGGGCCATGAACTGACTACTGGCCACCACCTGACAGTGAGGTCGGCAGCTGGTGCCATGAACTTGCCTACTGAGCACCACCTGACAGTGAGGTCGGCAGCTGGTGCCATGAACTTGCCTACTGGGCACCACCTGACAGTGAGGTCGGCAGCTGGTGCCATGAACTTGCCTACTGGCTCCCCCTGACATGAGGTCGGCCAGCTTTGTGCCTCGAACTTGCCTAGGTGACCACCTGACAGTGAGGTCTGCAGCTGGGTGCCATGAACTTGCCTACAGGCACCACCAGCCCCCCCGTGTAGGTCCCCCCCCCCCGGCCAGTGGTGCCATGAATTACCTACTGTGACACCTGACAGTGAGGTCGGCAGTGGTGCCCATGGAACCTTGCCTACTGGCACCACCTGACAGTGAGGTCTGCAGTGGTTGCCTGAACTTACTACTGGGTCACACCTGACAGTTGAGGTCGGCAGCTCGGTGCCATGATCTTGCCTACTGGGCACCACCTGGACAGTGAGGTCGGCAGCTGGTGCCATGAACTTGCTACGGGGCCCACCTGAACAGTGAGGTCGGTCGCTGGTGTACCATGAACTTACCTACTGGGCACCACCTGACAGTGAGGTCGGCAGCTGGTGCCATGAACTTACCTACTGAGCACCACCTGACAGTGAGGTCGGCAGCTGGTGTCATGAACTTACCTACTGGGCACCCACTGACGTGAGGTCGGCAGTGGTGTCATGATCTACCTACTGGCAACCTGGACAGTGAGGTCGGCAGCTGGTGCCATGAACTTACTATGGGCACCACTGAAGTGAGGTCGGAAGATGGTGCCATGGAATTACTATGGGCTCCACATGTCTGTGAGGTCGGCAGCTGGTGCATGTTACTTGCCTTACTGGCCTCACCTGACAGTGAGGTCTCGGCCAAGCTGGTGCATGAACTTGCTACTGGCCACCACCTGACAGTGAGGTCGGGCAGTGGTTGCATGAACTTGCTATTGCACCACCTGACAGTGAGGGTCGGCAGTGGTGCCCTTGGACTTGCCTATGGCCACACCTGACAGTGAGGTCGGCTGCAGGTGCCATGTACTTGGCCTACTGAGCACCACCTGACAGTGAGGGTCGGCAGTGTTGCACATGAATTGCCTACTGGGCACCCACCTGACAGTGAGGTCGGCAGCTGGTGCCATGAACTTGATTACTGAGCACCACCTGACATTGAGGTCACGGCAGCTGGGTGCCATGAACTTGCCTACTGGGCACACCTGACAGTGAGGCGGAGGGGCCTGTGTTTTTTTGCCATGAACTTGCTCACTACTGGGCACCACCTGACAAGTGAGGTCGGCAGCCTGTGCAGTTACTTGCCTTCTGTGCACACTCCTGACAGTGAGGGTCCGGCGTGGTGCATGAACTTGCCTACTGAGGCACACCTGACAGTGAGGTCGGCAGCTGGTGCCATGAACTTGCTACTGGCACCACATGACAGTGAGGTCGGCTAGCTGGTTACCTATGAACTGCCTATGGGCCACCACCTGACAGTGAGGTCGCAGCCTGGTGCCATGATTTGCCTACTGGGCACCAACCTGACAGTGCGTGTCGGCAGGGCTGGTGCCATGAACTTGCCTACTGGGCACCACCTGACAGTGAGGTCGGCAGCTGGTGCCATGAACTTGCCTACTGGGCACCACCTGACAGTGAGGTCGGCAGCTGGTGCCATGAACTTGCCTACGGGGCACCACCTGACAGTGAGGTCGGCAGCTGGTGCCATGAACTTGCCTACTGGGCACCACCTGACAGTGAGGTCGGCAGCTGGTGCCATGAACTTGCCTACTGGGCACCACCTGACAGTGAGGTCGGCAGCTGGTGCCATGAACTTGCCTACTGGGCACCACCTGACAGTGAGGTCGGCAGCTGGTGCCATGAACTTGCCTACTGGGCACCACCTGACAGTGAGGTCAGGCAGCTGGTGCCATGAACTTGCTACTGGCACCACTGACAGTAGAGGTCGGCAGGCTGGATGCCATGAAACTTACCTACTGGGCACTACACCCTGACAGGGAAGGTCGGCAGCTGGTGCCATGATCCTTACCATACTGGGCACCACTGACAGTGAGGTCGGGCAGCTGGTGCTTGAACTTGCTACGGGCACCACCTGACAGTGAGGTCGGCAGCTGGTGCATGAATGAACTTAACTACTGGCCACCACCTGACAGTGAGGTGGCAGTGGTTGCTGCCATGTAACTTGCCTACTGGGCACCGCCTGACAGTGAGGTCTGCAGGATGGCCATGAACTTTCCTACGGGACCACGACCTGACAGTGAGGTCGGGCCAGCTGGTGCCATGAACTTGCCTACTGGCACACCTGACAGTGATGGTCGGCAGTGGTGGCCTGCAACTTACCTACTGAGCACCCCTGACAGTGAGGTCGGCAGTGGTGCCAGAACTTGCCTACTGGGCACCACCTGACAGTGAGTGTCCGAGCAGCTGGTGCCATTGTACTTGCCTACATGAGCACCACATGACAGTGAGGTCGGCAGTGTGCATGAACTTGCTACTGGGCACCACCGGCAGTGAGGTCGGCAGCTGGTGACATGAACTTGGCATACTGGCACCACCTGACAGTGTGGTCGGCAGCTGGTGCATGAATTACTACTGAGCACCACCTGACAGTGAGGTCGGCAGCTGGTGCCATGAACTTGCCTACTGGGCACCACCTGACAGTGAGGTCGGCAGCTGGTGCCATGAACTTGCCTACTGGGCACCACCTGACAGGAGGTCGGCGCTGGTGCAATGAACTTGCTACTGGGCACACCTGACATTGAGGTCGCGCAGTGGTGCATGAACTTACTACTGAGCACCCACCTGAACAGTGAGGTCGCAGATGGTGCCATGACTTGCCTACTGGGCACCACCTGACAGTGAGGTCGGCAGCTGGTGCCATGAACTTGCCTACTGGGCACCACCTGACAGTGAGGTCGGCTGCTGGTGCATGAACTTACATAACTGAGCACCACCTGGACTGGAGGTCGGTGCTGTGACTGGGACCACCTTGACAGTGAGGTCGGCAGTGGTGCCTTGAACTTACCTACTGCGCACCACGTGGACGTTGAGGTCGGCAGCTGGTGCCAATGAACTCTTGCCTACTGGCACCACTGACAGTGAGGTCGGCGTGGTGCCATGAAACTTGCTAATGGGCACCACCTGACAGTTGAGGTCGGCAGCTGGTGCCATGAACCTTGCCTTACTGGGCACCAACTGACAGTGAGGTCGTCAGCGGGTGCATGTAACTTGCCTACTGGGCACCACCTGGCAGTGAAGGTCGGCAGCTGGTGCCATGAACTGTGCCTTACTGTGGCACACCTGACAGTGTGGTCGGCAGCTGCGTGCCATGGAACTTGCTACTGGGCACAACACCTGACAGTGAGGTCGGCAGCTGAGCTGGTGCATGACTTGCCTACTGGGCACCACTGTCAGTGAGGTCGGCAGCTGGTGCCATGAACTTGCCTACTGGGCACCAACTGACAGTGAGGTCGGCAGCTGGTGCCATGAACTTGCCTACTGGGCACCACCTGACAGTGAGGTCGGCAGCTGGTGCCATGAACTTGCCTACTGGGCACCACCTGACAGTGAGGTCGGCAGCTGGTGCCATGAACTTGCCTACTGGGCACCACCTGACAGTGAGGTCGGCAGCTGGTGCCATGAACTTGCCTACTGGGCACCACCTGACAGTGAGGTCGGCAGCTGGTGCCATGAACTTGCCTACTGGGCACCACCTGACAGTGAGGTCGGCAGCTGGTGCCATGAACTTACCTACTGGCACCACCTGACAGTGAGGTCGGCAGCTGGTGCCATGAACTTACTACTTGGCACCACCTGACAGTGAGGTCGCAGTGGTGCCATGAACTTGCCTCTACTGGGCACTCCACCTGACTAGTGAGGTCGGCAGCTGGTGCATGAACTTGCCTTACTGGGAACCACCTGACAGTGAGGACGGCAGCTGGTCTGCCATGGAACTTTGCCTAATGGGCACCACTGTCAGTGAGGTCGGCAGCTGGTGCCATGAACTTGCCTACTGGGCACCACCTGACAGTGAGGTCGGCAGCTGGTGCCATGAACTTGCCTACTGGGCACCACCTGACAGTGAGGTCGGCAGCTGGTGCCATGATACTTGCCTAATGGGCCACCACATGACAGTGAGGTCGGCAGCTGGTGCATGAACTTAACCTACTGGCCACCACATGACCAGTGAGGTCGGCAGGCTGGTGCCATGAACTTGCCTACTGGGCACCAACTGACAGTGAGGTCGGCAGCTGGTGCCATGAACTTGCCTACTGGGCACCACCTGACAGTGAGGTCGGCAGCTGGTGCCATGAACTTGCCTACTGGGCACCACCTGGACATGTGGTCGGGCAGTGGTGCCATGATCTTACTACTGGGCACACCATGACAGTGAGGTCGGCAGCTGGTGCCATGAACTTACCTACTGGCCACCACCTGACAGTGAGGTCGGCAGCTGGTGCCATGAACTTGCCTACTGGGCACCACCTGACAGTGAGGTCGGCAGCTGGTGCCATGAACTTGCCTACTGGGCACCACCTGACAGTGAGGTCGGCAGCTGGTGCCATGAACTTACCTACTGGGCACCAGCTGCAGTGAGGTCGGCAGCTGGTTGCCAATGAATTACCTATGGGCACCACTGACAGTGAGGTCGGCAGCTGGTGCCATGAACTTACCTACTGGGCACCACCTGACAGTGAGGTCGGCAGCTGGTGCCATGAACTTGCCTACTGGCACCACCTGACAGTGAGGTCGGCAGCTGGTGCCATGAACTTGCCTACTGGGCACCACATGACAGTGAGGTCGGCCAGTGGTTGCCATGAACTGTTGCCTTACTGGGCACCACTGCATTGAGGTCGGCTGCTGGTGCCATGAACTTGCCTACTGGGCACCACCTGACAGTGAGGTCGGCAGCTGGTGCCATGAACTTGCCTACTGAGCACCACCTGACAGTGAGGTCGGCAAGCTGGTGCCATGAATTGCCTATGGCCTCACCTGACAGTGAGGTCGGCAGCTGGTGCCATGAACTTGCCTACTGGGCACCACCTGACAGTGAGGTCGGCAGCTGGTGCCATGAACTTGCCTACTGGGCACCACCTGACAGTGAGGTCGGCAGCTGGTGCCATGAACTTGCCTACTGGGCACCACCTGACAGTGAGGTCGGCAGTGGTTGCCATGAACTTGCTACTGCCGCACCACCTGACAGTGAGGTCGGCAGCTGGTGCCTGAACTTGCCTATGGCTCCACCTGACGAGATGGTACGGCAGCTGGTTGCCATGAAACTTGTTTTAACCTACTGGGCACCACCTGACAGTGAGGTCGGCAGCTGGTGCCATGAACTTGCC
Organism: Cherax quadricarinatus; assembly: GCF_026875155.1. Lineage (NCBI taxonomy): Eukaryota > Metazoa > Arthropoda > Malacostraca > Decapoda > Parastacidae > Cherax > Cherax quadricarinatus. Next base: position 5,231,454 of record NC_069405.1, read on the forward strand.
TACTGGGCACCACCTGACAGTGAGGTCGGCAGCTGGTGCCATGAACTTGCCTACTGGGCACCACCTGACAGTGAGGTCGGCAGCTGGTGCCATGAACTTACCTACTGGGCACCACCTGACAGTGAGGTCGGGCCAGTGGTGCCTTGAACTTAATAATGGGCACCACTGACAGTGAGGGTGGCCGGTGGTGCCATGTGACTTGCCTACTGGGCACCACCTGACAGTGAGGTCGGCAGCTGGTGCCATGAACTTGCCTACTGGGCACCACCTGACAGTGAGGTCGGCAGCTGGTGCCATGAACTTGACCTACTGGGCACCTCCTGACAGTGAGTTCGGCAGCGGTGCCAGGAACTTGCCTATGGCACCACTGACAGTGAGGTCGCAGCTGGTGCCATGAATTGCTACTGAGCACCACACTGACAGGGGTCGGCAGTGGTGCCATGAACTTGCCGACTGGCCCCAACTGACAGTGAGGTCGGCAGCTGGTGCCATGAACTTGCCTACTGGGCACCACCTGACAGTGAGGTCGGCAGCTGGTGCCATGAACTTGCCTACTGGGCACCACCTGACAGTGAGGTCGGCAGCTGGTGCCATGAATTGCCTACAGAGCACCCACCTGGACAGAGTGGTCGTGCTGTGGTGCCATGAACTTGCCTACTGGCCACCACCTGACAGTGAGGTCGGCAGCTGGTGCCATGAACTTGCCTACTGGGCACCACCTGACAGTTAGGTCGGCAGCTGGTGTCATGAACTTACCTACTGGGCACCAAATGACAGTGGAGGTCGGCAGCTGGGTGCCTTGAACTTGCCTATGGGCACCACTGACAGTGAGGTCGGCAGCTGGTGCCATGAATTTGCCTACTGGCCCCCATCCTGACAGTGAGCTCGGAAGTGGTGCCATGAATCTTACTACTGGGCACCACCTGACAGTGAGGTCGGCAGCTGGTGCCATGAACTTGCCTACTGGGCACCACCTGACAGTGAGGTCGGCAGCTGGTGCCATGAACTTGCCTACTGGGCACCACCTGACAGTGAGGTCGGCAGCTGGTGCCATGAACTTGCCTACTGGGCACCACCTGACAGTGAGGTCGGCAGCTGGTGCCATGAACTTGCCTACTGGGCACCACCTGACAGTGAGGTCGCAGTTGTGCATGAACATGCCTACAGGGGCACCACCTGACAGTGAGGTCGGCAGCTGGTGCCATGAACTTACCTACTGGGCACCACCTGACAGTGAGGTCGGCAGCTGGTGCCATGAACTTGCCTACTGGGCACCACCTGACAGTGAGGTCGGCAGCTTGTGCCATGAACTTACCTACTGGGCACCACCTGACAGTGAGGTCGGCAGCTGGTGCCATGAACTTGCCTACTGGGCACCACCTGACAGTGAGGTCGGCAGCTGGTGCCATGAACTGTTATGGGGACCACTGACAGTGAGGTCGGCAGCTGGTGCCATGAACTTACCTACTGGGCACCACCTGACAGTGAGGTCGGCAGCTGGTGCCATGAACTTACCTACGGAGCACAACCCTGGTCAGTGAGGTCGGCAGCTGGTGTATATTGAACTTACAACTGGGCACCACCTGGACAGTGAGGTCCGGAAGCTGGTGTAAAGTACTTACCTACTGGCCACCACTGAACCGTGAGGTCGGCAGCTTTGGTGCCTGAACTTACCTTCTGGGCACCACCTGACGTGAGGTCGGCAGTGGTGCCCATGAATTAAAAGCCCCAACCCAAAACCCCTACCCCCCCTCCAAATGGCATTGTACTCCCATTTCCACTACTCAATCCGACTATATAAATACCGTTCCCTGAATCCCTTCATAAATATTACCCTGCTCACACTCCAACAGATCGTCAGGTCCCAAGTATCATTCGCCTCCATTTCCACTCCTATCTAATACGCTCATGCACCGCTTGCTGGATGTCAAGCCCCTAGCCCACAAAACCTCCTTTACCCCCTCTTTCCAACCCTTTCGAGGACGACCCTACCTCCTTCCTTCCCCTATAGATTTATATGCTTTCCATGTCATTCTACTTTGATCCATTCTCTCTAAATGACCAAACCACCTCAACAACCCCTCTTCTGCCCTCTGACTAATGCTTTTATTAACTCCACCTTCTCTAATTTCCACACTCCGAATTTTCTTGCATAATATTTACACCACACATTGCCCTTAGACAGGACATCTCCACTGCCTCCAACCGTTCCTCGCTGCTGCATTTACCACCCAAGCTTCACATCCATATAAGAGTGTTGGTACTACTATACTTTCATACATTCCCTTCTTTGCCTCCATAGATAACGTTTTTTGACTCCACATATACCTCAACGCACCACTCACCTTTTTCCCTCATCAATTCTATGATTACCCTCATCCTTCATAAATCCATCCGCCGACACGTCAAACTCCCAAGTATCTGAAACATTCACTTCTTCCATACTCCTCCTCCCACAATTTGATATCCAATTTTTCTTTATTCTAAATCATTTGATACCCTCATCGCCTTACTCTTTTCTAGTTCACTTTCAACTTCCTACCTTCACACATTCTCAAACTATCCAATAACTTTGCAGTTTTTCTTTAGAATCTCCATAAGCACAGTATCTATCAGCAAAAAGTAACTGTGTCAATTCCATTTTGAATTTGATTCCCATAATTTAATCCCACCCCTCTCCCGACACCTAGCATTTACTTCTTTTACAACCCCATCTATAAATATATTAAACAACCATGGTGACATTACACATCCCTGTCTAAGACCTACTTTTACCGAGAAGTGTTCTCCTTCTCTTCTACACACCCTAACCTGAGCCTCACTATCCTCATAAAAACTCTTTACAGCATTTAGTAACTTACCACCTATTCCATATACTTGCAACATCTGCCACATTGCTCCTCTATCCACTCTATCATATGCCTTTTCTAAATCCATAAATGCAATAAAAACTTCCCTACCTTTATCTAAATACTGTTCACATATATGCTTCAATGTAAACACTTGATCTACACATCCCCTACCCACTCTGAAGCCTCCCTGCTCATCCGCATCCTACATTCTGTTTACCTCTAATTCTTTCAATTATAACCCTACCGTATACTTTCCTGGTATACTCAGTAAACTTATTCCTCTATAATTTTTACAATCTCTTTTGTCCCCTTTCCCTTTATATAAAGGGAATATACATGCTCTCCGCCAATCCCTAGGTACCTTCCCCTCTTTCATACATTTATTAAACAAAAGTACCAACCACTCCAACACTATATCCCCCCCTGCTTTTAACATTTCTGTCATGATCCCATCAGTTCCAGCTGCTTTACCCCTTTCATTCTACGTAATGCCTCACGTACCTCCACCACACTTACATTCTGCTCTTCTTCACTCCTAAAAGATGGTATACCTCCCTGGCCAGTGCATGAAATTTCCGCCTCCCTTTCTTCCTTAACATTTAAAAGTTCCTCAAAATATTCTCGCCATCTACCTAATACCTCCCTCTCCCCATCTACTAACTCCCCTACTCTGTTTTTAACTGAGAAATCCATACTTTCCCTAGGCTTTCTTAACTTGTTTAACTCACTCCAAAATTTTTTCTTATTTTCATTAAAATTTCTTGACAGTGCCTCTCCCACTCTTTCATCTGCTCTCCTTTTGCACTCTCTCACCACTCTCTTCACCTTTCTTTTACTCTCCATATACTCTGCTCTTCTTATAACACTTCTGCTTTGTAAAAAACCTCTCGTAAGCTACCTTTTTCTCTTTTATCACACCCTTTACTTCATCATTCCACCAATCACTCCTCTTTCTTCCTGCCCCCACCCACCTATAACCACAAACTTCTGCCCCACATTCTAATACTGCATTTTAAAACTATTCCAACCCTCTTCAACCCCCCCCCACTACTCATCTTTGCACTAGCCCACCTTTCTGCCAATAGTCGTTATATCTCGCCCGAACTTCCTCCTCCCTTAGTTTATACACTTTCACCTCCCTCTTACTTGTTGTTGCCACCTTCCCTTTTCCCATCTACCTCTTACTCTAACTGTAGCTACAACTAAATAATGATCCGATATATCAGTTGCCCCTCTATAAACATGTACATCCTGGAGCCTACCCCTCAACCTTTTATCCACCAATACATAATCTAACAAACTACTTTCATTACGTGCTACATCATACTTGTATATTTATTTATCCTCTTTTTTTATAAAATATGTATTACTTATTACCAAATTTCTTTCTACACATAGCTCAATTAAAGGCTCCCCATTTACATTTACCCTGGCACCCCAAATTTACCTACTACTCCCTCTATAACATTTTTACCCACTTTAGCATTGAAATCCCCAACCACCATTACTCTCACACTTGATTCAAAACTCCCCACGCATTCACTCAACATTTCCCAGAATCTCTCTCTCTCCTCTACACTTCTCTCTTCTCCAGGTGCATACACGCTTACTATAACCCACTTTTCACATCCAATCTTTATTTTACTCCACATAATCCTTGAATTTATACATTTGTAGTCCCTCTTTTCCTGCCATAGCTTATCCTTCAACATTATTGCTACTCCTTCTTTAGCTCTAACTCTATTTGAAACCCCTGACCTAATCCCATTTATTCCTCTCCATTGAAACTCTCCCACCCCCTTCAGCTTTGTTTCACTTAAAGCCAGGACATCCAGCTTCTTCTCATTCATAACATCCACAATCATCTCTTTCTTATCATTTGCACAACATCCACGCACATTCAGACTTCCCACTTTGACAATTTTCTTCTTCTTATTCTTTTTAGTAATCTTTACAGGAAAAGGGGTTACTAGCCCATTGTTCCCGGCATTTTAGTTGACTTTTACAACACGCATGGCTTACGGAGGAAAGATTCTTATTCCACTTCCCCATGGATATAAAAGGAAAAGTAATAAGACCAAGAACTATTAAGATAAAATCAAACAAAACTCAGATGAGTGTGTATAAATAAACGTGTACATGTATGTGTAGTGTGACCTAAGTGTAAGTAGAAGTAGCAAGACATGCCTGTAATCTTGCATATTTATGAGACAGACAAAAGACACCAGCAATCCTACCATCATGTAAAACAATTACAGGCTTTCATTTTACACTCACTTGGCTGGACGGTAGTACCTCCCTGGGTGGTTGCTGTCTACCAACCTACTACTATTACTATATATTATATATATATATAAATTATATATATATTATATATATAATATATATTGTTATTTAGTGAAGTCTATTGTGCACAGCCTTAAACAACAATGTTATACAAAAGCGCAGAATTGCTCCTTATGCCAGGGAGTTTCGTGTTGTTTCGGTTATGTTCGACCAGAGTCTGCAAACTGAACGTCTTGGTACGCCCGTCGTGGTCATCGATATAATATACAACATCTTGTTAAGTCCGTCGCGAACGTCGATATTTAATATGTTAGGTCTGCCGTGACTGTCGATATAACCCACTCAGCACCTGGACCAGATTCATGGAATGCTCTATTTATAAAGAAGTGCAAAGTACCACTAGCACGAGCCCTCAGTATTCTTTGGAGAAAGAGCTTAGATCTAGGTGAAATACCGGAGGCCTTAAAGAGTGCAGACATAGCTCCTTTGCACAAGGGAGGCATTGGAACACTAGCTAAAAATTACAGACCATTAGCCCTAACCTCTCACATCATAAAAATCTTCGAAAGAGTGATGAGACGGCAGGTTACAAATTTCAAATAAAATAAAA
>NC_069405.1:5237701-5302942 GCF_026875155.1 Cherax quadricarinatus
TTTCACTGATCGCTACTAGGCCTCTCTCTCCCTGCTCCATGAGCTTTGTCATACCTGTCTTAAAGCAAATGTAATGGTTCCCCTGCCTCAACTACCTCACTTTCCATACTGACAACTGTTGACTCATCTGAATCTTCAATTTCCAATTGTGACCCCTTGTTTCTGTGTCCCATCTCTGGAACATCCTGTCTCTGTCCACCTTATCTATTCCTCGCAATATCTTCTATGTCAATTTTATCATGTCTCCCTAACCTTCCTGTCCTCCAGTGTCGTCAGCCTGTTTCCCTAACCTTTCTTCGTAGGACATTACCCTTAGCTCTGGAACTAGCCTTGTTGCAAACCTTTGCACTTTCTCTATTTTCTTGACGTGCTTGACCAGGTGTGAGTTCCAAACTGGTCCTGCATACTCCAGTATGGGCGTGATGTACAAGGTGTAAAATGTCCTGAACGATTCCTTACTGAGGCATCGGTACGCTGTTCTTAGATTTGCCAGGCGCCCATATGCTGCAGCAGTTATCTGGTTGATGTGTGCTCCCGGAGACGTGCTCGGTATTATACTCACCCCAAGATCTTTCTCCTTGAGTGAGGTTTGCAGTCTCTGGCCACCTATCCTATACTCTGTCTGCGGTCTTCTTGCCCTTCCCCGATCTTCATGACTTTGCATTTGGCTGGGTTAAATTCAAGTAGCCAATTGCTGGACCACGTGTTCAGCCTGTCCAGGTCCCTTTGGAGTCCTGCCTAGTCCTCATCTGATTTAATTCTCCACATTAACTTCACATCATCTGCGAACAGGGACACTTCTGAGTCTATCCCTTCCGTCATGTCATTCACATATACCAAAAACAGCACTGGTCCTAGGACTGACCCCTGTGGGACCCCGCTCGTCACAGGCGCCCATTGTGATACCTCATCACGTACCATGACTGGTCGTTGCCTCCCTGTCAGGTATTCTCTGATCCATTGCAGTGCCCTTCCTGTTATACGCGCCTGATCCTCTAGCTTCTGCACAAATCTCTTGTGAGAAAATTTGTCGAAGGCCTTCTTGCAGTGCAAGAAAATGCAGTCAACCCACCCCTCTCTCTCGTGTTATACGTCATTTACATTGTCATAAAACTCCAGGAGGTTTGTGACACAGGATTTGCCTTTGTGTATTCACCTAATTGTACTCACCTAATTGTGGTTGCAGGGGTCGAGACTCAGCTCCTGGCCCCGCCTCTTCACTGATCGCTACTGGGTCCCCTCTGCTTCCTGAGCTATTGTCAACCTCTTCTTAAAATTATGCAATGTTCCTGCTCCACTACATCACACTTGCAAGGCTATTCCACAAGCTGCAACTCTATGACTGAATAATACTTCCTAACGTCCCTGCGACTCGTCTGAGTCATCAGCATCCGTTGGACCCCTTGTCCCCTTGTCCCCTTCTGTGAACTCCTGTCTCTGTCCACCTATGTCAGTTTCCCCGCAGTACTTGAATGTCGTTATAATGTCTCCCCTGACCCTTCTGTCCCTCCAGTGTCCGTCCAGTTCCGGATTTCCCCTTAACCTTTCCTCGTATACATTTCCTTGAGCTCTGGGACTAACTTGTTGCAAACCTTTGTACTCCTCTAACTTCTTGAAGTGCTTGCCAGGTGTGGTGTTCCAGACTGGTGCTGCATACTCCAGTATGGGCCTAACAAACACATTACAGTGTCTGAACGATTCCTTAATAAGTATCGAACCTATTCTCAGGTTTGCCAGGCGCCCGTATGCTGCAGCAGTATTTTGGTTGTGTTCCTCCGTGATGTCACGGTGTTATGGTCACCCCAAGGTCTTCATCCTGATGAGGTCTGTATCTTTGTTCACCTAGCCTATACTCTGTTCTTCTGCGTTCTTTCTTTGCCCCTTCTCCCAATCTTCATGACTTTGGCATTTTGCTGTGTTGAATTCGAGAAGCCAGTTTACTGGACCACATGTCCAGCCTGTCCAGGTCTCGTTGCAGTCCTTCCTCATACTCGTCCGATTAATTCTTCTCATCAACTTCAAACGTCATCTCGACAGTGAGACACTTCAAGAGTCAATTCCTTCCATCATGTCGTTCACATAAGATCCAAAATAGCACAGGACCCTAGAACTGACCCCTGTGGGACCCGCTCCGTAACAGGCGCCCACTGTGATACCTCTTCACGTACAAGATCGTTGCTGCCGCTCCCTGTCAGCGGTATTCCTTATCCATTGCAGTGCCCTCCCTTATACATGCGCCTTAACCAACAGCTTGTGCACTAATCACTGTGGGAACAGTGTTCAAAGCCTTCCTGCAGTCTAGGAAAACGCAATCTACCCACCACTCACACTCGTGTCTTACTTCTGTTACCTTGTCATAAAACTCCCAGGAGGATTGTGATACATAATTTGCCTATTCATGAACCCATGCGGGATTTTCATTGTATGGATCTTGTTCCTTTCCCAGGTGATAGACCACTTCTCCTCCCTGATAATCATTCTCCATGACTTTGCACACAATACATTCAGAGACACAGGGTCTGTAAGTTTAGGTGCCTCGTTTCGTTTTCCTTTTCCTTAAATATGGGGCTACATTAGGCTGTCCTTCCATTTCTCAAGGGTAGTGGGTGTGTGTGGGTGTGTGGTGTGTACTCAACCTAGTTGTACCACCTAGTTGAGTGCTGCGGGGGTCGAGTCCGAGCTCCTGGCCCCGCCATCTTCACTGATCCGAGCTAGCTAGGTCACTCTCCTGAGCCGTGAGCTTATCCATACCTCCTGCTAAAGCTATGTTATGGATCCTGCCTCGCACTACATCGCGCTTCTCAAACTATTCCACTTACTGACTACTCTGTGGCTGAAGAAATACTTCCTAACAACCCGTGATTCCATCCTGTGTCTTCAGCTTCCAACGTGTGTCCCCTTGTTACTGTTGGGGTCAATTCCTGGAACATCCTGTCTTTGACCACCTTTACAATTTCCTCTCAGTATTTTGTATGTCGTTATCAGTCCCCCCTATCTCGTTCTGTCCTCCAGAGATCGTCCATTATGACATTTCCCTAAAACCTCACCTCTTAGTGACCTACCTCTTGCTCCTGGGACTAGTCATTGAAGCAAAACCTTTGCCACTTTCTCTAGTTTCTTCACGTGCTTGGCTAGTGTGGGTTCCAAACGGTGCCGCACTCCAATAAGGGCCTAACGTACGACGGTTTCAGGGTCCTGAATGATTTCCTATTTAAGATGTCGGAATTCTGTTCTGAGTTTGCTAGGGGCTCCCATAATGCTGCAGCAGTTATTGGTTGATGTTGGCGCATCAGGAGACGGGCCTGGTGTTATAACTCACCCCCAAGATCTTTTCCTTATATTAGGTTTATAGGTCTCTGACAACCCCCCTAAGACTGTACTCCGTCTGCGGCCTTCTTGCCCTACCCCCCAATCTTCATGACTTTGCACTTGTGGATAGAACTCCAGGAGGCCAATTGCTGGACCATGTCAGCACCTGTCCATATCCCTTAAAAGTTTCTGCCTGGTCTTCGATCGAGTGAATTCTTCCTCATCAACTTCACGTCATCTGCAAACCGAGGTACACCTCAGCAGTCTATTTCCTTCCGTCCCATGTCCGTTCACAAATACCAGAAACAGCCTGGTCCCTAGGACTGACCCCTGCGGATCCCCGCAGGTCACAGGAGGCCCACTCACTCTGACACCTCGCCCAGCTTACCATGACCCGCTGCTGTCTTCCTTACAAGTATTACCCCTGATCCATTGTAGTGCCTTCCCTGTTATCCTGCTTGGTCCCACCCAGTTTTTGCACCAATCTCTTGTGGGACTGTGTCAAACGCTTCTGCAGTCTCCAAGAAATGCAATCTCACCCAAAGCCCTCTCTCTCTTGTCTTACTGCTGTCAACCATTCATAGAACTCCATAGGTTTGTGACAACAGGATTTCCCGTCCGCTGAAACCATGTTGGCTGCTGTTGAATGAGATCGTACCTTTCTAGGTGTTCCACCACCACTCTTCTCCTGAAAATCTTCTCACATGATTTTGCATACTATACATTGTCAGTGACACTGGTCTGTAGTTTAATGCTTCATGTCTGTCTCCTTTTTTAAAGATTTGGGAACCAGCATTTGCTGTCCTTCCATGCCTCAGGCAATCTCCTGTTTTCGAAGATGTATTGAAAATTGTTGTTATGGGTACACATAGCGCCTCTGCTGCCCTCTCTCAATACCCATGGGAGATGTTATCTGCCCCATTGCCTTTGAGGTATCTAGCGTCACCACAGAAGCCTCTCACTTCTTCCTCGGTTGTGTGCACTGTGTCCAGCACTTGGTGGTGTGCCCCACCTCTCCGTCATTCTGGAGTCCCATCTTCTCCTCTGAGTACACTTCTTTTGAATCTCTGTTGAGTTCATCATATATTCACGTCATTTCTTGTTGTCCTCTCCCCCTACCTTCTTAGGCCTGATTACCTGGGTCCTTGACTGTTGTTTTCCTCCTGATGTGGTCTGTACAACAGTTTCGGTCAGATTTGGCTTTCGCTGCTATGTCCATTTTCATTATTTCTTTGGCCTCCTTCTTTATCTGTGCATATTCGTTTCTGGCTCTACGACTGTTCCTCCTTATTCTCCTGGGACCTTTGGCCTTCTATATTTCTCCATTCCCTAGCACACTTGGTTTTTGCCTCCCTGGGGCACCTTTGGGTAAACATGGGCTCACCTGGCTTTTTCAATATTCCTGTTACCCTTGGTACAAACCTCTCCTCTAGCCTCCTTGCATTTTGTTGCTACTTATTCCGTCATCTCATTAAGCTGGCTTCCCTGCCAGTACTCTTCTGTCCACTAACCCCGTTCAGGTAGTTCCTCATTCCCCTGTGTAGTCCCCCTTTCTTGTAGTTTGGCTTCATTCGTCCCTGGCCATCCTCTTCTTTCTCCCTCGCCTTGTAGCCTCTACTGTTTATTCGAAGCTTAAAACCACATGGTCCACTGGCCCCAGGGTCTTTCATATGTGAATGTCCTCGATATCAGCACTACTCTAGGTGAATAACTAGTCCAGCCTGCTATGTTTCATCCTCTCCTCTCTCTCTTGTAGTGCCCTTACGTGTGGCACATGAAGTTTTTCAGTACCGACACCTCCTCATATCTAGCCCTCCATGATCTTGGCCCCCATGTGGTCCAAGGTTTCTCCCCAATCGATTCCCTTATGGTTAAAAGTCACCCATGATCGGAGCTTTGCCCTGCATGCATGACTCTTCTGGGCCACTCTAACCAGTGTGTCAACCCATCGCTCTAATGCTTCTCGTCGTACTCTTGGCTTTGTCCTCCTGACTGTTCTGTGGTGGTTATACTTCACGCTATTTAAACCACCTTGAACCTCCGAGAGGAAGTGTTCCCGCTATGTATCACTTTCTTCTCCGCTGTCTCCTCTCTTCCAGGCACATCAAAATTCCATTCAGCGATTTTTGATCAGCAAAGCCACTCCTCACCTCCCCCTTTTACCGCTCTGACTTTCCACAGGATTTGGTATCCGTTGGAAAGATGGCAACTTGTTATCATACCTGTAAGCTGGGTATCTGTGAGAGCTATGATGTCCGGTGATGCTTCTTTGACTCTTTCATGCCACTCCTCCCACTTAAATTGTTATTCCCATCAGCGTTCTGTGTACATACCTTCATGTTCCTTTCCAACACTGTGGTTTGGGGTCCTGTTAGGGTGGGTGACCTGTTGGCACTATCTGTGGAATTCTATAGCTTCGGTGTTGGGTGGAGGATGTGGGTATGAATTGTAGTGTTGTTTGGGATGGTGTATGTTGTCTGGTTCGAAATCGTTGTGTGTGTGCTGGCCCTTGCTGCCTCTGTTCTGCACTGACTACCTCTGCAGTTCCATCCTTGTCTCTTTTTCCTATCTCCTTTCTCTTTTTTTCCTCTTCCCTCAGCGCGTCGATCTGATTTGTTCTGTCTCTATCTATGAACACCCTCATGTACGTCTTCCGAGTATTTCAATCGTGGTTTCTCTTGGAGGATCCTGTTCCGCACTGTATTTCCGTCTGAGAATCAGCCTTGATTGGTCGTTTCCCTCCCCCTCGAGTACCCCCCTAATTCTCTTGAAAATTTTACAATCTCGTCCATCTTTCACCAATTTCCTGGGTGGGTAGGGGACTTGCTCCTTTCTTTCTTCCTGCTGCCTTTCAGTGTGTGTCCTTTCTCTCTTCTCCTGAAGCCCAGGATAAACACTGATTTTGCCCTTTCTTCCCCCATTGCTACACCCTCTGTGACTCTGGATCCTGCCTGTATGTGTCAGTTTCTCCCTTGATTATTCCAGTAGGCTCTTGAAAGCCATGGTTTGTGCCCAGCATTCGACCTATCACCCTCTCCATCTGCAACAAGCTAGTTACTTTCCCTTTCACTCCTTGGACCTCCTTGGCAGGCAGATATGACCTTAGCCTAATTCATATTTCTTCCTCCTGTTCGGCTCAACAGCTTTTCATAAGCTGTGTCTTCTCTGGGTCACTGCCCTTTAACTCGCTTAGCCTATTTATCTCAAACTTTCTAGGACCCTTATCTGGCTACTGCCAGTTTCGACATGTGCCTCCCAATTCTTTGTCTCCCTTCACCAACCTCTTTCCAATTTTCACTTAGAGCTCTTTCTCCCATTTTTTCAGAAAGCTCTCCTAATTTATTCTCTCCACTCTTTGTACCATCCTTTTCCCACTGCTCCTCCATCCCACCTCCTCCCTACCAGAACCATTCTCATCTGATCCTTGTTCCTGCGAGTCCCCACCATTTTTTTTTTTTTTTTTTTCTTGTGAGGAGAAGAGAGAAGGGAAAGGTATAAGGAGAGAGAGAGGGGAAGAGGAGAAGGGAAAGGGGGAGAGAAGAGTGTGAGAGGGGGAATAGAGAGAGTAGGGAAGGGAAGAGAAGGGGGAAGTGAGAAGGATAAAAGGCGAAGAAGATGGAGAAGAGAGAGAGAGCGAGATGAGAGAGCGAGAGAGCGAGAGAGAGAGAGAGAGATAGAGAGAGAGAGAGAGAGAGAGAGAGAGAAGTAGAGATAGAGAGAGAGAGAGAGAGAGAGAGAAGGGAAGGTCAGAGAGGGGATAGTGAGAAGGAAAAAGGGGAAGAGAGTGAGAGTGAGATAGAGAGGGGGAATAGAGGTCTAGTGAAGTGTAGGAGAGGGGGAGAGTTAGAAGAGAAAATGGGGAAGAGAGGAGCAAGAGAGAGAGAGGGAAGGAGGGAGAGATGGAGAGAGAGGAGAGAGGAAGAGAGGGAGGGAGAGTGAGATAGAGAGGGGAGAGAGAGTGAAGTGAATAGTAGAGAGGGGGAGAGTTAGAAGGGTAAAATGGGGAAGAGAGAGAGCAAGAGAGAGAGCAGAGAAGAGAGAGAGAGAGAGAAGAGAGAGAGAAGAGAGAGAGAGGGTAGAGAGGGAGAGAAGAGACGTAAGCTGGCTCAGCTGATGCGTCACTATTACAAAGCTGGAAGTCCACACTGATCTTAACTCAGGGGTAAACAATTGTGAATTTCTGTCATCCGCAAAGGTCCCACAGACTGAGCAGAGTTCAAAACACTACTACCTTAGGGAATCTAACAACACAATTCCTTCCTCCTGACCACCACAGAGGAGAAACAAATCCTCTTTCCCAGCACGTGGGAAGCCTTGGATCAGTTAAAACTCCTACACCTGGACTCTCTGCTTCATCACACTGCCATCTACTTGACAGTGCACATACATCTCTGATCCTACACCTGTCATCATCACCTGCCGAAACTATTCTAGAATCTGGTAGTTGTGCTTATCGACAGCAAGGTTCTGAGCCAGGAGTTTCTCCACCATAGAACGGTGCAGTTAGTGAACAGGGAACCATCACTGCACCTGATCACCTATCTGCGCCGAAGTACTAACGGCATGGACACATCTGTCCAGAAACTGGTAGAGGGCGGGGTAGAGGACGTGGCGGAGGACGGTGGAGGAGGAAGACATCAACAGCCGTTCACCCTCCACCTAAGCACAGTTCCAGCCGCAGAATCTTAGGACAAATCTCGAAACACAGAGTTGCAAACAACTCCTAGTCCACCTCCTCCAGGCACCTAGGCTGTGCTTCTCGGCTGTCACCGGAAGGGGCACCTGCACAACAACTGCCATGCGAGATACCAGGAGTAATAACTGCTACAAAAAAGGACATAAGGAGGACCAGTGTCGGAAGAAAAAGGACTTGACAGACAGCCACCTGTTTAGAGACCTGTTCTCCATAACAAACCCAGCAGATCTCTGAATTGGTAAACACTCTCACACGTCACCCACTTAGCTACTCCTATCCCAGCCCAGCAGGTGGATAGGGCCTATACAAGACACAGACCTACATCCCTGCAGCTGCCTCAGTACCCTACCATCTCTCAAGGGCAGCACCTTACATTCCCTTCATACCCACCACCTCAAGCTACCACTTCATCATGAGGGAGCCAGTCTAAACAGCATTCCTGTCGGCCAACCATAGAGGTTTCATTACTAATGTTGGAGAGCTCACACATAGCTTTGTGGTGGCAAGTAAGGTGTGAGATTAAAGGATAAAGAATCTAACAAAGAGTAGTAAGATCCACAGTTCAATTTGCTGATGACATTGTTCTTTTGGAGATTATGAATAGAAGTTGCAGGGAGGGGGGATTACTAAAAGAAGGAAAAATAAGATGAGCATAGGAAAAGAGTCAGAGGAAGTGGATACCAAAAAATGGGAAATGAAAGATTGGATACCATATTAGAGTGAGGATAGGAAGAAGTGAATGTGTTCATATATTTAGGAGTGACTGTCAGCAAATGGGTACTATGAAAGGAAGCCCCACCAACTACACCTGTCGAACTCAGAACCACCAATACAAGAACACTCCTTCCACGAACATACGCAATATCATGGACCAAGAGTTAACCTTGACTCCATTCTCAGACTTCACTCCTACATAAACGACTAGAGAGGTTATAGCCATTGTTACCGCCCATGAGACGACTATACTAAGCTCCAAAGGCTTCCACCACACACACTAAATACACTTTACAAGGCCCTCATACGGCCACGTTTTCCAAAAAAAATTTAATTTTATAAAAAATAAACAAACCCCCTTCTTAATCTCTTTCTCTAGCTAGCAAAGACTAACGTCCCTGAAACTGCAGCAAATACAAAATCGTGCATGTGGTGGGTGCTGGGTTTAGTGTGAGATGACTTTGTTTACAAGCAAGTCTCCGCACATCGGGACAGGCCCCCCGGGCGCTGACGTGTACTGGAAAGAGCTCAGTGGGCAGGCAGAATGACCGATGAGAAACCCACAAAGACTCATGGACAACCTACTCGAATAAACAATTAGACTTCCAAAGTACGCTCTAAACCTCTTGATAAGTAAGTATTGATTATCATATATTAGTAGCATAAGTGTAGAGAAGCCCTTAAGATAACCAAAAAAGTCAGACAGAGCGAGTTATTTCCATTGGGGTCCTTTTAATAACTTATTATTACACTATAAAGGACATAATATCTTAATTCTAATATAAAGGGATATTACTAAGAATAAGGAAAAAAAGTTATATACATTTAACATTTGTTATCTTAAAAAAAATCGTTTCTCCTCCCATTCTGTCAGCTACATTCATGAAGAGATATTTTGCTCTCTTCTTCAACTGGTTCATCCTAAGAATGGCTTGACATAATGCAGGCAATCTGTTCCATGCACAAAAAAAGGTGTTTGAAACCTGTACTGACGTGTGGGTACTACAAAGTTGTTCTCCTTCACCTCTCTATTACTAAAGATTGCCTTGACAAAAATAGCAGCTCATCATTTGATTGTGAGCAATTTTAAAAACTTGCTTCAACATCCGCAAATCCAACTCTTGTAAATCATCCATGCCTACATGTTCTCTTGGACACAGGTCCACCATGAATCTTACCATTTTGTTACTGGGTGATTTGCGGTTCTTTCTTTCAGTTTTTTTGTCAGGCAGAGTCTCATTGAAGAGCAAGCGTAAGGATAGAAGCGTGCTACCTGTAGAGAAACATTCATCTGTTCCCGATCAGTTCGCCTGTCATGCCATGGTCAAAGGTGATTCCTCAGATATTTTTACTGAGGAAACTGAAGTAATGATTCCCCATAACAACGGGGGACAAAAGAAGATTGCAAAAATTTATAGGGGATAAGTCCTGTAGTGTATACCTGTAAAGTGTATGGTAGAGTTATTTATTGAAAGAATTTTAGAGTAAGACGGAGATAGGATAGCATATTGAACAAGGAGGCAATAAGAAAGGTAGGGGAGTGTGTATCCTAGGTGTTTACATGAAACCAAAAGTACGGTGAACAGTATTTAGATAAGACTTAAATAGGTCTTGGTGGCATTTATGGATTGGAAAAGCGTATGACAGGGTGGATAGGGGGGCAAAGTTGCAGATGTTGCAGGTTATGGTATAGAGGAGGTTACTGAAAGCAGTGAAGAGTTTTTTTTTAAGAGGATAGTGAGGCTTAAGTTAGAATAAGTTGGAAAGAGGGGAAATTATTTCCCAGTAAAAGTAGGCCTAAGACAGGATTAAGTGATGTCACCGTGGTTGTTTTAATATATTTATAGATGGGTGTTGTAAGAGAAGTAAATGCGAGGGTCTTGGCAAGCAGGCGTGAAATTAAAAAGATAAAGAATCCACACATAAAGTGGGATTTAAGCACAGTTGCTCTTATGCTGATGTCACTGAGCTCATGGGAGATTCTGAAGAGAGTTGCAGAGACTGTGGGATAATTTGTAGGGGTCAGCAAAAGAAGAAAAGTAAAAGTGAATACAGGAAAGAGTAAGGTTATGAGGATAACAAAAAGATAGTGAAGACAGATTGGATATCAGATTGGAGGAGAGAGTTATGGAGGAGTGTGAATGTATTCAATATTTGGAGTGGACTGTCAGCGATGGGTCTATGAAAGATGAGGAGAATCATAGAATGATGAGGAAAAGGTGAGTGGTGCACCTTAGGAGTCAGAGGAGACAAAGAAACTTTGTCCTTGGAGGCAAAGAGGGAATGTATGAAGTATAGTTTTACCAACGCTCTTAATGGTGGAAGCATGGGTGATGATTGTTGCAGAGAGGAAAGGCTGGAGCATTGGAGATGTCATGTCTGAGCAATGTGTTGTGTGTGAAATAATGCAGAGAATTCGTAGTTTGGAAGTTAGGAGGAGGTGCGAGATACCAAAACTGTTTGGCCAGAGGGCCTGAGAAGGGTTGTTGAATGGTTCTGGACATGTAGAGAGAATGTAGCGAAACAGAAAACTATCAGATGTATCAGTCCTGTAGTGGAAGGAAGGCGGGTAGGTGTCGGACCTAGTAAATTTGAGGGAGTGGTAAAGGAGGTTTTGTGTGCGAGGGGCTTGGACATTCAGCAGGCATGCGTGAGCGTGTTTTGATAGGAGTGAAATCGAGACATATGGTTTTTGAATACTTGACTAGCTGTTGTAGTGTGAGCAAGGTAACCACAATGAAGGGGTTCAGGAAACCGTGCAGCCGGACTTGAGTCCTGGAGAATGGGAAGTAACAGGTGTCTGCACTCTGAAGGATGGATAGTTAATGTTGCAGTGTTAAAACTGTAGTGTAAAGCACCCTTCTGGCAAGACAGTGATGAGTGAATGATGGTGAAAGTTTTCTTTTTTCCGGGCCACCGTGCCTTGTGGGAATCGGCCAGGTGATAATAAAAATAATATTAAAATTATTTACCTTCTCAGTTTTTTTGTGCCAAAGAGTATAGCTTCCGTTTTCCCGAGATTAACGCTAGTTTTGTTGTCTACTAAACCATTTGCTGCATGACTCCAGTTCTAATGTTTAACATAGAATATCATGTGGTCTTCACCTGACACTGAACAGAGCACTATCATAGCCATACAGTAGCAGATTGCATTTGACACTGGATATGCATACATTTCACATAACATAAGAATAATAAGGAACCCAGAATACTACCTTGGGAAACTCTACATGTTATCGTCCAGGGTTCTAAATTCCTGTTTTGTTGATTTTGACAGTTTTTGTTTTCTAAGCTTAAGATAGACTTAAACCATCTATGAACCAAATGCCGATAGCTGAAGTTCTTACAAAGTATATTGCGGTTGACAGTATCGAAGGTCTTTTTGTAAGTTAGGTTACCATTATTATGATGTTCCCTATCGACATTTCCAGTTCTCATGAAATTCATCAAATTAATTAAGGGAGGATTACATCCATCACCACTACTACCACACATCACCACTACTACCAACCATGCACCACCACTACTATTTACTTCTACAGGTTAGAGACTATTGCAACTACTATGTTTATTTCTTTGAT
Source organism: Cherax quadricarinatus (assembly GCF_026875155.1). NCBI lineage: Eukaryota > Metazoa > Arthropoda > Malacostraca > Decapoda > Parastacidae > Cherax > Cherax quadricarinatus. The sequence continues at coordinate 5,250,002 of NC_069405.1, forward strand.
TTATTAACTAATGTAAATATTACTTCTAACGTGTTCCGTCACGGTAATGTGCCTATTTTATCAAAATCACTCACTATACACACTAATAACCCCATTTAACAATACAAACTGGGAAAGGTAGGTACATATACTGGCCAAAAATTAATTAAAGGCCTTCCACTGACGAAGCATCAGATTAGAAGTCAGACCAAAAAGGAATTCTCTTGTAATCTCAGGAGAACTAATTATATCCTACAATACACCTGGCACATTAAGTCTGAAGTCCAGTCAGACAGTGAATATCAGTTGTCATTGTTGGAAACAGGTGAATACAGCTACATAACAACTGTCTCAAAAAGTGTCGCAGGAGAATCAGTATTTTAAATTTTTACCAATTACATTCTATAAAAAAAATAAATGTGGACTAATGTAAGGCAAAAAAATCAAACAATTACCCTAAGACAGATTTACTCCACAAATCAGGGTAAAGTAAGTACGCATATAAGTAAGACTAATTACATCAACTGTATGAAAATTTAAAAATGGAAAATCAAGTGAAGGTCAAACAACTGTGAACTGTTTTCTGATCATAAGAGACAATTGTCAAGTTATTTCACGAAAACTAATTATCCAATAATAAAAATGGCATGTAAAATTCTCACAACCTAAAATCAAAGCAAAGATTTCCAGTGAGGACAAATCATTAGTAGCAAAAGTTTTAAATCAGACCGGAAGAGTCATTCTCCAGTTACTAATAGATGCCATCATATAGTGACTGTGCAATGTGATGTCAGTCAGATTCGATTTAAACAAGATGAGGACAAATCTGATTCATAAGAACATGTTGAAATGAGGAACACTGGCCGCAGTCACTGACCCTATACTAGACAGGTCCATCCAAGTCACTAACACAAATATCTATCTAACCCATTTTTCAATGATTGGTCTCGAGCAACATCAAGGTAAAATAATGTAGTAAGAGTAAATAAACTTGTATCACTTGGAAGAGTAAAAGTGACAAAATGACCAATTAATTAAATAGTCCTTGTAACATTGTCCATTTGACCTGCAGGAAATGAAATGTTCCGTGTAACATTGTCCATTGACCTGCCCAGGTAATGAATATAGTCCGTGTAAGCATTTTCCATAGACGCGGCCAGGTAAATGAAATAGTCCGTGTTTGATATTGTCCATTTACCTGCCAGGTAATGAAATAGTCCGTGTAATAATATTGTCCCATTGACCTTCCTATGTGAAATGATATAGTCGCGTTAAACATTGTCCATTGACCTGCCGAGGTAATGACGATAGTCCTAGTAACATTGACCATCGACCTACGCCCATGTAATGAAATAGGTCCGTGTAATATTGTACCGATTGACCTGCCAGGTAATGGTAATAGACCGTGTAAAACGATTGTCCATTGACCCTGCCATGATAGATAAAAAAGTAGTCCGTGTAAACTTTTCCCATTGACCATCCATGTAATAAAATAGTCCGTGTAAACATTGTTCATTGACATGCCTGGTTAATGAAATAGTCCTGTAACATTGTCCCATTGAGCCTTCCAGGTTGAATGAAAAAGTCCGTGTAATATAGTTCGCCATTGACCTCCAGAAATAAAATAGTCCGTTTTGTACCATTGTCCATTGACCAGCCTTCAGGTAATGAAATATGTCCTTGGTAAACATGTCCATTGACCAGCAGGTAATCAAAATAGGACCTGTGCAACATTGTGCCAGTTGACCAACCAGGTAAATCAAATAACTGTGGCACATATGACCAATACTAGGTACGAGCACTGAAATAGTACCGATAATCACGCCCCAGACACAGTGCTTCCAGCGTTAAAAGATATTCCAGCTAATAAATATAATGACAAACCCACTAAAAAAACGAAAAATAATGGAGAAGAATTTTTTTATTAAGAAAATTTTGTGAAAATAAGGAAGCGCTTCCCTCGTAAAATTTTAAAAACCCACTAAATCTTGAGAAATATTTTTCAAGCATTTTTATATTATTTATTAATTTGGTTTTAAGAAAATTACGAAGTTTAACCAGCCATACTGGTCGAAATTAGTTGAAAAAAAAAGAACTTCCAATTAATATATAACTAAGTATTTAGGGTTGGAAGTCGAATCAGCATAGGCCATTCTCAAGTTTATTAAAAGTTGGGGAACAAATTAGATAAAATTAGCAAATTTAAAAATTTACATCAGCTCAAAGTTAATCGTCCAAGTATATCTTTTCATAAAGTAAAACAACGGTCAAAGTTTCAAGTCTATCATAAAAGAAATTCACCAGTGCTTGATTTTTTTTTCACAATACCAAACTTTTTTAAAAGCTTTTTTTAAAACCATTTCATAAAATATTCAACGTTACAGGCACACATCATACAGCAGCGACGTAAATAATAAATTTTGGATACACACTGTATAAACATAGTGATATCAGTTTATCTCTTTATGATAAAGATAACAACAGTGAGAAACTTTGTAACTGTTGTTATTGGTTGTGACCTTTATCATTTTGTAACAAGCGGGTCGTGGGATCCTGTGTATTAATAGTATGTATAACAGTTTGATCTTTCGATTATCTCTGTATTTTGTAATCTTGTGTGATCTTTCTATGTAAACATCAGTGTTATATTTCTGTTACTGTGAACACCATATGATATTTCAGTGGTTATAAATCACTGTTGAATTACTGTTATGTTACTGTGTACACTAGACCCTGAATCTGAGTATCTTGTTGGTTATTGGGTATAACAGACGTGACATTTGTCATTTGTAGGAGTTGCTGGTTAATATCAATTGTGATCTGGTCGTATCTAGTGGGTTTACAGTGAATAACAATGTGATAGTATGTGTGATGATATAGATAAAAATATAAAAAAAGATTAAATGAAATATAATATGAATATATATATATATAATATTAAATAGTAATACATATATATATATAATATATGCAAAAAACCCACTCTGAGAAAGAAAAAAATATATATATATATAGTAAATATATATATATATAAATAAAAATATATAAAAATTATATATATATATATTATAAATATATAATATTGATATATATCATAATTTAAATATATATATATAAATATATAATATATCTAAATAAAATATATATATATATAATCATAGTATATATATATATTAAAGTAGTTATGTTGGAGTGTGGATGGGTGGGTGCCACACACACCACAACACACTACCACACACACCACACACACACACACACAACACGACACATCCTACACACACAGCACTACGATCACAAATCACACACCCAACACACACAACTACAGCACACACAACACGACACATCCACATCAGAACCCAATCGCCCACCATTATCACACAATACCACATAATAACCCTATCCAAACCCCCTCTCAAAAACCCACACACACCCAAACAACAACCAACTCTATTCCACACACCCACAAACAAACAACACATACCCTACACATAAACACCCCTATCACCACCCATCCCACCCGCCCCCTCCCCCCCCGGTGCATCCCCCCCCTGTTCCCAACTCCCTATTGAAACCCTAGGAATCATTTCGCAATAGATCCGCTCCCAATACGGCCAATAAAATCCATCAAGGTTGATGCAAAACATATACATAAATCATTGGACACAAGAACCGCACACAGCTGAGCTGTCATAGAACAGAAACACTGGTCGCTATAACCCTCAAATCTGGAAAACTACCAATAGGCAATAAACAGAATGTCAATAAGGAACAGTTTTGAATGATAGTAGCAGCGATTAACAAACTATTTGTGTCCACTAGAACCCTCAAGGTTGTGAGCCAGCAGTGAAAGCATGCACTAGGTCACTGTACCCCAAAGTTAGTGCCATCAGTGAGACAGAATACACTGACCCCTAGTAACAGCAAAATATTGAAAACTGTGTATTATAAACACTCTCAAACCACAGTATATTTAAACACAGAGAATAGATTATATATATAATTCACACCATGGCCTATTCACCAAGTCAGGGGTGGTCGCGAAAAAGGAAAACATTCAACCATCATTCACTCCGTACACTGTTCATGGGCCAGAAGGGTGGCTTAACACTACAGTTTTTAAAACTGCAGAACATCGACACCGCTCCTTCAGACTGCAGGCACTGTACTTCAAATCTCCAGGACTCAATTCCGGCCGCCGGTTTCCCTGAATCCCTTCATAAATGTTACTATGGGCTCACTACTCCAACAGCAACGGTCAGAGTGAACATCAAATGGTTACAATACCGACAGGTTGTTAGGTAATGACACATTATGCAACAGTTAGACAAACTTTATTCCTGAAACAGTTTCGCCTACGCACAGTAGGCCTCTTCAGTCGAATACATAAAGAAGGGCAGGAACAGTAGAGATGTTAATACAATGTAATCAGTCCATCCCCCTTAATCGTAGAATTTGAGTGTCAGTCCCCTCAGCCTGGAGAAGTTCATGTTCAGTCATGTCCCTCTTAGATCCAACACATCACCACAGTTTGATAAGCTGTCCAAGTGTTTTCGTACCAAGATGCCACTGTGTTGCAGTGTCTGACAAATAGAACAATCTCGAAAATGGTATAACCATACCGAACAGGTTGTTAGTAAGACACATATTCAAACAGTTAGACAACTTTAGGTTCCGAAACTGTTTCGCCTACACAGTAGGCTTCTTCTGTCGAATACTGAAAGTAAGGCAGAACAGTAAGATGTGATTACGATGTAATCAGTCCATCATCCTGACTATGGAACTGAACTTCTCCAGGCAGATGGACTGACAACCTCAAATTCACCTACGACCTTCAAGGGTGATGGACTGATTACATCCGTCTTCACATCTCTTCTGTTCCTGCCTACTTCGTATTCGACTGAAGAAGCCTACTGTTGTAGGCGAAAACGTTCGGAATAAAGTTTGTCTAACTGTGTTGCTATGTGTCTTAACCAACAACACTGTTGCGGTAATTGTAATACCATTTTGAATGTTTCCTCATTGTAACACTGCAACACATGGGCATCTTGGTACAGAAAACACCTTGGAACAAGCTTTCAGTGAGAAGTGTTGGATCTAAGAGGGAACATGACCTCTCAGTGCTACATCTCACTCTACTACTACTACTCATGCAGTGCAAGAAAATGGGCAGTCAACCCACCCCTCTCTCTTGTGTTATACGTCATTTACATGTCATAATACTCCAGGAGTTTGTACACAGGATTTGCCTTTGTGTACTCACCTAATTGTACTCACCTAATTGTGGTTGCAGTGGTCGAGACTCAGCTCCTGGCCCCGCCTCTTCCACTGATCGCTACTGGGTCCCCTCTGCTTCCTGAGCTATTGTCAACCTCTTCTTAAAATTATGCAATGTTCCTGCTCCACTACATCACACTTGCAAGGCTATTCCACAAGCTGCAACTCTATGACTGAATAATACTTCCTAACGTCCCTGCGACTCGTCTGAGTCATCAGCATCCGTTGGACCCCTTGTCCCCTTGTCCCCTTCTGTGAACTCCTGTCTCTGTCCACCTATGTCAGTTTCCCCGCAGTACTTGAATGTCGTTATAATGTCTCCCCTGACCCTTCTGTCCCTCCAGTGTCCGTCCAGTTCCGGATTTCCCCTTAACCTTTCCTCGTATACATTTCCTTGAGCTCTGGGACTAACTTGTTGCAAACCTTTGTACTCCTCTAACTTCTTGAAGTGCTTGCCAGGTGTGGTGTTCCAGACTGGTGCTGCATACTCCAGTATGGGCCTAACAAACACATTACAGTGTCTGAACGATTCCTTAATAAGTATCGAACCTATTCTCAGGTTTGCCAGGCGCCCGTATGCTGCAGCAGTATTTTGGTTGTGTTCCTCCGTGATGTCACGGTGTTATGGTCACCCCAAGGTCTTCATCCTGATGAGGTCTGTATCTTTGTTCACCTAGCCTATACTCTGTTCTTCTGCGTTCTTTCTTTGCCCCTTCTCCCAATCTTCATGACTTTGGCATTTTGCTGTGTTGAATTCGAGAAGCCAGTTTACTGGACCACATGTCCAGCCTGTCCAGGTCTCGTTGCAGTCCTTCCTCATACTCGTCCGATTAATTCTTCTCATCAACTTCAAACGTCATCTCGACAGTGAGACACTTCAAGAGTCAATTCCTTCCATCATGTCGTTCACATAAGATCCAAAATAGCACAGGACCCTAGAACTGACCCCTGTGGGACCCGCTCCGTAACAGGCGCCCACTGTGATACCTCTTCACGTACAAGATCGTTGCTGCCGCTCCCTGTCAGCGGTATTCCTTATCCATTGCAGTGCCCTCCCTTATACATGCGCCTTAACCAACAGCTTGTGCACTAATCACTGTGGGAACAGTGTTCAAAGCCTTCCTGCAGTCTAGGAAAACGCAATCTACCCACCACTCACACTCGTGTCTTACTTCTGTTACCTTGTCATAAAACTCCCAGGAGGATTGTGATACATAATTTGCCTATTCATGAACCCATGCGGGATTTTCATTGTATGGATCTTGTTCCTTTCCCAGGTGATAGACCACTTCTCCTCCCTGATAATCATTCTCCATGACTTTGCACACAATACATTCAGAGACACAGGGTCTGTAAGTTTAGGTGCCTCGTTTCGTTTTCCTTTTCCTTAAATATGGGGCTACATTAGGCTGTCCTTCCATTTCTCAAGGGTAGTGGGTGTGTGTGGGTGTGTGGTGTGTACTCAACCTAGTTGTACCACCTAGTTGAGTGCTGCGGGGGTCGAGTCCGAGCTCCTGGCCCCGCCATCTTCACTGATCCGAGCTAGCTAGGTCACTCTCCTGAGCCGTGAGCTTATCCATACCTCCTGCTAAAGCTATGTTATGGATCCTGCCTCGCACTACATCGCGCTTCTCAAACTATTCCACTTACTGACTACTCTGTGGCTGAAGAAATACTTCCTAACAACCCGTGATTCCATCCTGTGTCTTCAGCTTCCAACGTGTGTCCCCTTGTTACTGTTGGGGTCAATTCCTGGAACATCCTGTCTTTGACCACCTTTACAATTTCCTCTCAGTATTTTGTATGTCGTTATCAGTCCCCCCTATCTCGTTCTGTCCTCCAGAGATCGTCCATTATGACATTTCCCTAAAACCTCACCTCTTAGTGACCTACCTCTTGCTCCTGGGACTAGTCATTGAAGCAAAACCTTTGCCACTTTCTCTAGTTTCTTCACGTGCTTGGCTAGTGTGGGTTCCAAACGGTGCCGCACTCCAATAAGGGCCTAACGTACGACGGTTTCAGGGTCCTGAATGATTTCCTATTTAAGATGTCGGAATTCTGTTCTGAGTTTGCTAGGGGCTCCCATAATGCTGCAGCAGTTATTGGTTGATGTTGGCGCATCAGGAGACGGGCCTGGTGTTATAACTCACCCCCAAGATCTTTTCCTTATATTAGGTTTATAGGTCTCTGACAACCCCCCTAAGACTGTACTCCGTCTGCGGCCTTCTTGCCCTACCCCCCAATCTTCATGACTTTGCACTTGTGGATAGAACTCCAGGAGGCCAATTGCTGGACCATGTCAGCACCTGTCCATATCCCTTAAAAGTTTCTGCCTGGTCTTCGATCGAGTGAATTCTTCCTCATCAACTTCACGTCATCTGCAAACCGAGGTACACCTCAGCAGTCTATTTCCTTCCGTCCCATGTCCGTTCACAAATACCAGAAACAGCCTGGTCCCTAGGACTGACCCCTGCGGATCCCCGCAGGTCACAGGAGGCCCACTCACTCTGACACCTCGCCCAGCTTACCATGACCCGCTGCTGTCTTCCTTACAAGTATTACCCCTGATCCATTGTAGTGCCTTCCCTGTTATCCTGCTTGGTCCCACCCAGTTTTTGCACCAATCTCTTGTGGGACTGTGTCAAACGCTTCTGCAGTCTCCAAGAAATGCAATCTCACCCAAAGCCCTCTCTCTCTTGTCTTACTGCTGTCAACCATTCATAGAACTCCATAGGTTTGTGACAACAGGATTTCCCGTCCGCTGAAACCATGTTGGCTGCTGTTGAATGAGATCGTACCTTTCTAGGTGTTCCACCACCACTCTTCTCCTGAAAATCTTCTCACATGATTTTGCATACTATACATTGTCAGTGACACTGGTCTGTAGTTTAATGCTTCATGTCTGTCTCCTTTTTTAAAGATTTGGGAACCAGCATTTGCTGTCCTTCCATGCCTCAGGCAATCTCCTGTTTTCGAAGATGTATTGAAAATTGTTGTTATGGGTACACATAGCGCCTCTGCTGCCCTCTCTCAATACCCATGGGAGATGTTATCTGCCCCATTGCCTTTGAGGTATCTAGCGTCACCACAGAAGCCTCTCACTTCTTCCTCGGTTGTGTGCACTGTGTCCAGCACTTGGTGGTGTGCCCCACCTCTCCGTCATTCTGGAGTCCCATCTTCTCCTCTGAGTACACTTCTTTTGAATCTCTGTTGAGTTCATCATATATTCACGTCATTTCTTGTTGTCCTCTCCCCCTACCTTCTTAGGCCTGATTACCTGGGTCCTTGACTGTTGTTTTCCTCCTGATGTGGTCTGTACAACAGTTTCGGTCAGATTTGGCTTTCGCTGCTATGTCCATTTTCATTATTTCTTTGGCCTCCTTCTTTATCTGTGCATATTCGTTTCTGGCTCTACGACTGTTCCTCCTTATTCTCCTGGGACCTTTGGCCTTCTATATTTCTCCATTCCCTAGCACACTTGGTTTTTGCCTCCCTGGGGCACCTTTGGGTAAACATGGGCTCACCTGGCTTTTTCAATATTCCTGTTACCCTTGGTACAAACCTCTCCTCTAGCCTCCTTGCATTTTGTTGCTACTTATTCCGTCATCTCATTAAGCTGGCTTCCCTGCCAGTACTCTTCTGTCCACTAACCCCGTTCAGGTAGTTCCTCATTCCCCTGTGTAGTCCCCCTTTCTTGTAGTTTGGCTTCATTCGTCCCTGGCCATCCTCTTCTTTCTCCCTCGCCTTGTAGCCTCTACTGTTTATTCGAAGCTTAAAACCACATGGTCCACTGGCCCCAGGGTCTTTCATATGTGAATGTCCTCGATATCAGCACTACTCTAGGTGAATAACTAGTCCAGCCTGCTATGTTTCATCCTCTCCTCTCTCTCTTGTAGTGCCCTTACGTGTGGCACATGAAGTTTTTCAGTACCGACACCTCCTCATATCTAGCCCTCCATGATCTTGGCCCCCATGTGGTCCAAGGTTTCTCCCCAATCGATTCCCTTATGGTTAAAAGTCACCCATGATCGGAGCTTTGCCCTGCATGCATGACTCTTCTGGGCCACTCTAACCAGTGTGTCAACCCATCGCTCTAATGCTTCTCGTCGTACTCTTGGCTTTGTCCTCCTGACTGTTCTGTGGTGGTTATACTTCACGCTATTTAAACCACCTTGAACCTCCGAGAGGAAGTGTTCCCGCTATGTATCACTTTCTTCTCCGCTGTCTCCTCTCTTCCAGGCACATCAAAATTCCATTCAGCGATTTTTGATCAGCAAAGCCACTCCTCACCTCCCCCTTTTACCGCTCTGACTTTCCACAGGATTTGGTATCCGTTGGAAAGATGGCAACTTGTTATCATACCTGTAAGCTGGGTATCTGTGAGAGCTATGATGTCCGGTGATGCTTCTTTGACTCTTTCATGCCACTCCTCCCACTTAAATTGTTATTCCCATCAGCGTTCTGTGTACATACCTTCATGTTCCTTTCCAACACTGTGGTTTGGGGTCCTGTTAGGGTGGGTGACCTGTTGGCACTATCTGTGGAATTCTATAGCTTCGGTGTTGGGTGGAGGATGTGGGTATGAATTGTAGTGTTGTTTGGGATGGTGTATGTTGTCTGGTTCGAAATCGTTGTGTGTGTGCTGGCCCTTGCTGCCTCTGTTCTGCACTGACTACCTCTGCAGTTCCATCCTTGTCTCTTTTTCCTATCTCCTTTCTCTTTTTTTCCTCTTCCCTCAGCGCGTCGATCTGATTTGTTCTGTCTCTATCTATGAACACCCTCATGTACGTCTTCCGAGTATTTCAATCGTGGTTTCTCTTGGAGGATCCTGTTCCGCACTGTATTTCCGTCTGAGAATCAGCCTTGATTGGTCGTTTCCCTCCCCCTCGAGTACCCCCCTAATTCTCTTGAAAATTTTACAATCTCGTCCATCTTTCACCAATTTCCTGGGTGGGTAGGGGACTTGCTCCTTTCTTTCTTCCTGCTGCCTTTCAGTGTGTGTCCTTTCTCTCTTCTCCTGAAGCCCAGGATAAACACTGATTTTGCCCTTTCTTCCCCCATTGCTACACCCTCTGTGACTCTGGATCCTGCCTGTATGTGTCAGTTTCTCCCTTGATTATTCCAGTAGGCTCTTGAAAGCCATGGTTTGTGCCCAGCATTCGACCTATCACCCTCTCCATCTGCAACAAGCTAGTTACTTTCCCTTTCACTCCTTGGACCTCCTTGGCAGGCAGATATGACCTTAGCCTAATTCATATTTCTTCCTCCTGTTCGGCTCAACAGCTTTTCATAAGCTGTGTCTTCTCTGGGTCACTGCCCTTTAACTCGCTTAGCCTATTTATCTCAAACTTTCTAGGACCCTTATCTGGCTACTGCCAGTTTCGACATGTGCCTCCCAATTCTTTGTCTCCCTTCACCAACCTCTTTCCAATTTTCACTTAGAGCTCTTTCTCCCATTTTTTCAGAAAGCTCTCCTAATTTATTCTCTCCACTCTTTGTACCATCCTTTTCCCACTGCTCCTCCATCCCACCTCCTCCCTACCAGAACCATTCTCATCTGATCCTTGTTCCTGCGAGTCCCCACCATTTTTTTTTTTTTTTTTTTCTTGTGAGGAGAAGAGAGAAGGGAAAGGTATAAGGAGAGAGAGAGGGGAAGAGGAGAAGGGAAAGGGGGAGAGAAGAGTGTGAGAGGGGGAATAGAGAGAGTAGGGAAGGGAAGAGAAGGGGGAAGTGAGAAGGATAAAAGGCGAAGAAGATGGAGAAGAGAGAGAGAGCGAGATGAGAGAGCGAGAGAGCGAGAGAGAGAGAGAGAGATAGAGAGAGAGAGAGAGAGAGAGAGAGAGAAGTAGAGATAGAGAGAGAGAGAGAGAGAGAGAGAAGGGAAGGTCAGAGAGGGGATAGTGAGAAGGAAAAAGGGGAAGAGAGTGAGAGTGAGATAGAGAGGGGGAATAGAGGTCTAGTGAAGTGTAGGAGAGGGGGAGAGTTAGAAGAGAAAATGGGGAAGAGAGGAGCAAGAGAGAGAGAGGGAAGGAGGGAGAGATGGAGAGAGAGGAGAGAGGAAGAGAGGGAGGGAGAGTGAGATAGAGAGGGGAGAGAGAGTGAAGTGAATAGTAGAGAGGGGGAGAGTTAGAAGGGTAAAATGGGGAAGAGAGAGAGCAAGAGAGAGAGCAGAGAAGAGAGAGAGAGAGAGAAGAGAGAGAGAAGAGAGAGAGAGGGTAGAGAGGGAGAGAAGAGACGTAAGCTGGCTCAGCTGATGCGTCACTATTACAAAGCTGGAAGTCCACACTGATCTTAACTCAGGGGTAAACAATTGTGAATTTCTGTCATCCGCAAAGGTCCCACAGACTGAGCAGAGTTCAAAACACTACTACCTTAGGGAATCTAACAACACAATTCCTTCCTCCTGACCACCACAGAGGAGAAACAAATCCTCTTTCCCAGCACGTGGGAAGCCTTGGATCAGTTAAAACTCCTACACCTGGACTCTCTGCTTCATCACACTGCCATCTACTTGACAGTGCACATACATCTCTGATCCTACACCTGTCATCATCACCTGCCGAAACTATTCTAGAATCTGGTAGTTGTGCTTATCGACAGCAAGGTTCTGAGCCAGGAGTTTCTCCACCATAGAACGGTGCAGTTAGTGAACAGGGAACCATCACTGCACCTGATCACCTATCTGCGCCGAAGTACTAACGGCATGGACACATCTGTCCAGAAACTGGTAGAGGGCGGGGTAGAGGACGTGGCGGAGGACGGTGGAGGAGGAAGAATAGGCTAAACACCTTCCAAGGACTTTCCTTTTTTTCAATCTAGCCAGCTGTTACCTACCTACCCAACACATTACTCAAATACATAAATATATATATAATACACATCATACCCGGGCATATTCCTAAATCAGATTTTATAAACTAGTGGAATCTTTAATTTAGCTAATATTAAAGAAAAACCCCGAGTATAATATTAAGTGGATAATATATATATATATAAAATGATCTCATTATGACATTGGCCATAACACTTGCCTAACCCTTGGGCACGACCTAATTTCCACATGGACAAATTTACACCACTTACGGCTCCTGCACCTCTCCTGCCTACGGTAAATAAGCCACTTCTCCGCTCATATGTTAAAAAACAGTACTTGGACACAGAGGGTACAATAATGCTCAGAGTAGGTGCAACACTAGTAGCGAACAATTAACTTGCACATGAGTAAATGGATATAAAAGCAAATTACAAGTTAATTGTTCTACCATATTATATTACTACTACCACTAGTATTACACCTCACTCTAAGCCTATATAAACCCTCATTGTCGATGTACTTTTTTGTAACGGTTTGACAAAGCTCCTGGAGAGCGAAAGGGTTGCCACAATAAAAGTCACTTGTGTCCTTTTACGTTACATATTGTCGGTAATTCTACCAAAATATTACTAGCTGACTGAGATTTTAAAAAACAGATGTGCTCAGTCTTCAACACTTATCACAGTAAAGTAACACAAAAGATAAGTACAGTAACATACAAGAACAGTACAGCACAGTAACACAGATCAGTACAGTAACAGAAGATCAGTACAGTACAGTAACACAGAAAAAGTACAATAACAGAATAGTATAGCACAGTAACACAGAAGAGTACAGTACAGTAAACAGAAGAGTACAATTCAGTAACATAACCGTGGCTACTTCAGGGAGGTTTCAAGTGGGAATAACACCCCTTTGGCACTTTTCAGGGAGGGGGGAGGGGGGGAAATAACACCACCGTGGTTTACTGTAAGGGGAGGTTTGGGGGGGAAATAACACCCCCCGGAAAAATGTCAGGGAGGCGGGAAATTTGGGAATAACACCCACCCGGGGGCTACGGTCGGGGCTAATGTTGAGGTCAAACGTTTTTGGAATAAAAAACTTTTTTCCAAATTTCTTAAATTTATAAATACCAATTAAAAAAATAGAAAACAAAAAAATTTAAATTTGCGCCCACTGCAGCCCTAGATTTTACCCTCTGAGTTCCCCAGCCCTTTGCCCGGGGAGGCCAGTGGTTCGCCCTTTTAAGGCCCCCCCCCCCCTGTTTCCCCCAGGTTCAGGGGTGTCCGGAACCCATCCGTGGGCCCCAGTTTAAAGTAAGTAATAAGTAAGTAAGTTTTTTCAGGGTATACAAAAATTACGGGTTACAAAAAAAATTTATCATAACATAGCGGCATTTTGGTGGGGAACCAAAGGTTTCCCCAAAAAAAATTTCAGACAGAGGACTTTTTTCCTTTGGGGTCCTTTTATTTATTTTTATAGAAAAAAGGGTTTTAAAAAAATTTTCTTATTTTTCCTACTTGAAGAAACTTTATTATCATACTAAAAAGACTACTGTACACCAAGGCCCATTAAGACTATCTACAATACAAGGGTCATTAAAAGGGAAATTTGGGAAAAAATTTTCAGGGTATTTAGCTAAAAAATAAAAAATTAAATTCCCCCCCCTTTTCTGTAGCTACATTCATCGACACCTTTTGGCACCCCTTCTTAAATGGTTACGCTTTTTGACTGGTTTTGACATGTGGGGTTTGTCGGTTCCTTTCCTTTTTATTGCTGTACAAAAAAAGGGGGTTTGAAGCCTTGGCCAATGACTGTGGGAAAATAAAAAAGTTGTGCCTCTCCCCCCCCTAGTAACTATAAATTGTTTTGGGTTTCCCCCAACCTTGAAAAAAATTGACAGAAAAGAATTTGGACATTTTTTGGGTGGGGAAAATTTTTATAAACAAGATTTAGTTCATTTGGGTTTAATCGTCTTAAACATTCAGCATATCCAACTGTTTGTAATTCATCCGGGCCTACATGTTCTTTTGGGGCCCACCCCCGGGATAATTTTACGTTTTTTGTTCGGGGTGTTTTTCAGTCAAATCTTTAAAGTTTTTTTGCCCAAGGCGGGAGTACCAAAAAAGAGCAAGCGAAATTCCATAGGGCCATTTATGGGGGCCCTAAAATTAGGTCCTGCGGCCTCAGTAGGTAGAAAACTGTGCTTGTCTAAAACGGGAAAAATTTACATTTTGGGAAATTGGGTTTTCCCTTTCTACCCTTGTTTTCCCTTTAAATTTCTCCTGACTTGCAGGGTTCAAAGGGGTTTCCCCAAATTTTTACGGATAAAACCCAAAGGTGGGCCCCCCTTTAATTAAAACTTTAAAAAATTTTTTCCCCTTCTCAGTTTATGTTTCGTCCCAAAAAGAGAAGGGCCCTTAAAAATTTTCCCCCTTAGGTTAATGATAGTTTGTTGTCTACAAACCATTTGCTCCCAGGACTCCATTTTCCAGTTTTAAAAAAATTTTGCAAAAACTTGGGGGGCCCCTTTCCCTTGACCCCTAACAGACCCCAAGCATCTGCATACGGTAGGAGTTTGCACTTGCCCACTGATAATATCTTTGCCCCATAACATAAGAAAAAAAAAGGGCCCCAAAGAATACTCCCTTTTGGGGAAACCCTCCCCATGTTTTAGGAAAGGGGTTCTGATTCTTTTTTAGTTGTTTTTGGACTATTTTTTTCTCCTTTTTCCCTTAAATTTGGACTTTAAACCCATCACAGAAACCCTTTCCCAAAAAGTTTTGAAGTTTTTTAAACATAATTTATTGGGGTTTGGGAACGAAAATCAAACCCCTTTTTGCAGGCCCTAAGGTTACCAGCCTATGAGGTTCCCTTTGACATTTCAGTTCTCGGTAATCCATCAGATTAATAAGGGAGGTGTGGGTTTGGTGGGAAATTTCTAAACCCGTTTGGAAAAGCTAGGGGAGAATTTTGTTGTCATTAAGGTACAAAAATACTTGAGAATACACCCCCCCCTTAAAATTTTAGTTTTTTATACTGAGAAAAACCCAAAAACGGGGCCATAGTTTTTTTTTTTTACATAAAAACCTACATTTTTCTTAAAGATAGGATGTTCTGGCCCCCTTTGGGAACCCCCGGTACTTGTTTTAGGGGGTGATTGATAGATTTTATTATGGAGCAATGGGTTTTGACATTTCAAAAGGGCCCCTTCTTTTAGGAAATTTGGGCCCGGGGGGTTATCAGGGCCTGTGCTTTTATTGGGGTTTTTAACCTGCTTAGTTCTTTTTGAATAAAGCCCATGAGTTAAAACTTAAGTTGCCCAACTGTTTGGGGGTTCCCCCTTTTAATTGGTATAGTTATTTTTTGAAACTTATCGAGAGTCTTTTTTAAAGGTTTTTTGAGGGCAGCGGTTATTTACTTACTTGTTGATGAAACAATGTGTAGAAAGGAATTAAAAGCATTTTGCCCCCTTTAGTTTGTTTCGTGGAACCCTCATTACCCGATTTAGGGGGGGGGTCTATGTTAGACCTATCTACCGGCTTTTTTGGGCTATACCCCAATGTTTTAGTTGTTGCCAGAGCTTTCTGGGGTTTTCTTATACTCTTCAATTTTTTAGCAGTAGTGTTTTTCCTTTGCCCCTTTTTAAGTTCCCGTTTCTCTGTTTTCCCCCACCCTTTGGAAAATTTATTTAGTGCTGCAATATCCCCGTTTTTGCCCTTTAAAACTTTTTGCAGCTGGTCTCTGAATTTTATATTTAAACTAATATCTCAGTAAATTTATCCAGGGTTCAGTTTTTTCGTTTAATCCCTAACTTCTTTAAATGGTTTTTAATTTTATAAGGATTGGGGTGAAAATTTTTTTTGAATTTTTCCCAGGTATTTGTTTTCGTCCGTGCAAAATTGTTATCTCTGTCCGTCAAAAATTTGTGTTGACCCATTTACCAGTGTTTTTTTTTACTGTAGTTTTTTAGTTGGGCCTCATTTTTTATGACCTTTTGTAGGCCTATCCATCCCTTTGATTTTCCTGGTTGGAAATAAATGATGAAATGATTACTAAGAAACCCGTGGTAAAAGAAAGGGCCCGGGCTGACCCAAAAGTTTCAAGCGGTTAAAAAGTATTTGGTCAAATTAAAGGGGGGGTGAGAACTGTGTGTTTCCGGGGTTTGGGGTATTTTTGTTGAGTGTAATATTTAATCCTAGGGAAATTTGGGTTTTTACCTTTTGCTAGCCCGTTTTTTTTTGCTGCTGGAAAAAAAGAAAATTAAAGTCGCCCCGTATTATTGTCTCGCAAAATTTTTTTCAACCCGGAAAAAGGGCTCTGGAAAAACTTCCCAAAGAATGGTCCCCCGGGTAGGGGGCCCGGGAACCAAAGTTCCCACTAAGATTTTTGGGTTTTTTGGGCTTTGGGAAACAGAAAATTCAAACCCCTAGAATCTCCGTTTAAATTTTTATTTAAAACAGGGGCTTGGGTTTTTAAAAATAAGTCATTTTTCCCAATTTTTGGCAAAATACTCCACCACCTTTTTTGTTTTCCCATCTAAGCGTTTTTAAATTTTAACCATCTATTTTGACCCCCGTCCCTCAGTCACCGTTTCAATCCAAACCCAAGGGTTCAAAGAGGTTAAAAAC
This sequence comes from Cherax quadricarinatus, assembly GCF_026875155.1. NCBI lineage: Eukaryota > Metazoa > Arthropoda > Malacostraca > Decapoda > Parastacidae > Cherax > Cherax quadricarinatus. The sequence continues at coordinate 5,266,700 of NC_069405.1, forward strand.
TGCCGGGCCCCAATTTTTTTTTAGCTAGAATACCCCAATCTCTGCCAATTTTGGAAAAAAGTGATCTTGCATTGACAGAAAAAAGTGAAAAACCTGTTTTAAAAAAACAATTTATAATCATCAATATATGGCAATGGGGCCCTTTTATTTTAAAATTTGGTAAATTTAATGTAAACATGGGTAAAGGGTAACTGTGCCAAAAAAATTTCATTTGTTTCACACAAAAAGAAAATTTTTGGCACCCGGGTTTCTATAAATTTTAAATTAAATCCCTTTATGGGACCCACCCCTTTTTTACTTTTAAAAATAAGGTCCCATTCTGTTTTTTTATGGTACTTTGTACGGGGTATGCACCTGTTTTTTGGGGTGTTTGAATAATAATGGCTGGGATTGTCTTTACATTGACCTAAAGTATGCATTACATATGGAAATTTAAAGGTTTTCATTCCAAACTATAGCCGTCATTATTGCCGTTTATTTATTTTTCTTTTTTTTTCCTTGCACAATAGTTTTTAGGTCCTGGGTTAAATTTGGAATCCCCCCACTTAAGAGCGCTACAAAAAACTGTGTGCCCCTGGTTTTTTTTTTTGGTATTTCGGTGGTTGCCATACCTTTCGGCGGAAAAGGGCAAATTTTCCCTTTTTTTTTTTTGGTAGGATGGCAAATGTTGGGCCTTTTTCTGTCCAGGGCGCTGTTACTCCATTTCATCTTTTCCATCCCCCCTGACTATTACTTTTTTCATGGAAATTGGAAAAAGAAATATAAAAAAAATTATGGCAAACCTGTAAACCCCCCCAATGCCTGCCATTTTCACTCTTCGCCCCTTTTACTCATATAAATAATTTATAATTTTTCTTTTCCTTTCCCCAGTTTCACTTTGTATCTGGGTTTTGCATCACCATTTTAATTTCTAGTTAAAAAAAATTTCCCCTTCAAAAAACCCCCTTCACTCTCCAAATTTTCCCTGGTTTTGCCCTTTCCAAAATTTCCCCCTCAGTTCCATTTTTGGGGGTTTTGGGTGTTTTTTGTTTTCCCGACCCGTTTTGCCCGACTCAGCCATTTTTAAAACCCCTGAGGGGAGTAACGCCACTAAGATTTTTTTCCAAAGGGTTTCCCTTTTCCGAGCGGGGTGAAGTCAGGGGTTTTTAATACGACGTACACTTTTCCCCCCCGTGGCCCCCATAAACCAAACAAAAAACAACAAAAACAAAAAACCTGTGTCAGACACCACAAACACCGCCCACTGCCGACCTCCCCACAGCCGACAACAACAACACAAATTTTTGTTTTTGTCTCCCCTTCCTCACTTCCCCAAGGTTTACTTTACCCTCTCTCTCTCTCTCTCTGCCTTCCAGCCTCAGCCGTCCCCAAAGGGTTTTTGTACCAGGAATTTTATCCTCCTCCCCCGGAAAGTTTTCCCCTTTTCCCCCTTTCCCAAAGGGCCCGCCTCAACCCCAACCCCTTTTCCCCAAATTCATGTATCCCGGAATCCAATTTCCCCCTCGTCCCCGGGTGTTTTCTCCTTCCCATTTACCCAAGGCGGCGGGTGGCCTTTCCCCCGGGTCGGGGTCTTTCCCGGGCCCAAATTATGTCACCTCCCGGGGACTCCCCTTTCCCCCCTTCCCCCGAGTCCCAAAGGTTTTCTTGCTTTTCCTTTTGGCATGAAAACAGGAATCCATCCCTTTTACCCCCAATGTCTCCCCTTTTCCCCACTTACCCAAAGGGCAGCCTCAACCCCAACCCCTTTCCCCAAAAATTTTTTATCCAGGAAACCATAGGGTTTTCCCCCCGGATGGGGCTTCCCTTTTCCCCACTTTCCTAAGGTCGGCAGTGCCCTTCCCCCGGGTCAGTGTCCCAAAGGGGTTTCCCCTTATGTCACCTTAACTAGACTTCTTTCCCCACTTCCCCAGAGTCAGCGGTATCCTTGCTTTCCTTAGGATCATGTGTTCGCCCTCGGATGTCTCCCCTTCCCCAAGTCAGCCTCAACCACAACCTTCCCCAAGTTCATGAATCCAGGAATCCATCCGTTCGCTCCCGGATGTCTCCCCTTCCCCACTTACAAATACAGTTACATAGAATTATCATACATAGCAGCATATGTGTAGGGAACCTAGGATAACCCAAAAAAGTCAGACAGAGTGACTTATTTCCATTGGGGTCCTTTTACCTTATTATTATAGTATAAAGGTTATAATATTTTTTTATTATTCTACAATGAAGATAACATCTTATTATCATACTAAAAAGACTATCTGCTACACCAAGGTCATTAAGACTATCTACAATACGAGGGTCATTACAAGGAATAAGGTAAAATTTACACGTATGTTAGCTAAAAAATAGAAAATCATTCCCCTCCCTTTCTGTAGCTACATTCATCAGACACCTTTTGGCACTCTTCTTTAATGGTTCACGCTATGGGCTGGCTTTGACATGTGCGGGTAGTCTGTTCCATTCCTTTATTGCTGTACAATAAAAGGTGTTTGAAGCCTGGCCACTGACTGTGGGTAATACAAAGTTGTGCTCTCTCCCCCTAGTACTATGATTGCTTTGGTTCCCAACCTTGACAAAATTGACAGCAAGATATTCTGGACATTGTTTGTGAGCAATTTTATAAACAAGATTTAGCTTCAGTTGTTTTACTCTGTCTTCAACATTCAGCATATCCAACTGCTGTAATTCATCCTGGCCTACATGTTTCTCTTGGTCCCAGCCCCGGATGAATCTTACGATTTTGTTCTGGGTGATTTGCAGTCTATCTTTCAGTTTTTTTGTCAAGGCAGAGTACCAAGAAGAGCAAGCGTAATCCATATGGCATTGTATAAGGCTAAACATAGGGTCCTGCGAGCCTCAGTAGGTAGACACTGTGCTTGTCTATACAGAACTTCAGTCTGGCATTCGCTTTCTTTACTACACTGTTCCCTATCAATTCTCCTGACATGCATGGGTCAAAGGGGATTCCCAAATATTTTACTGATGAAACCAAAGTGATGGGCTCCCCATTACATTGAACATTAAAATTATTTACCCTTCTCAGTTTATGTTTCGTGCCAAAGAGAATGGCTTCATTTTTCCCTAGGTGTAATGATAGTTTGTTGTCTACTAACCATTTGCTGCAGGACTCCAGTTCCAGTGTTAAAACATTAGCAATATCTTGTGGGTCTTTACCTGACACTAACAGAGCACTGTCATCTGCATACAGTAGGAGTTTGCACTTGACACTGATAGGCATATCATTGACATAACATAAGAATAATAAGGGACCCAGAAATACTACCTTGGGGAACTCCACATGTTATCGGCAGGGGTTCTGATTCTGTTTTGTTGATTTTGACTATTTGTCTCCTGTTGCTAAGGTAGGACTTAAACCAGTCTACAGAACCTATACCAATAGCTTGAAGTTTATTACATAATATATTGTGGTTGACAGTATCGAAGGCCTTTTGCAGGTCTAAGGTTACCATGCCTATGAGGTTCCCCTTTGACATTTCAGTTCTCAGGTAATCCATCAGATTAATAAGGGAGGTGTCGGTTTGAGTAGGATCTTCTAAAGCCCGATTGATAGCTATGGAGAATGTTGTTGTCATTAAGGTACTTAACTACTTATGGCAGCCTGTACCCCCCTAATGCCTGCCATTTTCACTCTTCGCTCTTTTACTCATATACAATAATATTTATTTCTCTTTTTCCTTTCCCCAGTACACTTAGTATCTGCTTTAGCAATCACCACTGAATTACTAAATTAAAATTTCCCTCTCAAAGCCCTCTTCACTGCTCACTTTTTCCCTGGTTTTATCCGGCCAAATCCCCTCAGTTCCATTTATCGGGGTTTGTGTGTGTTGGTTTGTCTCCTGACCGTTGTTGGCTGGACTCAGTCCATTGTTTTAAAAACAACTGAGGGAAGTAACGACAACTAAGATTGAAATCAGGTTACTTTTTCCGAGCGGCTGACGTCATGTTCAATACACCGACATCTGTCATGGTCCCGATAAACATCATCAACAACCAACAACAACAACCTGTGTCCAGACACACAACCGCCCACTGCGAATCCATCACAGGCCCCACCCCGACCAGCAACCCAACACAAGTTGTTGTTGTTTGTCTCCCCGTCCTCACCGTTCCTATGGTCAGCACAACCATCTCCTCTCGTCTCTCGCTCGCTGCCCTTCCAGCCTCACCTCCCCCAGTTTCATGTAATCCAGGAATCTTTATATCCGTGCCGCCTCCGGATGTTTTTCCCTTTTCCCCACTTACCCAAGGTCACCCGCAACCACACCTTCCCACAGTCAAATGTTAGCCCAGGAAACCATCCCGCTCGCTCACCGATGTCTTCTCCTTCCGCCATTTAACCTAAGAGTCGGCGGGGCCATTCCCCGGACAGTGTCCCCCAAGGAAAGCCCAACTATATGTCACCTCAGGTGGAACTCCCTTCCCCACTCCCCAAGTCAAACGGTCTTCTGTCTTTCCACCACTTAGTATCATGTATAAACAGGAATCCATCCGTCTACCGCCTAGAGTCTCCCCTTCCCCCACTTACCCAAGTCAGCCTCAACCACAACCTTTCACCCATTTTCATGTAGGCCAGAATCCAATGTTCGCCCGAGGTCTTCCCTTCCCTCACTTAGCCTAATTCCGGCACGCCTTCTCCCCGATCATGTCTCAAAGGTAGTCCCCACTTATTCACCATAACGAACGTCATATTTCCCACTTCCACCAGAGTCAGGCGGTATCCTGTCTTTCCTTAGATCAGGTTGTTTTCGCCCTGCGGATTAGTCGCCCACTTCCCAAGTTCAGCCTCAATCACCACTAACCTTTCCCAAGTTCCTGCATCCAGAATCCCCCGATCCGTGATTTCGCGTACCCCGGATTTCCCCTCCCCTTCCCCACTTACCTAAGTTCCGAGCCCTTTCCCGAGGCAGTGGTGGTCCCAGAGTCCCACTTATGATCACTCAGTGACACCCCTATCCCGACACTTCCCCAGAGGCCAACGGTATTCTTGCTTCCAAATAAATCCATGTATATCCAGAATCCATCCGTCTTAACCTGCCAGATGGTCTCCCCTTTGTCACCAATTACCCCATGGCAGCCTCAACACAACCTTCCCCAAGGTTTTTTCATGTTTCATTGAATCCATCCGGTCGCTTCCCGGATGTCTCCCCTTCCCCACTTCCCTAAGGCGGCGGTGCCTCACCCGATCATAGTCCTTCCCCAGAGTCCACTATTTCATCTCAGGTGACGCTCCTGATCCACACTGGCCCCAGAGTCAGCGGTTGCCACCTTTCAGTAGCCTCGCTGCATGGAAACTTGGTCCGTGTCTTAGCTGGTCTATATACGGTAGAGACTGTACCCAGGTGGGTGGAATTACTGGATGGTGACACACACAGAAAACTGCGGTCCAGTAAAATTTACACCCACCCAAGACAAGCTGGACCGAGGTCAGCTAGACGCCACCAATTGCCTACAGTGTCCGCCACCTCCGAGAGGCTAATTAAACTAAAATTGTTTGGAAATCCTTTATATTGCACTATAAATTTATACTGATGTACCGAGCGTTTCATGCTTATTTATCATTTAAAAAGTGAGTTGTTAGTATCTTAATGTGATGAGATGAATGTTCCCCAAGTGTTGATGTAACTTTTCCACCCCCAGCAAAACTGTAATTAAAGTGTTACACTGTTTTCATTTTCCATTGACAATTGAAAGGTTAACAACGCACGAAAAACCAGAACACTTATAATCATGATTTTCAACATACATTATACGCTGGTTTACGGTAGTTTGACGATATTTCTTTGTGAAAACATTTAAATATAATATAGACGATCACGTTTGTGACACTATGGAGAATTGGGTCATTGGTTGTTTCATATTCTTATGTATGAATGGATTGGGTAGTGTATAACGTGTTATAAAATGTTGGGATGTGTGCATGTGTCACATGTTTTAACAATAATGGGTACAATACCGACAAGATGAAATAAGAGACACATGTGTAACAATCTGGTATCTTTATTGTAGACGTTTTCGCCATCCCATGGCTTTATCAATACAAATGCTAACATAACTAAGATAGTAGAACTATGTACGAAAGTGAGTAAACATTCTCTCGACCTTGGAGTTCGTGCAAGTAGCAACCCGTAGTCGTGGAGGTCTGAACAGAAGCAAACGCCTGACCTTTAGTACTAACCTCAGTGGAAATGGACTGTAGCAGACGAGGCAATAGTTACTGGTTAGGCAGTGAATTTTCCCCCAGGTAGAAGTAGGACCCTAACCAAAGAGATAGTTTAATTTGTAAGTAGTAGTTTTGTCGATGTCGTGAAGCTTATGTACATGTCCCTCAGAATCAAGATTCATGATGTTGGCAGGTGTTCTGACAAGTTGTACAAAATGGTATACAATTTCGACATCATGGAAATCGTGATATCTGAGGAACATGGTTACATAACCTTCAAAGACTACGACAACCCATCACTTGGTAGGACCTAACTTCCACTGGGGAAATCCCGCCTACCAGTGACTATGCCACTCCGTCTGCTACCTACCATTTCCACCTGACGTAGTAATATAAAGCGTCAGGCGTTTTATTTCTCTGCTTCAGAATTCTCCACGACTACGAGGCTCTTCGGCTCCTAACTCCAAGTTGAGACTGCTTACCCATCTCTTGTACAATAGTTCTACTATCTTCAAGTTATGTCCTAAAATTGTATTGATAAAGCCACGGAATGGCGAAACTCTACAATAAAAGATACTCAGCTGTTACACACGTGTCTTAATTTCATGTGACATGTTATTGGGTATGGTGTCATGTGGTACATATTAAGTGCGTGGGTTCATGAATATCAGAGTGTTACATGTGATGTTTGTAGAATAAGTGTAACAAACGAAGGATCAGTACAGTGCAATAACACAGACACCATTACAATATTACAAGAAACACACAAGACGCAGTTATACAGTACAATGAACACATAATACAATACAGTACAATAACTCAGACGAACCAATACATACAATAACTCCAAGAACTGGTCTTGTGTGTTTATTTGCACTGTAACTGATCTACTCCGTGTATTACACTGATAACAAGACTACAAGAACCAGTAACAGTACAATAACAACAAGACCCATTTACAGTACTATAACCACACAAAACCATTACAGATCTATAAAACACAAGACCCAATTACAGTACAATAAACACAACAAGACCATTAACAGTAACTATAACACACAAGACCATTACAGTAAAAAAACCCAAACCAAAAACCATTCAGAAAACAATAACACACAAGCCCTTTTTACAGTACTAAAACCCACAAAAACCCCTTTAACAGAAACTATAACACACAAAAACCATTACAAAACAATAACCCCCAAAAACCATTAAAAGTACAAAAACACACAAGACCATACATACTATAACACCAAGACCAGTACAGTACTAAAAAAACACAAACCATTACAGTACAATAACACCCCAAGACCATTACAGTACTAAAAAACACACAAGACCTTTAAACATACAATAACACACAAAAACCAGAACAGTACAAAAACACAAAAGACCTTACAGTACTATAACACCCCGACCATTACAGTACAATAACACACAAGACCATTACAGTACAATAACCCCCCAAAAACCATTACAGTACTAAACACCCCCAAGCCCCATACAGTACAATAACACAAAAAGCCATTACAGTACAATAACAACAAGACCATTACAGTACAAAAACCACAAAAGACCATTACGTACTAAACCCCAAAAGACCAGTACAGTACTATAAAAACACAAACCTTTACAGAACAATAACACACAAGACCTTTTACAGTACAATAACACACAAACCTTTTCTTACAATAACAAACAAGACCATTTACATACAAAACACACAAGACCATTACAGTACAATAACACAAAAAGACCTTCCCGTACAATAACACACAAAAAACCATTACAGTAAAATAACACAAAAACCCAGTCAGTACAAAAAACACAAACAAGGCGCTGACGGGCTGGTTTCCCCTCCGGGAGCCTGGCGGCAGCGCGGACTGCGGGTGTTGCCCCCCGTGGATGCCTGAGGCAGCCTGACTGCTTTTTGCCCTTCCGGGATGCCTGAGCGGCACGCTGACTGCTGTTTTGCCCCTCCTTTGGATGCCTGAGCGGCCAGCGCGACTGCGTTTTTGCCCCTTTTCCGGGGAAATCCCTTTGAGGGGCCCAGCGCTAAGTGAAAAAAACCCTTTAAAATTTTCCTACGCCAAATCTTTTTCAAAATAAAAAAATAACATTTAAACCCAATAATTCCCTGGGCCCTTTAAAAAACTTTAGAAAATCACGGGAAACCATTTTAAAAACCTTAAATAGTATATTAAATAAAAGCAAAACCGTTTAAAAATAAAAAAAATATATTTTCTTCTCCAAAATCCTAAATATATTTTTAAAACCATGTTTTATAACAAAAATTTTTTTTTTTCAGAGAAAACCCTTAAACACAGAGAATCCTGGTTTACAAAAAATCATAATTTCAAAACAAATGCAACGGGTCAAAAATCATCTAAGAAAACTTTTTACCCCCTTCCACTGACAAATTTTAAAAGCATCCCTCACCCAATAAGAAATTTTAAATAACATATTTTAAAATTTTCTACCTTTAACCAAAAACTTTTCCCCCAACTTTCTTTTGTTTTTAGCCGGCCCTTAAAAAAAATGTAAAAATTTCCCGTCACTTCCCTTTAAAAGGAAACAAAAATTATAAACTGTAAACAATACAGTGACAGGCTGTGACAAGAGGATGTTTAGGCTGTGACGGGGGAGGAGGATAGGCGGGTGACAGAAAAGGGATGATAGGCTGTAAAACGGAAGGGGGGAAAAGGGCCTGTGACAGAGGGGAAATAGGTTTTTGACGGAGCGGAGGATGGGCCTGTGAAAGAGAGAAATAGGCTGTGCCGGAGGGGAGGATAGGCTGGTGACAGAGAGGAGGACACGCTATGAAGAGAGGGGGATGGGCGCAAACAAAAGAGGGATGGGGCTTAAACGGAGCGGAGGATAGGCTTTTACAGGGGGAAAAAGATAGGCTGTGACGGAGGGGGAAAGGATAGGCGTACAGAGAGGGGGAAAAACGCCAAAGAGAAGGAGGATGGCTGCGACAAAAGGGGGAGGATGGGGTGTGACGGACGGAGGTAGGCGTGACAAAAAAGGGAAAAGAAAAGGCCCCTTGTGACGGGGGAGGAAGACCCTGTAAAAGAGGGGACCCCCGCTATGAAGAAGGGGGGGATGGGGCTCGACAGAGAAGGACATCTGTGACGGAGAAAAGGGGATAGGTTGTGAGGGAAAGGGGCCCAATGCGGGACGGAAAACGAGGATAGGCTGTGAGGGAAAGGGGTAAAACACGCTTTGGCAGAAAGGGGGGATAGGCGAGAGAGAAGAGGGGAGCCTGTGGGCGAAAAGAGAGCCGGGAAACGGAGAGGAAAAACCGTGGCGGAGGAACGGGGTTGAACAAAAAGGGAAAGGGGTATGATGATAAGTATGGGCTTTTATCGGAGAAGACTGGTTGAACGGAGAAAACCCGGTTTGCGACAGAAAAAAAAGAAAAACAGGCTTTACGGGAAAAAAAACCGGGCTAATAATGAAACGAAGCTGTAACTGAAAGGAGGGTTTTGAAGATTGACTTAGATTATGCCACCGATACGGCTAGTTTTTTAAAAAAAAATGGCCCAAAAAAAGGGTTTAAAAAAAATTTTGGGGGCCCCCCCAAAAAGGGAAAAAAAAAATTTTTTTTTTTTTTAATTTTTTTAAAAAATTTTTTTTTTTAAAAAAAACTGTATCATATTTTTAAAAAAAACCCTTTTTTAAAAAAGGGTTTTTTTTGGTTTTTATTACCCAAAAAAAAAGGAATTTTTGGGTTTTTTTTTGGGCCGGGGGAGGGGGGTTTGGGGGGAAAGGGGGAAAAAGGGGAAAAAAAAAAAATTTTTTGGGGGGGGAAAAAAAATTTTTTTTTAAAAAAAAGGAAGGGGAAAAATTTTGGGGGGGGAAAGGGGAAAGGGGAAAAAAAAAAAAAGGGGGGGAAAAAAACAAGGGGGGCCAAGGCAAAAAAGGGAAGGGAAAAAAAACCCCCCCCCCAAAAAGGGGGGAAATTTTTTTTAAAAAAAACACCAAAAAATTTTTTTTTTTTAAAAATTTTTTTTTTTTAAAATTTTAAATTTTTTTTTTTGTTTTTTTTTTAAACCCCAAAAAAAAAAAAAAAAATTTTTAAAAAAAAATTTAAATTTTTTTTTAATTTTTTTTTTTTTTTTTGGAAAAAAAAACCTTTTTTTTTTTTTTTTTTAAAAAAAAAAAAAAAAGGGTTTTTTTCTTTGGTTAAAAATTTTTTTTTTTTATAAATTTTTTTAAAAAAAAAAAATTTTAGGGTTTTTTTTTAAAAAAAAACCCTTTTGGGGTTTTTTTTTTTTTTTTAAAAAAAAAAAAGGGTTTGGGGGGGTTTAAAAAAAAATTTTTAAAAAAATTTTTTTTTTTTTTTAAAAGGGGCCGGGGGGGAAAAAAAAGGGGGGCCCCCCAAAAAAAAAAAAATTTTTTTTAAAAAAGGGGGGGGAAGGGAAAAAAAAAAAAGGGGGGAAAAAAAAATTTTTTTTTTTTTTTTTTTTTTTTTAAAAAAAATTTTTAAATTTTTTTTTTTAAAAATTTGGGGAAAAAAAAAAATTCGTAAGGGTTTGGGGTACTAGTGTTTTAAATTTTAAAATTTTTTTCCCCGGGGGTTTTTTTTGGGGGTTTTTTTTTTTTTTTTAGTTTTTAAAAAAAAAAATTAAAAATCTTTTTCCAAAAACCAAAAAAAACCCGGGAAAATTTTTTTCCAAAAAGGGGGGGGAAAAAAAAAAAGGGGGGGGAAAAAAAAAAGCCCTTTTGGGGGGTTTTTCCCCAAACCCCCCCAAAAAAAATTTTTTTTTTTCCCCCCCTTTAAAAAAAAATTTTTTTTTTTTTTTTTTTTTTCCTTTTTTCCCCCTTTAAAAACCAAATTTGGGTTAAAAAAATTTTTTTTTTTAACCTTTTTTTTTAAAAAAAAATTTTTTTTTTTCCCCCTTTTTTCCCCAAAAAAAACCCCCTTTTTTTTAAAAAAAAAAGGGGTTTTTTTTTTTTTTTCCCAAAATTAAAAAAAAAATTTTTTTTTTTAAAAAAAAATTTTTAAAACCCCTTTTTTTCCCAAAAAAAAACAAAAAAAAACCCCAAAAAAACCCCCAAAAAAATTTTTTTTTTTTTGGGGGGGAAAAAAAAAGGGGGGGGGGAAAAAAAAACCCCCAAAAAAAAAAACCCCCAAAAAAATTTTTTCGAAAACCCCCCCCAAAAAAAAAAATTTTTAAAAAAACCCCTAAAAAAAAAAGGGGGGGGGGCCCCCCCAAAAATTTTTTCCCCCCCCCCAAAAAAAGGGTTCCCCCCCAAAAAAATTTCCCCCCCCCAAAAAAAAAAAAAAATTTTTTTTAATTCCCCCCCCTTTTTCCCCCCCCAAAAAAAAAAATTTTTTGGGAAAGGGTTTTTTTCCCCCCTTCCCGGGTTTTTTTTAAAAAAAAAATTTTAAAAAAAACCTTTAAGGGAAAACCCCCCCCAAAAACTTGGAAAACTTTTTGGAAAAAATTTTTAAAAAATTTTTTTAAAATTTTAAAAAGGGGGGGGGTTTTTGGGGCCAAAGGGGAAACCGGGGGGAAAAAAATTTTTAAAAATTTAAAAATTTTTTTAAAAAAAAAACAAGGGAAAAAAAAGGGGGAAAGGGAAAAAAAACCCCCAAGGTTTTTTAAAAAAAAAGGGGAAAAAAAAAAAAAAAAAAGGGGGCAAAAATTTGTTTTTTTAAAAAACCCCAAAAAAGGAAATTTTAAAAAAAAGGGGGCAAAAAAAAAAAAAAAATTTTTTAAAAAAAAAGGGTTAAAAAAAGAAAAAAATTTTTTTTTTAAAAAAAATTTTTTAAAAAAGCCCCCCAAAAAAAAGGGGGGGAAAAAAAAATTTTTTTTTTTTTTAAGGGAAAATTTAAAAAAAACCCCCAAAAAATTTTTTTTTTCTTCCGGGGGGAAAAAAGGGGGGGGAATTTAAAAACCCCAAAAAGGGGGGGGAAAAAAAATTTAAAATTTTTAAAAAAAGGGGTTTTTTTAAAAATTTTTTTTAAAAAAAGGGGGGAAAAAAATTTTTTTGGGGGGGGGGGGTTTTAAATTTGGGGGGGTTTTTTAAAAAATTTTTTTTTTTTGGGGAAAAAAAAAATTTTTTTTTCCCCCCAAAAAAAATTTAAAACCCCAAAAAAAAACCCCCGGGGGTTTTTTTTCCCCCCCAAAATTTTTTTCCCAAAAAAACCCCAAAGGGGGGAATTTCCCCCCCGGGTTTGGGGGTTTATTTTTAAAAAAAAATTTTTTTTTTTTTTAGGGGGTTTAAAAATTGGGAAAACCAAAAAAATTTTTCCCGGGGGAAATTTTTTTTTTGGGGCCAAAAAGGGAAACAATTAAAAAAAAAAAAGGGGGGCAATTAAAAAAATTTTGGGAAAAAGAGGAAAAAAAAAAAAAAAAAAAAAAAAAAAAAAATCAAATTTTTCCCCCAAAAAATTTTTGGGAAAAGGGGAAAAAAAAAAAAAAAATTTTTTAAATTCCCGGGGGGAAAAAAAAAAAAATTTTTGGAAAAAAAAAAAATTTTTTTCCCCCAAAAAACCCTTTAAAAAAAAATTGGGGGGGGAAAAATTTTTTTAAAAACCCCCCGGTTTTCCAAAGGAAAAGGGTAAATTAAAATTAAAAATTTAAAAACCCCCTTTAAAAAAAAGGGCCCAAAAAAAAAACTTGGGCCCCCAAAAAAAAAAAAACCTAACAAACCCCGGCCCGGGGTTTGGAAAACAAAGGGGGAAAAAAAAAAAGGGGGGGTTTTTCAACCCAAAACCCCCCAAAAAAAAAAAAAATTTTGGGGGGGGAAACCCTTTAAAAGGAAAAATCAAAAACCCGGGTTTTCCCCCCTTTAAAAATTTTTTTTAAAATTTTTTTTTTTAAAATAAATAAAAAAAAATTTTTTTTTTTAAAAAAAGGGGGGGCCCCCCAATTTTTTAAAATTTTTAAAAAAAAAAGGGAAGGAAAAGGGGGGGTTTTTAAAAAAGGGATTTTCCCTAAGGGGGAAAGGGTTAAAAAAAATTTTTGGGGGAAAAAAAAAAAAAGGGGGGAAAATTTTTTTCCCCCCCTGATTAACAAGGTTAAAAAAAAGGGGGGGGTTTTTTAAAAAAAGGGGGGGCCCGGGGGAAAAAACCCCCCTTTTAACCGGGGGCCCCCTCCGGAAATTTAAAAACCTTTTTGGGGGGAAAAAAAAAAGGGGGGGGTTTGGCCAACAAAAAATTTTTTAAAAATTTTCCAGGTTAAAAAAATTTTTTAAAAATTTTTTTTTGGAAAAATTTGGGGGTTTTTTAAAAGGAATTTTTTAAAAAAAAAATTTTTTTAAAAAAAAAAAAAATTTTTAAAAAAAAATTTTAAAAAAAATTCCCCTTTTTTTAAAAATTTTAAATTTTTTTTCCTTTTTAAACCAAAAAGGGGGTTTTTTTAAAAAAAATAAAAAATTTTTTTTTAAAAAACCAAAAAAAAAAAAGGAAAAAAAAAAAAAGGGGGGGGAAAAAAAACCCCCAAAAAAAAAAATGGGGGTTTTTTAAAAGGAAAAAAAGGGGAAAAATTTTTGAAAAAACCCCCCGGGGGGCCCCGGTTTTTTTTTTTTAAAAAAACCTTTTTGGGGGGGGGTTTTTTTTGGGAAAGGGGGGAATAAAAAAAAGTAAATTTTTAAAAAAAAAATTTAAAAAAAATTTTTTTTTTAAAAAGGGGGAAAAAATTTGGGTTGGGGGGTTTAAAAACTTGGTTTTTGGTTTTGGGGGGAAAAAAAAGGCCGGGGGGGGTTTTTTTTTTAGGGAAAAAGGGGGGGGGTTTTTTTTAATTTTTGGTTTTTGTTTAAATTTTTTGGGGGGCCCCCCCCCTTTGAAAAGTGGCGTTTGCGGTTTTTTATAGACAAGTGAAAAATTTTAAAAATGTTGGACGGGAAACAATAACCATGCCCCCAATATAAACTAAAAAATGTAGATTTTAAATATTACGGTTTGCGAAAAAGATTTTGGAAAGTTCTGGTTACCCGTAATTTGAAACCAAGCCCAACAGTGCATAAGTGTTGCAATAAAGCAAAAAGAAATCCTTGGTTTTTCATATCAAAAAGCATAAAAAATTTGGGAAAGCCCTCAGGTTGTTTTTCAACTCTATACACCCTTTGGTTAGGCCTTTTTTAGATTATGTTTGGCACATTTTTGGGTCCCGTATTACAAAATGGATAAAAATTTCCCTCGGGAAAAATTTGTAAAAAAGGAGGATGACAAAGATGACCCCAATGTATCAAAAACCCTTTCCCCCTATGAGGATAGACAAAGGGCCCTAAAAAATTTGCACTCTCTAGAAAGATTTAAAATTTTTGGGGGGATATGATTGGGTTTTAATGGGGAAAGACGGGAATAAAAAAAGGGGATGAAAATAGGTGCTGAAAATATTACCCTTTGACGGGAAATCCCCAGAAAGGGTTTTTTAATTTTGGAAAAAAATTCAGTTTCAGGGAGGGATTTAGGAAAGTACGGGTTTGGTAATGATTTTGTGGATGAGGGAACAAAACCCCCAAAGGTCCCGTTATGGGGGCCAGAAACGTTGTGTATTTTTAAAAAAATGGGTTTGGGAAAAATACATGAAGTTGGGGGGGGGGTTGGGTTTGTGATTTAGCCCTGTTTCTTGTGTTTAACAGGTCGGCTGCCGTGTTCCCCCCTTTAAAGGGCAATGTGCCCTTTAAACCTAAAACCTGGGTTTGGGGGTGCATTTGGTTTTAAGCCGGGAGGAAAATTTGGCCCCTGCCGGGGGCCCATTTAGGCCTTCGGGCAAGTTTTTCCTTCGTTCTTATGTTTTATGTTCTTAATTATGGCCCGTACAAACTCGATTTTTTTAGTAAAAACCCTTTTGTGCCAGCCTCAATTGTTTTTTGGGGCCCGATCTTTTTTGAAATTTTGGTCACATTTCACTAAATATATGCTTCAAAAAGTAACAAAAAAAAAAACAAAATTAAAAAAAGAAAAAGGAAAAAAAAAAAAATCGAGGGATCTGCCCCTTTTTAAGTAGTCTGTCTCACAGAATTCCATATGCAGGTTGCTGATTTAAGGGGGTGAGGGGTTTTCCCCCTTTGCCATGCCCTGTTCTGAGCATAATACTTACCTTTTTACACAAACTTGAAATCCATAACACAAAGTTTAATAAATTTCAAAAATTTATATTCGTGGGATAGGGAAAGGGGGGAAAGGGATTTTTGTTCCTCTTCGGGGTCCCGTAAGCAAGTGGGGGGCAGGGACTCTGGTAAACGGGGCCCGTGCCCATCAAAACTTCCCAAGGGGGAAAGTCTTTGTAAAACATTTTAATTCTGAAGTTTTCGGTAAGGTAAACATTTTTTTTAACATGCGCCTCCAAAAATCCTATAACCCCGGGGGAAATTTTTAAAATTTTTTTTAAAAACCCCATTTAGATAAAAGTTTATATGCTACTGGCCAAACTGAAATTTTAATAGGACCCCTTGGGTTCTCGGGTTTTTATGAGTTTGATCAACCATAAAGATAGGGGTAGAGTTGGGGGCCCTCGGAAAAATTTGTTCATTTCCCTTCAATAAGTTTTTAAGACGTTTTTAAAAATAGCTACGTTTGGGTAAATTGGGGGTTCCTAACAAGGGGTTTTTTAAGTTTCATTATCACTAAATTAATTGGTTCATTTTAGCTAAGTTTTCCCAACTTCATCAAAATTTAACAATATTGGTTTTATCCCCTCTCGGGTTTGCAAGGTTGATATTTTACTGAGCGTTTTTGTGTATTTAAAGGGCTTTTGGGGGGACCACCGGCAAAAGTAAAAGGGACCCTTACCTTTCCCTTTACTTTATTTTTAAATGTATGGCGTCAGGTCACCATATTTTTCTAGCATGCAAAAGCATTTTGCCTTGTTTTAAACTTTAATTAGATCTTTAGCTTTTGGTGAA
Source organism: Cherax quadricarinatus (assembly GCF_026875155.1). Classification (NCBI taxonomy): domain Eukaryota; kingdom Metazoa; phylum Arthropoda; class Malacostraca; order Decapoda; family Parastacidae; genus Cherax; species Cherax quadricarinatus. Next base: position 5,282,739 of record NC_069405.1, read on the forward strand.
AAAGTTAATCCAAACCCTAGTGCGGGCCGTTGTTCATATTTAAATTTCTTTGTTTAGACAAGTTCATTAAAAAAACTCCGGATTTCCCATGTGTGGTCCACCCCACTCTGTGCTGGGGAGGTTTTTTAAATTTTCCTGTATGCATACGTTCAGTGTTCTCTCTGACTCTTCTAAAATTTTAAATCTTCTCAATTTTAAATCAACCCACGTAGTTTTTTAACCGGGGAAAAATCTTGTTAAAGAATACCGTCTTGGTTTCCTCTTTTTTTTAAAAAAATCTCTTTTTTTCATGTTGTTCTAATTCAGTTTTTTTTAGTAAGCACAAACCCTTTTGTATTTTGACCCAACCCGGGTTTGTGGGAGCCATCCGGCCCAAACCCTTTTCTGTAGGACCCGGTTTGGGTTTAAAAACCTGCCCATTTGTCCTTAAGAATACTAATTGATTTTTCCCAGCTTTATGGCCTTTGAATTTTTGAGCGTTTGTGGGGAGGAAACCCGAAAAAAAGTCAAGGCAGAAAAGAACTTTTGGAAAATTTGGGAAAAAGAAGATTTGGGGTTGATTTGGCTTCAAATGCAAAACAATGCAAGCCCAACCCCCTGGGGGGGGGGTGGAAATTTTGGGTAAATTATTTTTCAACTTCTCATTTGCGTCTTCAGGAGCTGTGCTATTTTGAAAGGGGAAACCCAAACAGGGAAATGGGGAAAAATTTTTTTCTTGAGTTTTTTAGCGCGGTGGCACCCCCAGAAAAATGCCTAGAGGAGGGGGCCAGCGGAATGTCAAAAAAACCACATTTTTTAGCTTTAGGTAAAAATAATAGGAGATAGTTAATAGCCACCCCTAAGCTTCTAAACCGCGGGGAACAGCTCATGGACGTAAAAATTTTCATTGAAATTTGGGGGGATCTTTTACATACAAAATGTAGCTAATTGTGAACAACCTGCTAAAAATTTAAAGCAAAAAGAGCTTAAAAAATTTCCCCTTTTTTTGTCAACCTGTTTTCGCAGAAAAGTTCTAGAATATTCAGGGAAAAAAACCCCAGTGCCCAATTTTTTAAATTTTCTGTGTGGTTTTTCCTATTCGGTTTTTCTTTCTTATAATAAAAATAGGCACCCGATTTTTTTTACCATTTCTATGATTGTTATCCCTACATCCCTTAAAAATCATTATCATTATAATATTACTAAAAACCTAATTCAGTAAACCACTAAACTAGTTTGCAATCAACATTTTTTTGGGAGTCAACTATGTGTCCTTGAAATGCTGTAACCCAGACAGGGTTTGGACTTCTAGGGTTTCCCCTGCATATCTTTTTTGGGTATCTAGGATGATCGCCGGGTTTACCCCCTACCTAAAGGGAAACCCCCCTGGAAATACTTTCCCTTTTCCCGGGTGATATATCGCTCAGGTTGGGAGTCTGTATTGCAGTACACCACTTAGAGCACCGTAGCATTACGATACCTTTCCTTCCTTTATTCTTTGGAAGAATTTCGAGAGATAAACTACTCTCTGAGCCCGGGCCCTGGGCCAGGGTCGTCTGGGGGCTCGCGTGGTCAACCAGGCTGTTGCTTTCTGGAGGCCGCTGCCCCACATAACCTCTAGCCTGGTTGATCTGGCACCCGGTGGAAAATACTTGTTTTAGTTTCCCCTTGAAGGTTCAACACTAGTTCCCGCAGGTTTCTGATACTTCTGGTAAGATATTGAAAAAAAATCGGGGGCCCCGGATGCTGATACTTGGGTTCCCCTTTTTGTCCCCACCGCCCCCTGCCCCCTTTACGGGGTTTATTTTTCGCTTCTCCCCCTATCTTCAAATCCAGTTTTGTTTTTTATGGCCGTGTGCAGATTTTTGGGGCTAAGGGCCCCCGAGTACCTTCCAGGTTTATATTTTTTATGTTTCCTCTTCTCCCCCGCTCCCAAAGAGTACATGTTCAAGATTTTCAGGCGTTCCCGAAATTTAGGTTTCTTTACTGGCTCAAGTGTGCCGTTAAACGATTCTGGGATTTGTTTTCCAAAACTCCGATATTTCTCCCGCCCCCGAACGGGGGGCCCTCAGCACTGAGCAAAAATTCTAAGTTTAGGGGGCCTAGCGATTTGAAGGGGTGTCACCCTCGGCATTTTTTTCCTTGTTCTGAAAGTTCTCAACACCCACCCCCTCTCTTCCTGGCTGTCGTGATCTTTGTCTTGTTACGGGTTTAAAAAAAAAGGTCCCCTGACATAAAATTTTTTCCTAGGTTTTTTTTCCCTGTTCCTTACGTTCTATTTGGTGGGCCCTCTTTTGGGTTTTTTGTTTGTTTCCCCCTTTTTAGTTTTTCATTCTTTCCAATTTCCTAAGCAGCTGGAACTTATCACCTTGGGAACCCTATGTTGTTTTCCATTCCCACTGGGAAAAACCCCGTTTATGTCCCTTTCCCGTATTTTTCATGTTTTTCTACCGTAAATGACCCTTTATACTTATTTTAGTTTCATCTGCAGATGAAAAATAAAAAGTGTTTCCCATTGTTTTTGTCAATTTCCTTGTAAAGGATGAGGAAAAAGCAGAGGTGCCCGGACAGTGCCTTTTGGGGGCCCGAGGGTTTTTTACCTCGCTGATCTTGCCCTGTTTACTACTACTTTTCTGTTTTTTGTGTGTTTTGGGTCCCGAAAATCCATCTGCCTTTCCTTTTACCGTAAAAGCCCTTTGGGCCCCCAATTTTTTGCCCCTATCACTCCATGATCGGGATTTGTCAAACGCCTTTGCAAAATCTGTGTTTTAAACAAAACTACGTTTTGGTTTTTCTTCCAGGGCCTCTGTAAGTCTGTATAATTTGGGTCCCGCAGCCCGTGACAGGGCATGATTCCTTTCTTAAAAAATGGGGGTTTGGGTTTTTTTTGGGGTTTTGTGGTTTCCCCGGGAAAATTTTAACCTGCCTTTTCAAACACTCTTTCAAAGGGTTTTTATGATGTGAGAGGTTAGGGCTTTGGGGCTGTAAATTTTTTGCTAGGGTTTCCCAAAGCCCCCCTTGTGCAAAGGAAACAAGTTTTGTACTTTTAAGGCCTCCGGTATTTCACCAGATCCCAAACTCTTTCTCCAAAGAATACTGAGGGGGTGTGGGTTTAAAGGTTTCTTTGCACTTTTTTATAAAAAGGGATTCCATGAAACTGGTCCCGGGGCGGGTGGGGTTTAAAAATCGGCAGTCCCCGGAAAACCTAAAAAATTAAATTTCGGCCCTTCGCGAGGACCCCGCGGGCGTTCCAAAAACGGGTTTAGTTTTTCAGACTCGGGGCGAAACATAACCCCAAACGCACGAAACCCCCGGCATTAAAGGGGCAATCCTGCGCTTTTGTATAACATTTTTAATTTATATATATATATATATATTATATATATATTATTTTATATTTTTATTTTTATATATATATATATATTTTATATATATATAAATGCAACCCACGAAAAAAGTGGTCCCTTTTTGTAGCCGGGGGTCGATCCCCTGTTGTTCAGGTAAGTTCATGACACCCCGCTGCCGGGCCCCCACTGTCAGGGGGGCCCGTAGGTAAAGGGCTTTACACCAGCTGCCCACCCCACTGTCGGTGGGGCCAGTAGGTAAATTCATGGGACCAGCCCGCCAGCAAAAATCATTGTTATTTAAAATTTGTCCCGAAATTTTTCCAATGTCTAGGATAACTACTGGTGGGGAAAGGGTAATGCTGGTGGGGGAAAGGGTAACTGTGGTGGAAGGATAGTACTGGTGGAAAATAACTTTCTGGTGGAGGGATAAAAATAAAGGTGGAAGGATAAAAATACTGGTGGGAAAAGGAAAAATACTGGTGGGAAAGGGTAACTACTGGAAGGATAAAATACTGGTGGAAGGATAAACTAAAGGTTTGGGAAAGGAAAAACTATGGTGGGGGATAACTACTGGTGGAAGGATAACTACTGGTGGAGGGATAACTACTGGTGGAAGGATAACTACTGGAAGGATAACTACTGGTGGAAGGATAACTACTGGTGGAAGGATAACTACTGGTGGAAGGATAACTACTGGTGGAAGGATAACTACTAGTGGAGGGATAACTACTGGTGGAAGGATAACTACTGGTGGAAGGATAACTACTGGTGGAAGGATAACTACTGGTGGAAGGATAACTACTGGTGGAGGGATAACTACTGGTGGAAGGATAACTACTGGTGGAGAGATAACTACTGGTGGAAGGATAATTACTGGTGGAAGGATAACTACTGGTGGAAGGATAACTACTGGTGGAAGGATAACTACTGGTGGAAGGATAACTGCTGGAAGGATAACTCCTGGTTGAAGCATAACTACTGGTGGAGTGATAACTACTGGTGGAATGACAACTGCTGGTGGAAGGATAACTACTGGTGGAAGGATAACTACTGGTGGAAGGATAATTGCTGGTGGAAGGATAACTACTGGTGGAAGGATAACTACTGGTGGAATGACAACTGCTGGTGGAAGGATAACTACTGGTGGAAGGATAACTGCTGGTGGAAGGATAATTGCTGGTGGAAGGATAACTACTGGTGGAAGGATAACTACTGGTGGAAGGATAACTACTGGAAGGATAACTACTGGTGGAAGGATAACTACTGGTGGAAGAATAACTACTGGTGGAAGGATAACTACTGGTGGAAGAATAACTACTGGTGGAAGGATAACTACTGGTGGAATGATAACTACTGGAAGGATAACTACTGGTGGAAGGATAACTACTGGTGGAAGAATAACTACTGGTGGAAGGATAACTACTGGTGGAATGATAACTACTTGTGGAATGACAACTACTGGTGGAAGGATAACTACTGATGGAAGGATAACTGCTGGTGAAAGGATAATTACTGGTGGAATGATAACTACTGGAAGGATAACTACTGGTGGAAGGATAACTACTGGTGGAAGGATAACTACTGGTGGAATGATTACTGGTGGAATGATAATTACTAGTGGAAGGATGACGACTGGAGGAAGGATAACTACTGGTGGATGATTAACTACTGATTGAAGGATAACTACTGGTTGAAGAATAATAATGTTTGAAGGATAACTACTGATATAAGGATAACTGCCGGTGGAAGAATAACTAAGAATAACTACTGGTTGAAGAATAACTAATGTTGGAAGGATAACTGCTGATCTAACTAATTAACTGCTGGTGGAAATATAACTACTTGTGAAAGGATAACTACTGGTGGATGGTTTACTGATAGAAGTATAACTACTCTTGGAAGGATAACTATTGGTGGCAGGATAACTACTGGTGGTAGTATAACTACTGGTGGAAGAATAATAATGTTGGAAGGATAACTACTTATTCGCTTTTAGTGGAATTTCACATTATGATCTACGGGGAGCGTCACCCCCCATCCCCCCATGGAAATGGAAATAAGAGCATACAAACATGTGGGCGGCCGTTCCATACTGTTGCTCTGGGTTCTCTTATATTCCTCTGGAAATTAATTAGCGGTTAAGAACCGCTGACATATACAGAATGTTATATCCTCGGTGTTTCTGGTGTTTTATTAAGAGAACCTCTGATTACCTTCCAACTTTATATTATTTTATATGTAACTTTATTAAATATATGTTTGTGCTAATGCTCTTAAAGTTTTTATTCAGGAAAGTAAGTCATTATAACTCTTATAGAACGTTTATTAGTGCAGATCATTGCTCCTGGGATAATCTAAATTACTTAAGTACAAGAAATTATCTTAAAAATATATTAAAATTCCACGGTAGCGAATCAGTACATCTTACGTGGAAATAGTTGTGACTTCGGTGCCCATTTGATATTAATAAAACTGGGTACACCCACAAAGCACAGCATCCAATTCTATGTAATTGGATTGTCTTGGACATTCCCATTACATGGTAGGTTGTGCATTTATATTCTATCACTCAGGGTGTGTTCCGTGAGTCACTCAGAGTGTGTTCCGTGAGTCACTCAGAGTGTGTTCCGTGAGTCACTCAGAGTGTGTTCCGTGAGTGAACGAATGTAAACTGTAAACTTTTTCTGTGGGACTTTATTTAATAAGACGATTAGGATATTGTTAAGTATTTCACTATGGGTATCTAGCTAAGAAAGTTAATAAGTTACATTCCAATAGATGACTTACTAAGACGTGGGAATTACCCAGCGGCTGGTGGGTCACACACACACAAAATGGAATTTGTGAGGACATCTTTATTAAGAATAAAAATTCATATCTATTCCAGACTATCTGCCAAAACAAAACTCTTAGTCAGTTTCTAACTCATTTATCTACAGATCATTTAGATTAAATTGCAACAGCCCACAGACGGATTACCAGAGCGTTACACTCCAAAACATTGTAGAATCTTGAATTCCCATATTCAGACACTAGATCCAAGATAACTCAATTGTAATGTGATTCACTAACATTGGACTAATTACACACCAGTCTTTGCAAATAGTAAAAAAAAAAGTGAGAGAATATCTTACATGTACATCATGAAGACTATATGACAAAACTAGTGAGGTAATAGAAGTGTACAGGAATTTTATCTTTAATAAAGGTCATCATGAATATAATTAGTGATAAAAAAAAATCTTGCTTAAGAACCAGTTGTGACTGACATGAAAAAAGCGTCTAAAGTTGACAGTGTTCTAGGTAATAAACAATGTACTCACAATAAAGTAAACATCTCAAGACCTGCCAAAGTCCATCATCTCACATGCGAAATATATTGTCACCACAAGGCAAATAATTTTATATACGAGTTTAAACTGAGTCGACACAGGACAATGTGCAGACTTTACAAGTACGCAGAGAAACAAGGCAAATAATATAGTAAGAGTGTCTATGTTGTATATAAATGAGAAAACAGCCGAGTGTCCAGTCAGTCTGGAGAAGGAAAGCTCACAGGCTCCTTGAACGAGTGTGTCAGGGAAACCTGATCGTTAAGAACAACGTATTTGTTAATAAATATATACATAATAAGGCGATTTAAGTGCTTAATCGGTAATGGGTTTTAAGAAGGTTATACTATACTACATACTACCTTACTATACTACATACTGCCATAACTACCATATCTGGAGTAAACCTGGAGGGTGTTCCAGAAGGGTCAACGTCTCCGCGGCCCAGTTCTTGACCAGGCCTCTCGGTTGATCAGGGCCTGATCAACCAGGCTGTTACTGCTGGGAGCATGTAATCCAACTTACACTACCAGTAGTATACCTTTTACCAGTAATGACATTATCAGAAATGAGACTACTAGTAGTGACACTACAAGTAATGTACCTTCCACCAGTAGCAACCCTTCCACCAGCAGTGACACTACCAATTGTGTACCTTCTAAAAGTACTGACACTACGAGTAGTGACGCTACCAGTTGTGTATCTTCCACCAGTAATGTACCTTCTACCAGTAATGTACCTTCTACCAGTAATGTACCTTCTACCAGTAATGTACCTTCTACCAGTAAGCGACCCTTCCACCAGCAGTGACACTACCAATTGTGTACCTTCTAAAAGTACTGACACTACGAGTAGTGACGCTACCAGTTGTGTATCTTCCACCAGTAATGTACCTTCTACCAGTAATGTACCTTCTACCAGTAATGTACCTTCTACCAGTAGCGACCCTTCTACCAGCAGTGACACTACCAATTGTGTACCTTCTACCAGTAATGTACCTTCTACCAGTAATGTACCTTCTACCAGTAGCAACCCTTCCACCAGCAGTGACACTACCAATTGTGTACCTTCTAAAACTACTGACACTACGAGTAGTGACGCTACCAGTTGTTTATCTTCTACCAGTAATGTACCTTCTACTAGTAGCAACCCTTCTACCAGCAGTGACACTACCAGTTGTGTACCTTCTACCAGTTGTGTACCTTCTACCAATAGTGTACCTTCGACCAGTAGTGTACCTTCTACCAGTACTGACACTACCAGTTGTGTACCTTCTACCAGTACTGACACTACCAGTTGTGTACCTTCTACCAGTACTGACACTACCAGTTGTGTACCTTCTACCAGTAGTGTACCTCCAACCAGTACTGACATTACCAGTAGTAACACTACCAGTAGTGTACCATCTACCAGTAGTAACACTCAGATATTAAATTTTTTTCCAGTACTCTCCTAACACTACATAACTTATTACGAGTATTTGCCTTCCAGCAGTTATCATTCCACCTGTAGTTATTCCTCTCACAGCTACTAGTTTGAAGATTTTTTATCGGAATCTGCCCTTCCATGGCTAGTTATCTTCGCTACTGGTGACTGGGCAACTACTGTTGCCCAGTCACCAGTAGTTATCCTTCCGGTAGTTATTCTTGAACGAGAACTAATCCTTTCACAAGTAAATATCTGTGAAGGCTTACTCAGCCCTGTAATAACTTCAGTCAGTATTACTCAGGCTGGCTCCTCCTCAGGAAAATTAGTGAATAGAAAAAGAAATAATAACAGACAAACATAAACACTTTATTATATATAAAATATAAAATATAAAACACTTAAATATGAAATATTAATCCTACATTAAAGAAAATGAAAAATGAAAAATATAAAGGATAACTGAATTCAACGCTAATATAAAACTTGTGTGTCTGGTGTTGGTGACAATGTGTTGTTGAAATCGTAGCTGTTGCTGATGATGGGGGGGGGGGTCGCAGGTGTTGGTTACAACCCACCGGTTCGTTCTTCACAGTATATCCGTGAGTATTCTATTCCGATGACAGGAAAGCAGGTTCTTTACCGTTGCAATGATGAGGGGTTACGTCCAGCAATTTCATACAGGTGCACAGGTAATTAAATCCAAAAAGGGGAAGTCTCAGGACGTTAGTCCATCTCCATCAGTTCTGCTCGTTGATTGGCAGGTGACCCTCTCTGTCATCCAAGCTGGAAAGATAGACAGGTTACCCACTGCTTAAGAAATCAGTCTCCATGATAAGTACAATACCTAAAAGATGTGGTGATTATTACAACAGTCAACTTAGAGCAAGACTGAAAGGACTAAGTTTATTATTGGTCAAAAGTGAAGCTTTTAACCAATAAATCCACTAGAATACAAGGCAGGCATGTACTTACAGTAGTGCTGGGAGCTGTGAGTCTAGTGATTACTGTTTGGACCGGAGCCCCACACGTCACCTTTCGGGGGGGGGGGAGAAGGAGGGAAAGGGATAGCGGGAGTTAGACTGACCCTACCTTAACAAGCAGCCGGCAGTCAAACTATCGCTTTCGGGGAGGGGGAAAAAAGGCGGGAATAGCGGGAGCTTGACTTACCCTACCTTAACAAGTAGCCGGCAATGAAACTATTGTTACTATATACTCCCTCGCTACTCCTATCTACTGAACTTTTCCCTCACAATATCCTTCCACTAGCAATGATATTTCCCCCATAAGTTATTCATCTATCAGTCAATATTCGATTAGTAGTTATCATTCTTCCAGTAGTTTTCCTTCCATATGTAGTTATTTTTTCACAATAGTAATACTTTCAACAATAACTTTTTTATTCAGTAGTTATTATTCCACCAGTAATCATTCCACGGACATTCCTTCTACAAGTAGTTTTAATTGCAGTAGTTATCGTTCCAGTTGTTATCCTTCCTCCAGTAAATCACCAAATTATCCATTCACCATAGTTATCAATCCACAGATCTTTCCTTTGTGCATATAGCTGAACCACTGGATAAATCCTAATTCATATTAATCTAGGACCATGAACCAGCATTTTGGTCACCACCTACTGGAGATATATTAATTTTTAAACCTTCATTAAGCAGGAAGATCAGTATCCGGAGTGAGGTTGACCTCTGTTGAGGTTGACCTCTGTGTGGGGTTGACCTCTGTGTAGGTTGACCTTGGTGGGGTTTACCTCTGTGTGAGGTTGACCTCTTTTGGGGTTGACCTCTGTGTGGGGGTTGCCCTTTGTTGGGGTTGACCTCTGTGTGGGTTGACCTCTGTGTGAGGTTACCTCTGTGTGATTTTGACCTCTGGCCAAGATCTCAGGTCGAGCTCACTTTTCAACTGACGTTTCCTTTTTTTTAGTTATAAATTGGTTTATCTACATATTAGGGGTTTTCTTTTTTCCCTTTTTTTTAAAATTATCTTTAAAAAGTGTTTTGCGAAATATATTAATGGGAGGAAGAAAAAATGTCATGGTTGGATCTTTTTTGCAGTTGTGGGAAACTGGATCCTGTGAGTCAAACTTGATTTTTGTCATAAATAAAAAAATAAAATAATAATAAAAATTTTTATTATTTTTGTTATTTTTATATTATTTCCATTATTTTACTAAAATTCTATCTCTTTCATTCTTCGTTTTTTTTTAAAATTTTTATTTTTATTTTTTGTTTTCTTCATTTTTAATTTTTTACATCACCTACAGTTTGTAAAAGGTACCTAGTTATTTCACCTCGTTTGTCATAAGCGGTCCCTAGGAATTATATCTATTTTTAAAAAACTTGACACAACCTTGATTTTGTTTTAAGCCTTGCTTAAATGGACTAAAAAATGTTCCTTCTCTCTACTAGATTTTACGACCAGAGCTTTTTAAAAGGGTAAGGAAAAAGGATGGGTAAAAAAGAAGGATGGGTAAGGATAGAAAAAGGGAAAAAGGGGGAGGGGGAACGGGGTAGGATATAAAAGTAAAATGACAAAACCATTTTGGTGCAATTAAAAAAGTGTAGTGTTAATAACAAAAATTATTGAAAGGGGATAACACTTACTCATCAGTCACCACACAAAACAGATAATGGGTACAGACTCTGAGTCCATAATAGAAATACAGTTGCATTGCTTTTTTTGCGTTTGCATAACGATGTTTAAACGACAACCCGGGCGATGAATATATAGAAAAACAGAAAAATAACTGGACACTTGGTCTTTTAAGGTGGGGGTCCCCGCCTATTTCTAAATATAGGAATTTTTAATATAGATGTGAAAGTAAAAAAATTATATAAAATCTCCATAATTAGGGGCGAAATATTCTTAGAACAAGAAGGGTTCGGGTTAGCCAATCATTTCATCTGCGGAGGTTGCTCAAAATCATTGGGCGTTGGTAATCGCTTTATGGGGTGAAGCGACGCACCCTGGGGTTTTCCAATCATTTTTACGCAGGGGGTTTCCAAGATCATTTGGCTTGGTAAACGCTTATGGATGAATCGACGCGCTCTGTGGGAGAGTATTTTTTGGGTTTTTTTGGAGAGGGGGTGTTAAGATATAGTTGGGAGACTTTCAAATTGTGGAGGAAAAATTTTCTATCTGGTTTTACAGTTCTTGCATTGCATGGTTGCCCCTCCTTCGCTTCAAGGGTCGTTTTAAGCGTAATATCCTTTGATATAAATCTGCCCTTTTTAGGGGGCCCCCCGGACCCAATAAAAGGGGGAAACTTTTTTGGAGCCGTTGTGACCGTGCTGTTGGCTTTGTTGTTAACCCCCTGGGGGCACTGGGTATTTTTAGTATAGGTCTTATCAAGTTTGCCTATCATAACACAAGGTAACCTTGAAGCAAAGTTATCTATCTAACCAAGGAAACCCTTTAAGACAATGTTGTCTATCATAACACAAGTAACCTTGAAACAAATTTTTCTTCATAACAGAATAACCTTTAAAAAAGTTGCTATCATAACACAAGGAACCTTGAAGACAATGTTGTCTACAAAACAAAGGAACCTTTAAGACAAAATTGCTATCATAACAGAAAGGAACCTTAAGACATGTTGTCTATCAAAAACACAAGGAACCTTGAAGCAAAGTTCTATCATAACACAAGTAACCTTGAAGGGCAATGTTGTCTATCATAACACAAAGGTAACCTTGAAGACAATTTTCATCTAACACAAGGTAACCTTTAAGACAAAGTTTTCTATCAAACACAAGGTAACTTGAAGACAATGTTTTCACATAACACAAGGACCTTGAAGACAAGTTTTTACAAACACAAAGGGAACCTTAAGACATGTTTTACATAACACAAGGGAACCTTGAAGAAAAAGTTGTCTATCATAACAAAGGTAACCTTTAAGCAAAAATTGTCTATCATAAACAAGGTAACCTTTAGACAGGTTTTTTATCATAACACAAGGTAACCTGAAGAATGTTTGTCTATTTAAACAAGGTAAACCTTTAAGACAATTTTGTCATCAAAACACAAGGTAAACCTTGAGACAATGTTTCTATCATAACAAAGGTAACCTTGAAGACAATGTTTCCCATCATAACAAAGTAACCTGAAGACAAAGTTGTCTATCAAAAACAAAGGTAAACCTTTAACAATATTTTCTATCATAAACAAGGTAACCTTGAACCAGTTTGTCATCATAACACAAAGGGAACCTTGAAGACAAAACAAAATAAACAAGTAACCTTTAAAAGGTTGTCTATCATAACACAAAGGAACCCTTTAAAACTATTGTCTATCATAACAAAGGTAAACCTGAAGACAGTGTTTCACAAAAACCCCAAGGTAACTTTTAAGACAATTGTCTTCAAAACACAGGTAACCTGAAGACTGTGCTATCATAAACACAAGGTAACCTTTAAAACAAATTGTTTTAAAACAAGGAAAATTAAGCCCCGTGTTGTCATCAAAACAGGTAACCTTGAAAACAATATTTCTATTAACCGGTAAACCCTTTAAGCGGTGTCTACATAAAACAAGGTAACCTTGAAGACAATTTGTCTATCTAACAAAGGTAACCTTGAAGACAATGTTGTCTACATAACACAAAGGGAACCTTTAAAACAATGTTTTCTTCATAAAAACAAGGTAACCTTGAAGACAAAAGTTGTCTATCATAAACAAGGTAAACCTTTAAGACAATATTGTCTACATAAAAAGGAAACCTTTAAACAATGTTTCAACATAACACAAGGTAACCTTTTAAGACAATGTTTTTCTATCAAACACAAGTAACCGAAATCAATGTTTGCTACATAACAAAGGGAAACCCTTTAAGACAATGTTGTCATCAAAACAAGGTAACCTTAAGACAATTTGCTATCATAACAAAGGTAAATTGAAGACAATATTGTCTATCAAACACAAGGTAACCCTTTAAGACAGTGTTGTCTACATAACACAAGGTAACCTTGAAGAAAAAATTGTCTATCATAAAACAAGGGAACCTTGAAGACAGTGTTGTTATCATAACAAGGTAACCTTGAAGACAATATTTCCCATCATAACAAAGGTAACCTTGAAAAAACAGTGTTTTCTACTAACACAAGGTAACCTTTAAGACAATATTGTCTATCATAAAACAAGGGAACCTTGAAGAATGTTGTCTATCTAACAAAGGTAACCCCTTTAAGACAATATTGTCTACATAAAAACAAGGAACCCCTTGAAACGGTTTTCTATTAAAAACAAGGGAAACCCTTTAAGACAATATTTTCTTCATACCAAATAACCTTTAAAGACAGGTTGTCTATCATAACACAAGGTAACCCGAAGACAAATTGTCTATCATAAAAAACAAGGTAACCTTGAAGATAGTGTTGTCTACTAAAACAAGGTTTTCCTTGTAAGCAGTGGTTACCCCCAAAAGCAAAGTTATTATCCTAAATTTGATCCACCTTACAAAAATGTGTCCACTTTTTAAAGTGATTATCTTACCATGTGGGGCATTATGAATGGTCCCCCCTTTCATGTGGTTTACCTTACATAGTGGTCCACCACATAGTGGTCCACCTTCATATGGTCCACCTTTCAAAAATGCCCCCCCACTAATGCTCCACCTTTCATAGTGTCCACCTTACAAAGGGTCCCCCTTTCAAAGTGGTCCACCCTTCAAATGGTCCACCTTAATAGGGGTCCACCCCAAAATAGGCTCCCCCTTACATTTGGTCCACCTTTCATAGTGGTCCACCTTTCACAGTGGTCCACCTTACTAGTGGTCCACCTTACATTGTGGTCCACCTTACAAATGATCCTCTTACACGTGGTCCACCTTACATGTGGTCCACCTTACAAGTGGTCCCCCTTACAAAGTGGCCCAACTTACTATGGCTACCTTACAAAATGGTCCCCCCTTACATATGATCCACCCAATATGCCCACCTTTCACAGTGGTCCACCTTACAAGTGGCCACATTACAAATGGTCCACCTTTCTAGTGGTCCACCTTTCAAAGTGGTCCCCCTTACATAGGGTCCACCTTACATGGGCCACCCTTTCAAAGTGGGCCACCTTACATAGGGTCCACCTTACAAAGTGGTCCACCCAAATAGTGGTCAACCTTTCAAGTAGTCCACCTTACAAAGGCTCCCCCTTACATAGTGGTCCACCTTAAGTAATGTTTACTATACAGACATTGTGGTTCATTTTACTGACAGTGTAGTGACCTTACAAGCGTGAAAATAAATGGTATAAAAAAACCATACAATGGAAACATAAAAAACCCCATGCAGTTTAATGCAGTGTTCATGGGCAGTCGCGTCAGGTTTCAGTGGGCATCGTCACTGAGGTCACAGACCCTGAGCGCTTTGGGGGGTTAGCGTGGACGGTTACAAAAACATGGGTTGCTTCTGCAGTGTTTAAAATCGGGGTTGGAGAGTGAAGGGGGAGGGCTTGCTTCTCCCGGAGGAATTTGGGGGCTGAAGCCACCTCAAAGGGCCTGGGAGAGAGTGTGAGGTGGTTTGGAGATGTGGGGGGAAAGGGCTTTACAGTGGGGGGCAGTCTGTCCCCTCACTGTGAGGAGGCTTAGGTGGGGGGGTACAAAGGTACCACGTGGGGGCAGTCCAGCCCTCACAAGTGGCGAGTTTTTCACGTAATGGGAGGCGCATCAAGAAAAAAAAGTTTGATGAAGACCCGAAGGTAGGAAATCGCTTCTCTGTTCTCCAGGATGAAATTCTTCAGTGGCCCCTGAAGGGAAAGGGGACTACTGCCCCCGCTAATGAAGGTAACGCATTCTTGTGGTTGGTGACTCTCAGGTAAGATATGTTGACCGTGTTTTTTTGTAATAGGAATAAGAGATGAGAGATAGAGTGTGCTTCCCTGGAGCTGGTGTTGGGACATGTCAACAGGCTGGATAATATCATGTCAGGTAATGGGAACAAGCCATTATCTGTCTCAGTGCGGGTTTGGAAATGATATTGGGAAGGGTAGGAGAGAAAAAGGCTGCTAGATAAGTACAGGTCAGCTATAGATTTCATTAAGTCAAAGGGAGGGATCCCAATCATTTTTGCATCTTGCTAAAAGGGGGGAGTAGGAAATGATGGTTGTCTAGGGCAATTGGTGAAAAATGCTGGCTAGACAGATACTGCAAGGAACTTGCAATCCCATTCATTGACAACTGGAACAACTTTTATGGCAAACATGATATGTATGCAAGGGATGGGGTACATCTCTCTGGGGAGGGGTGGTAGCACTTGCAGACTCGATTGAGAAGGCCATTGGTGAAATGCCTATGATTTTAAACTGATGGAAGATAGAGGTATGGGTGTGTGTGGGAAACAAGCAGGTTGCAACACTAGGTTGGAAACAGTAAAAGTATAAAAGGCATTCAGCATGAAGTTTAAAATAAAGACAATTTGAACAGGTCAGCAAACCCAAAAGGGGGGCAGCAGAGGGCAGCAAGGGACTAGCTCCCTTAAAGGTTTACTATACTTATAGCAGGAGTGTTAGAAATAAGATAGATGAGCTAAGATTAATTGCAAGTGCAGGAAACATAGATATTATTGCTATAACAGAGACCTGGCCAAACTGAAAGATAGAGAGATGCCCTCTGAATGTCACATACAAGGCTATAAATTATTCCACACTGACAGGGTCAAAAAGGAAAGGTGGTTTGGGGTAGCGATGTATGTCAGAGACAATTTAAATTGTTGTGTTAGACAAGATATTAAATTAGAAGCGTCAGCCCTGAATTTTGTTTGGTTTACGCTTCTCGAGGGCCCAGAAAAACTAATTTTGGGTGTGATTTACAGGGCCCAATCTTGATAGGGAGTGCAGTAAACTTCTATGGGACGAAATTCGTAAGGCATCTACATACGAAAATGTTGTGCTAATGGAGATTTCAACTATAGACAGATTGATGGAAACAATTTGACAGGAAATTTTTGAGTCGGGTTTACTTTCTTGATACGATCCAGGATTTTCTTTTTAAAACAGTTTGTGATCATAAGCCAATGGGTAAACCTCAGAAATTGGTTTTGCCATAGGAAACACAATTAAACCTTGAAGACGAATGTTGCTATTAGACACAAGGTAACATTCACTAGTTTAACATTATCTGAATTCCCCAAAGGCAATTGTCGACCAATGATTGTTGGCTCATAACATCAAGGACTTTAAAATTACTATGGTGCTATGCATACCTACAAGGTACGGATGGCAATGTTGTCTATCATAACACGAGGTACCTTGAGACAGTTTTCTATTATACACAAGGTAAACTTGAAAATGATCAATGTTGTCTATATAATACATAAGGTAATCTTGAGACAATGTTGGCTATCATATAGCAAACAAGAGAAGGCTTGAAAAGTACAATGTTGTAAGTCTAATCAATAACAAAGGTAACTTGAAGAAACAATAGTTTGTGTTAAATCAAGGTAACTTGAAGCAATGTTGTCTTATCATAACAAAGTAGACCTTGAAGGCATTTGTCATAATCATAACGCAAGTATAACCTGAAGAACAGTGTTGTCTATTAAAACACAAGGTAACCTTAAGACATATGTCTATCATAACCAAGTAACCTTGAAGACTATGTTGATCTATCATAAACAATGGTACCATTGAAGCCAATATCTGTCTTGCATAACACAAAGGTTAAAACCTTGAAGACAGCTGTGTCTATCAAACACAAGGTAACCTTGAAGACAAATTGTCTATTATAACACAAGGTAAACCTTGAAGACAGTGGTTGTCTAATCATAGCAACAAGGTAACCTTGAGACAATATTGTCTATCATAACACAAGGTAACTTGAAGACAGTGATGCTCTATCATAACAAAGGTAACCTTGAAGACAATATTGTCTATCATAACAAGGTAACCTTGAAACAGTGTATGTCTTCAAACACAAGGTTAAACGGCTTGAAGAAATATTGTCTATCATAAAGAGAGGTAACCTTGAATGAAATGTTTGTTATATACATCAAGGTAACTTGAAGACAATGTTGTCTATCATAACACAAGGTAACTGAGACAATGTTTTTCTATCATAACCAAGGTTAACCATTGAAGACAATATTTCATAATGAACAACAGTAAGCTTGAAGACAGGTTGTTCACATAACACAAGGTCAACCTTGAAACAATGCTACATAACACAAGTGTAAACCTGGAAACAATGTTGTCTATCACTAACAAAGGTAACTTCGAAGACAATGGTTGGTCCCATCATAACAGTCAAGGTAACCTTTAGAAGCAATAGTTGTTATCATAACAAGGTAACCTTATAGACTAATATTGTCTATCATAACACAAGGTAACCTTGAAGACAGTGTTGTCTATCATAACACAAGGTAACCTTGAAGACAATATTGTCTATCATAACACAAGGTAACCTTGAAGACAGTGTTGTCTATCATAACACAAGGTAACCTTGAAGACAATATTGTTCTATCATAACACAAGGTAACCTTAAGACAGTGTTGTCTATCATAACCAAGGTTAACCTTGAAGACAATATTGTCATATAACACAAGGTAACCTTGAAGACAGTGTTGTCTATCATAACACAAGGTAACCTTGAAGACAATATTGTCTATCATAACACAAGGTAACCTTGAAGACAGTGTTGTCTATCATAACACAAGGTAACCTTGAAGACAATATTGTCTATCATAACACAAGGTAACCTTGAAGACAGTGTTGTCTATCATAACACAAGGTAACCTTGAAGACAATATTGTCTATCATAACACAAGGTAACCTTGAAGACAGTGTTGTCTATCATAACACAAGGTAACCTTGTAAGCAGTGGGTTACCCCTTAAAGCAATGTTATCTATCCTAACATGTGATCCACCTTACAAAAGTGTAGTCCACTTTATAATGTGATCTATCTTACCATGTGGTGCACTTCATGAAGTGGTCCACCTTACATAGTGGTCCACCTTACATAGTGGTCCACCTTACATAGTGGTCCACCTTACATAGTGGTCCACCTTACAAAGTGGTCCACCCTACATAGTGCTCCACCTTACATAGTGGTCCACCTTACAAAGTGGTCCACCTTACAAAGTGGTCCACCTTAACTGTAGCAAGGGTTCAAAAAGGAAATGTAAAGAGGAGCTTAGCACCCCTTTGGGGTAATCTTTTCAACATACAAAAAACTGCATGTGCCAGATAAGTGGAAAATGGCAAATGTGATACCTATTTTCAAAAACAGGTAAACAGGTCTTAGCTTCGAACATAGACCAATAGCCAAACCCTCCATAGTGGGAAAATTTTGGAATCAATAATTTCCCGAGGCAGTTCGTGCCACCTTGAAAAGCATAAATTAATCAACGAATCTCAACATGGTTTTAAAAGGGGGCGTTCCTGCCTTACGAATTTATTAACTTTTTTCACTAAGGTATTTGAGGAGGTAGATCATGGTAAATAAATATGATATTGTGTATATGGACTTCAGTAAGGGCTTTTGACAGGGCCCCAAACATCAGAGACTATTGAGGAAAATTAAAGCACATGAATAGGAGGAAAATTTTTTCCTGGATAGAGGCATGGTTGAAAAAATAGGCAGCAGAGAGTTTGCATAAATGGGGAGAAATCAGAGTGGGGAAGCGTTACGAGCGGTGTTCCACAGGGTCAGTGTTGGGGGCCCCCTGCTGTTCACAATCTACATAAACGACATAGATGAGGGAATAAAGAGCGACATCGGAAAAGTTTGCCGATGACACCAAAATAGGCCGTCGAATTCATTCTGACGAGGACATTCGAGCACTCCAGGAAGATTTGAATAGACTGATGCAGTGGTCGGAGAAGTGGCAGATGCAGTTTTAATATAGACAAATGCAAAGTTCTAAATTTTGGGACAGGAACAATAACCATGCCACATATAAAATAAAAAATGTGGGATCTTAATATTAGGATTGCAAAAAAGATTTAGGAGTTCTGGTTAGCAGTAATCTGAAACCAAGACAACAGTGCATAAGTGTTCGCAATAAAGCTAATAGAATCCTTGGCTTCATATCAAGAAGCATAAATAATAGGAGTCCTCAGGTTGTTCTTAAAACTCTATACACCCTTGGTTAGGCCTCATTTAGATTATGCTGCACAGTTTGGTCACCGTATTACAGAATGGATATAAAATTCTCTGGAAAATGTACAAAGGAGGATGACAAAAGATGATCCATGTATCAGAAACCTTCCCTATGAGGATAGACTAAGGGCCTGAAACTGCACTCTTGGAAAGACGTAGAATTAGGGGGGAAAATGATTGAGGTGTATAAGTGGAAGACAGGAATAATAAAGGGGATGTAATAGTGTGCTGAAAAAATCTAGCCTAGACAGGAAATCGCAGCAATGGTTTTAAGTTGGAAAAATTCAGATTCAGGAAGGATATAGGAAAGTACTGGTTTGGTATAGAGTTGTGGATGAGTGGAACAAACTCCCAAGTTTCCCTTATAGAGGCCAGAACGTTGTGTAGCTTTAAAAATAGGTTGGATAAATACATGAGTAGATGTGGGTGGGTGTGAGTTAGACCTGATAGCTTGTGCTAACAGGTCGGTTGCCGTGTTCCTCCCTTAAGTCAATGTGACCTGACCTGTTAGGTTGGGTGCTTTGGCTTAAGCCGGTAGGAGACTTGGACCTGCCTCGCATGGGCCAGTAGGCCTTCTGCAGTGTTCCTTCGTTCTTATGTTCTTATGTTCTTATGTTCTTTATTGACAACGTTTCACCCACACAGTGGGCTTTTTCAAGTCACACTCAGATCTACCTGGGGTGGAAGGTACGGGAGTATTTATAGTCCTGGAATCATCGCTTATCTCTATAACCAACAATTTCAACCAGAACAACGGCTTCTATAACATAGCTGAACCACTCGCCAAGAAACTTCTTCATCGCTATCCCACATAAGAACATAGAACACTGCAGAAGGTCTGCTCACAACTTGTCCAATACCCCTGCCAAGCTACCCAAGACTCTATAACACCACCCGGTAGATCATCAGATGCAGCATTCTCCACCTGACCTCAACATTTTTGAAATGATATAAATACCCCGCCTTCCCCCCCAGGAGATTTTAGTGTGACTTGAAAAATCCCACTGTGGGTGGT
>NC_069405.1:5303442-5318968 GCF_026875155.1 Cherax quadricarinatus
TTTCAAATTGGAAGATGTTTAGTTTTTTTTAGATTTTGGGAAAGTCTTTTTTGAAAGGTCCAAAAAAAAAGGGAAATCTTTTTTAAGAACAAGTTAGGGGAGCAGCTTGGAAAAAAAATTGGGCAATAAAAGATCTTAAAACCGCAAACCCACAAAGGATTTTACGGCTCAGATTTTGGGGAGTTGGAAAATTTAGTACTGCGTTACTTTACTTTGGTCATGTAACCCTCTGGGGAGTGACTACTCCCAAAAGAAATTTAAATTTTCGATCAAAAAAATTGATTTTTAACAGTTTGTTTTTTAAATTGGCTTCCAAGCTTACCAAGTACAATCAATTTTTTTCAAGGTGTATCCCGTCTTTACATGACGATTACGCATTAAGTACACCATAAGTGCATTACCTATGAGCCCTCTAAAGATATTATAGGCCTTAAAATGTGGGAAGTCGTAATCAAATCCCATCGGAAAAGGTTTAATACCTGTAGGATAGAGAATGCAGTTAGCTCTTGGGCCCTGTAAAGGGGGGACTTCCCAAAAAACCCCTTGTAACAAACTAGGGTTAAAAGACTTTGTTATCTCCTTTTACGTAAAAATCACCCATACGGGGAGTGGAAACGATCGGGAAAGGGTTTTTTGCGTTTAACTTCCTAAAGTCAATTACTGGACCCCAAAATTTACCCCCTTTTTTATATAGTATCAAGGGTGCTTCCAAGGGGGGAATTCTAATGCAATAACTCCATCATAAAGTTTTGATTGTAAATTCTTCTGCGACGCAACTTGTGAATGAGGCATTCTGTAGCGGTATTTTGATAGGCATACCATTAAGGGGGAAATACGAGGGGACAAAAAGTTCGTTTCCCATTTTACCGGGTAAAGCGATGGCTTTAGGGCGTTTTTTTTAAACGGGTCAACAAACGCTTGACTTCATCGGGAAGTCAGTGGAGCAATTTTTCCCCCTTTACTGGTGGAACAGATCGCCATGAAGTAAATGAGGTCCCCCGGCAGAAATAGCACCGACCCATTTTGGTACAATCCCTTCCCTAAAACGGGGTGGGATAGTAAACAAGGTCAAAAAGTTGGTATTTGCTCTAAGGCGAACACTGTGCCCAAAAGTGTTGGCCAGGTAGAAAGGGTCTTAATCTCTTACAACATGAAAGGTGGTTCAACAAATAGCCCTTTTTTATTTTGCGGGGAACACTGTCAATGGGACGTTTCCCCTTTGGGAACACTGGGGAAAAACTACAACACTCTAGTGAGGCACACCGCAACAGAAAGTCTTTTGCAGACGGCATGCGACATCAACAAGAGAGGGCATTCTGTTGAAGTAATTGTTTTCCGACAAGGCGTCCCTGTGGAGTACTACTCGAACTAGAGGCATTGCGGGGATAGGTTGCACTAAAGGGCAATTGACGTCCTGGGACATTTTGGGCATGGACTACCCTGCAAATCTGAGGTATAGGTGGAACATGAGGGGATGACAGAATACCAGTCCGCCCGTTGGGTCCTCGGGATACATTAGCTGAAAGGACTTAACCGTACATCTACTCTGCGCAGATCAGATTTCTGACCCAAGCTGGTAACCCAAAGGGCGACAAGTCGAAATTTGGCATGCCATCGATGGGGGTCGGCACAATGAGTAAGTTTCGCATGGAAGCAAACCCCAGTAAAAGGGTCACCGGGGAAAAGAAATTTGGGTCGAAAACAAGGAAGGAAGCAGGAATCTCTCCCTTGGAAAAAAAGGTTAGGGAAGTCCGACCTCGGACTGCAGGTGGAAACCAATATCCCTAAGGGGGACACAGGGTCGGTTCTACGAGAAGGCATGTGTAACTTCTTATCCCCAAAAAATAACCTTAAAATATTTACTTGCGCACCGAGTCCCTGAACAAAGAAAGGGGGCAATTAAAAAGGCTTTCATATAGGGCCTAGGTTGCATTGGAAGTTTTTTGCAAACAAAAAGGTGGATTTTCATCAGAAAAAACTTTTTCAACCCATCCCCAAAATATCTATGTCGAGACTTAAACAACATCATCAGCAGGGTTGTCTTCTCGAACTGTTAAGGGGTTCAAAGGGGAAATTTTGAACGGGGGTGGTGTAATCATATCACCTACTGTCACCATGGGGGCTTTGATGGGGGGCTCGAATTCCCCCTTTTAAAACGGCCTGGGTTCTGGTTTTTTGAGAATTGAAAAATGGGCCCGGTTTGGGGATTTTGAAACCCCGAGATCTGTTTCCCCTACGGTTCGCGGTTGGACGACCACGGAAAGCCAGAGTACGAAGGGTTTAGGAGCATTTTCCTCAGATGTGCATGTCCTGATTCTATAAAGTACAGTGGGGGGATCTGGGACTCATATCAGTACGGATCTCTTGGGGAATATCAGGACCAAATTTAATTTTTGGCCACGAAACCACAGTTGTAACAATTCCCCCGTATGGGGTTTTGAATGTACTATGAATACTCGAGGGGGTATAACGACTCTGTACACTGTCTTGGGGTCTCTGAGTGGTTGCGACCCTATTGTCTCGTGGCGCAAACAAAAGGTGGGCAGATGAGGTTTGTTGACATTTCTTTTAATACAAGGGAAAGTACCCTGGGGGACAAGGAACTACATGATTTAAAGCTGTAAGGGGGCCATCGTTACATTGGGGGTGAGCCTCCCTAAGCACACACAGAACAGGGGGCATTATTCTTTAATTTCTCCCAAAAAAATGTATTTTAGCAAGTGATTCTTAATGGGTTTTGCCCTTTAGGGGGGGAAAAAATGATGTTGGGCGCATTGATAAATGATATAAAAGTTTGTCTATCTAACAGCAAATGACTCAAGATTTATTAAATCATGGGGGGTGCACACTATTCTCTAAAGAACCCTAGGGCAGCTGTTTTACTGGGGCAAGGAAAGAACGAATATTTTCATATTGTGACCCTTTGTAAAATTTCCCGAGTCTCGCTATCAAGGGATAACAACGGCACAGCAGGGGATCGATAAAGACTTCTTTACAAATCGAAAGACTTTCCCCCTGAAGGGGGACCCTTCACCTAAGGGGACTAGCACAGAACGAATGGGGAAAAACCTGCTTAAAGACTATGTACTGGGCCCTTTAATAAAAGGGAACGCTCAAGGGATCACATATAACTTAAATCCCCGGTGGGCTGATCGGCCCCATCGGGTAAGGACTGTGAGGACGATGAAGGGCCCCAGTAGCCCGAGAGGTCTGAGTGTCGACATTTACTAAAGTATCACTTTCGGTATGTGAACATATCAATAAAAACGGAACAAATAAGGGAAAAATAATGAACAATAAAAATGATATAAAATTTTAGAATTGAAAATTTTAAAAATTTTTTACAACTAATTTTGCAGAAATAAAAAAAATTAAAAGTCTAAAATACACTGCAAGAGAAGGAAAAAAATCAATTTAAAGGACTATTGACCAAAAAAAAAAAATTTACATTGAAATAACAAGTAAAAATATTATGGAGACTGAATTAAATGCAAAATGGCTGTCTTTTCTCTTTTTTAAAGAAAAAATAATTAAATTTTTTTAAAACAATGTAAAAAGTTTTAAAATAAAATTATAAATTGTTTTAAATGGGAAATTTAAGTATTTTCTAAGAAGCTAACAAAATTAAAATTAATTCATAAAAATATCAATAAAGAAATAATTCACTGCGAACAAGTGAAAACAAAATAAGTGTAGAAATAATCACTGCGTAAAAAAGTGTCACGGGAAAACTCAGGTTTAAATGAAAAATTAAAATATGAAATAAAAAAAAAATTAAAACGTTTGAACACTTTAACTCTTAATTTAAATTAGAAAAAAAACAATTTCCCAAAAGAGTAAGGAAAACTTTACGTTAAAAATAATTGAAATTGCATCAAAAGTGAATTGTTCAAAAATTAAAAATATTTTAAAAAAATAAAACACAGAAAAAAAACAGGGAATATACACTTTTCGGACGGGAAAAACTTTATTATAATATATTTTACAAAAAAAACCTGCGTACGATAAACAAAATCTTGCTGGACTGATCGACAAAAATTTGCTGGGGAAAAATAATGGTACCAGTTTTCGAAAAAAATTTGAGGAAAGAACACTGCTTTACGAAAAAAAAACACAGAAAGAAAATGGATAATTTAGTATCTGGGTGAATTCACTGCATGAAATCAAGAAATTACTGGGAATCAACGCTAAAAAAAACAATAAAAAAAAAGATTCACTTCACACGGTGATACTGGTAAACCTACACAATATACTTACTACAACAGGGGTGCATAAAGAATAAAACAAGAATAAAAAAAATATAAGATAAGTGAAAACACTGAAAAAATATTCTAAAAATAATGAGTCAAGAAAAAACTAGAAAAACACAAGGGTTTAGTGTACACAAGCAATTTACTATAATGTCTCACAACGCAAATGTCTTTAAAATGCAAGGAAATAATGTCTCAAGAAAAAAGTTTCACTGGCGTCTGGAGTAGTAGACGGATGACGAGTGATGAGGAGAAGGTTTTATCCTTTGGGCGGGTGGTGTTTCCTCCTCCACTCACACTGTTGTCTGAGAAGAAAATGTGCTTTCTAGGCGAACTCACATAAACTGGGCTTTATCGTTGGCACCAGCTACAATCTCTTGACCAATTATGTGAGCAAAAAACAGTACTAGGAAAACCGGTAAAGGGTGGCAAACAACACAGGTAGATGGGTGGGTGGCTGGTGGTGGTGGTGGTGGTGGAGGAGTGGTGGTGGGAGAGAGTGGTGGGAGGGAATGCTGTGGCTCTGCCGCGCACCCCACTCACCCACGAAGGTGGCTTAAACCCACTCTTACCACAGGAATGGTGAAACCACTCTTAGCATCCCACATGGAGCACAAAGCGATATAGAGGGAATACATCAGAGGAACTTGTCTTACCTCTTACTGCGTGGCTTACTCCTCTCTCTCAGCTGGTTAGAAGCTGGTTGGCTGGTGGCTTACCCACGAGAATGCTGACTGGGAAGAGTGTAAACGATGCACAAAGCACGGAGGAGCAGTTGGAGAACAGGAGACAGGTGGATGTAGGCTGCTGGCTTTCACTTCCCAGTTTGGCTTACTGACTGCTTAAATTGCAAAATCCCAGGAACAACCCCTCGGAGAATGAAGCAATTAAGCACACGAAACTAAGCCAGGAATGCTTGAACGTCAGCAAAATTCAATCATTCATATTAATATATTTTATTATTTAGCTGTGTCAGTGAAAACCCAAAAATAAACCCCAAAAAATAATTATATATAAAACCCCCCCCCCCCCCCCCCCCCCCCTCTCAAATAATACCCCCCCCCCCCTCCCATTCTATTACCCAAATTTTTTGAGGTGGTGCTTGAGGGTAGTGGCTGGTGGGTGACGGTTCTCCTTTGACCTGGAGTACTCACACAAACAGCCATCAAACTTGATATACATTAAAAACGTAAATCAACGCTCCACACCGCTGTCCCACCATTTATCATGTGGGAGTTCGACTCGTGGATTAGGTAAGAAATACTCACGTAGGCTGTTTATTACGTATAATTGCGATATGTGGAGAGAGCCCGCAGCCGTTACCTTGCCTCCTTGGTCACACCCGTAATACTGACTAGCGGCTGCCCCACAGTACCCAGTGAGAGGGTCGAGAGGATCTTGAAATAATATCAGCTCAGCGCAAATATATGATAGACGTGACTCAGGCAGAGACGTTGGTCGTTGGAGTCAACGGACACTGAGTTCTGGTAAATGGTTACTACTGAGACTGGTAACTGGTTACTACTACTGAGAAGTGGAAGGATAACTACTGGTGGAAGTATAACTGCTGGTGGAAGGATAACTACTGGTGGAAGTATAACTACTAGTGGAAGGAAAACTACTTGTGGAAGGATAACTACTAGTGGAAGTATAACTACTGGTGGAAGGATAACTACTAGTGGAAGGATAACTAATTTGTGGAAGATAACTACTAGTGGAAAGTATAACTAACAGTGAAGGATAACTACTAGTGGAAGGTATAATACTAGTGGAAGGGTAACTACTAGTGGCAAGGATAACTATGGTGGAAGGATAACTACTTGTGGATGTATCACTACTAGTGGAATGATAAACTACTAGTGGAAGTATAACTACTAGTGGAAGGATAACTACTGGTGGAAGGATAACTACTAGTGGAAGTATAACTACTAGTGGAAGGATAACTACTGGTGGAAGTATAACTACTAGAGGAAGGATAAACTATCTGGTGGAAGTATAATACTAGTGGAAGGATAACTACTAGTGGAAAGTTATAAACTACTAGTGGAAGGATACTAATGGTGGAAAGGATAACTACTAGTGGAAGTATAACTACTAGTGGAAGGATAACTACTAGTGGAAGTATAACTACTAGTGGAAGGATAACTACTGGTGGAAGGATAACTACTAGTGGAAGTATAACATACTAGTGGGAAGGATAACTACTAGTACGATGTATATAACTACTAGTGGAAGGATAACTACTGGTGGAAGGATAACTACTAGTGGAAGTATAACTACTAGTGGAAGGATAACTACTAGTGGAAGTATAACTACTAGTGGAAGGATAACTACTGGTGGAAGGATAACTACTAGTGGAAGTATAACTACTAGTGGAAGGATAATACTAGTGGAAGATAACTACTAGTTATTATTATATTAAATAATGGAAGTATAACTACTAGTCGGAAGGATAACATACTAGTGGAAGTATAACTACTAGTGGAAGGATAACTACTGGTGGAAGGATAACTACTAGTGGAAGTATAACTACTAGTGGAAGGATAACTACTGGTGGAAGGATAACTACTGGTGGAAGGATAACTACTAGTGGAAGTATAACTACTGGTGGAAGGATAACTACTAGTGGAAGGATAACTTACTTGTGGAAGGTAACTTAAACTGGTGAAGGATAACTATAGTGGAAGTATAACTATGGTGGAAGGTAACTACTAGTGAAGTATAACTACTAGTGGGGATAACTACTGGTGGAAGATAACTACTAGTGGAAGTATAACTACTGGCCTGGAAGGAAATACTAGTGAAGGATAAAACTACTAGTGGAAGTATAACTACTTGTGGAAGGATAACTACTGGTGGAAGGAAGAACTACTAGTGGAAGGAATAACTACTTGTGGAGATAACTACTGGTGGAAGTTTAACTACTAGTGGAAGGTATAACTACTGTGGAAGGATAAACTACTGGTGGAAAAGGATAACTAATAGTGGAAGGATAACTTACTTGTGAAGGATAACTACTGGTGGAAGGATAAAACTACTAGTGGAAGGATAACTACTGGTGGAAGGATAACTACTAGTGGAAGTATAATAGTGGATATAAACTATGGTGGAAGGATACTAATGGTGGAGGGATAACTACTAGTGGAAAGTATAACTACTGGTGGAAGTATAACTATAGTGGAAGTATAACTACTGGTGGAAGGAATAACTACTGGTGGAGGATAAACTACTGGTGGAGGATAAACTACGTGAAGGATAAACTACTTGTGGAAGGATAACACTTGTGGGAAGGTAACCTACTAGGGAAGGATAATATTAGTGGAAGTATAAACTACTAGTGGAGTATTAAAACTTACTGGGTGGAAGTAAACTATGGAGGAAGGATAACTACTAGTGAAGGATAACTATTGTGGAGGATAACTTACAGGTGAATATAACTATGGTGGAAGGATACTACTAGTGGGGAAGGATAATTATGGTGTAAGGATAAGACTTGTGGAAGGATAATACTGTGGAAGGATAATACTAGTGAGAAGGATAACTACTGGAGGAGGATTAAACTACTGAGTGGAAGGATAATCTGGTGGAAGGTAAATACTTGTGGAAGGATAATACTGGTGGAAGTATAACTACTGGAAGGATAAACTACTAGTGGAAGGATAATACTGGTGGAAGGATACTACTTGTGGAAGGATAATACTAGTGGAAGGATAACTACTTTTGGACGGATAACTATAGTGGAAGGAAAATACTGTGGCCGGTGGGTCACGCCCCCAAGCCAATCTGAGGTTAACTACTAGTGGAAGGATAACTTATATTCTAAGTTAACTAATAGTGGAAGTATAACTACTGGTGGAGTATAACTACTGGAGGAAGGATAAACTACTAGTGGTAGGATAACTACTTGTGGAAGGATAACTACAGGTGGAAGTATAACTACTGGTGGAAGGATAACTACTAGTGGAAGGAAAATTACTGGTGTAAGGATAACTACTTGTGGAAGGATAACTACTTGTGGAAGGATAACTACTAGTGTAAGGATAAAACTTACTGGTGGAAGGGATTAACTACTGTGGTAGGTAACTACTTGTGGAAGGATAAACTACTGGTGGAAGGATTAAACTACTGGAAGGATAAACTACTAGTGGAAAGGGATAACCTACTGGTGGAGGATAAACTACTTGTGGAAGGATAACTACTAGTGGAGGATAACTATTGTGGAAGGATTAACTACTAGTGGGAGGATAATTATGGTGGAAGGATATAACTACTGGTGGAAGGATAACATACTGTGGGAAGGATAAATACTGGTGGAAGGATAATTACTTGTGGAAGGATAATACTGTGGAAGTATAAATACTGGTGTAGGATAACTATGGTGGAAGTATAACTATGGTGGAAGTATAACTACTGGTGGAAGGATAACTTACAGGTGGAAGGATAACTACGGTGGAAGGATATCTTACTGGTGGAGGATTACTACTTTGTGGAAGGATAAACTACTAGTGGAGGTATAACTACTGGTGGTAAGGTGGATAAACTACTGGTGGAAGGATAACTACTTGTGGTAGGATAAACTACTAGTGGTAGGATAACTATTGTGGAAGGATAACTATGGTGGAAGTATAATACTGGTGTGAGGAATAAAACTATGGTGGAAGGATAAACTACTAGTGGAAGGATAACTACTGGGGAAGGATAATACTGGTGGAAGGATAACTACTAGTGGAAGGATAACTACTGGTGGAAGGATAATATTGTGAAGGATAACTACTTGCGGAAGCGATAACTACTGGTGAAGGATACACTATGGTGGAAAGGATAACTACTGGTGGAAGGATAACTACTAGGTGGAAGTTATAAACTACTTGTGGAAGGATTAACTACTAGGTGGGAAGGATAACTACTGGTGGAAGGTAACTTACTGGTGGAAGGTATAAACTACTTGGTGGAAGGATAAACTACTAGTGGAAGGATAAACTAAGGTGGAAGGGATAACTATCCCCCCCCCCCCCCCCCCCCCCCCCCCCCCCCGGTGGAAGGATAACTACTGGTGGAAGTATAACTACTTGTGGAAGGATATTACTAGTGGAAGGATTAATCTGGTGGAAGTATAACTACTGGTGGAAGGATAACTACTGGTGAAGGATAACTACTGGTGGAAGGATAATCTACTGGTGGAAGGGATAACTACTAGGGAAAGTATAACTACTGGTGGTAGGATAACTACTGGTGGAAAGTATAACTACTTGTGGTAGAAGGAGAATACTAGTGGAAGTTTTACTACTGGTGGAAGGATAACTACTGGTGGAAGGATAACTTACTGGTGGAAGGATAAACTACTAGTGGAAGGTAAATACTGGTGGAAGGATAACTACTGGTGGAAGTATAACTACTTGGTGGAAGGATATGTACTGGTGGAAGGATAACTACTTGTGGATGGATAACTACTGGTGAAAGGAATAACTACTGTTGCCGAAGGATAATACTGGAAGTATAAACTACTGGGGAAGGGATATGCTACTAGTGGAAGGATAATACTGGTGGAAGGATAACTACTGGTGGAAGTATAACTCACTGGTGGAAGGATAACTACTGGTGGAAGGATAACTACTGGGGAAGGATAAACTATGGTGGAAGGATAAAACTACAGTGGAAGGATAACTATGGTGGAAGTTAACTAATGGTGGAAGGATAACTACTAGTGGAAGGATAACTACTGGTGGAAGGATAACTAGGTGAAAGGATAACTATAGTGGAAAGGATAACTTACTGTGGAAGGATAACTACTGGTGGAAGGATTACTAGTGGAAGGATAAACTACTGGTGGAAGGATAACTATGGTGGAAGGATAAACTAACTAGTGGAAGGATAACTACTGGTGGAAGTATAACTACTGGTGGAAGGATAACTACTAGTGGAAGGATAACTACTGGTGGAAGTATAACTATGGTGGAAGGTATAACTACTAGTGGAAGGATAACAACTAGTGAAAGTATAACTAATAACTTTTTGTGGGAAGTATAACTGCTGGTGGAAGTGATAACTACTGTTGGAAGTACAACTACTGGTGGAAGTACAACTGCTGGTGGAAGGATAACTACTGTTGGAAGTATAACCACTGGTAGAAGGATAACTACTGGTGGAATGATAACTACTGGTGGAATGATAACTGCTGTGGGAAGGATAACTACTTGTGGAAGGATAACTGCTGGTGGAAGGATAACTACTGGTGGAAGTATAACTGCTGGTGGAAGGATAACTACTGGTGGAAGTATAACTGCTGGTGGAAGGATAACTAGTGGTGGAAGTATAACCACTGGTAGAAGGATAACTACTGGTGGAAGGATAAGTACTGGTGGAAGGATAAAAACTATGGTGGTAGGATAAACTTACTGTGGAAGGATAAATCTGTTGGAAGTATAACAGCTGATGGGAGTATAACTACTGGTAGAAGGATAACTACTGGTGGATGGTTTACTGATAGAAGTATAACTACTCTTGGAAGGATAACTATTGGTGGTAGGATAACTACTGGTGGTAGTATAACTACTGGTGGTAGTATAACTACTGGTGGAAGAATAATAATGTTGGAAGGATAACTACTTATTCGCTCTTAGTGGAATTTCACATTATGATCTACGGGGAGCGTCCCCCCCCATGGAAATGGAAATAAGAGCATACAAACATGTGGGCGGCCGTTCCATACTGTTGCTCTGGGTTCTCTTATATTCCCGTGGAAATTAATATGCGGTTAAGAACGCTGAATAGACTGAATTAATTATATCTCGGTGTTTCTTGTGTTTTCATTATTGTGACCTCTGATTACCTTCCAACTTTATATTATTTTTTAAGTAACTTTATTAAATATATGTTTGTGCTAAAGCTCTTAAAGTTTTTATTCAGGAAAGTAAGTCATTACAACTCTTATAAAACGTTTATTAGTGCAGATCATTGCTCCTAGGATAATCTAAATTTCCTAAGTACAAGAAATTATCTTAAAAATATATTAAAATTCCACGGTAGCGAATCAGTACATCTTACGTGGAAATAGTTGTGACTTCGGTGCCCATTTGATATTAATAAAACTGGGTACACCCACAAAGCACAGCATCCAATTCTATGTAATTGGATTGTCTTGGACATTCCCATTACATGGTAGGTTGTGCATTTATATTCTATCACTCAGGGTGTGTTCCGTGAGTCACTCAGAGTGTGTTCCGTGAGTCACTCAGAGTGTGTTCCGTGAGTCACTCAGAGTGTGTTCCGTGAGTCACTCAGAGTGTGTTCCGTGAGTCACTCAGGGTGTGTTCCGTGAGTCACTCAGAGTGTGTTCCGTGAGTCACTCAGAGTGTGTTCCGTGAGTCACTCAGGGTGTGTTCCGTGAGACACTCAGCCCCCCCCCCCCCCCCCCCCCCCCCCCCCCCCCCCCCCCCCCCCCCTCCCCCCCCCCCCCCCCCCCCCCCCCCCCCCCCCCCCCCCCCCCCCCCCCCCCCCCCCCCCCCCCCCTGAGTGTGTTCCGTGATTTCACTCAGAGTGTGTTCCGTGAGTCACTCAGAGTCGAGGTCCGTGGAGTCACTCACGAGTGGTGTTCCGTGAGTCACTCAGAGTGTGTTCCGTGAGTCACTCAGAGTGTGTTCCGTGAGTCACTCAGAGTGTGTTCCGTGAGTCACTCAGAGTGTGTTCCGTGAGTCACTCAGTGTGTGATTCCGTGAGTCACTAGAGTGTGTTTCCGGAAGTCATCAGAGTGAGTTCCGTGAGTCACTCAGAGTGTGTTCCGTGAGTCACTCAGAGTGTGTTCCGTGAGTCACTCAGAGTGTGTTCCGTGAGTCACTCAGAGTGTGTTCCGTGAGTCACTCAGAGTGTGTTCCGTGAGTCACTCAGAGTGTGTTCCGTGAGTCACTCAGAGTGTGTTCGTGAGTCACTCAGGGTTGTTCCGTGAGTCACTCAGAGTTGAGTTACGTGAGTCACTCAGAGTGAGTTCCGTGGAGTCACTCAGGGTGTGTTCCGTGAG
Source organism: Cherax quadricarinatus (assembly GCF_026875155.1). Lineage (NCBI taxonomy): Eukaryota > Metazoa > Arthropoda > Malacostraca > Decapoda > Parastacidae > Cherax > Cherax quadricarinatus. The sequence continues at coordinate 5,315,707 of NC_069405.1, forward strand.
TCACTCAGAGTGTGTTCCGTGAGTCACTCAGAGTGAGTTCCGTGAGTCACTCAGAGTGTGTTCCGTGAGTCACTCAGGGTGTGTTCCGTGAGTCACTCAGAGTGTGTTCCGTGAGTCACTCAGAGTGTGTTCCGTGAGTTACTCAGAGTGTGTTCCGTGAGTCACTCAGGGTGTGTTCCGTGAGTCACTCAGAGTGTGTTCCGTGAGTCACTCAGAGTGTGTTCCGTGAGTCACTCAGAGTGTGTTCCGTGAGTCACTCAGAGTGTGTTCCGTGAGTCACTCAGAGTGTGTTCCGTGAGTCACTCACCCCCCCCCCCCCCCCCCCCCCCCCCCCCCCTCCTCCTGAGATGTGTTTCCGGTAGTCAACTCAGAGTGTGTTTCCGTGAGTTCACTCAGGGTGTGTTCCGTGAGTCACTCAGAGTGTGTTCCGTTGAGTCACTCTAGAGTGTGCTTCGTGAGTCACTCAGGTGTGTTTTCCGTGAGTCACTCAGAGTGTGTTCCGTGAGTCACTCAGAGTGTGTTCCGTGAGTCACTCAGAGTGTGTTCCGTGAGTCACTCAGAGTGTGTTCCGTGAGTCACTCAGAGTGTGTTCCGTGAGTCACTCAGAGTGTGTTCGTGGTGTCACTCGGGTGTGTTCCGTGAGTCACTCAGAGTGTGTTCCGTGAGTCACTCAGAGTGTGTTCCGTGAGTCACTCAGAGTGTGTTCCGTGAGTGAAGGAATGTAAACTGTCAACTTTTTCTGTGGGACTTTATTTAATAAGACGATTAGGATATTGTCAAGTATTTCACTATGGGTACAGTAGCTAAGAAAGTTTAATAAGTTACATTCCAATAGATAACTTACTAAGACGTGGGAATTACCCAGCGGCTGGTGGGTCACACACACAAATGGAATTTGTGAGGACATATCATTAAATAAAAAATCTATCTAGTCCCAACTAGCTGAGAAACAAAACTCTTAGTCAGTTCTTAACTCTATTTCTACAGGTAATTTAGGGAATCTAGAATTGCAGACGCCCAGACAGCCAGAGTTTAACTTCAAACTTTAGAATCTTGACCCCAGATATTCAGACACTAGTCCTAGATAGATCAACTGTAATGTGATACCTAACTGCCTAATTTACACCAATCTTTGCAAATAGTAAAAAAAAAGTGAGGAATATCTTACATGTACATCATGAGAACTATATGACACAACTAGTGAGGTAAAAGAAGGTAACAGGAATTGTTTCGTTAATAAAGGTCATCTGAATATAATTAGTGATAAAAAAAAGTCTTGCTTAAGAACCTGTTGTGACTGACTGAAAGAAGGTTCTTAAGTGTGGACAGTGTTCTAGGTAATAAACAGTAGTCACAATAAGTAAACATCTCAAGACCTGCCAATGTGCCATCTCTCACATGCGAAATGTATTGTCACCACAAGGCAAATTAATTTTATATATACGAGTCTAAACTAGTCGACACAGGACAATGTGCAGACCTTACAAGTAGCAGAGAACAAGGCAAATGTATGTTAAGAGTGTCCATGTTGTATAATAAATGAGAAAACAACGCCGAGTATCAATCAGTCTGGAGAAGGAAAGCTCACAGGCTCCTTGAACGGAGTGTGTCAGGAAACCTGATCTCGTTAGATACAACGTATTTGTATAAATATATACATAATAACGCGATTTAAGTGCTTAATCGGTAATGGGTTTTAAGGTTATACTATACTACATACTACCCTACTATACTACATACTGCCATAACTTCATATCTGGAGTAAAACCTGGACGGGTGTTCCAGAAGGGTCAACGTCTCCGCGGCCCAGTTCTTGACCAGGCCTCTCGGTTGATCAGGGCCTGATCAACCAGGCTGTTACTGCTGGGAGCATGTAATCCAACTTACACTACCAGTAGTATACCTTTTACCAGTAATGACATTATCAGAAATGAGACTACTAGTAGTGACACTACAAGTAATGTACCTTCTACCAGTAGCGACCCTTCTACCAGCAGTGACACTACCAATTGTGTACCTTCTACCAGTACTGACACTACGAGTAGTGACGCTACCAGTTGTGTATCTTCTACCAGTAATGTACCTTCTACTAGTAGCGACCCTTCTACCAGCAGTGACACTACCAGTTGTGCACCTTCTACCAGTAGTGCACCTTCTACCAGTACTGACACTACCAGTAGTGATGCTACCAGTTGTGTACCTTCTACCAGTAGTGTACCTTCTACCAGTACTGACACTACCAGTTGTGTACCTTCTACCAATAGTGTACCTTCGACCAGTAGAGTACCTTCTACCAGTACTGACACTACCAGTTGTGTACCTTCTACCAGTAGTGTACCTCCAACCAGTACTGACATTACCAGTAGTAACACTACCAGTAGTGTACCATTTACCAGTAGTAACACTCAGACATTAAGTTTTTTTCCAGTACTCTCCGTACATTACATAACTTATTACGAGTATTTGCCTTACAGCAGTTATCATTCCACCTATAGTTATTCCTCTCACAGCAGTTACCCAGTATTGGTAGCTACTAGTTTGAATATTTTTTTATCGTAATTTGCCCTTCCATGGCTAGTTATCTTCGCTACTGGTGACTGGGCAACTACTGTTGCCCAGTCACCAGTAGTTATCCTTTCGGTAGTTATTCTTGAACGAGAACTAATCCTTTCACAAGTAAATATACCTCCACTAGCATGATATTTCCCCCGTAAGTTATTCATCTATCAGTCAATATTCGATTAGTAGTTATCATTCTTCCAGTAGTTTTCCTTCCATATGTAGTTATTCTTTCACATATAGTAATACTTTCAACAATAATTTTTTTTTATCAGTAGTTATTATTCCACCAGTAATCATTCCACGGACATTTCTTTCTACAATGTTAGTTTTAATTGCAGTAGTTATCGTTCCAGTTGTTATCCTTCCTCCAGTAAATGACCAAATTATCCATTCACCAGTAGTTATCAATCCACTAGTATATATCCTTGTACATATAGCTGAGCCAGCTGGATAAATCCTAATATCAATATTAATCTAGGTACCATGAACCAGCATATTGGTCACCACCTGACGTGGAGATATATATTATTTTTTTAACCTTCATTAAGCAGGAAGATCAGTATCCTGAGAGTGAGGTTGACCTCTGTGTGAGGTTGACCTCTGTGTGAGGTTGACCTCTGTCGTCAAGATCAATCAGGTCGAGCTCACGTTTTAATACGCTTCCTTTTTTGTTATAAAAAGGTGTTATCTACATTTGATT
>NC_069405.1:5319468-5381700 GCF_026875155.1 Cherax quadricarinatus
CATAAAACTTTACTATTAAAAGATTCCCCAATCATTATAAAATTATTCACGGGAAAACAAGAGACACAGAGATCACACTTTTATACATAGTATCACAATAAATGCATAGATCACACTCTTAAAATGTTAACACAGAAGATACAAAGACCACGATGCTATATACAGAAACATGAATAAAATTCGTTTTAACAAATTAAAAACTATGACATATAAACGGAAGAATTAAAAATAAATGGCCTGTCCATGGTGGCGTAACTTGACGGGAAGTTCTTTTCTTCTGGCTGGACTACTGTACCAGACTACCCGGGTGCATGTATTTACACGGCAAATACTAATACTACTACTACTAATAATAATAATACACTTCCATGCACACTGAACACTGTGACAATGTGTGAGAAAGGTAGTGATGTACGACCCACCACAGAACTGCAGGAGGCCAAGAGAGGAATATCATGAGTGCAACAGAGCAATGGTTGACACACTAACTGAGGTAGCAAGAAGGGCTCACTCGAGTAGAGCGAAGTTACTGGTTATGGACGACTTCAACCACAGGGAGATTGATTGGGAAAACCTGGAGCCACATGGGGATCCCGAAACATGTGGAGCCAAGATGATTTATGTGGTGGCTAGCAAACCTCACGCACCAAGACGTTAGGGGCACTACCAGAGAGAGGGAGGAGAGGATGAATCAGCAAGACTGGACATTGTGTTCGCCCCAAGTAGTTCAGACACTTAGCACATCACATATGAAAGGCCCCTTAGAGCTAGTGACCACTTGGCTCTGAGCTTTGAATACATCGTGGAGCTAAAAGTGGAGAGGACAGCAGGAGTAGGAAGGGAAAAGCCAAACTATATAAGGGGGAACTACACAGGAATGAGGGCCTTCCTGCAAAAGGTTCAGTGGGAACAGAAGTTGGTAGGAAAGTCAGTAAATGAAATGATGGACTTCGTAACAACAAAATGCAAGGATAAGATAAGATAAGAGATAAGATTTCGTTCGGATTTTTAACCCCGGAGGGTTAGCCACCCAGGATAACCCAAGAAAGTCAGTGCGTCATCGAGGACTGTCTAACTTATTTCCATTGGGGTCCTTAATCTTGTCCCCCAGGATGCGACCCACACCAGTCGACTAACACCCAGGTACCTATTTGCTGCTAGGTGAACAGGACAACAGGTGTAAGGAAACGTGTCGAATGTTTCCACCAGCCGGGAATCGAACCCGGGCCCTCCGTGTGTGAAGCGGGAGCTTTAGCCACCAGGCCACCGGGCAGAGGAAAGATTTGTTCCCAAGGGTAACAGAAATTATGGGAAGGACAGAACGAGCCCTTGGTTTACCTGAAGGTGTAGGGAGGCAAAAACTCTAGAGAATAGAAAATGTACAGAAGGCAAAGGACTCAGGAAAATAAAGAGATTAATCGACGAGCCAGAAACGAGTACGCACAGTTAAGGAGGGAGGCCTAGCGGCAGTATGAAAACGACAAAGTATCGAAAGTAAGTCTGACCCAAAACAGCTTTACAGCCACATCAGGAGGAAGACAATTGTCAAGGACCAGGTAATCAGGCTGAGGAAAGAAGATGGGGAGCTCATAAGAAACGACTAAAAGTGGAGGCTGAAGGGACACTGGGAAGACAAAACAGTGGGGTATTGGATGAATTACACACAACTGAGGAGGAGGTGAAGAAGCTACTAAGTGACCTTGATATCTCAAAGACAATGGGACCGGACAACATCTCACCGTGGGTCCTTAGAGAGGGAGCAGAGACACTGTGTGTGCCACTAACCAAAATCTTCAACACTTCCCATGAAACTGGGAAACTACCTGAAGTATGGAAGAAGACAAGTGTAGTCCCCATCTTTAAGAAAGGAGACAGAAATGAAGCACTAAACTATAGACCAGTGTCACGGTCGTGTATAGTATGCAAAGTCATGGAGAACATTATCAGGAGAAGAGTGGTGGAGCACCTGGAGCGGAACATGAGTATAAACGACAGCCAACACGGATTCATGGAAGGCAAATCCTGTGTCAGAAACCTACTAGAGTTTTATGACAAGGTAACCGAAGTAAGAAATAAGAGGGACGGGTGGGTTGATTGCATTTTCTTGAACTGCAAGAAGTCCTTTGACAGAGTACAGAAGCTCGAGGATCAGGCACATATAACAGGAAGGGCACTGCAATGGATCAGAGAATACCTAACAGCGAGTCATGGTCCGTGATGAGGTATCACAGTGGGCGCCTGTGATGAGCGGGGTCCCACAGGGGTCGGTCCTAGGACCAGTGCTATTTTTCGTATATGTGAACGACATGATGGAAGGGTTAGACTCAGAAGTGTCCCTGTTTGCAGATGATGTGAAGTTAATGAGGAGAAGTAAATCAGATGCGGACCAGACAGGTCTACAAAGAGATCTGGACAGACTGGATGCGTGGTCCAACAACTGGCTCCTAGAATTTAACCACGTCAAATGCAATGTCATGAAGATCGGAGGACAAAGAAGACCGAAGATAGAGTATAGGCTAGGAGGCCAAAGACTGTAAACCTCACTCAAGGAGAAAGATCTAGGAGTGACTATAATACCAAATACATCGCCAGAAGTACACATTAACCAGATAACTGCTGCAGCATATAGACGCCTGGCAAACCTGAGAATAGCGTTCCGGTACCTCAGTAAGGAACCGTTCAAGACTTTATACACTGTGTATGTCAGGCCCATACTGGAATACGCAGCACCAGTTTGGAACCCACACCTGATCAAATACGTCAAGAAATTAGAGAAAGGTTTGCAACAAAGGTTTGCAACAAGGCTGGCTCCAGAGCTAAAGGAAATGTCCTATGAAGAAAGGTTAGAGGAAATCGGTCTGATGACACTGGAGAACAGGAGGGCCAGGGGAGACATGATAACAACATACAAAATACTGCGTGGAATAGACAAGGTGGACAGAGACAGGATGTTCCAGAGATGGAACACAGAAACAAGGGGTCACAGTTGGAAGCTGCAGACTCAGAACAGTCAAAAGGATGTTAGGAAGTATTTCTTCAGCCACAGAGTTCTTACGAAGTGGAACAATCTGGAAAGCGATTTAGTGGAGGCAGGAACCATACATAGTTTTAAGACGAGGTATGATAAAACTCATGGAGTAGGGAGAGGAAGGACCCAGTAGCGGTCAGTGAAGAGGAGGGACCAGGAGCTGAGTCTCGACCCCTGCAACCACAATTAGGTTATACAATTAGGTGAGTACACAACACACACACACACACACACACACACACACACACACACACCCCACAGTTTCTCATCTCATAGCCTTTTTCCCTCCGTTCCCCCTACTCACTCCGCCCTCCTCCCGCACTCTCATCATCTCTACGTCTCTCTCTCTCTCCTCTCTCTCTCTCTCTCTCTCTACTCTCTCTCGTCTCTCCATCTCTCTCACTCTCTCTCTCTCCTCTCTCTCTCTCTCCTCTCTCTCTCTCCTCTCTCTCTCCTCAGTCTCTCTCTCTCCTCTCCTCTCTCTCACTCTCTCCTCTCATCTCTCCTCTCTCCTCTCCTCTCTCTCTCTTCTCTCTCTCTTCTCTCTCTCCTCTCTCTCATCTCTCTCTCCTCCTCTCCACTCTCTCTCTCTCTCTCTTCTCCTTCATCCTCCTCACTCTCTCTCTCTCCCTCCTCTCTCTCTCTCCTCTCTCTCCCTCTCTCTCCCTTCACCCCTCTCTCTCTCTCTCCTCTCTCCTCTCATCCTCCTCTCTCTCCCTCTCTCTCTCCCTCTACTCCTCTCCCTCTCTCTCTCCCTCTCTCTCTCCCTCTCTCTCTCCTCCTCTCTCTCTCTCCCTCCTCCCTCTTCCCTCTCTCTCTCCTCTCTCTCTCCCTCCTCTCTCTCCCCTCTCTCCCTCTCTCTCTCCCCTCTCTCTCTCCTCTCTCCTCTCTCTCCTCTCTCTCCCCCTCTCTCTCTCCCTCTCTCTCTCCCTCTCCCTCTCTCCCTCTCTCCTCCCTCTCTCTCTCCCTCTCTCTCTCCCTCTCTCTCTCCCCTCTCTCTCTCCCTCTCTCTCTCCTCTCCTCTCTTCCTCTCTCTCTCCCTCTCTCTCTCCCCTCTCTCTCTCCCCTCTCCTCCCTCTCTCTCTCCCTCTCTCCCCTCTCCCTCTCTCTCTCTCTCTCCCTCTCTCTCCCTCTCTCTCTCTCCCTCTCTCTCTCCTCTCTCTCTCCCTCTCTTTCCCCTCTCTCTCTCCCTCTCTCTCCCCTCTCTCTCTCCTCTCTCTCCCTCTCTCTCTCCCTCTCTCTCTCTCTCCCCTCTTCCTCTCTCTCTCCTCTCTCTCTCTCTCTCTCTCACTCTCATAACCCAATCTCTCACCCTCCTCTTCTCTCTATGGCTTCTCTCTCCATCTCTCCATTTCTCTCTCCCATAGCCTTTTCCCTCGCCCTCCTTTCTCCCTCTCTCTCTCTTTCTCTCCCTCTCCCTCTCTTTCTCCCTCTCTCTCCCTTTCTCCCCCCTCACATTTCTCTCTCTCCTCCCCCTTGGTCTTATCCCTCACCCCCATACTCTCTCCTCTCTCTCCCTCTTTCTACCCTTTCTCTCTCCTCTCTCTCCCTCTTTCTACCCTTTCTCTCTCTCCCCCCCCACACCCTCTCCCTCCTCTAGCCTTCTGTCTGTGGTAATAATAAAAAAAAAAAAAAAAAAAAAAAAAAAATGGGTGGCCTTAGAGGACGGAAAACCAAGTCTGGAAGACAAAACCAGGGAGGAAAGAGAGAGTTAGAGCTCCAAAAAAGGGGGAAGGGGGGGAAAGGGAAGTAGTAGAGCTTGGTAAAAAAAGGGAGGGAGTAGTAAGAGTGCAGGAAGTGGGAAGTACAGGTCTTAGCACAAAAACTAGGAAAAAGTGCTTAGAAAGAAATGCAAAGCCTAAAACAGATTAAGAGACAAAGAAAATTTAGATGTACATCAAAAAATTAAAATTTCGGCGAGACAAGGGGGATGGAAGCAACAAGGGAGACATGCAAAACCGAAGCCCTATAAACCCCACGTGGGGCCAGGAAAAGACATGAGCACACTAAGATCAACGACACCCGAAGACAATTAAGGTTTTGTTTATGCAGAGATTCAAACACCCAACTGCAGTACAAGGGACAGTTGGTCAGGAAAGAAGTTCACTGAGAATAGAAGTTTCAGTATGACGGGGACGAAGGAAGAAATGTCAATGGAAAGAAATAAAACCTCAAGGAAGCAGGGAGACTCAGTGGGGGGGGGGAAAAGGGGCGGGGTCATTTTTGGTAGGGGCCCAAAAAGCCAAGGGGCCAACTTTGAAGAAAAAAAAAGGAGGAGAAAAAAATGTTTGAAGGCATCATGAAAAAAATAGGGGGGGGCAATATGACCCAGGTGAAAATTTCAGAAAATTGGGTGGTTTGCGAGGGGAAGGAAAAAGGCCTGTCAGAGAAACTTTCAAGGAAGAATCATTCGAATCAGGATTCTGCAAGAGAAAGCAAGACTGGGGGACAAAGAGGGGTAAAAAGGAGTATACCTCGACCCGACAGAACACAAGAAGAAAGGACTACACTGAAAAGGGGGGGGTACAGAGACGCAAGGAGAACGAGAAGCAATGAAAATGAGCAGGACCCAGACACAGAGGAAGGGAAAACACACCCCACAAAAATTCTCCACCTAAAGATTTTCCCACCCGCGAACTCCCAACGCAACTAGCAACCTAAACAAACCCCCCTCACTGTTCCCTCTCCCCACCAACCCCCCATATCACAAACCTCCCCAACAGGCCCCCTTAGGGCATTCGACCCCCCCCCCAACAACCAAACCCCACCTAACCACAGCCCCATATAGGCCCCCCAAGGTTTTTTCCGCCCCCCCCCCAACCCCCCAATAACTTGCATGACCACAATATAAAAAAGAAATAAAGGTTTGGTACACAAACGCGAGGGGAATAACGAAAAAAATGAGGAGGGGAATAAAAGTCGTAAAGAACCCCCAGACCATAGCATCACAGAAAAAAAACTCGCTGAGACAATAACAGACAAAAATTTTCCCCAACGGTAAAAATCCTGAGGAAAGAAAAGGAGTAGAGGGGGAGGGGGGGGGTTGCACGTCAAAAAAACACCGAGGGGGTTTTGGGGAAGTGGAAGGCAGGACATGAGGAGAAAGAGACTACATTGTTTTACAATTCAGCCCGGAAACAAAAAAGTAGTCTTTGGAGTATGTAAACCCCACCACAGAACTGCAGGAGAAGAAAGGAGTACGAAAAAAACAAAGGGGTATGGGGACCACTGGCTGAGGTGGCAAGAGAGCTCACTCAGCAGAGCAATTTTCGGGTAATTGGGCGATTTCAACCCAGGGAATCGACTGGAAAACCTGGAGCCACAGGGGGGTCCCAAACTGGAGAGCCAAGATGAGGATGTGGTACTTGAAAAGCTCATGCTCAACTGTCAGGCAACAACCAGAGGAGAGGGGGGGATAAGCCAGAAAGACTGGTCTTGTGTTCCCCCTGACATTCAACATTGGGGACACATTTAAAGAGGGCCCCTTTGGGACTAGCGATCTTGGTTCTGATTTTGACTATATGTAGAGTTACAAGTGGAGAAGGAAACAAAATAAAGGGGACACCCAAACATAAAAGGGGGGCACACAGGTATGAGAACTTTTGCGGGATTTAGGGGGGACAGAGAAATGGTGGGAAAAATCAGTAAAAAATATGAAATGTGGCAAAAAAAGTGCAAGGAGGCAGAGGAAAGTTTTGTTCCAAAGGGGAAACAAAAATAATGGGAAAGACCAAAACGAGTTTTGGTTTACCCGAAGGTTAGGGGGGAAAAACTAATGCAACAGAGAATGGAAAAGGTACAGGGGCATGGACCCGGGAAAAAACAAGGAGATTAGTAAAAACCCCAAAACGATATGCCAGAAAAGGGGGGGCCCCCCAAGCGCAGTATGAAAACGACATACATCGAAAGTAAAAATCTGACCCAAAACTGCTGTTAGCCACATTGGGGGAAAGACAACATCAAGGCCCAGGGATAAGGCGGGGAAAGAAGGTGGAAAAATCACAAGAAACGTCAAGGGGTATGCGAGGACTCAACAAAAAAATTAAGGAAGTATTTCAGTAGAGACGGAAGGACTCTGGGGGAACAGACCAAGGGGGACACCCAAAGGAATACACCAACAAGAGTTGGACGAATACATACAGTGAGGAAAAGGTGAAAAAATGCTAAGGGACATCGATACCTCAAAGGCAAGGCCCCGGAAACTCCCCCCGTGGGTCCTTAAGAGGGACAAATTTTTGTGCTGCCACTTACCCCAACTTCAACAATCCCTGGAAAAAATGGGAAATACCTAGGTACAAGAAAGGCAAAGTAGTTTTTCCCCTTTTTTTTAAAAAAGGGGACAGAAAAAGGCACAAAAATAACCTGGTCATTGAATGTATATAGCAAAATTTTTGGAAAAAAAAAACAGGAGGAGAGTGGTGAGCACCCGGAACGGAAAATGGGGGTATAAAAAGCCAACCAGCCGGATTCACGGGAAGGCAAATCCTGGTCACAAAACCTTTGGGGTTTAAGAAAAATAACAGAAGTAAGCAAGAGAGAGAGGGGGGGGTTGATTGCATCTTTTTGGACTGCAAGAAGGCCTTTTACCAGTTCCTCACAAGGTTTGTGCAGACTAGAGCATCGGCGCATATAACAGGAAGGGCACTCAATGGACGAGAATACCTGCAGGGGGGCAACAACGTCTGGACGAATATTATCACAGTGGGCACCTGGACGACGGGGGCCCCCGGGGGGCCCCAGGAAAAGTCTATTTTTTTGGGATATGTAAAGACATGACGGGGGGGTTTAGCCCGAAGTGTCCCGTTTGCAGATGTTGAAGTTAATGGGGAATTAAAACTGATGAGGACCCGGGAGGACTTTTAAAGAACCTGGGCAGACTGGAACATGGTTTTCCCGCAAATGGCTTCTCGAAATTTAAAAACCCCCAAAGCAAAGTCATGAAAATAGGGGAAGGGGACAGAAGACCACAGACAGGTATAGGCTGGGGGCCAAAAATGCAAACCCCATCAAGGAAAAGATCTTGGGGTGATATAACCCGAGCATTCCCGGAAGCACACACAAAAAGATAACTCGCCCGATAGGGCGCCTGGCAAACCTGAGAACAGCATTCCCGATACCCTTTGTAAGGAAAACATTCAAGACACTGTAAAAACCGTGTTGTCAGGGCCATACTGAGTACACACCTTTTGGAACCCGCACTTTAAAGCACGTCAAGAAACTAGAGAAATACAAAGGTTTTTGACAAAATTTGTTTCCCGAGCTAAGGGGAATGTCCTAGAAGAAAGAAAGGAAAACGGCCTGACGACACTGGAGGGGCACAGGGTCAGGGGGGACTGATAACGACCCTAAAAAAACTGCGTGAATAGACAAGGTGGACAAAGAAGAGTTCCCGGAGGGGGCACAAAACAAAAGGGGCCCCAATTGGGGAAATTGAAAACAAAATGACAAGAGAATAAATATTTCTTTGTCATGATTTTTGGCAGGGAATGCCTAGAAAATGAGTAGTGGAGGCAGGAACCATACACATTTTAAGCGATTTATAAAGTCTGGAGCGGGGAGAGGAGGCCAGACAACGGGAAGAGGGGGGGGGCCAGGAGCTAGGTCGACCCCCCGCAACCCCAAATAGGTGAGTAAAATAGGGATACACACCCAAGGGGGAAGGGCAAACACACCCCCCGAATCCCAACGAAGACCCAAACCGCGAAAATCCCCCGAATGAGCAACCCCCAAACCCAAAACATTCACTGTTCCCCCTTCCCGCAACACCCCCATCAAACCCATCTCAACAGCGTCCCCCTTTGGGGATTTTGACCCCACCCCCCTCATCACAAACCCCACCTAAAAACCCAAAGCCCCCATAAAGGGCCCCCCCAAGCTCCCCCCCCCCCCAACCCCCAAAATTCTTGCAGGACCCCCAGTGTAAAAAAAAGCGAAATTTTTTGGGACAAAACGCGGACGGAATAACGAATAAACATGAGGGAATTTGGGACGAAAGAATCAGTGTAAATCCCCAACATCCAGCATCACAGAAACAAAAACTGCTGGACAATACAGACCAATCTTTCCCACCGGGGTATAATCCCCAGAAAAGATGAAGGGTAAGGGGGAGGGGGATTGCACTGCTTTTAAGAAACCAATGAGGATTTGAGGAAATGGAAGGCATGGGCGTGATTGGGAGATACATAGTAGGTAAATTCAGTCTGGGAAACATAAAGAACGTTGGGGGTGAAATAACCCACCCCAGAACTGCAGGAGGGCCAAGAGAGGGTACGAAGAAAAACCAAGGCGATGGTGGGCACAGGCTGAGGTGGCAAAAAGCTCATCAGCAGAGCAAAGTTTTGGGAAGGGCGATTTTAACCTAGGGATCGACTGGGAAAACGGAGCCACATGGGGGTCCCGAAAATGGAGACCCAAGATGATGGAGTGGTACTTTTAAAAATCACTCAAATGTAGGGACACTACCAAGAGAGAGGGGGAGGGGGGGAGTCGCAAGACTGGTCTTGGTTCCCCCCGAGCAGTTCGGACATTTTGGACACACTTACGAGAGGGCCCCTTGGGCTAGCGATACGTGGTTTGAGTTTGATTATAATAATTACAAGTGGAGAAGGAAACAGGAACTGAATGGGAAAAGCCAAACACAAAAGGGAGGATACACAGGTATGAGAAAATTCCCGCAGGAGGTTCAGTGGGAAGAGACCTGGGAGGGAAAAACGTAAACGAATGATGGAATATGTGCAACAAAGTGCAAAAGGGGGCAGAGGAAAAAATTTGTTCCAAAGGGAAAAAGAAATAATAGGAAAGACCCAAGCGAGTCCTTGGTTTATCCCAAGGGGAGGGGGGCAAAAAAAAAATGCACCGAGAGTGGGGAAAAATACAGGGAACAAAAAGACCCAGAAAATAAGGAATTAGTGAAAAAAGCCAGAAACGAGTATGCAAGAAAGGGGGGAGGCCCAGGACAGTAAAAACGACTAGCATCGAAGTCAATCTGACCCGAATGCTGTATAGCCAATAGGAGGAAGACAACAGCAAAAACCCGGGGATGGCTGAGGAAAAAGGGGAGAAATCACAAGAAACGATCAAAGGATGTGAGGAGCCAACATGGGGGATTTTTTAAGGAAGTATTTACATGGAACAGAAGCCCCTTTGGGGGACAGACCCAATGGGGACACCACAAGGGATTTTTCCAACAAGTTTGGTGACATACCTACAAAGAGGAGAGGTGAAGAAACTGCTAAGGGACATCGATATCTCAAAGGCAATGGGACTGGACAACATCTACCCGTGGGTCCTTAGAGAGGGAGCAGATATGTTGTGCGTGCCACTTGCCACAATCTTCAACACGTCCCTGGAAACTGGGCAACTACCTGAGGTATGAAAGACGGCAAATGTAGTTCCTAATTTTTAAAAAGGAGACAGAAAAGAGGCACTAAACTATAGACTTGTGTCACTGACGTGTATAGTATGCAAAGTTATGGAGATGATTATCAGGAGGAGAGTGGTGGAGCACCTGGAACGGAACAAGAGTATAAATGCCAACGAGCGCGGATTCATGGAAGGAAAATCCTGTGTCAAACCTTCTGGAGTTTTTTGATAAAGTAACAAAAGTAAGACACTAGAGAGAGGGGTGGGTTGATTGCATTTTCTTGGACTGCAAGAAGGCCTTTGACACAGTTCCTCACAAGAGATTAGTGCAGAAGCTAGAGCATCAGGCTCATGCAACAAGAAGGGCACTGCAATGGATCAGAGAATACCTGACAGGGAGGCAACAACGAGTCATGGTACGTAATGATGTCACAGTGGGCGCCTGTGACGAGCTGGGTCCCACAAGGGTTGGTCCTAGGACCAGTGCTATTTTTGGTATATGTGAACGACATGATGGAAGGGTTAGACTCAGAAGTGTCCCTGTTCGCAGACGATGTGAAGTTAATGAGGAGAATTAAATCAGATGAGGACAGGGCAGGACTTCAAAGAGACCTGGACAGGCTGGACACCTGGTCCAGCAACTGGCTTCTCGAATTTAATCCTGCCAAATACAAAGTCATGAAGATAGGGGAAGGGCAAAGAAGACAGCAGACAGAGTATAGGCTAGGTGGCCAAAGACTGCAAACCTCGCTCAAGGAGAAAGATCTTGGAGTGTGTATAACACCGAGCATGTCTCCAGAAGCACACATCAACCAGGTAACTGCTGCAGCATATGGGCGCCTGGCAAACCTGAGAGCAGCGTTCCGATACCTTAGTAAGGAATCGTTCAAGACACTGTACACCGTGTACGTCAGGCCGATACTGGAGTATGCAGCACATGTTTGGAACCCGCACTTGATAAAGCACGTCAAGAAACTAGAGAAAGTGCAAAGGTTTGCTACATTGTTAGTTCCAGAGCTAAGGGGAATGTCTTATGAAGAAAGGTTAAGGGAAATCGGCCTGACGACACTAGAGGACAGGAGGGTCAGGGGAGACATGATAACGACATATAAAATATTGCGCGGAATAGACAAGGTGGACAAAGACAGGATGTTCCCGGGAGGGGACACAGCAACAAGAGGACACAATTGGAAGTTGAAGACACAGATGTGTCAGAGAGATATTAGGAAGTATTTCTTCAGTCATAGAGTTGTCAGGCAGTGGAATAGCCTAGAAAGTGATGTAGTGGAGGCAGGAACCATACATAGTTTTTAAGACGAGGTAATGATAAGCTCATGGACGGGAGAGAAAGGACCCAGTAGCAACCGGTGAAGAGGCGGGCCAGGAGCTAGGACTCGACCCCTGCAACCACAAATAGGTGAGTACAAATAGGTGAGTACATACACACACACACACATACACACACATCATACACACACACACACACACACACACACACACACACACACACCACACACACACACACACACACACACACACACACACACACACACACAAAGATAAGTACAAAAACTGGAGGACCAGGCAGGGATAACCGGGAAGGCACAACAATGGATCAGGGAATACTTGTCAGGAAGACAGCAGCGAGTCATGGTACGTGGCGAGGTGTTAGAGTGGGCGCCTGTGACTACCGGGGTCCCACAGGGACCCCGGTGGTCCTAGGACCAGTGCTGTTTCTGGTATTTGTGAACGACATGACGGAAGGAATAGACTCCGAAGTGTCCCTGTTTGCAGATGACGTGAAGTTGATGAGAAGAATTTATTCGATCGAAGACCAGGCAGAACTACAAAGGGATCTGGGCAGGCTGGAGACCTGGTCCAGCAATTGGCTCCTGGGGTTCAACCCCACCAAGTGCATAGTCATGAAGATTGAGGAAGGGCAAAGAAGACCGCAGACGGAGTACAGTCTAGGGGCCAGAGACTACAAACCTCACTCAAGGAAAAAGATCTTGGGGTTAGTATAGCACCAGGCACATCTCCTGAAGCGCACATCAACAGAATAACTGCTGCAGCATATGAGCACCTAGCAAACCTCCTCATAACAGCATTCCGACATCTTAATAAGGAGTCGTTCAGGACCTTGTACACCGTGTACGTTGGGCCCATATTGGAGTATGCGGCACCAGTTTGGAACCCACACCTAGCCAAGCACGTCAAGAAACTAGAGAAAGTGCAGAGGTTTGCAAAAAGACTAGTCCCAGAGCTAAGGGGTATGTCCTACGAGGAGAGGTTAAGGGAAATCGACCTGACGACACTAAAGGACAGGGACATGATAACGACATACAAAATACTGAAAGGAATTGACTGGTGGAAGGATAACTACTGGTGGAAGGATAACTACTGGTGGAATGATTACTGGTGGAATGATAAATACTAGTGGAAGGATGACGACTGGAGGAAGGATAACTACTGGTGGATGATTAACTACTGATGGAAGGATAGCTACTGGAAGATGATTAACTACTGATGGAAGGATAACTACTGGTGGATAATTAACTACTGATGGAAGGATAACTACTGGTTGAAGAATAAAAATGTTTGAAGGATAACTAATGATCTAAGGATAACTGCCTGTGGAAGAATAACTAAGAATAACTACTGGTTGAAGAATAACTAATGTTGGAAGGATAACTGCTGATCTAACTAATTAACTGCTGGTGGAAATATAACTACTTGTGAAAGGATAACTACTGGTGGATGGTTTACTGATAGAAGTATAACTACTCTTGGAAGGATAACTATTGGTGGTAGGATAACTACTGGTAGTAGTACAACTACTGGTGGAAGAATAATAATGTTGGAAGGATAACTACTTATTCGCTTTTAGTGGAATTTCACATTGTGATCTACGGGGAGCGTCACCCCCCCCCCCATGGAAATGAAAATAAGAGCATACAAACATGTGGGCGGCCGTTCCATACTGTTGCTCTGGGTTCTCTTATATTCCCCTGGAAATTAATTAGCGGTTAAGAACCGCTGACATAGACTGAATATTATATCCTCGGTGTTTCTTGGTGTTTTATTAAGAGAACCACTGATTACCTTCCAACTTTATATTATTTTATATGGAACCTTATTAAATATATGTTTGTGCTAATGCTCTTAAAGATTTTATTCAGGAAAGTAAGTCATTATAACTCTCACAGAACGTTTATTAGTGCAGATCATTGTTCCTAGGATAATCTAAATTTCCTAAGTACAAGAAATTATCTTAAAAATATATTAAAATTCCACGGTAGCGAATCAGTACATCTTACGTGGAAATAGTTGTGACTTCGGTGCCCATTTGATATTAATAAAACTGGGTACACCCACAAAGCACAGCATCCAATTCTATGTAATTGGATTGTCTTGGACATTCCCATTACATGGAAGGTTGTGCATTTATATTCTATCACTCAGGGTGTGTTCCGTGAGTCACTCAGAGTGTGTTCCGTGAGTCACTCAGAGTGTGTTCAGTGAGTCACTCAGAGTGTGTTCCGTGAGTGAAGGAATGTAAACTGTCAACTTTTTCTGTGGGACTTTATTTAATAAGACGATTAGGATATTGTCAAGTATTTCACTATGGGTACAGTAGCTAAGAATGTTTAATAAGTTACATTCCAATAGATAACTTACTAAGACGTGGGAATTACCCAGCGGCTGGTGTGTCACACACACACAAAATGGAATTTGTGAGGACATCTTTATTAAGAATAAAAATTCATATCTAGTTCCCAGACTATCTGCCAAACAACTCTTAGTCAGTTTCTAACTCTATTTCTACAGGTCATTTAGAATCTAGATTGCAGACAGCCCAGACAGCCAGAGTTTAACTTCCAAACATTTAGAATCTTGATCCCAGATATTCAGACACTAGATCCTAGATAGACTCAATTGTAATGTGATCACCTAACTGCCTAATTACACGCCAATCTTTGCAAATAGTAAAAAAAAAGTGAGAGAATATCTTACATGTACATCATGAAGACTATATGACAAAACTAGTGAGGTAAAAGAAGTGTACAGGAATTGTGTCTTTAATAAAGGTCATCCTGAATATAATTAGTGATAAAAAAAAGTCTTGCTTAAGAACCAGTTGTGACTGACATGAAAGAAGCGTCTTAAGTTGACAGTGTTCTAGGTAATAAACAATGTACTCACAATAAAGTAAACATCTCAAGACCTGCCAAAGTCCATCATCTCACATGCGATATATATTGTCACCACAAGGCAAATAATTTATATATACGAGTCTAAACTAAGTCGACACAGGACAATGTGCAGACTTTACAAGTACGCAGAGAAACAAGGCAAATAGTATAGTAAGAGTGTCTATGTTGTATATAAATGAGAAAACAGCCGAGTATCCAGTCAGTCTGGAGAAGGAAAGCTCACAGGCTCCTTGAACGAGTGTGTCAGGGAAACCTGATCGTTAAGAACAACGTATTTGTTAATAAATATATACATAATAAGGCTATTTAAGTGCTTAATCGGTAATGGGTTTTAAGAAGGCTATACTATACTACATACTACCCTACTATACTACATACTGCCATAACTACCATATCTGGAGTAAACCTGGAGGGTGTTCCAGAAGGGTCAACGTCTCCGCCGCCCAGTTCTTGACCAGGCCTCTCGGTTGATCAGGGCCTGATCAATCAGGCTGTTACTGCTGGGAGCATGTAATCCAACTTACACTACCATTAGTATACCTTTTACCAGTAATGACATTATTAGAAATGAGACTACTAGTAGTGACACTACAAGTAATGTACCTTCTACCAGTAGGGACCCTTCTACCAGCAGTGACACTACCAATTGTGTACCTTCTACCAGTACTGACACTACGAGTAGTGACGCTACCAGTTGTGTATCTTCTACCAGTAATGTACCTTCTACAAGTAGCGACCCTTCTACCAGCAGTGACACTACCAGTTGTACACCTTCTACCAGTAGTGCACCTTCTACCAGTACTGACACTACCAGTAGTGATGCTACCAGTTGTGTACCTTCTACCAGTACTGACACTACCAGTTGTGTACCTTCTACCAGTAGTGTACCTTCTACCAGTACTGACACTACCAGTAGTGATGCTACCAGTTGTGTACCTTCTACCAGTAGTGTACCTTCTACCAGTACTGACACTACCAGTAGTGATGGTACCAGTTGTGTACCTTCTATCAGTAGTGTACCTTCTACCAGTACTGACACTACCAGTATTGATGCTACCAGTTGTGTACCTTCTACCAGTACTGACACTACCAGTAGTGATGCTACCAGTTGTGTACCTTCTACCAGTAGTGTACCCTCTACCAGTACTGACACTACCAGTTGTGTACCTGCTACCAATAGTGTACCTTCGGCCAGTAGTGTACCTTCTACCAGTACTGACACTACCAGTTGTGTACCTTCTACCAATAGTGTACCTTCGACCAGTAGTGTACCTTCTCCCAGTACTGACACTACCAGTAGTGATGCTACCAGTTGTGTACCTTCTACCAGTAGTGTACCTTCTACCAGTACTGACACTACCAGTTGTGTACCTTCTACCAGTACTGACATTACCAGTAGTAACACTACCAGTAGTGTACCTTCTACCAGTACTGACACTACCAGTAGTGTACCTTCTACCAGTAGTGTACCTCCAACCAGTACTGACATTACCAGTAGTAACACTACCAGTAGTGTACCTTCTACCAGTACTGACACTACCAGTAGTGTACCTTCTACCAGTAGTGTACCTCCAACCAGTACTGACATTACCAGTAGTAACACTACCAGTAGTGTACCTTCTACCAGTAGTAACACTCAGACATTAAGTGTTTTTTCCAGTACTCTCCTAACATTACATAACTTATTACGAGTATTTGCCTTCCAGCAGTTATCATTCCACCTGTAGTTATTCCTCTCACAGCAGTTACTCAGTATTGGTAGCTACTAGTTTGAAGATTTTTTATCGTAATTTGCCCTTCCATGGCTAGTTATCTTCGCTACTGGTGACTGGGCAACTACTGTTGCCCAGTCACCAGTAGTTATCCTTCCGGTAGTTATTCTTGAACGAGAACTAATCCTTTCACAAGTAAATGTCCTTCCACTAGCAATGATATTTCCCCCATAAGTTATTCATCTATCAGTCAATATTCGATTAGTAGTTATCATTCTTCCAGTAGTTTTCCTTCCATATGTAGTTATTCTTTCACAATAGTAATACTTTCAACAATAATTTTTTTATTCAGTAGTTATTATTCCACCAGTAATCATTCCACGGACATTCCTTCTACAAGTAGTTTTAATTGCAGTAGTTATCGTTCCAGTTGTTATCCTTCCTCCAGTAAATCACCAAATTATCCATTCACCAGTAGTTATCAATCCACTAGTATACATCCTTGTACATATAGCTGAGCCAGCTGGATAAATCCTAATATCAATATTAATCTGGGTACCATGAACCAGCATATTGGTCACCACCTGACGTGGAGATATATATTAATTTTTAAACCTTCATTAAGCAGGAAGATCAGTATCCTGAGAGTGAGGTTGACCTCTGTGTGAGGTTGACCTCTGTGTGAGGTTGACCTCTGTGTCGTCAAGATCATCAGGTCGAGCTCACGTTTCAACTGACGCTTCCTATTTTTAGTTATAAATTGGTGTTATCTACATTGATCACTAGTATTCTTTTTTACCTTATTTTTTAATTACGTCTGTTAAAGTGAATATTGCAGAAATATATCTAATGGGAGGAAGAAATAATGTCATGGTTGGATCTTTTACTGCTGTTGTCGGTAACTGGATCCTGTGAGTCATAATCATTAGATTTTTGTCATATAATAATAATAATAATAATAATAATATAATAATAATAATAATAATAATAATTATTATTATTATTATTATTATTATTATTATTATTATTATTATTATTATTATTATTATTATTATTATTATTATTATTATTATTATTTCCATTATTTTACTAAAATTCTATCTCTTTCATTGCTTCGTTTTTATTTAATTTTATATCATATTTTGCTTTTCTATCATTCTTGATTGGTTACATCACCTACAGTTTGTCATAAGCGGTACCTAGTTACTTCACCTACAGTTTGTCATAAGCGGTACCTAGTTACTTCACCTACAGTTTGTCATAAGCGGTACCTAGTGAACCTTATATCTAGTTTAAAAAACTTGATTGACAACCTTGATCCTGTTTTACAGCCTTGCTTAAATGAGACTAAAAAATGTGTTCCTTCCTCTCTACTAGTACTTACGACCAGAGCTTTGGTAAGAAGGGTAAGGAAGAAGGATGGGTAAGGAAGAAGGATGGGTAAGGATAGAAATATGGGAAAAGGATGGGAGGGGGAACGAGGTAGGATATAAAAGTGAAGTGACACAACCACTTTGGTGCAATATAATAAGTTGTAGTTACACTGAGAGTAAAAGGTAGATGGGATACAGGGAGAATAGAAGCATCAGGGAAGAGAGAGGTGAAGGTTTATAAACTAAAAGAGGAGGCAGTTAGGGTAAGATATAAACAGCTATTGGAGGATAAATGGGCTAATGAGAGCATAGGAAATGGGATCGAAGACGTATGGGATAGGTTTAAAAATGTAGTGTTAGAGTGTTCAGCAGAAGTTTGTGGTTACAGGAAAGTGGGTGCGGGAGGGAAGAGGAGCGATTGGTGGAATGATGATGTAAAGAGAGTAGTAAGGCAGAAAAAGATAGCATATGAGAAGTTTTTACAAGTAGAAGTGATGCAAGGAGGGAAGAGTATATGGAGAAAAAGAGAGAGGTTAAGAGAGTGGTGAAGCAATGTAAAAGAGAGCAAATGAGAGAGGTGGGTGAAATGTTATCAACAAATTTTATTGAAAATAAGAACAAGTTTTGGAGTGAGATTAACAAGTTAAGGAAGCCTAGAGAACAAATGGATTTGTCAGTTAAAAATAGGAGATGAGAGTTATTAAATGGAGAGTTAGAGGTATTGGGAAGATGGAGGGAATATTTTGAGGAATTGTTAAATGTCGATGAAGATAGGGAATCTGTGATTTCGTGTATAGGGCAAGGAGGAATAACATCTTGTAGGAGTGAGGAAGAGCCAGTTGTGAGTGTGGGGAAAGTTCGTGAGGCAGTAGGAAAATGAAAGGGGGTAAGGCAGCTGGGATTGATGGGATAAAGATAGAAATGTTAAAAGCAGGTGGGGATATAGTTTTGGAGTGGTTGGTGCAATTATTTAATAAATGTATGGAAGAGGGTAAGGTACCTAGGGATTGGCAGAGAGCATGCATAGTTTCCTTTTGTATAAAGGCAAAGGTGACAAAAGAGAGTGCAAAAATTATGGGGGGATAAGTCTTTTTGATATACCTGGTAAAGTGTATGGTAGAGTTATTATTGAAAGAATTTAAGAGTAAGACGGAGAATAGGATAGCAGATGAACAAGGAGGCTTTAGGAAAGGTGGGGGTGTGTGGACCAGGTTTTTTACAGTGAAACATATAAGTGAACATGTATTTAGATAAGGCTAAAGAGGTCTTTGTGGCATTTATGGATTTGGAAAAGGCGTATGACAGGGTGGATAGGGGGGCAATGTGGCAGATGTTGCAGGTGTATGGTGTAGGAGGTAGGTTACTGAAAGCAGTGAAGAGTTTTTTATGAGGATAGCGAGCTCAAGGTAAAGTATGTAGGAAAGAGGGAAATTATTTCCCAGTAAAAGAAGGCCTTAGACAAGGATGTGTGATGCACCGTGGTTGTTTAATATATTTATAGATGGGGTTGTAAGAGAAGTAAATGCGAGGGTCTTGGCAAGGGGTGTGGAGTTAAAAGATAAAGAATCACACATAAAGTGGGAGTTGTCACAGTTGCTCTTTGCTGATGACACTGTGCTCTTGGGAGATTCTGAAGAGAAGTTGCAGAGATTGCTGGATGAATTTGGTAGGGTGTGCAAAAGAAGAAAATTAAAAGTGAATACAGGAAAGAGTAAGGGTATGAGGATAACAAAAAGATTAGGTGATGAAAGATTGGATATCAGATTGGAGGGAGAGAGTATGGAGGAGGTGAATGTATTCAGATATTTGGGAGTGGACGTGTCAGCGGATGGGTCTATGAAAGATGAGGTGAATCATAGAATTGATGAGGGGAAAAGGGTGAGCGGTGCACTTAGGAGTCTGTGGAGACAAGGAACTTTGTCCTTGGAGGCAAAGAGGGGAATGTATGAGAGTATAGATTTACCAACGCTCTTATATGGGTGTGAAGCATGGGTGATGAATGTTGCAGCGAGGAGAAGGCTGGAGGCAGTGGAGATGTCATGTCTGAGGGCAATGTGTGGTGTGAATATAATGCAGAGAATTCGTAGTATGGAAGTTAGGAGGAGGTGCGGGATTACAAAAACTGTTGTCCAGAGGGCTGAAGAAGGGTTGTTGAGGTGGTTCGGACATGTAGAAAGAATGGAGCGAAACAGAGTGACTTCAAGAGTGTATCAGTCTGTAGTGGAAGGAAGTCGGGGTAGGGGTCGGCATGCGTGAGCGTGTTTGATAGGAGTGAATGGAGACAAATGGTTTTTAATACTTGACGTGCTGTTGGAGTGTGAGCAAAGTAACATTTATGAAGGGGTTCAGGGAAACCGGCAGGCCGGACTTGAGTCCTGGAGATGAGAAGTACAGTGCCTGCACTCTGAAGTAGGGGTGTTAATGTTGCAGTTTAAAAACTGTAGTGTAAAGTACCCTTCTGGCAAGACAGTGATAGAGTAAATGATGGTGAAAGTTTTTCTTTTTCGGGCCACCCTGCCTTGGTGGGAATCGGCCAGTGTGATAAAAAAAAATGTGTGTAATAAGAGAAAATTATTGGAATGGGTGTGACACTTACCCATCAGTCACACACATAACACATACATAGGTACATGACTCTGAGTCCATAATAGAAATACAAGTTGCAAATGCTTTTTTTTGCGACTGCATAACGATGATTTCAACGACAAGCCAGGGCGATGAATATTTAGACAATTCATGTAAAATAACTGGACACGTTGGTGTCTTTCAAGGTAGTGTCCCGCCATACTAAATATAGCGAATTTTTAATAGTGGATGTGAAAGTGAAAAAGTTATATAAGATATCTCCATAATTAGGGGCGATAATATTCTTAGTAGACATAGAAGGGTTGTGGTGTTAGCCAATCATCTTCATCTGCAGGAAGGTTGCTCAAGATCATTGGTCGTTGGTAATCGTCTTTATGGATGAAGCGACGCAGCCTCTGTGGGAGAGTCATTCTTTGGGTTTTGTGGAGAGGAGTGTTAATGATATAGTTGGTAGTACTTTCAACTTGGGGAGGATGTTCTCTATCTGGTATGTACAGTTCTTGCATTGCATAGAGTTGCCTCTCCTTCAGCATATCAAGGCGTACGTTTAAGGCAGTAATATCCTGTTGTACGTATAAATCTGCCATTTTGATTCTGTCTCTCCTCCTGGTACCCGTAATAAAGCGGAGAGCTTTATTCTGGAGCCGTTGTGACCGTAGCATGTTGGTCTTTGTTGTTAACGACACTGGGACACATGGGTATTCTAGTATAGGTCTTATCAATGTTGCCTATCATAACACAAGGTAACCTTGAAGACAATGTTGTCTATCATAACACAAGGTAACCTTGAAGACAATGTTGTCTATCATAACACAAGGTAACCTTGAAGACAATGTTTTCTATCATAACACAAGGTAACCTTGAAGACAATGTTGTCTATCATAACACAAGGTAACCTTGAAGACAATGTTGTCTATCATAACACAAGGTTACCCTTTAAGACAATGTTGTCTATCATAACACAAGGTTACCTTGAAGACAATGTTGTCTATCATAACACAAGGTTACCTTGAAGACAATGTTGTCTATCATAACACAAGGTTACCTTGAAGACAATGTTGTCTATCTTAACACAAGGTTACCTTGAAGACAATGTTGTCAATCATAACACAAGGTTACCTTGAAGACAATGTTGTCTATCATAACACAAGGTTACCTTGAAGACAATGTTGTCAATCATAACACAAGGTAACCTTGAAGACAATGTTGTCAATCATAACACAAGGTTACCTTGAAGACAATGTTGTCTATCATAACACAAGGTAACCTTGAAGACAATGTTATCTATCATAACACAAGGTAACCTTGAAGACAATGTTGTCTATCATAACACAAGGTAACCTTGAAGACAATGTTGTCTATTATAACACAAGGTTACCTTGAAGACAATGTTGTCTATCATAACACAAGGTTACCTTGAAGACAATGTTGTCTATCATAACACAAGGTTACCTTGAAGACAATGTTGTCTATCATAACACAAGGTAACCTTGAAGACAATGTTGTCTATCATAACACAAGGTAACCTTGAAGACAATGTTGTCTATCATAACACAAGGTAACCTTGAAGACAATGTTGTCTATCATAACACAAGGTAACCCTTTAAGACAATGTTTGTCTATCATAACACAAGGTTACCTTAAAGACAGTGTTGTCTATCATAACACAAGGTAACCTTGAAGACAATGTTGTCTATCATAACACAAGGTAACCTTGAAGACAATGTTGTCTATCATAACACAAGGTAACCTTGAAGACAATGTTGTCTATCATAACACAAGGTTACCTTGAAGACAATGTTGTCTATCATAACACAAGGTTACCTTGAAGACAATGTTGTCAATCATAACACAAGGTAACCTTGAAGACAATGTTGTCTATCATAACACAAGGTTACCTTGAAGACAATGTTGTCAATCATAACACAAGGTTACCTTGAAGACAATGTTGTCTATCATAACACAAGGTTACCTTGAAGACAATGTTGTCTATCATAACACAAGGTTACCTTGAAGACAATGTTGTCTATCATAACACAAGGTAACCTTGAAGACAATGTTGTCTATCATAACACAAGGTTACCTTGAAGACAATGTTGTCTATCATAACACAAGGTTACCTTGAAGACAATGTTGTCTATCATAACACAAGGTAACCTTGAAGACAATGTTGTCTATCATAACACAAGGTTACCTTGAAGACAATGTTGTCTATCATAAACACAAGGTTACCTTGAAGACAATGTTGTCTATCATAACACAAGGTTGCCTTGAAACAATGTTGTCTATCATAACACAAGGTAACCTTGAAGACAATGTTGTCTATCATAACACAAGGTAACCTTGAAGACAATGTTGTCTATCATAACACAAGGTAACCTTGAAGACAATGTTGTCTATCATAACACAAGGTTACCTTGAAGACAATGTTGTCTATCATAACACAAGGTTACCTTGAAGACAATGTTGTCTATCATAACACAAGGTAACCTTGAAGACAATGTTGTCTATCATAACACAAAGTAACCTTGAAGACATTGTTGTCTATCATAACACAAGGTAACCTTGAAGACAATGTTGTCTATCATAACACAAGGTAACCTTGAAGACAATGTTGTCTATCATAACACAAGGTAACCTTGAAGACAATGTTGTCTATCATAACACAAGGTAACCTTGAAGACAATGTTGTCTATAATAACACAAAGTAACCTTGAAGACAATGTTGTCTATCATAACACAAGGTTACCTTGAAGACAGTGTTGTCTATCATAACACAAGGTAACCTTGAAGACAATGTTGTCTATCATAACACAAGGTAACCTTGAAGACAATGTTGTCTATCATAACACAAGGTAACCTTGAAGACAATGTTGTCTATCATAACACAAGGTAACCTTGAAGACAATGTTGTCCATCGTAACACAAGGTTACCTTAAAGACAGTGTTGTCTATCATAACACAAGGTAACCTTGAAGACAATGTTGTCTATCACAACACAAGGAACCTTGAAGACAATGTTGTCTATCATAAAAACAAGGTTACCTTGAAGACAATGTTGTCTATCATAACACAAGGTTACCTTGAAGACAATGTTGTCTATCATAACACAAGGTAAACCTTGAAGACAATGTTGTCCATCATAACACAAGTAACCTTGAAGACAATGTTTGTCTATCATAACACAAGGTTTACCTTGAAGACAATGTTGTCAATCATAACACAAGGTACCTTGAAGACAATGTTGTCTTCATAACACAAAGTACCTTGAAGACAATATTTGTCTATCATAACACAAGGTTACCTTGAAGACAATGTTGTCTATCAAACACAAGGTAACCCTTGAAGACAGTGTTGTCTATCATAACACAAGGTTACCTTGAAGACAGTGTTGTCTATCATAACACAAGGTATACCTTGAAGACATGTTGTCTATCATAACACAAGGTACCTTGAAGACAATGTTTTTCTATCATAACACAAGGTAACCTTGAAGACAGTTGTTACATACACCTTAAAACAATGTTTATCCCAATCCTTAACATGTGATCCAAACCTTACAAAAGTGTAGTCCACTTATAATGTATCTATCTTACCATGTGGTGCCTTCATGAAGTGGTCCACCTTAAAAAAGTGGTCCCACCTTACATAGTGGTCCACCTTACATAGTGGTCCACCTTACATAGTGGTCCACCTTACATAGTGGTCCACCTTACATAGTGGTCCACCTTACATAGTGGTCCACCTTACATAGTGGTCCACCTTACAAAGTGGTCCACCTTACATAGTGGTCCACCTTACAAAGTGGTCCACCTTACATAGTGGTCCACCTTACAAAGTGGTCCACCTTACATAGTGGTCCACCTTACATAGTGGTCCACCTTACAAGTGGTCCACCTTACAAAGTGGTCCACCTTACAAAGTGGTCCACCTTACATAGTGGTCCACCTTACATAGTGGTCCACCTTACAAAGTGGTCCACCTTACATAGTGGTCCACCTTACAAAGTGGTCCACCTTACACAGTGGTCCACCTTACAAAGTGGTCCACCTTACATAGTGATCCACCCTACATAGTGCTCCACCTTACAAAGTGGTCCACCTTACATAGTGGTCCACCTTACACAGTGGTCCACCTTACATAGTGGTCAACCTTACAAAGTGATACACAAATAACCCGCACATAAAAGAGAGAAGCTTACGACGACGTTTCGGTCGGACTTGGACCATTGACAAAGTCACACTAACCAGAGGGGGAGCAGGACGGCTATATATAGGCAGGAAGAGGTGGGGGTAGTAGTAGTAGTAGTAGTAGTAGTAGTAGTAGTAGTACAAGAATTGTATATAATACCGACAAGATGAAATTAAGACACATGCACAACACCCGGCATCCCCATCGTAGACGCTTCGCCATCCAGCCAGCCACTGGATGGCGAAACGTCCACAACAAAGACAACCAGAAAGCCGCACATGTGTCTTAATTTCATCAGTAGTTGTAGTAGTAGTAGTAGAAGAAGAAGAGGTAGCAGTAGTGGTAGTGGTAGAAGTGGGAAATAAGGAAGACGAGCCAGTCAAATACAAAGGAAGGAGAGCACTGCAAGAGAGCTAGATGCCCACAGAGGGAGAGCAAGCGCACAGAGGTGCGTGAAGGGGAAGTGGTGAAATAAATGAAGAAGGAACAGAAAAAACGAGACAGGAGAGAGAAAGACAACAGAGGAGAAAAGGAAAGAGGAAAGGGGAAGAGGAAGAAGAAAAAAGAAAAAAGAAAAAAGAAAAAAATGAGGATTCAGGTTAAGTCACGGGTGTTCTGAAGTTTGGAGCATTTTACAATGTAGTGGGAGAGGAAGGCATCTACAGAGACGAAGCCAGAGCTAAGGTTCATACAAGGAAAGTTGTGTATTAGAGAGGATTCAACTAGACGACGACTGTTCGAGTTGGAAGTAGGGAAGACAGTTTTAGCAGAAGACCAGTCAATAGGATGGCTATGATCTCTGACGTGACAGAAAAGAGCATTGTTAGTGTCGGCAAGCCTAACACTATTTTTCTGCTCCCTAAGTCTGTCAGAAAGAGAGCTCCTCCTGTCCTCTTCAATACCTCGGACAAACTGGTCGATCTCTTTCTGACAGACTTAGGGAGCACAAAAATAGTGTTAGGCTTGCCAACACTAACAATGCTCTTTTCTGTCACGTCAGAGATCATAGCCATCCTATTGACTGGTCTTCTGCTAAAACTGTCTTCCCTACTTCCAACTCGAACAGTCGCCGTCTAGTTGAATCCTCTCTAATACACAACTTTCCTTGTATGAACCTTAGCCCTGGCTTCGTCTCTGTAGATGCCTTCCTCTCCCACTACATTGTAAAATGCTCCAAACTTCAGAACACCCGTGACTTAACCTGAATCCTCATTTTTTTTTTCTTTTTTCTTTTTTCTTTTTTCTTCTTCCTCGTCCCCTTTCCTCTTTCCTTTTCTCCTCTGTTGTCTTTCTCTCTCCTGTCTCGTGTTTCTGTTCCTTCTTCATTTATTTCACCACTTCCCCTTTCACGCACCTCTGTGCGCTTGCTCTCCCTCTGTGGGCATCTAGCTCTCTTGCAGTGCTCTCCTTCCTTTGTATTTGACTGGCTCGTCTTCCTTTTTCCCACTTCTACCACTACCACTACTACTACCTCTTCTTCTTCTACTACTACTACTACAACTACTGATGAAATTAAGACACATGTGCGGCGTCTGGTTGTCTTTGTTGTGGACGTTTCGCCATCCAGTGGCTGGCTGGATGGCGAAACGTCTACGATGGGGATGCCCGGGTGTTGTGCATGTGTCTTAATTTCATCTTGTCGGTATTATATACAATTCTTGTACTACTACTACTACTACCACCACCTCTTCCTGCCTATATATAGCCGTCCTGCTCCCCCTCTGGTTAGTGTGACTTTGTCAATGGTCCTAGTCGGACCGAAACGTCGTCGTAAGCTTCTCTCTTTTATGTGCGGGTTATTTGTGTATCGTTCCAGTCACGGTATTGTGCCTTTTCTTGTTATTTACAAAGTGATCCATCTTACACAGTGGTCCACCTTACATAGTGGTCCACCTTACATAGTGGTCCACCTTACGAAGTGGTCCACCTTACATAGTGGTCCACCTTATAGTAATGTTTACTATACAGACATCGTGGTTCATTTTACTGACAGTTTAGTGACCTTACAAGCAACATGGTGACCTTACAAGCAATATGGTGACCTTACAGGCAATATGGTGACCTTACAGGCAATATAGCTACCTTAAAAGCAATATGGTGACCTTACAGGCAATACGATGACCTTAGACAATACGGTGAACTTACAGGCAATATGGTGACCTTAGACAACATGGTGACCTTACAGACAATACGGTGACCTTTCAGGTAATATGGTGACCTAACAGGCAATATGGTGATCTTACACAATATGATGACCTTAGACAAAATGGTGATCTTACAGGCAATATGGTGACCTTAGACAATATAGTGACCTTACAGACAATATGGTGATCTTACAGGCAATATGGTGACCTTAAAGGCAATATGGTGACCTTACAGGTAATATGGTGTCCTTACAGGCAATATGGTGACCTTACAGACAATGTGGTGACCTTACAGGCAATATGGTAACCTTACAGGCAATATGGTCACCTTAGACAATAGGGTGACCTTACAGGCAATATCGTGACCTTAGACAATACAAACTATATAGTGACCTTTCAGACAATATGGTGACTTTCAGACCATATTGTAATCTGTCAGAGAATATTGTGACCTTACAGACAATGGGGTTACTTTACAGACAATGATGTAACCTTACAGATAATGTGGTGACCTTACAGACAATGTGGTGACATTACAGACAATATGGTGACCTTACAAACAATATGGTGACATTACAGAGCATATGGTCACTTTACTGACAATGTCGATACATTAAATACCATGTAGTGACCATACTGTCGATGTGGTAACCTAACAGACACTGTGCTCCATTAACAGACATTCTGGTCCATTAAAAGACATTCTGGTCTATTATACAATGCGGTCCATCTTTCAAACATCGTGGTCCATTGTGGTCCATCTTTCAAACATCGTGATCCATTGTGGTCCATCTTTCAAACATCATGGTCCACTGGAACTACAATCATAAAACATTCCTGACAAAACATAACACCAAAAACATTAGAGAACAAAAATATGCATAGAAACAAATTGATTTACAATTTTAATTACTATTCCCTTTAAAAACCTTAGTTGAAAATGCATCATTAACGTCGCATGAACGTACAATTTCACAAGGAAAATATGTTTATACGAATCATGGTTGAAACTGGTTGTGTAGACACAGCTGAACTGTTGCTCATTAGAATTAAATGATTTTATTATATTGCAAGTATTGACCACTTGGGTTCATCTCTTACATTACAGACTCACGTTCAGAATTATTCACCCAGCTGCTTTTTGCCGCAATCTTGTTGGTTTACGATGTATTCACGTATACGGCCTTGTGTATGTACGTGTATATGTGCGTGAATGTATGCGTCTGTGTACTTACAGTATTATTATCCTCTCATATAAGAGAAAGACGAAAATTATTTTAAACATTTTGCGCAGGCTGGGTTAGTGATATTTTTTCTCATTAGTATGTAAGATGAGACGCAACTCTGGCATACCTTTACTTGTATGTCTTATACAATTATCTGCTCTTTCTTGTGTGTGTCTTAATAATTATTTGTCTTGTAATATTTCATTTTCTGAGGTGCGGAGGCTATGACTACCGAAACCAGGGATTCAGTGACCGGGTTGTAAAGATCAGGTGCATTCAGCAGGTCAGCAGCATCACGTTGTGCTAGATCCTCGGTTACTGAACCACACATAGTACGAATTAGTACATATATTTACTGTATGTACAGCAAGTCATACACAAACCAATGTATATATGAAGAGAGAGGAATGAAAGAAACAACTCTTTCAACTGTAACGGTGAATGTACTCTAATAAGAACTTGTTGGAGAACGTATGACAAGAAAGAACATTCAGTAAAATGAGGTAAGTGAATCACCCAGTTAACCTTCTGAGATATTAACACATTTACACTGGAGTTACCCCTCCCCCTTTCAATGGAGGTTCCAATCTTGCATTGAACTTGATTATCTTCCAATCCTCCAAGTGCTGAATAATTGCCAACGGATTCTGCTCTTTCTATAATAATAACAATAATATAAATAATAATAATAATAATAATAATAATAATAATAATAATAATAATAATAATAATAATAATAATAATAATAATAATAATAATAATAATAATAAAAGAGAGGTGGAGCTCAGCACCTGAGATGCCAGTTGGTTACAAACTTAAACATTCAAGTTTCGCAAAATCTCTTATACTTTAAACTCCGCCTTTTTTCTGAAATTTCCTAGCGTTTCACATCTACATGCTCAGCATCACCATTCTCACATTAGTGGTCCGGCTGCCCGTAAACATCATCTCTCATTCGCTTCATTAATGCTGCACCACCTTCAACAACCTAGGCAACCCTCCCTACCCCTAAGACTATGCCAGTAGCAACACCAGCTGTACTGAAAAGGAAGCTTTCAAGCTGGCATAAGTACAGAGCGTATTGCGGAAAGCTTGACGATACGCTTAAAGTTCTTCTGAAGACTCCCAGTTTAAGGTAAGAAATTGCATTATCTGTTATGGAAAGCACGTGTGACTGACGGAATTTAACATTGTAAAATAGCTGGAATCTTTTCCTATGCCCAGTCTGGTTCTATTAAAAAACTACTTGACCAACACATTATACTCTCATTTCCTTACCACCAACACTCGGATTTTGGTTCGAAACTCAAAGCAAAACATCAACCGAGGGACGGCTTGTAACTCTGAAAACTTGTAAGCTGGGGCACTCGTAAGTCAGGGTACCACTGTATTAAGTTAGCAATAGAACTAGGCATTAAAAAACAATAAAAAAGTAAAATACACTACTCACGTCCTCAACAACACCACTACAACTCTCCCCACTGGGTCCTGAGAGAGGGAGCAGAGGCGCTATGTGTACCCATAACAACAATATTCAATACATCAATCGAAACAGGGAGATTGCTTGAGGCATGGAAGACAGCAAATGTAGTCCCAATCTTTAAAAAAGGAGACAGACATGAAGCACTAAACTACAGACCAGTGTCACTGACATGTATAGAACGCAAAGTCATGGAGATTATCAGGAGAAGAGTGGTGGAACACCTAGAAAGGAATGATTTCATCAACAGTAGCCAACATGGTTTCAAGGATGGGAAATCTTGTGTCACAAACCTACTGGAGTTTTATGACATGGTGACAGCAGTAAGACAAGAGAGAGAGGGATGGGTGGATTGCATTTTCTTGGACTGCAAGAAGGCGTTTGACACAGTTCCACACAAGAGATTAGTGCAAAAACTGGAGGACCAAGCAGGGATATCAGGGAAGGCATCACAATGGATCGGGGAATAATTGTCAGGAAGACAGCAGCGAGTCATACGTGGCGAGGTGTCAGAGTGGGCACCTGTGGCCAGCGGGGTCCCACAGGGGTCAGTCCTAGGACCAGTGCTGTTTCTGGTATTTGTGAACGACGTGACGGAAGGAATAGACTCCGAAGTGTCCCTGTTTGCAGATGACGTGAAGTTGATGAGAAGAATTCATTCGATGGAAGACCAGGCAGAACTACAAAGGGATCTGGACAGGCTGCAGACTTGGTCCAGCAATTGGCTCCTGGAGTTCAACCCCACCAAGTGCAAAGTTATGAACATTGGGGAAGGGCAAAGAAGACCGAAGACGGAGTACAGTCTAGGGGGCCAGAGACTACAAACCTCACTCAAGGAAAAAGATCTTGTGGTGAGTATAACACCAGGCACATCTCCTGAAGGGCACATCAACCAAATAACTGCTGCAGCATATGGGCGCCCAGCAAACCTCAGAACAGCATTCCGACATCTCAATAAGGAATCGTTCAGGACCCTGTACACCGTGTACATTAGGCCCATATTGGAGTATGCGGCACCAGTTTGGAACCCACACCTAGCCAAGCACGTAAAGAAACTAGAGAAAGTGCAAAGGTTTGCAACAAGACTAGTCCCAGAGTTAAGACGTATGTCCTACGAGGAGAGGTTAAGGGAAATCAACCTGACGACACTGGAGGACAGGAGAGATAGGGGGGACATGATAACGACATACAAAATACTGAGAGGAATTGACAAGGTGGACAAAGACAGGATGTTCCAGAGATTGGACACAGTAACAAGGGGACACAGTTGGAAGTTGAAGACGCAGATGAATCACAGGAATGTTAGGAAGTATTTCTTCAGCCACAGAGTAGTCAGTAAGTGGAATAATTTGGGAAGCGATGTAGTGGAGGCAGGATCCATACATAGCTTTAAGCAGAGGTATGATAAAGCTCACGGTTCAGGGAGAGTGACCTAGTAGCGATCAGTGAAGAGGCGGGGCCAGGAGCTCGGACTCGACCCCCGCAACCTCAACTAGGTGAGTACAACTTACAACGGGCTTGTTTGGTATTCTGGTAGCGGGTGGTTAAATGATATACGTCTTCGGAGGCTTCTTACTTTATTGATAACTAGTGTTGGGTTACACAGGCTTGTGTGTTTGTGCCCATGGCCCTGGCAGGGCCATGCCCACGAGAGAGAGCTGGGAGTACTTGTGTGTTGATGCCAGGCCGCTGTGTGAGTGAGGGCGAGGCAAGTCTGGGCATACTGAAGTGGCAAGGCCTAGGTGGCAGCACCAGCATAGCGCGAAATATGAACTAAGCTGGCAGACAGCATGGGCTGTCTGTGCAGTCAGTACAGGCTGTCTACATACGCTCGGCCACCTACCGCGCGTCGTCCCGACGCGACAATACTGGTAGTAAAAGAAACTCGGTCTCTCTCTCGTAGGAACAGGGCACAGAACACAAAATATAAACTATATATACATAGGGACATGGAAAAAAAAAACTTCCTACAGGGAGGGAAGAAAAAACATGGGGTGTGCTAAACATCATGGTCAAAGGCAATGAGCGTCGATGGGCATCACTGCACGACTTCCTGCGTCTGGACAGATACTGCAACACGGGAGACATCGCTGCGGCTGAGCTGTGACGTAACAGGGTACGGTCTCCTCTGGAACGGTGAAGCAGACATCGTAGGAGTCGCTGCAGGTTTTCACTCAACCTGGGGCACGACATGCTGGTTGCCCTCGAGTGAGGCGTCGACAAAACTCGGCAACTGGGCAGGACTTCTGGCAAGCGACTCAGGAGGACAGTTCTCGACTGGTACTGTCGCTGGGCTGTCACTGCCGGCGAGCGTTAAGCGAGTTGTGGAGCGAGTCGTGGCAGAGACGACTGGGCGAAACATCTGGGAGTCGTAACATCATACACCAGACTGCAGTGAGAGAGCTAGCAGTCAAAGTGACATCATCTTTGTGCAGGCTGCTCACTGAAGCTTGTGACACGAGGCTGACACAGCGCCTGCCGACAGGCCTGGCTGCGGCTTGACGAGTATCATCTCTCGACAGTTGGAGTTATAGCAGAGGTTAGTCTAAGCGTCCCCAGACTTGCTTCTCTACATATAACTGCATTCTGACGGTCTGGAGGTGAAGTGAAACAAATCTCGATGGGAATCGTAGCAGGTACGATTCTGCAGAACAACACGAGCGACGAGCATAAAAGCTTTCTGTACAAGGGGGCTCATACGCTCAGGGCTGACAAATCAGCTGTCAAACACTGGTCACGCGGGTGACTTAGCACAGTGGTGCAACTCAAGGGTCTGACCACAGACCTCACTGGACACATGGAAAACTTACAAACACACCGCTGTACATACGGTACAACATGGCTTAACTAGCAAATGATGCTTTTCTGCGCATAAAACTGACACTAAGACATATACTAAAATGTGAGAACACTGACTGAGAGGAATTAATTAACACACGACATATATCTTCTCTCAATCTTCTCGACAATACTGAAATAATTACTAGAAACACTCGATGTTGACATCATGTGATGTCAGGCGTGATGTCGCGAGGTGACGTCAGCAGACATCTCGAGGTGACGTCAGCAGACATCTCGAGGTGACGTCAGGCAGACATCTCGAGGTGACGTCAGGCAGACATCTCGAGGTGACGTCAGCAGACATCTCGAGGTGACGTCAAGAAGTCGGGCAGCATCGTGGGTGGCGTCGATGTGATGCGGGCAGCAGACCACAGCATGAGGCCTGGGACATCTGGTAACTCACGTGGCTTTGTAGGTCTACGTGACATCGCCCACACCCACGTGACGTCGTGATCCACGAAGCTTCGAGTGGCCTCGGGCACTCGGATACACAGCACTGGCAATGAATTCATACGAAAAACAGCAGAAAACACAGCAGAGGGAGTGGGCAGTGGTGAGTGGTGTATGGTAGGCTGGTGGCGAGGAGCGTGCGTGAGTGTATGGCAGGGCGAGCATCTAGCCATTCCTCCTCCTCCTCCACCCACAAACACGTGGAGAAGCTCACACTGGACGCAGAAATCACCACAAAACTCACCTCCGGCTTGCTGAAACAGCTGTGCTGAGCTGAACAACAACAGCATACAAGTGACGCTGAACACGTGACTTGAGAAACAGCCTGGGACACTGTAGCGTGGGACGCTGTAGCGTGGGGTCACTTACAATTCTCGGAGAATTTCGGCAAATTTCGGCTGGATCCTGCTTGTACCTGTGTCTGGATGCTCAAACGTGCAGACACGACATCAGGATAACTCGTTGAGAGACGGATGCTTCTTGTGTAGGGTGATGAAGTGAAGATGACTTCATACCTCTTCCTCCCTCTCTCCAGGCAAACACAACTGCTGCGAGCACCGCTCTCACCATTTATAACGGGCTTGTTTGGTATTCTGGTAGCGGGTGGTTAAATGATATACGTCTTCGGAGGCTTCTTACTTTATTGATAACTAGTGTTGGGTTACACAGGCTTGTGTGTTTGTGCCCATGGCCCTGACAGGGCCATGCCCACGAGAGAGAGCTGGGAGTACTTGTGTGTTGATGCCAGGCCGCTGTGTGAGTGAGGGCGAGGCAAGTCTGGGCATACTGAAGTGGCAAGGCCTAGGTGGCAGCACCAGCATAGCGCGAAATATGAACTAAGCTGGCAGACAGCATGGGCTGTCTGTGCAGACAGTACAGGCTGTCTACAAACTAGGTGAGTACACACACATCATACACACACAATCACACACATACACAATCACACATGCACATACACACACACACACACACACACACAACACACACACACACAGCACACACACACACACACACACACACACACACACACACACACACACACACACACACACACACAGAATACTGAATAATAACAGATTCAATCTTTCCATCCGGATATCAAATCCTCAGGAAAGACAGAGGGAGGAGAGGGGGAGGAGGAGTTGCACTGCTCATTAAAAACCAGTGGGGTTTTGAGAAAATGGAAGGAATGGATGGCATGGGCGAAAGGGACTACTTAGTAGGAACAATCCAGTCTGAGGGACATAAGGTGATAATTGCAGTAATGTACAACCCACCACAGAACTGCAGGAGGCCAAGAGAAGAATACGATGAGAGCAACAGAGCAATGATCGACACACTAGCCGAGGTGGCCAGGAGAGCACACATGGGGGAGCAAAGTTACTATTATGGGTGATTTCAATCACAAGGAGATTGACTGGGAAAACTGGAGCCCCATGGGGGTCCCGAAACATGGAGAGCCAAGATGATGGATGTGGTACTGGAGAACCTCATGCATCACATGTTAGAGACACTACCAGAGAGAGAGGAGAGGATGAACCAGCAAGGTTGGACCTTGTATTCACCATGAGTAGTTCGGACATCGAGGGTATCATGTATGAAAGGCCCCTGGGAGCTAGTGATCATGTGGTTCTGTGCTTCGACTACATAGTTGAGCTCCAAGTGGAGAGAGTAGCAGGAATAGGCTGGGAAAAACCAAACTACAAAAAAGGGAACTACTCAGGCATGAGGAACTTCCTTCAAGACATTCAGTGGGAGAGGGAACTGACAGGAAAACCAGTACAAGAAATGATGGACTATGTAGCAACAAAATGCAAGGAGGCAGAGGAGAGGTTTGTTCCCAAGGGAAACAGTAATAATGGGAAGAACAGAACGAGTCCTTGGTTCATCCAAAGGTGTAGGGAGGCAAAAACTAGGTGTACTAGAGAATGGAAAGGGTTCAGAAGACAGAGAACTCAGGAAAATAAAGAAATCAGCCGAAGAGCCAGAAACGAATATGCACAGATAAGAAGGGAGGCTCAGAGACAATATGAAAATGACATAGCATCAAAAGTAAAGACTGACCCGAAGCTGTTGTACAGCCACATCAGGAGGAAAACAACAGTCAAGGACCAGGTAATCAGACTGAGGAAGGGTGATGGGGAATTCACAAGAAACGACCGAGAGGTATGTCAGGAGCTCAACACAAGATTTAAAGAGGTATTTACAGTGGAAACCAGTAGGACTCCAAGAAATCAGAACAGGGGGGCACACCAGCAAGTGCTGGATGAGGTACATATAACCAAGGAGGAGGTGAAGAAGCTGCTATGCGAACTTGACACCTCAAAGGCGGTGGGACCAGACAACATCTCTCCATGGGTCCTTAAAGAGGGAGCAGAGATATTGTGTGAGCCATTAACAAAGATCTTCAACACATCATTTGAATAAATAACTAAATAACAAAAAGGCACAATACCGTGACTGGAACGATACACAAATAACCCGCATCTGTGATCCTCAGTTCCTTCCAGCAGAAATTTCCACTCTTCATAATTCGTTCTCCCGTCTTGGCTACCCTTCCCATTTCATAGACTCTGCCCTCTCACGTGCTAAACGCAATTTCTTCTCTCCCAAACTCTCTACTCATGGGAACTCTTCTATCCTCTGCCTTCCCTACATTTCCGGTCTTTCTAATCTCAACAATTCTCTCCGTCCCTTAGACATCAAGCTTACCTTCCGCCAGACTAACACTCTTTGCACTAATCTCGTTCATACCTCTCCTCCCTCTACAGATGTTCCTGGTGTCTACTCTATTTCTTGCTCCTCCTGTCCTCTTCAATACTTCGGAGAAACTGGTCGATCTCTTTCTGACAGACTTAGGGAGCACAAAAATAGTGTTAGGCTTGCCGACACTAACAATGCTCTTTTCTGTCACGTCAGAGATCATAGCCATCCTATTGACTGGTCTTCTGCTAAAACTGTCTTCCCTACTTCCAACTCGAACAGTCGCCGTTTAGTTGAATCCTCTCTTATACACAACTTTCCTTGTATGAACCTTAGCCCTGGCTTCGTCTCTGTAGATGCCTTCCTCTCCCACTACATTGTAAAATGCTCCAAACTTCAGAACACCCGTGACTTAACCTGAATCCTCATTTTTTTCTTCTTCTTCTTCTTCTTCTTCTTCTTCTTCTTCTTCTTCTTCTTCTTCTTCTTCTTCTTCTTCTTCTTCTTCTTCTTCTTCTTCTTCTTCTTCTTCTTCTTCTTCTTTTTCTTCTTCCTCTTCCCCTTTCCTCTCTCCTTTTCTCCTCTGGGTTGTCTTTCTCTCTCCTGTCTCGTGTTTCTGTTACTTCTTCATTTATTTTATTTCACCACTTCCCCTTTCACGCACCTCGGTGCGCTTGCTCTCCCTCTGTGGGTTTCTAGCTCTCTTGCAGTGCTCCCCTTCCTTTGTATTTGACTGGCTCGTCTTCCTTATTTCCCACTTCTACCACTACCACTACTACTACCTCTTCTTCTTCTACTACAACTACTGATGAAGTTAAGACACATGTGCGGCGTCTGGTTGTCTTTGTTGTGGACGTTTCGCCATCCAGTGGCTGGCTGGATGGCGAAACGTCTACGGTGGGGATGCCCGGGTGTTGTGCATGTGTCATTTCATCCTGTCGGTATTATATACAATTCTTGTACTTCTACTACTACTACTACTACTACTACCTCCACCTCTTCCTGCCTATATATAGCCGTCCTGCTCCACCTCTGTTAGTGTGACTTTGTCAATGGTCCAAGTCGGACCGAAACGTCATCGTAAGCTTCTCTCTTTTATGTGCGGGTTATTTGTGCATCATTTGAAACTGGGCAACTCCCTGAGGTATGGAAAATGGCAAATGTAGTCCCAATTTTTAAAAAGGGAGACAGACATGAGGCACTAAACTACAGACCTGTATCACTAACGTGTATAGTATGCAAGGTCATGGAGAAGATCATCAGGAGGAGAGTGGTGGGGCACCTGGAAAGAAACAAGTGTATAATTGACAACCAGCACGGTTTCAGGGAAGGAAAATCCTGTGTCACAAACCTACTAGAGTTTTATGACAAGGTGACAGAAGTAAGACAAGAGAGAGAGGGGTGGATCGACTGCGTATTTTTGGACTGCAAGAAGGCCTTCGACACAGTTCCTCACAAGAGGTTACTGCAAAAGCTAGAGGACCAGGCACACATAACAGGAAAGGCACTGCAATGGATCAGAGAATATCTGACAGGGAGGCAACAACGAGTCATGGTACGCGACGAGGTGTCATAGTGGGCGCCTGTGACAAGCGGGGTTCCACAGGGGTCAGTCCTAGGACCTGTGCTGTTCTTGGTATACGTGAACGACATAACGGAAGGGATAGACTCAGAAGTGTCCTTGTTTGCAGACGATGTGAAGTTAATGAGAAGAATCAAATCGGACGAGGATCAGGCAGGACTACAAAGAGACCTGGACAGGCTACAAGCCTGGTCCAGCAACTGGCTCCTTGAATTTAACCCTGCCAAATGCAAAGTCATGAAGATTGGGGAAGGGCAAAGAAGACCGCAGACACAATATAGTTTAGATGGCCAAAGACTGCAAACCTCACTCAAGGAAAAAGATCTGGGGGTGAGTATAACACCGAGCATATCTCCTGAGGTGCACATCAATCAGATAACTGCTGCAGCATACGGGCGCCTGGCAAACCTACGGATAGCGTTATGATACCTCACTAAGGATTCGTTTAAGACTCTGTATACCATCTACGTCAGGCCCATACTGGAGTATGCAGCACCAGTTTGGAATCCACACCTAGTCAAGCACGTCAAGAAATTAGAGAAAGTGCAAAGGTTTGCAACAAGACTAGTCCCATAGCTACGGGGATTGTCCTACGAAGAAAGGTTGAGGGAAATCGGCCTGACGACACTGGAGGCCAGGAGGGTCAGGGGAGACATGATAACGACATATAAAATACTGCACGGAATAGACGAGGTGGACAAAGACGGGATGTTCCGGAGATGGGACAGAGACACAAGAGGTCACAATTGGAAGTTGAAGACTCAGATGAATCAAAGGGATGTTAGGAAGTATTTCTTCAGTCATAGAGTAGTCAGGCCATGGAATAGCCTAGAAAGTGATGTGGTGGAGGCAGGAACCATACATAGTTTTAAGGCGAGGTATGATAGAGCTCATGGGGCAGGGAGAGAGAGGACCTAGTAGCAATCAACGAAGAGGCAGGGCCAGGAGCTGTGACTCGACCCCTGCAACCACAAATAGGTGAGTACAAATAGGTGAGTACACACACACACACACACACACCACACATACACGTAATACGCACATCATGTATACAAACACCGACTCACCTTCAGCAGACAGTGACAGGTCACCACACACCTTCAGCAGATAGTGACGGGCCACCACACACCTTCGGCAGATAGTGACGGGTCACCACACACCTTCAGCAGATAGTGACGGGTCACCACACACCTTCAGCAGATAGTGACGGGCCACCACACACCTTCGGCAGATAGTGACGGGTCACCACACACCTTCAGGAGATAGTGACGGGTCACCACACACCTTCAGCATATAGTGACAGGTCACCACACACATTCTGCAGACAGTGACGGTCACCACACACCTTCAGCACATAGTGACGGGTCACCACACACCTTCAGCAGATAGTGGCGGGTCACCACACACCTTCAGCAGATAGTGACAGGTCACTTCACACCTTCAGCAGACAGTGCCGGGTCACCACACACCTTCAGCAGATAGTGACGGGTCACCTCACACCTTCAGCATACAGTGACGGGTCACCACACACCTTCAGCAGAAAGTGACGGGTCACCACACACCTTTAGCAGACAGCGACGGGCCACCACACACCTTCAGCACACAGTGATGGGTCACTACACACCTTCAGCAGACAGTGACGGGTCACCACACACCT
The DNA here is from genome assembly GCF_026875155.1 of Cherax quadricarinatus. Taxonomy (NCBI): domain Eukaryota; kingdom Metazoa; phylum Arthropoda; class Malacostraca; order Decapoda; family Parastacidae; genus Cherax; species Cherax quadricarinatus. The sequence goes on from NC_069405.1 coordinate 5,358,018, forward strand.
TCAGCAGACAGTGATGGGTCACCACACACCTTCAGCAGACAGTGACGGGTCACCACACACATTCAGCAAACAGTGACGGGTCACCACACACCTTCAGCAGGCAGTAACGGGTCACCACACACCTTCAGCAGGCAGTAAAGGGTCACCACACACCTTCAGCAGACAATGAAGGGTCACTACACACCTTCAGATGAACTCAACAACAAACATGTCAACACAGCAAGCACGTCAACACAGCATGCACGTCAACACAGCATGCACATCAGCACAGCAAGCACGTCAACACAACAAGCACGTCAACACAGCAAGCACGTCAACAAAGCAAGCACGTCAACACAGCAAGCACATCAGCACAGCAAGCACGTCAACACAACAAGCACGTCAACACAGCAAGCTCCTCAGCACAGAAAGCACGTCAACACAGCAAGCACCTCAGCACAACAAGCACGTCAACACAGCATGCACGACAACACAGCAAGTACGTCAACACAGCATGCACGTCAACACAGCAAGTACGTCAACACAGCATGCACGTCAACACAACAAGCACGTAAACACAGCAAGCACTTAAACACAGCAAGCAAGTCAACACAAAGCACGTCAACACAGAAAGCACGTCAACACAGAAAGCACGTCAACACAACAAGCACGTCAACACAGCAAGCACGTCAACACAGAAAGCACGTCAGCACAGCAAGCACGTCAACACAGCAAGCACGTCAACACAGCAAGCACCTCAGCACAGCAAGCACGTCAACACAGCATGCACGTCAACACAGCATGCACGTCAACACAGCAAATACATCAACACAGCACGTCAACACAGCAAGCACGTAAACACAGCAAGCACGTAAACACAGAAAGCACGTCAACACAGAAAGCACGTCAACACAGCAAGCACGTAAACACAGCAAGCACGTCAACACAGAAAGTACGTCAACACAGCAAGCACGTAAACACAGCAAGCACGTCAACACAGAAAGCACGTCAACACAGCAAGCACGTCAACACAGCAAGCACGTCAACACAGAAAGTACGTCAACACAACAAGCACGTTAACACAGCAAGCACGTCAAAACAGAAAGCACGTCAGCACAGCAAACACGTCAACACAGCAAGCACCTCAGCACAGCAAGCACCTCAGCACAGCAAACACGTAAACGCAGCAAGTACGTCAACACAACATGCACGTCAACACAGCAAGTACGTCAACACAGCACGTCAACACAGCAATCACGTCAACACAGAAAGCACGTCAAAACAGCAAGCACGTCAACACACCAAGCACGTCAACACAACAAGCACGTCAACACAGCAAGCACGTCAACACAGCAATCACGTCAACATAAAAGAACAACAAAATATTACACGAAAACGGATCAACAACAAACAACAACAGTACAAGTACAGTAACATAAAAGTACGATAACTTTCAATAACAACATACTAACACATACACAAACTTTCACTTGCCGAATAAGACAAGTGAAAGTTTGTGTATGCAATAATTTCGCAAAAATCATTCTGAACATAACGGAAAAAAATGCATTTCATTGTGTTTTTTTATTATTAAATTATTGTAAACTTATCTAAAACATATTTAGTTAAATTAGGCTAAATCAAACTAAATTAAATTAAAGGTTAGGTAAGATTTCTAATATTCTTTTTGAACAAAGTTATTAATTTTTACATTAACATAAATGAAAAAATGTATCTTTAAACGTACAGAGAAAATATAAGAAAGGACTTAATTTTAAATGAGGTCTTGTCAATTAACCAGTTTTACCCATTGGGATGTTGGCATTTTAATGTGGTATCTTACATATCTTCATATATGCTTCTAAACTGTCGCATCTGAGCGCCTCTGCAAAGACAGTGATTATGTGTGAGTGAGGTGAAGGTGTTGAATGATAATGAAAGTATTTTCTTTAGGGGGATGTTTTCTGAATATGATAACGTGGGTGGCACCAGCGAGATGCCACTGACGTGTTATTCCCGAGTAGGAATAACACCACCGTGACTACTGTCAGGGAGGCTAGAGTAGGAATAACACCACCGTTGCTACTGTCAGGGAGGCTGGAGTGGGAATAACACCACCGTGACTACTATCAGGGAGGCTAGAGTAGGAATAACACCACCGTTGCTACTGTCAGGGAGGCTGGAGTGGGAATAACACCACCGTGGCTACTGTCAGGGAGGCTAGAGAGAGAATAACACCACCGTGGCTACTGTCAGGGAGGCTGAAGTGGGAATAACACCACCGATGCTACTGTCAGGGAGGCTGGAGTGGGAATAACACCACCGTTGCTACTGTCATGGAGGCTGGAGTGGGAATAACACCATCGTGACTACTGTCAGGGAGACTCGAGTGGGAATAACACCGCCGTGACTACTGTCAGGGAGGCTGGAGTAGGAATAAAACCACCGTGACTACTGTCAGGGAGGCTGGAGTGGGAATAACAACACCATGACTACTGTCAGGGAGGCTGGAGTGGGAATAACAACACCGTGACTACTGTCAGGGAGGCTGGAGTGGGAATAACACCATGACTACTGTCAGGGAGGCTGGAGTGGGAATAACACCACTGTGGCTACTGTCAGGGAGGCTGCAGTGGGAATAACACCACCGTGACTACTGTCAGGGAGGCTGGAATGGGAATAACACCACTGTGGCTACTGTCAGGGAGGCTGGAATGGGAATAACACCACTGTGGCTACTGTCAGGGATGCTGGAGTAGGAATAACACCACCGTGACTACTCTCAGGGAGGCTGGAGTGGGAATAACACCACCATGACTACTGTCATGTAGGCTAGTTGACGCATTAGAATCCAAATTCTGGAGTTAAAAGATAAAGAATCACACACAAAGTGGGAGTTGTCACAGCTGCTCTTTGCCGATGACACTGTGCTCTTGGGAGATTCTGAAGAGAAGTTGCAGAGATTGGTGGATGAATTTGGTAGGGTGTGCAAAAGAAGAAAATTAAAGGTGAATACAGGAAAGAGTAAGGTTATGAGGATAACAAAAAGATTAGGTGATGAAAGATTGAATATCAGATTGGAGGGAGAGAGTATGGAGGAGGTGAACGTATTCAGATATTTGGGAGTGGACGTGTCAGCGGATGGGTCTATGAAAGATGAGGTGAATCATAGAATTGATGAGGGAAAAAAGAGTGAGTGGTGCACTTAGGAGTCTGTGGAGACAAAGAACTTTGTCCTTGGAGGCAAAGAGGGGAATGTATGAGAGTATAGTTTTACCAACGCTCTTATATGGGTGTGAAGCGTGGGTGATGAATGTTGCAGCGAGGAGAAGGCTGGAGGCAGTGGAGATGTCATGTCTGAGGGCAATGTGTGGTGTGAATATAATGCAGAGAATTCGTAGTTTGGAAGTTAGGAGGAGGTGCGGGATTACCAAAACTGTTGTCCAGAGGGCTGAGGAAGGGTTGTTGAGGTGGTTCGGACATGTAGAGAGAATGGAGCGAAACAGAATGACTTCAAGAGTGTATCAGTCTGTAGTGGAAGGAAGGCGGGGTAGGGGTCGGCCTAGGAAGGGTTGGGAGGGAGGGGGTAAAGGAGGTTTTTTTGTGCGAGGGGCTTGGACTTCCAGCAGGCATGCGTGAGCGTGTTTGATAGGAGTGAATGGAGACAAATGGTTTTTAATACTTGACGTGCTGTTGGAGTGCTGTGAGCAAAGTAACATTTATGAAGGGATTCAGGGAAACCGGCAGGCCGGACTTGAGTCCTGGAGATGGGAAGTACAGTGCCTGCACTCTGAAGGATGGGGTGTTAATGTTGCAGTTTAAAAACTGTAGTGTAAAGCACCCTTCTGGCAAGACAGTGATGGAGTGAATGATGGTTTAAAGTTTTTCTTTTTCGGGCCACCCTGCCTTGGTGGGAATCGGCCGTGCGATAATAAAAAAAAAAAAATAATAATAATAATAATAATAATAATAATAAAAATAATAATAAAATAATAATAATAATAATAAAATAATAATAATAATAATAATAATAAATAAATTATAATATATTTGCTACAACTGTCAGCCTCAGAGTTATCTCTGAGTTACCAGACCTTGCCACGTGGAGGCCAGTGGTTCGTCTTTAAGGTACGCCCCCCCCCTCGCCTTCCCCAGGTTCATGTGTCCAGGAATCCATCCGTGGGCCCCCAGATGTCTCCCTTCCTCACTTCCCTAAGGTCAGCCTCGCCTCTCACACTCTCTGCCTTCCAGCCTCAGCCTTCCCCAGCTTCATGTATCCAGGAATCCATCCGTCCCCCTCCGGATGTTTCCCCTTCCTCAATTCCCTAAGGTCAGCCTCACCAATCTGTATTCTTGCTTTCCCCCGGGGGTTTCATGTATCCAGGAACCCATCCGTTCGCCCGGGATTTTCCCCCCTTCCCCATTTACCCTAGGTCAGCCCAAGCAGTATTCAGGCCTTACCCGGGTTCATGTATCCGGGAATCCATCCTTTCCCCCGGTGTCCCCCCCTTCCCCCCACTTACCTAAGATCAGCCTCAACAACAACCTTCCTCAAGTTTATGTACCCTGGAATCCATCCGTTTGCCCCCAAATGTTTCCCTTTTACCCATTCCCCTAAGGTAGGATTCCTTTCCCACGGATCAGTGTCCCAGGACCCATTATGTAAAATCAGGTGGACCCCCTTTTCCCACTTCTCCAAAGTCAGCGGTTTTTTTGCCGCCCCCAGGATCAGTACCCAGGAACCCTTTCCCATTACCCCCCAGATATCTTCCCTTCCCCACTTACCCAAGGTCACCCCAAACTGCATGTATTCTTGCTTTCCCCGGGTATGTTTCCTCAATTCCCAAGGTAGCCTCCCCAAATCTTTATTTTTGCTTTCCCCCGGGTTCTGTATCCAGGAATCCATCCGTTCGCTCCGGATGTCTCCCTTCCCCATTTACCCTAGGCACCTAAACTGCATGTATTCATCCCTTCCCCAGGTTCATAACCGGGAATCCACCCTTCACCCCCCGGAGTTTTCCCCTTTCCCCTTTTCCCCGTAAGTCGGGGGGTGTTTTCCCCGGATCAGTGTCCCAGGGGGCCACTTGTGTCATTGAGGGGACTCCCTTCCCCCTTCCCCAGGTCAGGGTCCCTTTCCCCCCGGATAAGTCTCCAGGATTTAAGTGTCACCTCAGGTGGACTGCCTCCCCCTTCCCCAGAGTCGGGAGTGCCTTCCTGGGATCAATGTCCCCAGGAGTCTACTATGTCGCCTCAGGGGGACTGCCCCCCCCACTTCCCCAGAGTCAGGATGCCTTTCCCCCCATCAGTGTCCCGGGGCCCACTAGTGTCACCTCGGGTGGCCCCCATCCCTACTTCCCAGAGTCACGGTTGCCCCCTTTCATGACCTCGCTGCATGGAAATTGGGGTCTTGTCTAGCTGGTCTTCGGTGAACTGTCCAGGTGGGGGAATTACTGGGGGTGACACACACAGTAAACTGCGTCCAGAAATTTTACCCCACCAAGACAATCTGGACGTGGTCAGCAGACCCCACCAAGCGGCCTCACTTTTTCCCCCCACCTCGGAGGGGCTTTTTTAAACATAAATTTTGGGAAATCCTTTTATGTTACACTAGAAAATATACGGGAACAAGTTTTTTTTATTATTTAGCTGTTTAAAAGTATTTGTGAGTTTTTTTTATTGCGATAAATACCCAATTTTGGGTTAATTTGTCCACCTCCATCATAACGTTTTAAAAATATTACACTGTTTTCATTTTTTTTTATTTTCCGTCTTTTACATTTGGCACTCAACCCTAACACCCAAAAATTGTTTGCATCACACATATAATTTTTTCACAAAATTTATACTTTTAAAAGCACCCCCCTTTCATACATCTTTATAATACACTTGCATGCATAAAACGCACCAATCCCATGTACACAAAACGCACACAAAATGTCCCAATTATCTCCTTCATATAATATGTAGGGAATCACACATAATACACAAAAAACAGTCGCTCCACAGCCCTCCCATGATCCCTTATGTACACATACAGTGTACACATTTCAAAGCCCCAACATGTACTCGTAAAATGATTAAACAATGTAGTAGACACAATATTGGGAAACTTAGATAGATTAGTGCTTCACAATAAAAAAGGCATAGTTTGTAGTAAGCTGTTAGCCGGGCTGACTCTGCTTTTTACCTGGCTGACTCTGTGTTAGCCTGCCTGACCGCTGTTACCCTGGCTGACTTGCTGTTACCCTGGCTGACTCTGCTGTTGCCGGCTGCTCTGCTGTTACCCGGCGACTCTGCTGTTACCCTGGCTGACTTGCTGTTCCCGGGTGACTCTGCTGTTAGCCTGGTGATCTGCTGTTACCGGGCTGACTTGCGTTCCCGGGCTGATTTGCTTTAGCCTGGCTGACTCTGCTGTTAGCGGGCTGACTCGCTGTTCCCTGGCGACCTCTGCTTAGCCTGGCTGACCTGCTGTTAGCCTGGCTGACTCTGCTGTTACCCTGGCTACCTGCTGTTAGCCGGGCTGACCTGCTGTTAGCCGGGCTGACTCTGTTTTAGCCGGGTGACTTGCGTCACCCTGGTTGACTCCGTGTCACCCTGGTTAAAACTTCTGTCAGCCTGGCTGACTGCTGTCAGCCTGGGGAACTGTTGACCATACCGGGAAAAAGTTTAGTCAGGCGAGGGAAAAATAACGGGGGAAACCCCTCAGGAAGATGGATTTAAGGGGAAAACCCGCCAGGAAGATGGAGTTGAGAGAAACCCGCGGGAAGAGGGGAGTTGAAAAAAACCCGTCCAGGAAGTGGGTATGAGAAAAACCCGTCCAGGAAGAGGAGTAGAGAAGAAACCCCGTCCGGGAAGGGGAGTATGAGAGAGAAACCCTTCCGGGGAAAGATGGAGTATGGATAAACCGTCCGGAAGATGGGGATGAGAGAGAAACCCGCCCAGGAAGAGGGAGTAGAAGAAAACCGTAAAGAGGAGTAGAGAGAAAAACCCGCCGGGAAGAGGAGTAGAGAGAAAAAAACCCGCCCAGGAAGATGGAATATGAAGAAAAACCCCTCCAGGGAAATGGAGTAAAAGAAACCTGTCCAGGGGACGGATATGAGAGGAAACCCGTCCGGGAGTGGGAAGTGAAGGAAAACCCATCCGGGAGAGGGAATTTTAAGAGAAAACCTGCCAGGGCGTTGAATATAAAAGGGAAACCCCGCCATAAAGACGGAATATGACAGGGAAAAACCTGTCCGGGGGCGATGGAGTTGAGGAGAGAACCCGGCGGGGCGTGGAAAATGGGGTGAAAACCAACCCATGGAGAAGGAATATTTTGGGGAAACCCTCCGGGGCGATGGAATATGACGAGAAACCAGTCCAGGGCGATGGAATATGAAAGGGGAAAACCCCCAAGGAGACGGAACAACAGGGGGAAACCCCGTCCGGGGAGATGGAATTGCCAAAAAAACCCGTCCGGGGCGAAAAAATGACAGAAAAACCCCATCCAGGTGAGGGAAAATAGGCGGGAATCCCGTCCGGCGATGAAAAATTTTGGGGAAACCCGTTTAAGCGAGGAATATTGCAGAAAAAGTCCAAAGCAAGAGAAAAGAAAAAAAATCTGTTACTAAAATAGAAAATGACAGGAAAAAACTCATCAATTGCATAAAAACTACAGAAAAACATTTCCCATTTAATAGAAATTTCAGGACGTGGAAAACAGGAAAACCCGTCAAGAGTTGTAGTCAAGAAACCCGCCCCAACGGAAAAAACAAGAAACCAACCCAGGCCGATGAAAAAAAGAGAGGAAACCGTGAAGGTCGAGGGAAAATACAACAAACCCCTCCGGGTGATGGAAATGACAAGGAACAGTTAGGCATTTGAAAAATGACAGGAACCCGTCTATGACGAGGGAAAAATGAAAAGGAAAACCCTTTCCCAGGGGGGAAAAAATATAGAGACAAACAAGTTCGAGTTAGGATTAGAAAAAAAAAAAACATCCATTGTGAGGGAAAATGACGGGAAAAACCCTAAAGCTCGAGGGAAAAATGATAAGGACACCTGTATCTCTCTGGAAATGACAAAGAACCTCTCTAGGGCGAAGGAAGTTGGGAAACACATCAAGACGAGGGAGTAAAAAGCAAAATACTAAGGGGACTTTTTAAAATGACAATAACCGTTAAAGGAGATGGAATATGACAAGAAACCTGTCCCGGGGTGGTGGATAATGACAGGTATCCCATCCAGGGTGGTTGAAATGACGGGATATCGTCCAGGGGGTGGATAATGACAGGGTCCCGTCCAGGGTGGTGGAAAAATGACAGGGATACCCGTCGGGGGTGGTGGATAAGACGGGGTCCCCCGCCAGGGTGGGGGATAATGACAGGAAAACCCGCCCAGGGGGGTGGATAAGACAGGACACGTTCAGTGGGTGGAAAATGTAAAGGGATACTCGACCAGGGGGGTGAATAATGACAGGGAACCCATCTAAGAGGTAGAAAATGACAGGGATACCTCCGGGGAGGGGGAAATGAAGGTAACCCTCCAGGGTTGTGGAAAATGACGGGAAAACCCCTCTATGGAATGGAATATGATAGGGGAAAAAACCGTCAAGGGGATGGAATCGACGGGGGAAACCCCGCCCGGGCGATGGAAATGAGGAGAAACCATGCTGGGGTGGAATATGGGGAAAACCCGTCGGGGGCGATGGAATTAACAGAAAAAAACCCGTCCGGGGAAATAGAATATGACGGGGAAAACCCGTCCTGGCAATGAAAAATGATGGGGAAAATCCGTCTGGGCGATGGAATGTGACAGGTAAAAAAATTTAGGGCAAGGGAAAATACAGAAAAAACTGCCCGGGAGAGGGAAAAAAACCCGGGAAACCCGTAAGGGGCGATGGAATATTGCAAAAAACCCGCCCAAAGCGGGGGAATATGAAAAGAAAACTTAAACTGAAATAGAAAAGACAAAAAAAAATCATCCTTTACATAGAAAACGACAAAAAACATTCCATTTTAATAAAAAATGAAAGAAAAACCCCCATCCAAGGCATGGAAAATGAAAAGTTTTCTGTCCGGGACGATGGAAAAAGGGGACAACCCCCCAAGGCGACGGAAGATGCAGAGAAACCCGCCCGGGCCGATAGAATATGACAGAAAACCCCGTAAAGGGCAATGCAATATGACAGGAAACTGCCAGGGATGGATATGACAGAGAAACCCGTCCAGGGCGATGGAAATTGACAGAAAAAACCCGCCCCAGGGGAATTTTAAAATGACAGAGAAACCCGCCCGGGAGATAAAATGACAGGGGAAACCCAGTCCTGAGAGGATTATAAAAGGAAAACCCCTCCGGGGAGATAAAATATGACAATGAAACCAGTTAAGGAATGGTTTGTAGATAAAAGGTTCAGAGAACCGAAAGTTGAAAATTAGACACATGTGTCAAATTTTAAATTCGGTTCTCTGAACCTTTCATCTAAAAACCCTGTCAGACACTGCAATTTTTTGGGATTTAATTTTTGGGAATTCTTCGCTTGCCTAATTTTTTGGGGGCACGCCCTACTTCCACATTGAACAAATGTGACACCGCTTATGCTACCCTCTCCCCCAAACGGTTTATAAACTCCTTCTCCCCCACGTATGCCGTATTCATTCAAGATTATGGATGATCACATGCTCAAAGGTTGAGGGAGATTACCCCTTTTTCCTCCGTTCTTCAAGATTCTCCCTTTTTATGGACTGATGAAGCCCCGTGTGGGAAAGTTTCCCCCCAATAAAGATACCCAGGGGTTTGCACATGTGTTAATTTTCAAGGGGGGATGGAATATGACAGAGAAACCCTCCGGCGAGGAAAATTTAAAGGAAACCCGTCCAGGGGGATGTAACAGAGAGGGAAAACCTGTCCAGAGTGGTGGGTAATGACGGTGGGTAATGACAGGTTGATAATGACAGTTGTAATAAGGTGGATAATGAAAGTGGATAATGAAAGGTTGATAATGACAGGTGGATAAAGAGAGGTGGATAAAGCAGGTTGATATGACAGGTAGATAATGACAGGTTTATAAAAAAGGTGGGTAATGACAGGTGGATAATGACAGGGGGATAAAGACAGGGGGATAATGCAGGTTGATAATGACAGGTGGATATGATAGGTGGATTGACAGGTTGATAAAGACAGGGGGGATAAAGACAGGTGGATAATGACAGGGGGATAATGACAGGTTGATAATGACAGGTTGTAATGACAGGGGATAATGACGGTTGAAATGACAGGTGGATAAAACAGGTTGATAATGACAGGGGGATAATGAGGTTATAATTTAAAGGTGGATAAAGACAGGTGGGATAATGACAGGTGGATAATGACAGGTTGATAATGACAGGTTGATAATGACAGGTTGATAATGACAGGTTGATAATGACAGGTGGATAATGACAGGTGGATAATGACAGGTTGATAATGACAGGTTGATAATGACAGGTTGATAATGACAGGTTGATAATGACAGGTTGATAATGACAGGTGGGTAATGACAGGGTTTATAATGACAGGGTTTATAAGACAGGTTTATAATGACAGGGGGGATAATGAAGGTTGTAATGACGGGAATAACAGGGGATAATGACAGGGGGATAAAACAGGTGGAAATGACAGGGGGTAATGACAGGGGGATAAGAAGGTTTATAAAGCAGGTTATAAAGACAGGTTGATAATGACGGTTGTAATGACAGGTTGAAATGAAGGTGGATAAAGACAGGTTTTAAGACAGGTTGATAATGACAGGTGGATAATGAAAGTGGATAATGAAGGTTGATAATGACCGGTGGATAATGAGAGGGGGTAATGACAGGTTGATAATGAAGGTAGTAAAACAGGGTTTTAAATGACAGGTGGATAATGACAGGTGGATAATGACAGGTGGATAATGAAGGTGGATAATACAGGTTATAATGACAGGTGGATAAAGATAGGTGGATAATGACGGGTTTATAATGCGGTGGTAATGACAGGTGGATAAAACAGGTGGAAATGACAGGTGATAATGACAGGGTTTATAAGACAGGGGATAATGACAGGGTTTTAATGACAGGTGGATAATGACAGGTTGATAAAGACAGGGGGATAATGCAGGTTGTAATGCAGGTGGATAAGACAGGTGGGTAAGAAAAGGTGGAAATGAAGGTTATAATGAAGGTTTATAATGACAGGGTTTATAATGACAGGTGATAAAGACAGGTGGTAATGACAGGTGGATAATGAAGGTTTATAATGAAGGTTTATAATGACGGTTTATAATGACAGGTTTATAATGAAAGGTTGATAATGACAGGTGGATAATGAAGGTTGATAAAAGAAGTTGAAATGACAGGTTGATAATGACAGGTGGAATAAAAAATAAAAACAAAAAACAAAAAAATGCAGGTGGGTAAGACAGGGGATAATGACAGGGGGTAATGACAGGTGTAATGACAGGTTGAAATGACGGTTGGGTAAGACAGGTTGATAAGACAGGTTGATAATGACAGGTTGAATAAGGTTTATAATTTACAGGTTGATAATGACGTTTATAATGACAGGGGGTAATCAGGTTGATAATGACAGGTTATAATGACAGGTGGATAAGACAGGTGGGTAAAGACAGGTGGGTAATGACAGGGTTTGGGGATAATGACAGGGATAAGACAGGTATAATAAGGTGGTAATGACAGGTTTATAATGACAGGTTGATAATGACAGGGGATAATGACGGTGATAATGACAGGTTGGGTAATGGGCAGGTTATAATGCAGGTTTATAATGACAGGTTTAATGAAGGTTGATAAGACAGGGGGGATAATACGGTTGATAATGACAGGGTTATAAAGAAGGGGGATAAGACAGGGGAAAGACAGGTGGGTAAACAGGTTGATAATGACAGGTTGTTTAAAGACAGGGGGAAAGGGGAGGTGGTAATGAAGGTGGGTAATGACAGGTGGGTAATGACGGGGGGATAAAGACAGGTGATAATGACAGGTGGTAATGAGGTTTTTAATGACAGGGGGAAATGAAGGTTTATAAGACAGGGGGATAATGACAGGGTAATGACAGGGGATAATGAAGGGGATAATGACAGGTGGGTAATGAAGGTTGATAATGACAGGTTGATAATGACAGGTGGATAATGACAGGGGTAAAAAAAAAAAAAAATGACAGTGGGTAATGACAGGTGGGTAAGACAGGTTGATAATGACAGGTGGGTAATGACAGGTTATAAAGACAGGTTTTATAAAAGACAGGGGGATAATGGGCAGGTGGATAATGACAGGGTTTATTTTTAAAGCAGGTTGATAAGACAGGTGGATAATGACAGGTTGATAATGCGGTTAAAAATGACGGTTGATAATGACTGGATAATGACAGGTGGATAATGACAGGTGGATAATGACAGGTTGATAATGACAGGTTGATAATGACAGGTTGATAATGACAGGTGGATAATGACAGGTGGATAATGACAGGTTGATAATGACAGGTTGATAATGACAGGTTGTAATGACAGGGGTAATGACAGGTTTTATGGGAAAGGTTATAATGAAGGTTGATAAGACAGGTTGATAATGACGTTGATAATGACAGGTATAAAGAAGGTTGATAAAGAAGGTTATAATGACAGGTGATAATGAAAATGGATAAAGAAGGGGAAAAAGACAGGTTGATAAGACAGGGGGAAAGAAGGGGGATAATGACAGGTGGATAATGACAGGTTTATAATGACAGGTTGATAAGACAGGGGATAATGACAGGTGGGTAATGACAGGGTTTATAAAGACAGGTTGATTTAAAGACAGGTTTATAATGACAGGTGGAAAGACAGGGTTTATAATGCAGGGTTTATAATGACAGGTGGGTAATGAAGGTGGATAATGACGTGATAATGAAGGTTGATAATGACAGGTTGATAATGACAGGTGGATAATGACAGGTGGATAATGACAGGTTGATAATGACAGGTTGATAATGACAGGTGGATAATGACAGGTGGATAATGACGGTTGATAAAGACAGGTTGTAATGCGGTTGTTACGGTGATAATGACAGGGGGATAATGACATGGAAATGACAGGTTGATAATGACAGGGTTTATAATGACAGGTGAAATGACAGGTTGATAAAGACAGGTTGATAATGACAGGTGGGTAATACGGTTATAATGAGGTTGAAATGACAGGTGATAATGACAGGTGATTAATGACAAAGGTATAATGACAGGTTTATAATGACAGGGATAATTACAGGTGGTAATACAGGTTGTAATGACAGGGGGATAAACAGGTTGATAAAAGGGGAAGGGGATAAGAAAGGGTTTTAAGACAGGTTGTAATGACAGGTTGATAAAGAAGGTTGATAAAAACGGTGGGTAATGACAGGTGGGTAAAACAGGTGGAAATGACAGGTTTATAATGACAGGGGGAAATGAAGGTTGTAATACGGTGGGAAAGACAGGTGGTAATAAAAAGGGGAAATGACAGGGGGATAATGACAGGTTGATAATGACAGGTTTTTTAATGACAGGTGGGTAATGACAAATAATAAGAAGGGTTTAAAACAATTAAAAATTAAGTTTAAAATTTTTAAAAAACAAAAAAATTTAAATAAGAAAAAATTTTGGGAAAATTAAACATTTTAAAAAACATTTCTCAAAATTACCAAAAACTTAATTTTTCATTTTAAAATGACATTCACACATCACAGAACATTACAAAAACATAGTACTGTCCGTGTGTGTGTGTGTGTGTGGTGTGTGTGTGTGTGTGTGTGTGTGTGTGTGTGTGTGTGGTGGTGTGTGTGTGTGGTGGGTGTGTGTGGTGTGTTTTGTGTGGTCTGTGTGTGTACCCCCTAGTTGTACTCACCTATTAGGTTGCGGGGGTCGAATCCCAGCTCTTGTCCCGCCCTCCCCCTGATCGCACTAGGTCACTCTCCCGAGCCGTGGCTTTTCATACCCCTGCTTAAAGCTACTATGGGTCCTGCCTCCCTACATCGCTTCCCAAAACTATTCACTTACTGACTACTCTGGCCCGAGAAAAACTTTAAACATCCCCGTGATTCTCTGTGTCTTCAACTTCCAACTGTGTCCCCTGTTACTGGCCAATCTCGGGGAAAATCCTGTCTTTGTCCCCTTGTTTCCTCTCAGTATTTTGTATGTCGTTATCATGTCCCCCCCATCTCTCCGTCCTCCAGTGTCGTCGGTTGTTTCCCTTAACTCTCCCGTAGGGCAACCTCTAAGCTTGGGGGTATTTGTTGCAAACCTTTGACTTTCTCTAGTTTCTTCACGTGCTTGGCTAGGTGTGGGTTCCAAACTGGGGCCGCATACTCCAATATGGGCCCAACGTACACGGTGTACAGGGTCCTGAATGATTCCTTATTAAGATGTCGGAATGCTGTTCTGAGGTTTGCTAGGCGCCCATATGCTGCAGCAGTTATTTGGTTGATGTGCGCTTCAGGAGATGTGCCTGGTGTTATACTCACCCCAAGATCTTTTTCCTTGAGTGAGGTTTGTAGTCTTTGGCCCCCTAGACTGTACTCCGTCTGCGGTCTTCTTTGCCCTTCCCCAATCTTCATGACTTTGCACTTGGTGGGATTGAACTCCAGGAGCCAATTGCTGGACCAGGTCTGCAGCCTGTCCAGATCCCTTTGTAGTTCTGCCTGGTCTTCGATCGAGTGAATTCTTCTCATCAACTTCACGTCATCTGCAAACAGGGACACCTCAGAGTCTATTCCTTCCGTCATGTCGTTCAGAAATACCAGAAACAGCACTGGTCCTAGGACTGACCCCTGCGGGACCCCGCTGGTCACAGGTGCCCACTCTGACACCTCGCCACGTACCATGACTCGCTGCTGTCTTCCTGACAAGTATTCCCTGATCCATTGTAGTGCCTTCCCTGTTATCCCTACTTGGTCCTCCAGTTTTTGCACCAATCTCTTGTGTGGAACTGTGTCAAACGCCTTCTTGCAGTCCAAGAAAATGCAATCCACCCACCCCTCTCTCTCTTGTCTTACTGCTGTCACCAAGGGCTCTGGTGGCCTGGTGGTTAATGCTCTCGCTTCACACGGTGAGGGCCTGGGTTCGATTCCCAGCCAGAGTAGAAACATTGGACGTGTTTCTTTCCACCTGTTGTCTATGTTCCCCATCAGTAAAATGGGTACCTGGGTGTTAGTCGACTGGTGTGGGTCGCATCCTGGGACACTGACCTAAGGAGGCCTGGTCACAGACCGGACCGCGGGGGCGTTGACCCCCGGAACTCTCTCCAGATCTCCAGATGTCATAGAACTCCAGTAGGTTTGTGACACAGGATTTCCCGTCCCTGAAACCATGTTGGCTGCTGTTGATGAGATCGTTCCTTTCTAGGTGTTCCACCACTCTTCTCCTGATAATCTTCTCCATGATTTTGCATACTATACATGTCAGTGACACTGGTCTGTAGTTTAACTGTCTCCTTTTTTAAAGATTGGGACTACATTTGCTGTCTTCCATGCCTCAGGCAATCTCCCTGTTTCCATAGATGTATTGAATATTGTTGTTAGGGGTACACATAGCGCCTCTGCTCCCTCTCTCAATACCCATGGGGAGATGTTATCTGGTCCCATTGCCTTTGAGGTATCTAGCTCACTCAGAAGCCTCTTCACTTCTTCCTCGGTTGTGTGCACTGTGTCCAGCACTTGGTGGTGTGCCCCACCTCTCCGTCTTTCTGGAGTCCCTTCTGTCTCCTCTGTGAACACTTCTTTGAATCTCTTGTTGAGTTCTTCACATACTTCACGGTCATTTCTTGTTGTCTCTCCTCCTTCCTTCCTTAGCCTGATTACCTGGTCCTTGACTGTTGTTTTCCTCCTGATGTGGCTGTACAACAGTTTCGGGTCAGATTTGGCTTTCGCTGCTATGTCATTTTCATATTGTCTTTGGGCCTCCCTTCTTATCTGTGCATATTCGTTTCTGGCTCTACGACTGTTCTCCTTATTCTCCTGGGTCCTTTGCCTTCTATATTTCTTCCATTCCCTAGCACACTTGGTTTTGTCTCCCTGCACCTTTGGGTAAACCATGGGCTCATCCTGGCTTTTTCATTATTCCTGTTACCCTTGGGTACAAACCTCTCCCCAGCCTCCTTGCATTTTGTTGCTACATATTCAATCATCTCATTAACTGGCTTCCCTGCCAGTTCTCTGTCCCACTGAACCCCGTTCAGGTAGTTCCTCATTCCTGTGTAGTCCCCTTTCTTGTAGTTTGGCTTCATTCGTCCTGGCCTTCCTGCTTGTCCCTCCACTTGTAGCTCTACTATGTATTCGAAGCTTAAACCACATGGTCACTGGCCCCAAGGGGTCTTTCATATGTGATGTCCTCGATATCTGCACTACTCAAGGTGAATACTAAGTCCAGCCTTGCTGGTTCATCCTCTCCTCTCTCTCTTGTAGTGTCCCTTACGTGTTGGCACATGAAGTTTTCCAGTACCACCTCCATCATCTTAGCCCTCCATGTATCTTGGCCCCCATGCGGGTCCAAGTTCTCCCAATCGATCTCCTTGTGGTTAAAGTCACCCATGATCAGGAGCTTTGCCCTGCATGCATGAGCTCTTCTGGCCACTCTAGCCAGTGTGTCAACCATCGCTCTATTGCTCTCGTCGTACTCTTGCCTTGGCCTCCTGCTGTTTTGTGGTGGGTTATACATCACTGCTATTACCACCTTGGGACCTCCAGAGTGAAGTGTTCCCGCTATGTAATCACTTTCTTCTCGGCTGTCTCCTCTCTCCAGCTCATCAAAATTCCAGCGATTTTTGATCAGCAATGCCACTCCTCCACCCCCCTGTTCCCTCTGTCTTTCCTCAGGATTTGGTATCCCTTTGGAAAGATGGCATCTGTTATCATACCTGTAAGCTTGGTTTCTGTGAGAGCTATGATGTCCGGTGATGCTTCTTTGACTCTTTCATGCCACTCCTCCCACTTATTTGTTATTCCATCAGCGTTTGTGTACCATACCTTCAGTTTCCTTTCCAACACTGTGGTTTGGGGGGCCTGTGAGGGTGGGAGACCTGGTGGCATACTGTGGGATTCTATAGCTCGGTGTTGGGTGGAGGCTGTGGGTATGGATTGTAGTGTGTGTTGGGATAGTGTGATAGGTTGTATGGTTCTGAGAATAGTTGTGTGTGTGCTTGCCCTTGCTGTTCTGTTCTGCTCTGACTGACCTCTGCTGGTTCCATCCTTGTCTCTTTTCCTAGCTCCTTTCGCTTTTTTGTCCTCTACCTCAGCTGCTGTCGTTCTGATTTTGTTCTGTCTCTGTCTAGGAACACCCTCTTGTACTCTTCCTAGTATTTCAATCGTGGTTTCTCTTGGAGGATCCTGTTCCGCACTGTTTCCGTCCTGAGAATCAGCTTGATTGGTCGGTTTCTCCCCTTCGAGTACCCCCCTATTCTCTGAAAATTTACAATCTCGTCCATCTCTTCACCTATTTCCGTGATGATTTTCTCAATCTCCTTTCTTTCTTCCTGCTGCCTTTCAGTGTGTGTCCTTTCCTCTCTCTCCTGAAGCCCATGGATAAACACTGATTTTGCCCTTTCT
Organism: Cherax quadricarinatus; assembly: GCF_026875155.1. Taxonomy (NCBI): domain Eukaryota; kingdom Metazoa; phylum Arthropoda; class Malacostraca; order Decapoda; family Parastacidae; genus Cherax; species Cherax quadricarinatus. The sequence continues at coordinate 5,375,565 of NC_069405.1, forward strand.
TCCTCCCATTGCCTCACCCTCTGTGACTTTGGATCCTGCCTGTATGTGGTCAGTTTCTCCCTTGATTTTTCCAGTGGCTCTTGATAGCCTGGTTGTGCTTCAGCATTCGACCTATCACCCTCTCCATCTGCAACCAGCTGTTCTTCCCTTTCACTCCTTGGTCCTCCTTGGCAGGCTGATATGACCTTAGCATAATTCATAATTCCTTCCTTCCTGTTCGGCCTCGCAGCTTCATATGCTGTGTCTTCTCTGGTCACTGCCCCTGTAACTCGCTTCAGCGTGTGTGTGTGTGTGTGTGTGTGTGTGTGTTGGCTAATGTTTTATTATAGTCTAGAGGAGGTGAGAGAAGTGAAAATATAAGAATAAAGACAAACTTGCTTAAATTTTTTTTTTAAAAATTTTCACCCAAATTATATCTTGCGTAAGATAATTCATAATATTGTCTTCTTTACCTGACCCACAAGTGTCTAAAACTAGTAACTTTTCACACTTTTCATAATGGATGTCTTAAAATACCGAAAACCAAGATTATTCACAAGAATATTGAAATATATGAAGTTTCTGATTTACCCAACATTTAGGAAGCTGATTTTTTTTCTACCTTCAAGTTTTCTATTTTATTTTGAAAAAAAACATAATTTTAACAACGGTGAGTTAGAGTGCATATGTGTGTGTGTGTGTGTGTGTGTGTGTGTGTGTGTGTGTGTGTGTGTGTGTGTGGTGTGTGGTGTGGTGTGTGTGTGTGTGTGTGTGTGTGTGTGCGCTCATGTGCGCAGTTTTGTGCGTGTGTGAATGATAGTAAACCCATAAGCTTCGTTGCGGAAATGCGCAAGTGAGTGTAAAAACAAGTGTATGGGTACTTAGGTACGGGGACATGTAAAAACAGTTACACAATTTATCATGTATATTAGCGAATATGTAAAATACCCAGGATAACCGAAAAAGTCAGATAAAGTGACTTATTTCCATTGTGCGCTGCGCTTATTACAGTTCTGGTGGAGGTGGACAGACACATTAACATACCAACACTCATCCACACACAATAAAACATTCTCAAATGCACTTAAGCTGCTTATTAAGTACAAAAAAAGAACTTATATTTAATGTTGATGAATCATATAACATAAATAGAACTCTCAAATTTTCACTGAGTGGCCAGACCTTGGTGGGGGAACTGGACGGTAGCTTGGCTGCGTCTGGCTGACTACTGTTCCAGGCTGTCCTGGTGGGTGTAATTACTGGACGCAGTTTTCTGTGTGTCACCTCCAGTAATTCCACCCACCTGGACAATCTCTACCGTAGACCAGCTAGACAAGACCTCGTTCTCATCTAGCTAGATCACTGAGGGTGGCTGAGCTGACTTCGGGATACATAACCTGGGGAAGGCTGAGACTGGAGGATATCCTAAGGGAAGTGAGGAAGGGGAGACATCCGGGGGCCCACGGATGGATTCCTAGACTCATGGACCTGGGGAAGGCGAGGATACCCTGGGGAAGTGGGGAAGGGAGAAAATCTGAAGGTGGACAGATGGACTCCTAGAAACATGGACCTGGGAAAGACAAGGATACTGGTAGTTGAGGTAGACCTTGGGGAAGTGGAGAAGGGAGAATATCTGAGGGGACACAGATGGACTCCTGGACACATGAACCTGGGGAAAGCATCAAAAACACAGTAAGTGGGTGGGTGGACCTTAAAGACGAACCACTGGCCTCCAAGTGGCAAGGTCTGGTAACTCAGAGATAATTCTGAGGCTGACAGTGGTCTCGAACTTTTTCCTTAATACATGCATTACGGTTTATGAGACACTGGATACCTTTCTCGGATAACTGAAGTAGAGGAGGCTGAACGTATGAGAAATAGGGATACCTTTTCAGTTCATTAAAGTTCATTAAAGATTATTATTATTATTATTATTATTAATTATTATTATTATTATTATTATTATTAATATTATTATTAAAATAGTAATAAAAATGTAATTGGTCACACTACACAAGCATAAATATATTACCCCTCTGGGTTTTCTTCTGTTTTTTTCCTGGTTCTTGCTCTTGTTTATTTCTGTTTATCTCCGTTTATCTCTTGTTTATTTCTGCTTATCTCTGTAAGCTATGCGTGTCCTAGGAGGCGACTAAATGCCGGAAGCAATAGGGTAGTAGCTAGTAGCGTGGATGTAAGTGCGGATGATAAGAAAGAAATGATTGCTAATGTTATGAATGAAAAGAAGTTGGATGCCTTGGCCCTAAGCGAAACAAAGATGAAGGGAGTAGGGGAGTTTAAATGGGATTAAGTGAGGAGAATCTGAGAGTTAGAGCTAAGGAAGGGGTAGCAATAATGTTGAAGGATCAGTTATGGAGAGAGAAGTAATATAAATATATAAATTCAAGGATTATGTGGTTTAAAATAAGGGTCGGATGTGAAAAGTGGATCTTAATAAGTGTGTATGCACCTGCATTTAAGAGTTTTTACGAGGAAATTATTTCCCATTAAGAGGGAGATTATTTCCCAATAAAAGTAGGCCTTAGACAGGTATGTGTGAAATCACCATTGTTGTTCAATATATTTATAGATGGGGTTGTAAGAGAAGTGAATGCTCAGGTGTTGGCAAGAGGTGTGGGATTAAGGGAGAAAGAATCTAACACAAAGTGGGAGTTGCCACAGTTGCTTTTTGCTGACGACACTTTGTTCATGGGAGATTCTGAGAAGAAGTTGCAGAGGTTTGGTGAACGACTTTGTAAAGGTTATGTAAGAGAAGGAATTGGTATATGAACATAAAATAACAGCAAGGTAATGAGAACAACAAAAATTTAGGTAATGAAAAAATTGATATCAGATTGGAGGGAGGGAGTATGGAAGAGGTGAATGTATTCAAATATTTGGGAGTCGACTTATCAGCAGATCCATGGAAGAAAAGAGGAGGAAATTGCATGAGAGTGTAGTTGTATAGACGCTCCTACATGAGTATGAAGCATGAGTAGTGAATATTGCAACAAGAGGAAGGCTGGAGGTAGTGGAGATGTGTCTGAGGGCAATGAGCGATAAGAATATAATGCAGTGTATTCGTAGCGTCAAGATCAGAAGACGGTGCAGGGTTTCTAAAAGTATTATCCAGATGGCAGAGGAGGGGTTGTTGAAGTGGTTTGGACATTTAAAGAGGGTGAAACAAATTGGAATGACTTAGAGGGCATATAAATCTGTAATGGAAGGAAGGCGCGGTAGGGGTCGTCCTAAGGAAGGTTTGAGGGAGGGGTAAAAGAGGTTTTGTGTGCAAAGGGCTTGAACTTCCAGCAAGCGTGCGAGAGCGAATGGAGACATATTATTTTTATGACTTGACGTGGTATTGGAGTGTGAGCAAAGTAACATTTATTAAGGGATACAGGGAAACCGACAAGCCGGACTTGAGTCCAGTTTATTTCTTGACCTTTTTTAACTGTAGTATAAGCACGACTCTGACAAGACAGTGATGGAATGAATGATGATGAAAGTGCTTCTTCATTTTCACCTCACCTCGTCTTGTTGGAAAACAACGATGTGTAAATAAAAAAAAATTGACTAAATGAAATTGAAATTATTGGTTTTATACAATTTTGAGGATAACCATTGTGAAAGATGTGAATATGTGTAGAAGTGACAAGTTTGACTCTCTTGTAGATAAGACAAAGGAAACACTCATATAAATGTTCTTATGAAAGATAAAATCTAACGAGAAATAATTATTAAACACTTAAATACTGTCTCTTTCAATTTACACATCAATATTTCTCTCACCTCATCCAAACTGACAACAAAAATATATTATGTGATGAATGGTTTGAAAAACCGACAAGTTGAAGATTGAGACACTTATGCAGCATATGGGAATCTTTATTCAGGAAACGTTTCGCCACACAGTGGCTTCATCAGTCCAATACAAAGAGGAAGGCGTAAGGAAAGGAGGAGTATGAGGTAATCAGTCCCTCAGCCTGTAATCAGTCCCTCCTTTCCTTACGCCTTCCTCTTTGTATTGGACTGATGAAGCCACTGTGTGGCGAAACGTTTCCTGAATAAAGATTCCCATATGCTGCATAAGTGTCTCAATCTTCAACTTGTCGGTTTTTCAAACCATTCATCACAACTGTCAGACACTGCAGCATCATGGGATCTTCTTACAAAGAATTCTTCAACGCTTGTTCAACCTTTGGACAAAGACCTACTTCGACTAGTGGATGATACCACTATGATCCCGCCTCCGTCTGCTTCAAGTCACCTCACTACAGTATATAAGCCACGTCTACGGCCCTATGCTGTACATTCTACAAGATTGATGGACTGAACACATCGATTCCAGGCTGGGGGACTGATTACCTCATACTCCTCCTTTCCTTACGCCTTCCTCTTTGTATTGGACTGATGAAGCCACTGTGTGGCGAAACGTTTCCTGAATAAAGATTCCCATATGCTGCATAAGTGTCTCAATCTTCAAAAATATATTACCAATCAATAACACAAAACAAAATATCTCGAGCTTAAAATATATGAACCATCAAGTCGGCCAGTGGTCGCTGCTGCAGCCTGGCCAGTGGTCGCTGCTGCAACCTGGCCAGTGGTCGCTGCTGCAGCCTGGCCAGTGGTCGCTGCTGCAGCCTGGCCAGTGGTCGCTGCTGCAGCCTGGCCAGTGGTCGCTGCTGCAACCTGGCCAGTGGTCGCTGCTGCAGCCTGGCCAGTGGTCGCTGCTGCAGCCTGGCCAGTGGTTGCTGCTGCAGCCTGGCCAGTGGTCGCTGCTGCAGCCTGGGCAGCGGTCGCTGCTGCAGCCTGGCCAGTGGTCGCTGCTGCAGCCTGGCCAGTGGCCGCTGCTGCAGCCTGGCCAGTGGCCGCTGCTGCAGCCTGGCCAGTGGTCGCTGCTGCAGCCTGGCCAGTGGTCACTGCTGCAGCCTGGCCAGTGGTCGCTGCTGCAGACTGGCCAGTGGTCGCTGCTGCAGCCTGGTCAGTGGTCGCTGCTGGAGCCTGGCCAGTGATCGCTGCTGCAGCCTGGCCAATGGTCGCTGCTGCAGCCTGGCCAGTGGTCGCTGCTGCAACCTGGCCAGTGGTCGCTGCTGCAGCCTGGCCAGTGGTCGCTGCTGCAGCCTGGCCAATGGTCGCTGCTGCAGCCTGGCCAGTGGTCGCTGCTGCAACCTGGCCAGTGGTCGCTGCTGCAGCCTGGCCAGTGGTCGCTGCTGCAGCCTGGCCAGTGGTCGCTGCTGCAGCCTGGCCAGTGGTTGCTGCTGCAGCCTGGCCAGTACGCTTCTGTGTTAATGTCTCTGATGTTATATTAGGTTGTGATGTGCTGTGATGCGTGAAAGTTAACATATATTGTAAAATGAATATTGTAGTGCACTATGTTTTGTCGTGTTATGGTGTGATGTGGGTGTGCTACGTCTAGTGTTTATGAAAGTGTTGGTGAGGTTGTGTGTTTGTGATGGTGTTGTCCTGCTACTCCTGGTGACGTTCAGTGTTGGTTAATGTGTTGTCCAGCTACTCAGTTACTTACCAGCTGTCAAACTCACTTGTCGACATACACTTCGCCTGTTCTCGGGTGTGTCTGAGCTTGTGTACATGTGTGTACTCATCTATTTGTACACACCAATTTGTGGCAGCAGGGGTCGAGTCATAGCTCCTGGCCCGCCTCTTCACTGATTGCTACTGGGTCCTCTCTCCCTGCTCCATGAACTTTATGAAACCTTGTCTTAAAACTATGTCTGGTTCCTGCCTCCACTGCATCACTTTCTAGGCTATTCCACTTCCTAACAACTCTGTGACTGAAGAAATACGTGTGTGTGTGTGTGTGTGTGTGTGTGTGTGTGTTTGTGTGTTCGGACGAGAAACTACCCTCTAATCCTGCCAATTTAACTCACCTTGACTGACATTCACTGAACCTTTCACGGGCCCTACCGTACCTGTTGTTCAAGCTGTGTATGAAGTCTGCCGCCACATCCTCCTCCTCTTGTAGTGCATGAATCATGTTAGGATGGCACGGACAAGAGGTGCCATCCTAACATGAATCTTACCCGTGATTTGCATGTATGAGTGTGTAAAAAATTATTATTTGCAGATCAGTAGTTTAGACTGACGGTTTTATTATTCTCCTCCTATCTATCTATTGGGTGACAGTCATAAGTTA
>NC_069405.1:5382200-5441574 GCF_026875155.1 Cherax quadricarinatus
GGGTTTCGGGGAAGGAAAATCCGTGTCACAAAACCTACTAGAGTTTTATGACAAGGTGACAGAAGTAAGACAAGAGAGAGAGGGGTGGATCGACTGCATATTTTTGGACTGCAAGAAGGCCTTCGACACAGTTCCTCACAAGAGGTTACTGCAAAAGCTAGAGGATCAGGCACACATAACAGGAAAGGCACTGCAATGGATCAGAGAATACCTGACAGGGAGGCAACAACGAGTCATGGTACGCGACGAGGTGTCAGAGTGGGCGCCTGTGACAAGCGGGGTTCCACAGGGGTCAGTCCTAGGACCTGTGCTGTTCTTGGTGTCCTTGTTTGCAGATGATGCGAAGTCAATGAGAAGAATCAAATCGGATGAGGATCAGGCAGAACTACAAAGAAACCTGAACAGGCTACAAGCCTGGTCCAGCAACTGGCTCCTTGAATTTAACCCTGCCAAATGCAAAGTCATGAAGATCGGGGAAGGGCAAAGAAGACCGCAGACACAATATAGTTTAGATGGCCAAAGACTGCAAACCTCACTCAAGGAAAAAGATCTGGGGGTGAGCATAACACCGAGCATATCTCCTGAGGTGCACATCAATCAGATAACTGCTGCAGCATACGGGCGCCTGGCAAACCTACGGATAGCGTTCCGATACCTCAGTAAGGATTCGTTTAAGACTCTGTATACCATTTACGTCAGGCCCATACTGGAGTATGCAGCACCAGTTTGTAATCCACACCTAGTCAAGCACGTCAAGAAATTAGAGAAAGTGCAAAGGTTTGCAACAAGACTAGTCCCAGAGCTACGGGGATTGTCCTACGAAGAAAGGTTGAGGGAAATCGGCCTGACGACACTGGAGGACAGGAGGGTCAGGGGAGACATGATAACGACATATAAAATACTGCGCGGAATGGACAAGGTGGACAAAGACGGGATGTTCCAGAGAAGGGACACAGACACAAGAGGTCACAATTGGAAGTTGAAGACTCAGATGAATCAAAGGGATGTTAGGAAGTATTTCTTCAGTCATAGTGTAGTCAGACCGTGGAATAGCCTAGAAAGTGACGTAGTGGAGGCGGGAACCATACATAGTTTTAAGGCGAGGTATGATAGAGCTCATGGGGCAAGGAGAGAGAGGACCTCGTAGCAATCAGCGAAGAGGCGGGGCCAGGAGCTGTGACTCGACCCCTGCAACCACAAATAGGTGAGTACACACACACACACACACACACACACACACCACATGAACAAAGCAACACACACACACACACACACACACACACACACACACACACACACAACGGAGACATGCCGAACATGAAGGCCCTATCAGACCCACGTGGGGCCAGGGAAAAGACGACGAGCACACTAAGATCAAACGACAGGTCCGAAGACAATGAAGGTATGCTATATGCAGAGATTCTAACAGCCAACTGCAGTAGCAAGGGACAGCTGGTCAGGAAAGACAGTCCACTGAGAATAGAAGTTTCAGATATGACAGGGACTGAAGGCAAGAACATGTCAATGGAAGGAAATAAAATGCCTCAGAGGACGCAGATGGAGACTCAGTGGGAGGAGGAAAGGGCGAGGTCAGTTTTTGTGTACGGGCTCCAAGAAGCCAAGGGGGCCAACTTTGAAGAAATAAAACAGGAGGAGAAAAAAATGATTGAAGGCATCATGAAAACAATAGGGGAGGGCAATATGACCCAGGTGACAAATTTTCAGAGAATTGGGTGGTTTGCGAGTGGAAGGATACGGCCTGTCAGAGTAACTTTCAAGGAAGAATCAGTTCGAACCAGGATTCTGCAAGAGAAAGCAAGACTGAGGGACAAAGAGGGGTACCAGAGAGTATACCTCGACCGCGACAGAACACAAGAAGAAAGGACTACACTGAAAGAGAGGGTACAGAGACGCAAGGAGGAACGAGAAGCAATGAAAATGAGCAGGACCCAGACACAGGAGGAAGGGCAAACACACCCCACAGAATCTCCCACCAAAAGACTCCACCCGCGACATTCCCAACGCAATTGAGCAACCTATACTACAACCCACTCACTGTTCCCTCTGCCACCAATCCCCTCATTCACAAACCTCACCCCAGCAGCTGTCCCTTATGGGCATCTGACCCCACCCATCAACACAAACCCCACCTACACCAACAGCCCCATATAGGCCCCCACCAAAGCTCTCGCTCCCCCAACCCCAATATTCTTGCATGACCACAATGATAGAAAAGAAAACTAAAAGGTTTGGTACACAAACGCGGATGGAATAATGAATAAACATGAGGAGTGGAATGAAAAGAATCAGTGAAAAATCCCCAGACCATCATAGCAGTCACAGAAACAAAACTCGCTGAGACAATAACAGACACAATCTTCCCAACAGGATATCAGATCCTGAGGAAAGATAGAAGGATAGAGGGGGAGGAGGGGTTGCACTGCTCATAAAACACCGATGGGGATTTGAGGAAATGGAAGGCATGGACATGATTGGAGAAAGAGACTACATTGTAGGTACAATTCAGTCCGGAGAACATAAAGTGTCATTGGAGTGATGTATAACCACCACAGAACTGCAGGGAGGCCAAGAGAGGAGTACGAAGAAAACAACAGGGTGATGGTGGACACACTGGCTGAGGTGGCAAGAAGAGCTCACTCGAGCAGAGCAAAGTTACTGGTAATGGGCGATTTCAACCACTGGGAGATCGACTGGGAAAACCTGGAGCCACATGGGGGTCCCGAAACATGGAGAGCCAAGATGATGGATGTGGTACTTGGAAACCTCATGCATCAACATGTCAGGGACACAACCAGAGAGAGAGGGGAGGATGAGCCAGCAAGACTGGATCTTGTGTTCACCACTGAGCAGTTCAGACATTGAGGACATCACTTATGAGGGCCCTTGGAGCTAGCGATCATGTGGTTCTGAGTTTTGACTATATAGTAGAGTTACAAGTGGAGAAGGTAACAGGAACTGAAGGGGACAGGCCAAACTATAAAAGGGGGGACTACACAGGTATGAGAAACTTCCTGCAGGAGGTTCAGTGGGACAGAGAAATGGTAGGAAAATCAGTAAACGAGATGATGGAATATGTGGCAACAAAGTGCAAGGAGGCAGAGGAAAGTTTTGTTCCCAAGGGAAACGGAAATAATAGGAAGACCAAAACGAGTCCTTGGTTTACCCGAAGGTGTAGGGAGGCAAAAACTAAGTGCAACAGAGAATGGAAAAGGTTACAGGAGGCATAGGACCCAGGAAAACAAGGAGATTAGTAGAAGAGCCAGAAACGAGTATGCACAGATAAGGAGGGAGGCCCAGCGACAGTATGAAAACGACATAGCATCGAAAGTTATATCTGACCCGAAACTGCTGTATAGCCACATTAGGAGGAAGACAACAGTCAAGGACCAGGTGATAAGGCTGAGGAAAGAAGGTGGAGAACTCACAGAAACGATCAAGAGGTATGTGAGGAGCTAAACAAGAGATTTAAGGAAGTATTTACAGTAGAGACAGGAAGGACTCTGGGGGGACAGACCAGACGGGGACACCAGCAAGGAATACACCAACAAGTGTTGGACGACATACATACAGATGAGGAGGAGGTGAAGAAACTGCTAAGGGACATCGATACCTCAAAGGCAATGGGACTAGACAACATCTCCCCGTGGGTCCTTAGAGAGGGAGCAGATATGTTGTGCGTGCCACTTACCACAATCTTCAACACATCCCTGGAAACTGGGCAACTACTGAGGTATGGAAGACGGCAAATGTAGTTCCCATTTTTAAAAAGGAGACAGAAAAGAGGCACTAAACTATAGACCTGTGTCATTGACGTGTATAGTTTGCAAAATTATGGAGAAGATTATCAGGAGGAGAGTGGTGGAGCACCTGGAACGGAACAGGAGTATAAATGCCAACCAGCAGGATTCACGGAAGGCAAATCCTGTGTCACAAACCTTCTGGAGTTTTATGATAAAATAACAGAAGTAAGACAAGAGAGAGAGGGGTGGGTTGATTGCATCTTCTTGGACTGCAAGAAGGCCTTTGACACAGTTCCTCACAAGAGATTAGTGCAGAAGCTAGAGCATCAGGCGCATAAAAACAGGAAGGGCACTGCAATGGATCAGAGAATACCTGACAGGGAGGCAACAACGAGTCATGGTACGTAATGATGTATCACAGTGGGCACCTGTGACGAGCGGGGTCCCACAGGGGTCGGTCCTAGGACCAGTGCTATTTTTGGTATATGTGAACGACATGACGGAAGGGTTAGATCAGAAGTGTCCCTGTTTGCAGATGATGTGAAGTTAATGAGGAGAATTAAATCTGATGAGGACCAGGCAGGACACTTCAAAGAGACCTGGACAGACTGGACACCTGGTCCAGCAAATGGCTTCTCGAATTTAATCCTGCCAAATGCAAAGTCATGAAGATGGGGGAGGGGCACAGAAGACCACAGACAGAGTATAGGCTAGGTGGCCAAAGACTGCAAACCTCACTCAAGGAGAAAGATCTTGGGGTGAGTATAACACCGAGCATGTCTCCGGAAGCACACATCATCAGATAACTGCTGCAGCATATGGGCGCCTAGCAAACTGAGAACAGCATTCCGATACCTTAGTAAGGAATCATTCAAGACACTGTACACCGTGTATGTCAGGCCCATACTGGAGTATGCAGCACCTGTTTGGAACCCGCACTTGATAAAGCACGTCAAGAACTAGAGAAAGTACAAAGGTTTGCGACAAGGTTAGTTCCAGAGCTAAGGGGAATGTCCTATGAGGAAAGATTAAGGGAAATCGGCCTGACCACACTGGAGGACAGGAGGGTCAGGGGAGACATGATAACGACATATAAAATACTGCGTGGAATAGACAAGGTGGACAAAGACAGGATGTTCCAGGGAGGGACACAGAAACAAGAGGCCACAATTGGAAGTTGAAGACACAAATGAGTCAGAGAGATAGTAGGAAGTATTTCTTCAGTCATAGAGTTGTAAGGCAGTGGAATAGCCTAGAAAATGACGTAGTGGAGGCAGGACCATACACAGTTTTAAGACGAGGTTTGATAAAGCTCATGGAGCGGGGAGAGAGAGGGCCTAGTAGCAACCGGTGAAGAGGCGGGGCCAGGAGCTAGGACTCGACCCCTGCAACCACAAATAGTGAGTACAAATAGGTGAGCACACACACACACACACACACATGAATAAAGCAACACACACACACACACACATGAATAAAGCAAACACACACACACACACACACACATGAATAAAGCAACACACACACACACATATATACACACACACACACACACACAGGCACACACACGCACACACACACGCACACACCGCACACACACACGCACACACACACATACACAAACACGCAAACACACACACACGCGCACATACACAAGCGCGCACACACACACAATCACACACACACACACGCACGCACACACACGCACACACACTACACACACACACGCATCACACACGCACACACCACACACGCATCACACACGCATCACACACGCACACACACACACACACACACACACCAGGAGGGTCAGGGGAGACATGATAACGACATATAAAATACTGCGCAGAATAGACACGGTGGACAAAGACAGGATGTTCCAGAGATGGACACATACACAAGAGGTCACAATTGGAAGTTGAAGACTCAGATGAATCAAAGGGATGTTAGGAAGTATTTCTTCAGTCATAGAGTAGTCAAGTAGTGGAATAGTCTAGAAAGTGAAGTAGTGGAGGCGGGAACCATACATAGTTTTAAGGCGAGGTATGATAAAGCTCATGGAGCAGGGAGAGAGAGGACCTAGTAGCAATCAGTGAAGAGGCCGGGCCAGGAGCTATGACTCGACCCCTGCAACCACAAATAGGTGAGTACAAATAGGTGAGTACATCACACACATCGCACACACACACACACACACACACACACACACACACACGCACATCACACACACACACACCACATCACGCACACACATGATACACACACACATCACACCCACATACATCACACACACACACACACACACACACACACACAGACACACACACACACACACACACACACAAATCACACACACACACACACACACACACACACCACACAACAGAGGTATGATAAAGCTCACGGCTCAGGGAGAGTGACCTAGTAGCGATCAGTGAAGAGGCGGGGCCAGGAGCTCGGACTCGACCCCCGCAACCTCAACTAGGTGAGTACAACTAGGTGAGTACACACACACACACATGGGGATGGAGAAGACAGACAGGAGATCCCAGACCCAGGAAGAAGATCTAATACAGCCTCCCTCACAACTTTCTATAGAAGCCTCCCAACCAGGTCAACCCCAGTGCAACCAAACACTCTAAATCAAAACACCCATGCCACATCCAATGCCCCCACCCACTACATTACAAACTTCACCCCCACAGCAACAACCCATAGTTCCTTACCAGGTCTCCCACTTCCCCAACCCCAATATACTTCCCAGACCACAGTCTTAGAAAAGAAGTTGAAGGTGTGGTATACAAATGCAGATGGAATAACAAACAAGTATGAGGAGTGGCATGAAAGAATCAAAGAGACATCCCCAGACATAATGCACTCACAGAAACAAAACTCACCAGAATAATAACAGATTCAATCTTTCCATCCGGATATCAAATCTTCAGGAAAGACAGAGGGAGGAGAGGGGGAGGAGGAGTTGCACTGCTCATTAAAAACCAGTGGGGTTTTGAGAAAATGGAAGGAAAGGTTGGCATGGGCGAAAGGGACTACTTAGTAGGAACAATCCAGTCTGGGGGAAACATAAGGTGATAATTGCATTTAATGTAAAAACCCACCACAAAAATGCAGGAGGCCAAGGGGAAAAATTACGATGGAGCAACAGGCAATGATCAACAAAATAGCCGCTTTGGGCCCAGGGAGCAAAAGGGGGGGAGAAAAGTTACTGTTAGGGGTGTTTTCAATCCCCAAGGGAAATTGACGGGGAAAAACCTGGACCCCCATGGGGTCCCGAAACATGGAGACCCAAGATGATGGTGTGGTACTGGAAAACCTTTCATGCTTTTAAACCCTGTTAGGGACACTACCGGGGAGAGGGGTAGAGGTTTAACAGAAAGGGGTTGGCCCTTGTATTCCCCAAATAGAGTTCGGCATCGAGGGTATCATGAAATAAAAAGGCCCCTGGGAGTAGTTTTCCTGGGGTTCTGTGCTTCGAAAATATTTGGGTCCAAGTGGAGAGAGTAGCGGAAAAGGCGGGGAAAAAAAAACAAACTACAAAAGGGGGAACTACTCAGGCAGGGGGAAAACTTCCTTAAAAGACATTCAGTGGGAGAGGGAACTGACGGGAAAAACCAGTAAAAGGAATGATGGATATGTAGAAAAAAAAATGCAAGGAGGCAGAGGGAGGTTTTTTTCCCAAAGGAAACAAAAATAAGGGGAAGAACAAAAACGAGCCCTTTGGGTTTCCCCCCCCAAAGGGTGGGGAGGAAAAAACTAGGTGTACTAGAAAAAATGGAAAAGGTAAGAAGGACAGGAAAATCGGGAAAAAAAAGGGAAATCGGGCCAAAAGAGCCAGAAACGAATATGCACAGATAAAAAGGGAGGTTAGAGACAATTGAAAATGACAAAAGATCAAAATTTTAAAGACTGACCCGAAGTGTTGTACGGGCCACATCAGGGGGGAAAACAACAGTCAAGGACCAGGAATTTCCGGGATGAGGAAGGGGGGGAGGGGGAAATTCACAAGAAAGGGGACCGAGAGGTAGTCAGGACCCTCAACACAAGTTTTTAAAGAGGTATTTACAGGGGAAAACCCATTTGGACCCCAAAAGAAATCAGAACGGGGGGGCCCACACCAGAAAAGTGTTTGGATGGGGTACTTTTAAAAACCAAGGAGGAGGTGAAGAAGTTTGCTATGCGAACTTGACCCTCAAAGGCGGGGGGACCAGAAAAAAATTCTCTCCATGGGCCCTTAAAGGGGGGAGCAGAGATTTGTGTAAACCATTAAAAAAAGGATCTTCAAAAAAACATAAATTTGCCTGGGAAAATCCTGGGGTATGGAAAATGGCAAAGGTACCCCAATTTTTTAAAAAAAGGGGGGGACAGACATGAGGCACTAAACTACAGACCTGTATCTCTAACGTGTATAGTATGCAAGGTCATGGAGAAGATCATCAGGAGGAGGTGGGGGGGGCCCCCTGGAAGAAAAAGTGTAAAAATTTGACAACCAGCAGGGTTTCGGGGAAAAGGAAAATTTCCTGTGTCAAAAAACCTACTAGAGTTTTTTGACAAGGTGCCCGGAATTTAAGACAAGAGAGAGAGGGGTGGATCGATGGTTTTTTTGGACTGCCAAGAAGGTTTTCGCCCACAGTTCCCACAAGGGGTTTACTGAAAAAGCTAGAGGGCCCAGGCACACAAAACGGAAAAAGGCACTGAAAAGGGGATCAGAAAATATCTGACAGGGAGGAAAAAAACGGTCATGGTACGCGACGAGGTGTAAAGGTTTGGGCCCTGTGACAAGGGGGGTTTTTCCACGGGGGTCAGCCCAGGCCCTGTGCTGTTTTTGGGTATACTTTAAACATAAGGGAAAGGGTTTTTAGACTCAAAAAGTGCCCTTTTGTTTGCCCCCCCGATGTGAAGTTAATGAGAAGAATCGAACGGGAGGGAGGATCAGGCGGGGACTACAAAGGGAGACTGGACGGGGCTACAAGCCTGGCCCCAGCAATGGTTTTTTTAAATTTTAAACCCTGCCAAATCCCAAAGTCATGAAGGGGGGAAGGGCAAAGAAGCCCGAGCCCACAATATTTTTTGAGGGCCCAAAAAAGGGACTGCAAACCTCACAAAAGGAAAAAAGATCGGGGGGTGAGTATAAACCGAGCATATCTCCTGAGGCCCCACACCCATCGGGATAACTGTTTGAAAGCATGGGGGCGCCGGGAAAAACCCTACGGATAGCTTTTCCGATCCCTCAGTAAGGATTCTTTTTAAGACTCTGTACACATCAAAGGTCGGGCCCCCTAGGGAGTTGCAGCACCATTTTGGGAATCCACCCCTAGTAAAGCCGTAAAGGGAAATTAGGGGGAAAAGTGCAAAGGTTTGCCAAAAAGACTAGCCCCAGAGTCCCGGGGATTGTCCAAATGAAGAAAGGTTGGGGGAAAATGGGCCTGACGAAAAAGGGGCCAGGAGGGGCAGGGGGGAAATTTAAAAACGACAATAAAAAAAAATGCGCGGAATTTGGGCGGGTGGGGCAAAAGGGCGGGATGTTCCAGAGATGGGACACCGGGGACAAAAGGTCACAAAATTGGGGAAATTGAAGACCCCCAGATGAATCAAAGGGGGTGTTTGGAAATATTTCTTCCCGTTTATAGAGTAGTCAGGCCGGGAAAAGCCCGAAAGTGTTGGGGGGGCCCCCGGAAACCCTTAAAATAGTTTTAAAGGGGAGGTTGATAGGCTCATTGGGGGAGGGAGAGAGAGGACCAGTAGCAATCAGCGAAGAGGCGGGGCCAGGAGCTGTGACTCGACCCCTGCAACCAAAAAATAGGTGGTACAAATGGTGAGTACACACACAAACCCACCTCTTAAATGGGGGAAATTTTTCAGGACCCCGTAAAACCTTTTACGTTTGGCCCTTTTGGGTTTTGGGGGCACCGTTTTGGAAACCCCCGCCTGCCCGCACGTAAAGAAAAATAGAGAAAGTGCAAAAGGTTTTCAACAAGGGCTGTCCCAGGTTTAAAAGGTATGTCCTACGAGGGGCAAGGGTTTAAAGGGGAAAACAAAACCCGACGACACTGGAGGAAAAAAGGGAGATAGGGGGAATGTTAAAGACATACAAAAAAACTGGAGGAAATTTATAGGTTTGGGGGAAAGACAGGGTGTTCCAAGAGATTGGACACGAACCCAAGGGGGCACAGTTGGAACTGAAGACACGATGAATCACCAAAGGGGTGTTAGGAAAATATTTTTTCAGCCAAGAGTTGTCAGTTAAATGGAAATTTTTTGGGAAAACGATGTAGTGGGGCAGGACCATACTTTTGTTTAAACAGAGGTATGTTAAAGTCACGGTTCGGGGAGAGTGACCCAGTAGGGGGTCAGTGAAAAAGGCGGGGCCGGAGCTCGGACTCGATCCGCGCAACCTAACTAGGGGGGTACAAAATAGGTGAGTACACGCACATCATACACCCCCCCACAAACCACACACATAGCAATCACACACGCACACACACACACAACCCCCCCCCCCCCACCCCAAAACACACACACACACAACACACAAACCCCACACACAAAAACACACCCCCCCTTGTAGTGTCAATAAAGAAAGGGGGGGCCCGGGCTGAGTCTCGACCACTGCAACCAAAATTAGGTGAGTACCCACACACACACACACCCACACCCCACACACACCGCCCCAAAAGAGTCGGAAAATGGAATAGTTTGGGAAGCGAGAAAAGGGGGGGCGGTTTCCCTACACAGCTTTAAGCAGAGGTATGTTTAAAACTCACGGTTCAGGGAGGGGGCTAGTTGCGACCGTGAAGAGGGTTTGGGGCCCGGAGTTGGGTTCGGGCCCCTGCCCCTCAAATTGGAGAGTACAAAAGGTGAGTACCACACCACACCCCTCTCAACACACACACACTTCACACACACCAAAAACCCCACCACACCAAAATAAAACGTAAATACGCCAAAACACGTATTCAAAAACCCCACTCCCTTTAGCAGAAGTGAAGGACACCCCACAAACCCTTTAGAGATTGGAGGGGGGACCACCCCCTTTTAGAGATTTGTGACGGGGGCACCCAACCCCTTTAGAGGGTTTGTGACGGGTCACCACCATCTTCAGGGATAGTGGGGTCACCCCCACACCTTCAGCCCAAAAAGTGGGAAAGGGCACCACACACCTTCCCCAGGCAAATGACGGCACCAACACCCTTTTGCACATAGTGCGGGTTTTCCCCCAGACCCTTTGCAGAAAGTGGGGGGGTCACCCCAAAACCTTCAAACGGTAAATGGGCAGGTCAATACACCTTTGAAAACCGTGCCGGGTCCCCCACACACCTTCAGCAGACAGAAAAGGGTCACCCCCACCTTCAGCAGATAAATGAAGGGTCACCTCCCCCCCTTTTTGCAGACAGTGAGGGTCACCACACCCTTCGCAGGGAAAAAAGGGGGCACCAAAACACCCTTTAGAGACGTGACGGGTCAATACACACCTTCAGCAGACAGTGACGGGTTTAAACCCCACACCCTTTAGCAGACAGTGACGGGTCACCCACCTTCAGCAGACAGTGACGGGTCACCAAAACCCCCTTCCCAGCAGCAGTGAGGGTCACCACACACCTTAGCAGGGAAAAATGACGGGTCCCCACCCTTCAGCAGGGGCAGTGCGGGTCATACACACCCTTTAGCAGACTTTAGGGTAACCCCCACACCTTCAGCAGACGTGAGGGGCACCACCAAAACCTTAGCAAAAGGGGACGGGTCACCACACACCCTTTGCAGACAGTGAAAAGGGTCACCAAAACAAATTTAGCAAACAGTTTACGGGTAAACCCCAAAACCATCAGCAGGGGAGTAAAAGGGGGCACCCCCACCCTTCAGCGACAAAGGGAAAGGGGCAAATACACACCCTTTAGATGGACTCAACAACCAAAAAACGTCAACAAGAAAACCCCGTCAACCAGATGCACGTCAACACAGCAAACAGGTCAACCCCAGCTGCACGTCAAAAACAACATGCACGTAACACAGCCAAGGCAAACCAAAAACAAGGGAAGTAAAAACAACAAGCACGTCAAAAAACAGCATGCACGGGAAAAACAAAAATGCACGTCAAAAACGCTTTCACTTTAGCCAAGAAAACACGTCAAACCCCATGCAAAGTCAAAAACAGCCCCAAACCGTAAACACAACAAGCAGTCAACACGCAAGCCGTCAACACCCCGCAAAAACGTCCCAAAACAACAACACGTCCCGCACAGGGTGCCCCGTCCAACACGCAAGCACGTCAACACAGGGAAGAACCCCAGCCCCCAGAAAACACGTCAACAAAGCAAAAACCCTCAGCACAGCAAGCACGTAACCAGCATGGGACGACAAACAGCAAGTACGTCAACACCGCATGCACGGTTTAAACAGCAAGTATTTACACAAACATGCACGTCAACACAACAAGAGTAACAAAGCAAGCATTTTTTAAAAACAGCAAGCACGTCAAAACCAAAAAAAGCCCAACACAGAAAAACACCCTCAACATAGAAAAATACGTCAACACAAAAAAGCACGTCAAACCCGCAAGCACGTTAACCCCAGAAAAACACGTAGCACAGCAAGCACGTCAACACCCGCAAGACGTCAACACAGCCCGCACGTCAAAAACAGCAAGTAGTCAACAAGCACGTCAAAAACCCGCAAAAAAGTAAACAAAAGCAAGCACGTAAAACAAGAAGCCCGTCAACACAGAAAAAAACCCTCAAAACAGCAAGCCAAAGTCAAACAGCAAACTTTTTCAACACAGCAAAAAACCCTTTAACACAGAAAGCACGTCAAAGCAGCAAGACATCAACAACAAGCAGTCAAACAGAAAAACGTCAAATAGCAAGGGAGTCAACATAGCAAAAACGCAACACAGAAAGTAGTTTAAAAACAACAAACACGTCAAAAAAGCAAGCACGCAACACAGAAAGCACATCAGACAAGCAAAACGTCAACCCCAGGGAAGCACGTTAATACAGAAGCAAAATTTAACACGGGAAGCCCCTTTAGCCCCAAGGGAAGAGTAAAAAGCAGCAAGCACGTTTTTACAGCAAGCACGGGCAAAACAGCAAACACGTCAAACAGCAAGGGACGTCCCCCCCCCCCCCAAATACGTCAAAATCACACGTCCCAAAACAGCAAGCACGCAACACGCAAGAAAATTTAAAAACCCGCAAGCAAAGTCAAAAACAAAAGCCGTAACACAGCAAAACACGTCAAAACAGAAACAAAGAACACAGCAAACACGTCAACACAAAAAAAGGGACGTCAAAAACAGGGCCCCGTTTCCCCCCCGCAAAGCAACACACCAAACAGTCAGCCCCAGCAAGCAAGTCAACACAGCCCAAAAACGTCAAAACAGGCCCAAACCGGGCAAAACAACAAGCAGTCAAAACAGGGAAGCACGTCAGCACAGGGAACCCCCTAAACACAGCAAACACGTCAAAAAATGAAGCACGTCAAACCCGCAAGCACGTCAACACCCAAAGCAAGGCCGTCGACCACAAAAAGCTAAAAAAAGTTTTCCCCAAGCCCCCAAACAAAAGGGGGGGGCCCCCAAACCGTCAAACAAAAACACGTCAACACAAAAACAAGCCAAAATCAAACCAACAAGACGTTTAACACAACAAGCAGTAACACAAAAAAAGCACGTCAAAAAACCCCAAGCCCCTCCCAACCCCCAAAAAAGCAGTTTAAAACAAAAGCACGTCAACACAACAAGCACGTTTAACACAAAAAAGCACGGGCAAAAACAGCAAGCAAGTCAAAACCCAAGACGTCAAACACAAAAAAGCACGTCAAACAAAAAGCAGTTCCCAAAACAAAAAAAAACGGGCCAAAAACAGCAAGCAAGGCAACCAACAAGCACGTCAACCCCAAAAAAGCACGTCAACACACAAGGGACGTCAAACAGCAAGACGTCAACACAGCAAAACCCTCAACACAACAAGCAGTAACACAAAAAAGCAGTCCCAAAACAACAAGCCGTCAAACACAACAAAACACGTCAACACAGCAAAAAACGCAAAACAAAAAAGCAAAGTCAACCAACAGACGTCAAAAACAACAAGCACGTCAACAAAAACAAGCACGTCAAAAACAACAAGCACGTCAACACAACAAGGGAAAGTCAACACAACAAAACACGTAACACAAAAAACCGTCAACACAACAAGACGTCAAAAACCCCAAGCACGTCAAAACCAACAAACACGTCAACCAACAAGCACGTCAAAACAACAAACCCCGTCAACACAAAAAGCACGTAAAAAACAGCAAAAACACGTCAACAAAAAAGACGTCAAAAACAACAAGCACGTCAACCCCAACAAACACGTAAAAACAACAAAACACGTCAAAACCCGCAAAACGTCAACCCCCAGCAAGCACGTCAACACAAAAAAAGCACGTCAACACAAAAGCACGTCAAAAACAAAGCCCCGTCAACACAGCAAGCCGTAAAACCAAAAAAGTCAAAAACAACCCAAACACGTAACACAACAAGCACGTCAACCCCAACAAGCACGTCAACACAGCAAGCACGCACACAACAAACACGTTTAACCCCAAGCACGTCAAAAACAACAAGCACGTCAACACAACAAACACGTCAAACAACAAGCACGTAACACAACCCAAACCGTCAAAAACAAGCCCCGTCAACCCCCCAAGCAAGTAACACCCAAAAAAAAAACGTCAACACAAAAAAAGCACGTCAACCCCAACAAGCAAGTCAAAACAGCAAGCACGTCAAACCCGCAAGCCGTTTAACACAACAAGCAAAGCCCAAAAAAAAAAACAAGCCGTCAACACAACAAGCACGTCAAACAAGCAAGACGTCAACACAACAAGCAAAAGTCAACACAACAAACACCCTCAAAACAACAAACACGTCAACACAACAAGCCGCAACCCCAGCAAGGGAGTCAAAAAACAACAAGACGTCAACACAACAACAGTCAAACAACAAGCACGTCAAAAACAAAAGCACGTCAACACAGGCAAGCACGTCAACCCCAGCAAGCCCCGTCAAACAACAAGCACGTCAAACAACCCAAACCCGTCAACCCCAACAAGCACGTAACACAGCAAGGGACGTCAACCCCAACCCAAACACTTTAAAAAACAAGCACGTTTAAACCCCAACAAGCACGTTAAAAACGCAAGACGTTTTAACACAGCAAGACGTCAAAAACAACAAGCACGTCAACCCAACAAGGGACGCAAAAACACAAGCACGGGCAACACAGCAAGCCCCTCAACCAACAAGCACGTCAACACAACAAGCAAAGTTTAACACCCAAAAAGCCCCGTCAACCAGCAAGACTTTAACACCCGCAAGCACGTCAAACAACAAGCACGTCAACACAACAAAACACGTCAACACAACAAGCACGTCAAAAACCCCCAAACACGTCAACACAGCAAAACGTCAACACAGCAAGCACGTCAACAAAACAACCCCTAACACAAAAACTTCAACCAACCGGAATAAACCCCAAGACGTAACCCCTAAAAGCACGTAACTTTTAAAAAAAACAACCAAAAATTTTACCAAAAAAGGAAGTTAAAATTTTAATAATTTTAAAATACGAAATAAAATTAAAACTTTCAATTTTTAAAAATTTAACACTAAACAAATTTTTTAATTTGGGGAAAAAAACAAAATTAAAGGGTTGGTGTTTCAATAACTTTTGCAAAAAATTTTTATTCTTTAAAAAACCAATAAAAAAGGAAAAAAAAAAGGCAATTTTTAATTTTGGGTTTGGTTTTTTTTTTAAATTTTTTTGGGGGAAAATTATTTTTAAAACTTTTTTATTTAAAATTTTGGGGTTTTTAAAATTCCAAACCCCCAAAAAATTTAAAAACGGTTAGGTAAGTTTTATTTTTTTTGAAAAATTTTTTTAATTTTTTCATTAATAAATGGGGGAAAAAATGACTTAAAAGGGTTTCCCCGAGAAAACATAAGGGCTTAATTTTTAAAAAAAAGGCTTGGGAATTAAACCAGTTTTACCCAGGGAAGGCTTTTAATGGGGTAACCCAATTACTTCAATAATGGGTTTTAAAAACCGTGGGACTGAGGGGCCCCGAAAAGGGGAAAAAAAGTGTAAGTAGGGAGGGGGTTGGGGAAAAAAAGATTTTCTTTAAGGGGTTTTTATTTTGGAAAATGGGGGCCACCGGGGTGCCACTACGGGAATTTGGGAAATAATAAAACCAAAATTGGGTACTGTCAGGGGGGTGGAAATGGGGTTTAAAACCCCCGTGGGTACTGTCAGGGGGGGTGGGGTGGGAATAAAACCACCCTGGGTCTGTCAGGGAGGTAAATGGGAAAAAACACCCCCCGTGGCTACTGTCAGGGAGGCTGGAAATGGGAATAACACCCCCCAATGGGTACGTCAGGAGGTTTAAATGGGGGTTTAAAACCCCCGATGTATGTCGGGGCTGGGTGGGAATAAAAACCACCCTTTTCTGTAGGGGGCTGGAGATTTTGGGGGAAAAACACCACCGTGGTACTGTTAGGGAGGTGGGGTTTGGGGAAAAACACCACCGATGCTAAATTTTCAGGGAGGCTGGGGTGGGAATAACACCACCGTGGGTACTGTCAGGGGGGGGTGGAGTGGGGAAAAAACCACCGGGGGGATACTGTCCGGGGGGGGCTGGAGTGGGAATAACACCCCATGGGGGACTGTCAGGGAGGCCCCGGGGTGGGAATAACACCACCGTGGGTTCTGTCAGGGGGGCTGGGGGTGGGAATAACCCACCGTTTTACGTTTAGGGAGGCTGGAGTGGGGAAAAACCCCCACCGTGACTACTGTCAGGGAGGCTGGAAATGGGAAAAAACCCACCATGGCTACTGTCAGGGAGGTGGAGTGGGGAAAAACAAAACCCCGTGGGACCCGTCAGGGAAAGGGTTTGGAAATGGGGAAAAATACCACCGGGCTACTGTCCGGGGGGCTGGAGGGGGGAATAAACCCCCACCTGACCTACCCGTCAGGGAGGCTTGGAGTTTGGGGAAAAATTTTTCCAAAAAATTGGAAATTTAAAATAAAAATAAATAATAATTTAATAATAAAATAAAAATTTTTTTAATTAGGGGGTAATTAAAAAAAAAAAAATTTTGGCCACTGTCAGGGAGGCTCTGGTTAAAACCCCGGGCCCTTTTCCCCGGGGGGCCAGTGGGAATCCCCCCCCCTTTCCTTCCCGGTTTAGGGAGGTAGTGGGAATTTCCCCACCTACTTTAAGGGGAAGGGTGTTCGGTTTTTGTTCCTTTCCCCAAATCATTGGAATTTTAAATTTTAAAAAATTAATTTTCCCTTTATTTAATATTTAATTTTTTTAACCCCCTTTAATTAAAAAATTTAAATATTTTTCCGGGGCCCTTCCCTTTTTAAGGTTTATCTCTGGTTTTTCCGTCCCTTTTTCCCGGGAAGGCCAGGTTTTCCTTTGGGTTTCCGCCCCCCCCCCCTCGCCCCCTTCCCAGGGTTTATGTTCCGGAATCCCTCGTTGGGGCCCCGGGGTTTTCCCCTTCCCATTCCCCCAAGGGGCATCCCCCTGTGTTCTGCCTTCCCAGGTTTAAGTTCCCCGGTTCCCTGGGGGGCCGGAATTTTCCCCCTTCCCCAGATTTCTCCCTTCCTCAACTTCCTAAGGTCAGCCTCGCCTCTCCATCTCTGCCTTCCTAGCCTCAGCCTTTCCCAGCTTCATGTTCAGGAATCCATCTATCCCCACGGATTTTCCCTTCCCATTTCCTAGGTCACCTGCCCCATCTGTATTCTGCTTTCCGGGTTCATGTATCCTAGGAATTATCCGTTCGCTCCCCGGTGTCTCCTGTCCCGCTTACCAGGTCAGCCTCATGCAGTATTATGCCTTACCCAGGTTCATGTATCCAGGAATCCATCGTTCCTCCCGGATGTTTTCCCTTCCCACTTACCCTAGGTCATCCTCAACTGCATGTATTCTGCCTTACCCAGGTTCATGTATCAGGAGTCCATCCGTTCGCTCCCGGATGTCTCCTGTCCCCAGCTTACCTAGTCAGCTCAAAACAGACCTCCTCAGTTTATGCCTATCAGGACCCATCCGTTCGCTCCCGAATGTCTTCCCTTACCATTACCTAGGTCGGCGTGTCGCTTCCACGGATCGTGTCTCAGGAGTCCACTTATCGTCACTAGTGACCCCTTCCAGTCCACTTCTCCAAAGTCAGCGGTTTTCTTGCCGTCCCCAGGATCATGTATCCAGGAATCCTTCCGTCTATCGCCGGATATCTTCCCTTCCCCCACTTACCCAAGGTCAGCCTCAACTGCATGTATTCTTGCCTTGCCCAGGTTCATGTATCCAGGAATCCATCCGTTCGCTCCCGAATGTCTCCCCTTCCCCACTTACCTAAGGTCGGCGGTGCCTTCCCCTGATCAGTGTCTCCAGGAGTCCACTTGTGTCACTTCAGGTGGACTCCCTTCCCCACTTCCTCAGAGTCTGCGGTGCCTTCCCCGGATCAGTGTCTCCAGGAGTCCACTTGTGTCACCTCAGGTGGACTCCCTTCCATACTTCCCCAGAGTCAGCGGTTGCCACCTTCAGTGACCTCGCTGCATGAAAACTTGGTCTTGTCTAGCTGGTCTACGGTAGAGACTGTCCAGGTGGGTGGAATTACTGGAGGTGACACACACAGAAAACTGCGTCCAGTAATTACACCCATCAAGACAGCCTGGACCGTAGGTCAGCTAGACGCCACCAAGCTGCCTCACAGTTCCGCCACCTCCGAGAGGCTAATTAACATAAATTTTGGAAATCCTTTTATGTTACACTATGAAAATATACGAGGAACAAGTTGTTTTTTACTTATTTAGCTGTTTAAAAATATTTGTGAGTGTTTTATTATTGCAGATGAATACCCAAGTGTTGGTTAATTTGTCCACCACCATCATAACTATGTTAAATATTACACTGTTTTCATATTTGTTTATTTATCCGTCTTTTACATTTGGCACTCAAAGCCTAACAAGCGCAGAAATTGTTTGCATACACATATATAAGTATTTTCACAAATATTTATACGTTTAAACACACTCACCTTACTCATACATCATTATACATACACTTGCATACATAAAACACACACAATCCCATGTACTACGAATACGCACACAATAATGCACACAATTATCTCTATCACTATAATATGTCTGAGATCACACATACATGCACACAAACATGTCGCTCCACAGCCCATCCCACGAACACTTATGTACACATACATGTGTACACATTCTCATAGACATACATGTACTCGTCCACATGATTAAACAATGTAGCAGAGACAATGTATGGGAAACTTAGATATGATTATGTGCTTCACAATAAAGAAGAGCACAGTTCTGTAGTACAGCTGTTAGGCTGGCTGACTCTGCTGTCAGCCTGGTTGACTATACTGTCAGCTTGGTTGACTATACTGTCAGCTGGCTGACTGCTGTCAGCCTTGAGACTGTTGACCATACCAGGAAAAGTTTATGTCTAGGGCGATGGAAAATAACAGGGAAACCCCTCCAGGAAGATGGAGTATGAGAGACAAACCCGTCCAGGAAGATGGAATATGAGAGAGAAACCCGTCCAGGAAGATGGAGTATGAGAGAGAAACCCGTCCAGGGAGACGGAGTATGAGAGAGAAACCCGTCCAGGGAGATGGGATATGATAGATAAACCCATCCAGGGCGACGGTATATGACATGGAAACCCATCCAGGACGATGGAATATGACAGAGAAACCTGTCCAGGGCGAATGAATATGAAAGGGAAACCCGTCCATGGAGACGGAATATGACAGGGAAACCTGTCCGGGGCGATGGAGTATGAGAGAGAAACCCGAGCAGGGCGATGGAATATGAGAGAGAAACCAATCCATGGAGAAGGAATATGATTGGGAAACCCGTCCAGGGCGATGGAATATGACAGAGAAACCAGTCCACGGCGATAGAATATGAAAGGGGAAAACGCCTAGGGAGACGGAACATGACAGGGAAACCCGTCCAGGGAGATGGAATATGAAAGAAAAACCCGTCCAGGGCGATGGAATATGACAAAGAAACCCGTCCAGGGCGAAAACATATGACAGAGAAACCCATCCAGGTAAATGGAATATGACAGGGAAACCCGTCCTGGCGATGAAAAATGTTAGGGAAACCCGTCTAGGGCGATGGAATATTGCAGAAAACCGTCCAAAGCGAGAGAATATGACAAGAAAATATGTCTACTGAAATAGAAAATGACAGGAAAACTCATCAATTGCATAGAAAACGACAGAAAAACAGTTCCATATTAATAGAAAATGTCCAGGACGATGGAAAATAGGACAACCCGTCCAAGACGATGTAGATGACAGAGAAACCCGTCCAGAGCGATGAAAAACTACAAGAAACAAATCCAGGCCGATGGAACATGAGAGGGAAACCCGTGAAGGTCGATGGAAAATGACAACGAAACCCGTCCAGGTGATGGAATATGACAAGGAAACCAGTTCAGGACAATTGAAAAATGACAAGACCCCGTCTATATCGACGGAAAATGACAAGGAAACCTGTCCAGGGCGAGTAAATATGAGAGAGAAACAAGTTCAGAGTTATGGATTATGACAGAAAAACAGTCCATTGTGACGGAAAATGACGGGAAACCCATGAAGCTCGATGGAAAATGATAAGGACACCTGTCATCTCTCATGGAATATGACAAAGAAACCTCTCTAGGGCGAAGGAATGTGACTGGGAAACACATCAAAGGCGATGGAGTAAAAGAGTAGAAATACGTCAAGGGCGACACAAAATGACAAGAAAACCGGTCAAGGGAGATGGAATATGACAGAGAAACCTGTCCAGGGTGGTGGATAATGACAGGGATACCCGTCCAGGGTGGGTGGAATGAAAAAGGGTCCCCCTCCAGGGTGGTGGTAATGAGGGGATCCCCGTCCAGGGTGGGGGGGTTTTGACAGGGATCCCCGTCCGGGTGGTGGATAATGACAGGGATACCGCCCGGGTGGGGATAATGACAGGGATACCGTCCAGGGGGTGGTAAGAAGGGTACCGTCCGGGGGGGATAATGACAGGATCCCCATCCGGGGTTATAAAGAATGCCCAGGGTTGTGGTAATGAAGGGCCCGTCCTGGAGATGGAATATGATAGGGGAAAACCCCGTCAAGGGAGATGGAAATGACAGAAAACCCGTCAAGGGCGATGAATATGCAGACAAACCCCGTCAAGGGCGATGCAATATGACGGAAACTTTTCCCAGGGCGATGGAATTGAGAGAGAAAGCATGTGGGAGACGGATTATGATGGGAAAAACCCCGTCGGGGCAAAGGGGAAATAAAACAGAAAAACCCCGCCCAAGAGATTAATATGACAGGGCCCCCCCTCCTGGGAATGAAAAATGATAGGGAAACCCGTCTAGGGCGATGGAATGTGACAGGTAAACAATTTCAGGGCAATGGAAAATGACAGAGAAAACTGTCCAGGATGATGGAAAATAACCGGGAAACCCGTACAGGGCTATGGAATATTGCAGAAAACCGTCCAAAGCGAGGGAATATGACAAGAAAATCTGTCAACTGAAATAGAAAATGACAAGAAAACTCATCCATTACATAGAAAACGACAGAAAAACAGTTCCATATTAATAGAAAATGAAAGAAAAACCCGTCCAAGGCGTTGGAAAATAAGAAGTTGTTCTGTTCAGGACGATGGAAAACAGAACAACCCGTCCAAGGCGACGGAAGATGACAGACAAACCCGTCCAGGCCGATAGAATATGACAGACAAACCTGTCAAGGGCAATGCAATATGACAGAGAAACTCGTCCAGGGCGATGGAATATGACAGAGAAACCCGTCCAGGGCGATGGAATATGACACGGAAACCCGTCCAGGGCGATTTAATATGACAGAGAAACCCGCCCAGGGAGATGGAACATGACATGGAAACCAGTCCAGTGAGATGGATTATAAAAGGTAAACCCGTCCAGGGAGATGTAATATGACAATGAAACCAGTTAAGGGAGATGGAATATGAGATGGTAACCCGTCCAGGGCGATGGACTATGAGATGGTAACCCGTCCAGGGCGATGTAACGTGAGAGGGAAACCTGTCCAGAGTGGTTAGATAATGACAGGTGGATAATGACAGGTGGATAATGACAGGTGGATAATGAACAGAATAATATTCAGCTAAGAGTTAAACATCACTTAAACATTAACGTTAAGTATTATTTATAACATAAACATTAGGACTGAAGAAATACCATTGTGTGCCACAACATTCAAGGTATAATACTGCTAACATTTAAACATATCAACACTTTACAACACAACACTAATTTTACATTTTGACTGACATTCACACATCACAGAACATTACAGCTTAACATAGTATCTTAGAGTCGTACTGTCCAGTGTGCAAGAACCACCATCTTAATTCTAGTTTTTATTTTCATCCCAAAACATTTATTGTGTGTGTGTGTGTGTGTGTGTGTGTGTGTGTGTGTGTGTGTGTGTGTGTGTGTGTGTTGTTTTGTGTGTTGAGGGGTTTTGTGTGGGGGGGGGGGCGGGCGGTGTGTGTGTTTTGTGTGTGTGTGATTTTGGTATTTTTTGTGCGTGTGTGTGTTGGTGTGAGTGTTGTCTTGTGTGTCTAGGGGGTGGTGAGTGGAAGTTTAAAATAATAGAATGAAAATGAAAGACAAACTTGTTTAAAAAATTTTTAAAAAAAATTTTCACCTAAATTATATCTTGCGTAAGATAATTCATAATGGTGTCTTCTTTACCTGACCCACAAGTGTCTAAAACTAGTAACTTTTCACACCTTTCATAATGGCTGTCTTAAAATACCGAAAAACCAAGATTATTCACCAGAATATTGAAATACATGAAGTTT
Organism: Cherax quadricarinatus; assembly: GCF_026875155.1. NCBI lineage: Eukaryota > Metazoa > Arthropoda > Malacostraca > Decapoda > Parastacidae > Cherax > Cherax quadricarinatus. The sequence goes on from NC_069405.1 coordinate 5,404,894, forward strand.
CTGATTTACCCAACATTTAGGAAGCTGATATTTTTCTGCTTTCAAGTTTTCGATTTTATTTTGAAAAGACAAACATAATTTTAACAACCGTGAGTTAGAGTGCATATGTGTGTGTGTGTGTGTGTGTGTGTGTGTGTGTGTTTTGTGTGTGTGTGTGTTGTGGTGTTGTGTGTGTGTGTGTGTGTGTGTGGGGTCATGTGTGTAGTTTAGTTTGTGCGTGTATGAATGATAGTAAACCCATAAGCTTCGTTGCGGAAATGCGCAAATGAGTGTAAACACAAGTGTATGTGTAAGTTAAGAAAGTTTACTTAGTCAGGTAACATGTAAAAAACAGTTACACAATTTAAACATGTATTTAGCGAATATGTAAAATCCCCAGGATAACCGAAAAATCAGATAAAGTACTTTTTTTTCCACTGTGCCGGCGCTTATTACAGTTGTGGTGGGGGTGGACAACACAATACAACCCCAACACTCATCCCAACAAAAAAAAACTTTCCCAAAAATGCATTAAGTGTTTATTAAGAAAAAAAAGAACTTTATTTAATGTTGATAAATCATATAAAAAAATAAAACTCGAAAAATTTTTTACTGAGGCCAACCTTGGGGGGGGAACTTGACGGCACTTGGCTGCGTCTGGCTGACTACTGTTCCGGGCGTCTTGGTGGGTTAATTCGGGCGCATTTTCTGGTGTCACCTCCAGTAATTCCACCCACCCGGACAGCTTACCGTAACCGGCTAGACAAACCTCGTCTCATCTAGCTAGATCACAGGGGGGAGCTGAGCGCTTCGGGATACATAACCTGGGGAAGGCTGAGACGGAGGATATCCTAAGGGAAGTGAGGAAGGGGAGACATCCGGGGGCCCACGGATGGATTCCTAGACTCATGGACCTGGGGAAGGCGAGGATACCCTGGGGAAGTGGGGAAGGGAGAAAATCTGAAGGCGGACAGATGGACTCCTAGACACATGGACCTGGGAAAGACAAGGATACTGGTTGCTGAGGCAGACCTTGGGGAAGTGGAGAAGGGAGAATATCTGAGGGGACACAGATGGACTCCTGGACACATGAACCTGGGGAATGCATCAAAAACACAGTAAGTGGGTGGGTGGACCTTAAAGACGAACCACTGGCCTCCAAGTGGCAAGGTCTGGTAACTCAGAGATAATTCTGAGGCTGACAGTGGTCGCAAACTTTTTTATTAATACATGCATTACGGTTTATGACACACTGGATACCTTTCTCGGATAACTGAAGTAGAGGAGGCTGAACGTATGAGAAATAGGGATACCTTTTCAGTTCATTAAAGTTCATTAAAGATTATTATTATTATTATTTATTATTATTATTATTATTATTATTAAAATAGTAATAAAAATGTAATTGGTCACACTACACAAGCATAAATATAATTATCCCTCTGGGTTTTCTTCTGTTTTTTTCCTGTTTATCTCCGTTTATCTTTTGTTTATTTCTGCTTATCTCCGTAAGCTATGCGTGTCGTAGGAGGCGACTAAATGCCGGAAGCAGTAGGGTAGTAGCTAGTAGCGTGGATGTAAGTGCGGATGATAAGAAAGAAATGATTGCTAATGTTATGAATGAAAAGAAGTTGGATGTCTCGGCCCTAAACGAAACAAAGATGAAGGGAGTAGGGGAGTTTAAATGGGATTAAGTGAGGAGAATCTGAGAGTTAGAGCTAAGGAAGGGGTAACAATAATGTTGATGGATCAGTTATGGAGAGAGAAGTAATATAAATATATAAATTCAAGGATTATGTGGTTTAAAATAAGGGTCGAATGTGAAAAGTGGATTATAATAAGTGTGTATGCATCTGCAGTTAAGAGTTTTTACGAGGAGATTATTTCCCATTAAGAGGGAGATTATTTCCCAATAAAAGTAGGCCTTAGACAGGTATGCGTGATATCACCATTGTTGTTCAATATATTTATAGATGGGGTTGTAAGAGAAGTGAATGCTCGGGTGTTGGCAAGAGGTGTGGGATTAAGAGAGAAAGAATCTAACACAAAGTGGGAGTTGCCACAGTTGCTTTTTGCTGACGACACTTTGTTCATGGGAGATTCTGAGAAGAAGTTGCAGAGGTTGGTGAACGACTTTGAAAGGGTATGTAAGAGAAGGAATTGGTATATGAACATAAAATAACAGCAAGGTAATGAGAACAACAAAAATTTAGGTAATGAAAAATTTGATATCAGATTGGAGGGAGGGAGTATGGAAGAGGTGAATGTATTCAAATATTTGGGAGTCGACTTATCAGCAGATCCATGGAAGAAAAGAGGAGGAAATTGCATGAGAGTGTAGTTGTATAGACGCTCCTACATGAGTATGAAGCATGAGTAGTGAATATTGCAACAAGAGGAAGGCTGGTGGTAGTGCAGATGTGTCTGAGGGCAATGAGCGATAAGAATATAATGCAAAGTATTAGTAGCGTCAAGATCAGAAGACGGTGCAGGATTTCTAAAAGTATTATCCAGATGGCAGAGGAGGGGTTGTTGAAGTGGTTTGGACATTTAAAGAAGGTGAAACAAAATAGAATGACTTAGAGGGCATATAAATCTGTAATGGAAGGAAGGCGTGGTAGGGGTCGTCCTAAGGAAGGTTTGAGGGAGGGGTAAAAGAGGTTTTGTGTGCAAAGGGCTTGAACTTCCAGCAAGCGTGCGAGAGCGAATTGAGACATATTATTTTTATGACTTGACGCAGTGTTGGAGTGTGAGCAAAGTAACATTTATTAAGGGATACAGAGAAACCGACAAGCCGGACTTGAGTCCTGTTTATTTCTTGTCCTTTTTTAACTGTAGTGTAAGCACGACTCTGACAAGACAGTGATGGAATGAATGATGATAAAAGTGCTTCTTCTTTTTCACCTCACCTCGTCTTGTTGGAAAACAACGATGTGTAAATAAAAAAAAATTTGACTAAATGAAATTGAAATTATTGGTTTTATACAATTTTGAGGATAACCATTGTGAAAGATGTGAATATGTGAAGAAGTGACAAGTTTGAGTGTCTTGTAGATAAGACAAAGGAAACACTCATATAAATGGTCTTATGCAAGATAAAATCTAACGAGAAATAATTATTAAACAATTAAATACTGTCTCTTTCAATTTACACATCAATATTTCTCTCACCTCATCCAAACTGACAACAAAAATATATTACCAATCAGTAACACAAAACAAAATATCTCGAGCTTAAAATATATGAACCATCAAGTCGGAAGGGGCCCGTGTGCACCGGGCCCATGGTCGCTGGCAGCCTGGCCAGTGGTCGCTGCTGCGCCGGGCCCAGTGGTCCTGCTGCGCCGGGCCGTGGCCGCTGTGCCCTGGCCGTGGTGCTGTGCAGCCTCCCGGGTCGCTGCTGCAGCCTGGCCAGTGGCGTACTGCACCCTGGCCAGTGGTCGCTGCTGCAGCCTGGCAGGGGTTTGCTGTGCAGCCGGGCCAGTGGTCGCTGCTGCGCCGGGCCCAGTGGTCGTGTACACCCTGGCCAGTGGTCGCTGCGCAGCCTGGCCAGTGGTCGCTGCTGCACCCCTGGCCGTGGTCGCGCTTTCAGTGGCCTGGTCGCTGCTGCCCCGGGCCATGGTTGCTGTGCAGGCCTGGCCGTGGTGCTGCTGAGCCTGGCCAGTGGTTGTGGCAGCCGGCCAGTGGTCGCGGCGCGGGCCAGTGGTTGCTGCTGCAGCCTGGCCAGTGGTTGCGCTGCAGTGGCCGTGGTTCTGCTGCAGCCTGGCCAGTGGTCGCTGCGCAGCCGGGCCCAGGGGTTGTGTGCAGCCGGGGCCATGGCGCTGCTGCAGCGGGCCAGGGGTTTGCTGCTGCAGCCTGGCCAGTGGCGCTGCTGCAGCCTGGCCAGGGGGTTGCTGCTGCCCCTGGCATGGTTGCTGTGCAGCCTGGCCAGGGTTGTGCTGCACCCTGGCCTTGGTCGCTGCTGCAGGCCTGGCCAGGGCCCGCTGCTGCGCCTGGCAGTGGTCGTGCGGCCTGGCCAGTGGTTGCTGCTGCAGCCGGCCCAGTGGTTCTGCTGCAGCCGGGCCCAGTGGTGCTGCTGCAGCCGGCCAGGGCGCTGCTGCAGCCTGGCCAGGGGTTTGCTGCTGCAGCCGGGGCCAGGGTTGCTGCTGCGCCGGGCCCAGTGGTCGCTGCTGCAGCCTGGCCAGTGGTTGCTGCTGCAGCCGGGCAGTGGTCGCTGCTGCAGCCTGGCCAGTGGCGCGCTGAGCCGGGCCCTGGCCCGTGCTGCAGCCTGGTCAGTGGTCGCGCGAGCCTGGCCATGGTGCTGCTGCAGCCGGGCCATTTTCGCTGCTGCAGCCGGGCCAGTGGTCGTGCTGCACGGGCCAGGGGTCGCTGTGGCCGGGCCATGGTCGCTGTGCACGGCCGGGGTCGCTCTGCAGCCTCCCAGTGGTCGTGCTGCACCCGGGCCCCGTGGTCGCTGCTGCAGCCGGGCCATGGTCGCTGCTGCGCCTGGCCGGGGTTTCGCTGCTGCGCCTGGCCGTGGCCTCTGCGCCTGGTCAGGGGTCGCTCTGCAGCCTGGCCAGTGGTCGCTCTGCCCGGCCAGGGGTCGCTGCTGCACCCTGCCCAGTGGTCGCTGCTGCAGCCTGGCCGTGGTGCGCGAAACCGGGCCCAGTGGTGCTGCTGCGCCGGGCCCAGGGTCGTGCTGCGCCTGGCCATGGTCGCTGCTGCAGCCGGCCGTGGTCGCTGCTGCACCCTGGCCAGTGGCGCTGCTGCACCCGGGCCCAGGGGTCGCTGCTGCAGCCGGCAGTGGTCGCTGCGCGCCTGGCCAGGGGTCGCTGCGCAGCCGGGCCATGGTCGTGCTCAGCCTGGAGTGGTCGCTGCTGCAGCCTGGCCATGGTCGCTGCGCACCTGGCCAGTGGTCGCTGCTGCAGCCTGGCCAGTGGCGCTGCTGCAGCCTGGCCAGGGGTCGCTGCTGCACCCTGGCCAGTGGTCGTGCTGCAGCCGGGCCCCGTGGTCGCTGTGCCCTGGCCAGTGGTCGCTGCTGCAGCCGGGCCAGTGGCGCTGCTGCAGCCGGCCCATGGTGGGGGGGCGCACCCTGCCAGTGGTCGCGCTGCGCCTGGCCAGTGGTCGCTGCGCAGCCGGGCCAGTGGTCGCTGCGCGCCTGGCCATGGCCCTGCTGCAGCCTGGCAGGGGTCGCTGCTGCAGCTGGCCTTTTGGGGCGCTGCTCACCCTGGCCGTGGTCGCTGCTCAGCCTGGCCAGTGGTCGCGCTGACCGGGCCAGGGTCGTGCTCAGCCTCTGGTCGTGCTGCAGCCTGGCCAGGGGTTTTGCGTGCACCCTGGCCATTTGGTCCTGCTCGCCTGGCCAGTGGTCGCTGTTTCACCGGCCGGGGTCGCTGCTTCCCTGGCCAGGGGTCGCTGCTGCACCCTGGCCACGGTCGCTGCTGCACCGGCCCATGGCCACTGCTGCAGCCTGGCCATGGTCGCTGTTGCGCCGGGCCAGTGGCCACTGCTGCAGCTGGCCGTGGCCACTGCTGAGCCTGGCCAGTGGTCGCTGCTGCAGCCGGGCCCCTGGCCACGGGCGCAGCGGGGGGCCGCTGTTGCAGCCTGGCCAGTGGTTGTGCTACAGCCTGGCCGGGGGTCGTGCTGCAGCCTGGCCGTGGTCGCTATGCACCCCGGGCCGTGGTCCTGCTGCAGCTGGCCAGGGGTCCTGCTGCCCCTGGTCGTGGTCCTGCTGCACCCGGGACAGTGTCGCGCGCACCCCCGGGGTTCAGTGGTCGCACTTCAGCGGGCCTGGTCGCTGTGCAGCCTGGCCACGGCGTTGTGCAGCCTGGCCAGTGGCCGCTGCGCAGCCTGGCCAGGGGCCGCTGCTGCAGCCTGGCCAGGGTCGCTGCTGCAGCCGGGCCCTTTTGGTCGCGCTGCACCCTGGCCAGTGGTGCTGCTGCAGCCTGGCCATGGTTGCTGCTGCCCGGGCCAGTGTTGCTGCTGCGCCTGGCTAGTGGTCGCTGCTGCACCCTGGCCAGGGGTTGCTGTGCAGCCGGGCCCGTGGTTTGTGCTGCACCTGGCCAGTGGTCGCGCGAGCCTGGCCAGTCCCTTCTGTGTTAAGTCTAATGTTATGTTGGGTTTTGTGTGCTGTGATGCGTGAAAGAAAAATTATATTAAAATGAAAGTTGTAAAACCTTGTTTTTGTGGTTTTGGTGTGATTGCTGTGCTGTCCAGTGTTTATGACGTTTGGTGAGGTTGTGTGTTTGTGATGGGGTTGTCAGCTACTCCCGGTGACGTTTATATTGGTTAATGTGTTGTCAAGCTATCCTGGTTGACTTCATGTTGGTAATGTGTTGTCAGCTATCCCGGGAACGTTCATGTTGGTTTTTTAAAGTGTTTCAAGCACCCGGGACGTTTGTGTTGGTTAAGTGTTTCCAGATCCGGTGACGTTTAGTTTTGGTTAATGTGTTGTCCCGCTACTCCTGGTGAGTTCAGTGTTGGTTAAGTGTTGTCAAGCTACCCTGGTGGTTCGTGTTGGTTAATGTGTTGTCCCGCTACTCAGTTACTTACCCGCTGTCAAACTCCTTGTCGACATAACTTGCCCGTTCTGGGGGGGGTTTTTTGAGCTTGGTAATGGTTTATCATCTATTTGTACCACCAATTTGTGGCAGAGGGGCGAGTCATAGCTCTGGGCCCCCCTTTTCACTGTTGCTAGGGTCCTTTTCCCTCTCCCTGAACTTTGAAACCCGTCTTTTAAAAATATGTCTGGTTTCCCGCCTCCCGCATCACTTTCTAGGGTATTCCACTTCCTAACAACTCTGTGACTGAAAAAATACGTGTATCACCCAATTGTACTCACCCAATTGTGGTTGCAGGGGCGAGACTAGCCCTGGCCCCCCCTCTTCACTGACGCTACTGGACCTCTCTCTCTGCTTCCCGAGCTTTGTCTTTCCTCTTTTAAAACTATGTATGGTTCCTGCCCCCCACTACTTCATTGCTAGGCATTCATTGCTGACAACTTATGATGAAAAATTTCCTAACGTCCCTGTGACGTCGAGTCTTCAGCTTCCCGTTGTGACCCCCTTTTCCCTGTGTCCCCTCTTGGGGCATCCTATCTCTGTCCCCTTTTCTATTCCCCGCAGTATCTTGTATTCGTTATCTGTCTCCCCTGACCCTTCTGTCCTCCGTGTCGTCTCCCATTTCCCTTAACCTTTCCTCGCGACATTCCCCTTTACTCTGGCTGCCCTTTTTGCAAACCTTTTTACTTTCTAACTTCTTAGGCTTTACCAGGTGTGGGTTCCAGACGGTGCTGCATACTCCATATGGGGCCCAAATCACAGGTACGTGTCTTGAACGATTCCTTATTTAAGGATCGGAAGCTTTTCGGTTTGCCGGTCCCGTATGCTGCACGGGTTTTTTGGTTTAGTGTGCTCCCCGGGGTGTGCCGGTGTTATGGTCACCCCAAAGGGCTTTCTCCCTGGTGAGGTCTGTAGTCTTGTCCACCCAGCCATACTCGTTGCGGTCTTCTTTTCCCCCCCCAATTTATCTTTTCATTTGGGTGATTGAATTCGAGAAGCCCGTTTTCGGGAAACCACATTCCAGCCTCTCCAGGTCTCTTTGCAATCCTACCCCATCCCCGTCCGATTTAATTTTTCCCCTCAATTACTCATCTGCGAACAGGGGCACTTAAGTCTTTTCCTTCCTTTTTTGTCGTTCCATGTATCAAAAATGCAAAAAGGGCAGAACTGACCCCTGTGGGACCCCGTCGTAACAGGCGCCCACTGTGATACCTCTTTAGTCCATGATCGTTGCTGCCCCCCTTCGGTATTCCCTTTTTTCCATTTCGGCCCTTTCCTTTTTTGGTGCCCCGCCCCCAGCTTTGCACAACTCTTGTGGGGGGAAATGTGTCAAAGGGGCCTTTGAGTCTAGGAAAAGAATACCCCCCCCTTTTGTTGCTTACCTGTTTACCTTTTAAAATCTGGGGTTTGGAAAGATTTGTTTTTTGAAAAGCGGATTTTTCCCGCCAAGGTTTCGCCACCCCCCTTTCCCCAGGGTTTTTCCACAAAAAAACACTCTGTTTATTCCCTGCTGTTTTTTTTTAAAAGGGGTCCATTAGTTCTTCCATTTCCGGTAGGCCCCCGTTTCAAAGGATGGTTGGGAAGGTGTGGTTGGACACCAGCATTCCCCCTTTTAAAGGCCCAAAAAATTTTCGGCCTCGCCTTTTGGGGTGGACTTAAACTTTTTAATCCCCTGTTGTTTGTTTTTCCCCAAACTTGTTTGGTATATTCCCTCTTGATGTTCCCTTCTGTGCTGTCTTCCCCACAGCCCTTCCTGTCCTACTGTAAAAACTTCCTTAATCTCCTGTTCAGCTCCTCACATACCTCCGATCATTTCTTATGAGTTCCCCAAACCTTCTGTCCTTAATCTGATCACCTGGTCTTTGACTGTTGTCTCCTCCTGATGTGGCTATACAACAGTTTCGGGTCAGTCTTGATTCTCGATGCTATGTCATTTTCATACTGTCGCGGGGCCCCCCCCTTTACCTGTGCGTACTCATTCCTGGCTCTGCAACTGATCTCCCTATTTTCGTGTGTTCTCTGCTTCTGTACTTTTTTCCATTCTCTATTGCACTTTGTTTTTGCCTCCTTTACACCGTCGGGTGAACCGGGGGCTTGTTCTGGTCTTCCCGTTGTTACTGTTGCCCTTGGGAATGAACCCTTTCCACTGCCTCCTTGCATTTTTTTGTTGCTACATATTCCATCATTTCATTTACTGGCTTTCCTGCCGGGTCTCTGTCCCACTGGACCTCCCGCAGGAAGTTCTTCAACCCTATGTAGTCCCTCTTTTATAGTCAGGCTTTTCCCATTCTACTCCTGTTTTTTCTCTCCACTTGCAGCTCTACTATGTATTCAAAGCACAGAAACCACGTGGTCGCTAGCTCCTAGGGGACTCTCATACTTGATGTCCTCAATGTCTGAGCTGCCCAGGGTGAACACAAGGTCCAATCTTGTGGTTCATCCTCCCCTCTCACTCTGGTAGTGTCCTTAACATGTTGGTGCATGAGGTTTTCCAGCACCACGTCCAACATCCTGGCTCTCCATGTTTGGGGAAACCCCCATGTGGCTCCAGGTTTCCCAGTCAATCTCCCTGTGGTTGAAATCCCCCATAACTAGCAACTTTGCTCTGTGGAGTGAGCTCTTTTTGCCACCTCAGCAAGTGTGTCCACCATTGCTCTGTTGCTCTCTTCATATTCCTCTCTTGGCCTCCTGTAGTTCTGTGGTGGATTATCATCACTGCAATGACCACTTTGTTGTTCCCCAGACTGAAGTGTACCTGCTATGTAGTCTCTTTCTCCCGTCTCATCTATTCCTTCCATTTTCTCGAATTTCCATCTGTTTTTACGAGCAGAGCAACCCCACCTCCCCCCCTGCCCCTTCTATCTTTCCTCATGATCTGGTATCCTGGTGGGGAAGACTGCATCTGTTTTTGTCTCCATGAGTTTTGTTTCTGTAACTGCTATAAAGTCGGGGACTTCTCATTGTTCTTTCTTGCTATTCCTCATGTTTATTCGTTAATCCATCTGCATTTGTGTACCAAACCTTCAACTTCTGTTCTAATACTGTAACTGTGGTGCGGGGGGTGGAAACAGAGGGATCGGTGTGTGATGGTTGGTTTGGATTGTTCAGTTGCCTTGGGGGTGTCGTGGCTGGTCCTTCTGCAGGTTTTCTGGGGGTGCGCTTGTCCTTCCATTTGATCCTGGGTTATTCTGCTCTCCTTTTTCATTTCCTCCCATTTCTCCTTTCGTTTTTGAACTTCTCTTTCATTGTTTTCCCTTTTCGTCCTGTGTTCTGTCTCGGTCGAGGTACACACTCCGGAACTCCTGCTTGCCTCTCGGGCCTTTGCTTTCTCCTGCGGGATCATGGTTCGGGTTGATTCTGCCTTGAAAATTACTTTGAGAGGCCGATTCCTTTTCTTTTTTGAACCACTCAATTCTCCCGAAAATTTGCCACCTGGGTCATGTCCCCCTCGCCTATCACCTTCTGATGTTTCAATCGCTTTTTTCTCCTCCTGCTTTTTTTCATCATAAGTTTCCCCTTTAGCTTCGTCTAGCCCATAGACAAACACGGATTCTCTCCCTTTCCCCCTCCCAACTGTGACTCCCATTGCATCCTCTGATGGGTTTTAGTTCCTTTCCGTGGAGTTTTCCCTCCTTCAGTCCCTTTCCCCTCGTTATGGCCCCTATGCATCTTGGTTTATCCTTCCTGCTCACCTGCTCCTGCCCCCACAGGTATCTGGTAAGGTCCTTGCACATGTCCTATTTCCTTCAATGTTTTCCCAAACCTCTCTTCTGTCTAGAGTGCTCCCTGTCTTGTTTTGGCCCCCTGTGGGTTTGACAGGACCTCTGCATACAGTTTAGTTTCCATGCTTCCTTCGGACCTGTTGTCTGTTCGATGTAGCCATTGCCGATGCTACTTTTGTAATATCTTTGTCTCTGTGCTTTTCAGATGTCTCAGCTCCTCTTCAATCTCTCTATCTTGATTCTGCTTCTGTGGCCTGTTTTCTTCCACCTTCTGCATTCTGCTGCTAACCTCTCTTCCATCTTCCTTTCCAGCTCATCTAGTCTCCTTCCCCAGTTTCCTCCCTTTTTTGAGCTCTATCTCCCATTCCTCCCCCTCCCGATTCGTCCTTGGAACCCCTGTCCTCATCCTGGTTAGGGGAGGGGGAAAAGATGGTTAGGAGAGGGGATGGATGGTTGTGGGGGAGGGGGAGGATGGTTATTGGAGGGGTAGAGATAGTTGGGGGAGGGAGTAGATGGTTTGGGGGAGAGAGGGGATGGATGGTTATGTGGGGGGGAGGATGGTTATTGGAGGGAGGGAGGGTTTTTGGGCGGGGTTAGACGGTTTGGGGAGGGGGGTTAGGTGGTTTGGGGGAGGGGTAGGTGGCTAAGGTGAGGTGGTTAGGGAAGGGGTGTTACGTGTTTGTGTCAAGTGTCTGTGTCAGTGGTGGAGGTGTGTTTGTGTGTGTGTGTGTGTGGTGTGTGTGTTGGTGTGTGTTGGTGTGTGTGTGTGTGTGCTTGTGTGCGTGTTTTGTGGTGTTGTGTGTGTGGTTGTGTGTGTGTGGGTGTGTGTGTGTGTTTTGTGTGTGTGTGGTGGGGTGTGGTTTTGTGTGTGTGTGTGTGGTGTGTATGTGTGTGTGTGTGTGATGTATGTGTGTGTGTGTGTGTGTGTGTGTGTGTGTGTGTGTGTGTGTATGTTGGGGTGTGTGTGTGTGTGTGTGCATGTGTGTGTTGTGTGTTGTGTGTGTGTGTGTATGTGTGTGTGTGTATGTGTGTGTGTGTGTGTGTGTATGTGCGTTGTGTGTGTGGTGTGTGTGTGCGTGTGTGTGCGTGTGTGTTGTGTGTGGGGTGTGGCGTTGTGGTGTGTGTGTGGTGGTGTGTGTGGTGTATGTGTGTGTTTTGTGTGTGTGTGTGGGTGTGTGTGTGTGTTGTGTGTGTGTGTGGTGTGTGTGTGTGTTATAGTATGTATGTATGGTGTGTGTGTATGTGGTGTGGGGTGGTATGTGTGTGTGTGTGTGAGTGTCTACCTGTGTGTGTGTGTGTTGTGTGTGAGGAGGGAGGGTTTAGGGGGGTGTGGTTTAAAGATCCCTCGTGTAGGCACAAATTTAGTTCATTTTTCTTCCCAATTATCTATCTCTCCTTATTGCCTTTCGGATTTACGGGGTTAATTGTTGCTGGTTATATCATTTTCCTTGTTTTACTTGAGAGAGGATTCCTAGCTTCTAAGTTTTTCTTTGCTAATTTAAATCCCGGGAGTAGCAATGCTGTGTGCATGTGGTGTGTGTGAGGGGGTTGTTTGTGTGTTGTGTGTGAGTGTGTCTTGTCGGTGTAATTACTGGCCGCAACTTCTTGGACCGGGCAACCCTCCTGGGGCCTGACCTACACGGTTTAAATGTTGCCCTTAAAGCTTGTCCCACCTAAACCCTTCCACACTCGTTTAACCCTATATTCTCTATGTCTATGCTTTTTATTCTATTCTGGCAATAGCTTCAGGAGTGGTGACCGTATAACAGTATGCAAGGCCAGCCAGGGCGTCAACATGCAAACACAACTAGGTGATAACTTGCGGTGACAGTTTGCAGCTGCTGATGACTAGTAGTACGTAGGCCTTAATCCTATTTTGGAGATCCTTCACCTTGATGATTAATAACCATATATTCTCGTACATCCCGCTTCCTCACTTCAATTCATGAGATAGTATGCACTTCACATTTTATACACTCCTTCATATGTATAATGGCACACAACGTTTGTGACGTCACTCATCAGGCCTACCGCACCAAGTGGCAACAGCGCCTAAGACCCCAACGGTTTTGCGCTTTGAAATATTATGATTTCAGCTTTCCTCTCACTTTCTTTAACTAATAACTTTAATTATCACTCGTAGTATTGTTCACTGACGTTCCACTACCACTGATTACTTCTAGCTGATATTACACGTCTTTCAACGCTAAGGTTCTCGGAGCCTTGATACCCACGTCTTCACCCCACGGACCCACGTGCGTGTGTGTGTGTGTGTGTGTGTGTTCGGACGAGAAACTACCCTCTGATCCTGCCAATTTAACTCACCTTGACTGACATTCACTGAACCTCTCACAGGCCCTACCGTACCTGTTGTTCAAGCTGTGTATGAAGTCTGCCGCCACCTCCTCCCCTACAAGGGAAAATAACCTACTTGACTTAGTTATGGCAAACAATGAATCCCTTGTTAATAATTTAGAAATTTCAGAGGAACTGGGTGCTAGCGACCACAAATCAATTACATTTAGCATTGAATGGAAGTACGATAGTAGCGATAACTCAGTAACAGTCCCAGATTTTCGCTTAGCAGATTACGATGGGCTTAGAGAACACTTATCATCTGTTGACTGGGGTAACGAAGAGAGCTATCAATATGACAGTTTTCTGAACACTATACATGATGCTCAAAGAACGTTTATCCCATATAAAGAAATTAGATCAAATAGAAATGACCCAAAATGGATTAATAATAGGCTCAAATATCTACTAGGGCATAAGAAAGGAATTTATAGGCGTATCAAAAGAGGTGAGGGTCATCTTATGAATCAGTATATTGACATTAAGAGGGACATTAAAAAGGGGATAAGAAAAGCTAAAAGGGACTATGAAATTAAAGTTGCTAGGGATTCTAAAACTAACCCAAAAAGTTTTTTCCAGGTCTATAGAACAAAAGTTAGAGATAAGATAGGTCCCCTTAAAAATAACTATGGACACCTTACTGACAGAGAGTGGAGATTTAAGGCTTTTGAGGCTGTTGACCACAATAAAGAATTTGATATTATTTACTTAGATTTTAGTAGGGCTTTTGATAGAGTTCCGCACCATAGACTGTTAAAGAAAGTGGCAGCTCATGGCATTGGGGGAAAAGTGCTCTCGTGGTACGAGTCATGGCTCACTGACAGGAAGCAGAGACTGTCCATTAATGAGGTTAAATCCGAGTGGGGATCTGTAACAAGTGGCGTTCCACAGGGATCAGTCTTGGGCCCGTTGTTGTTTATAATATATATCAATGATCTTGATGAGGGAATTACTAGTGATATGAGCAAATTCGCCGATGACACAAAGATAGGTAGGATAATTGATTCAAACGTAGATGTTATGGAACTTCAGGAGGATTAAACAAACTCTATTCTTGGTCAGAAAAGTGGCAGATGCAGTTCAATGTAGATAAATGCAGGTTCTGAAGCTTGGGAGTGCCCATAACCCTAGTACTTATAAGTTAAATGATGTAGAACTTAGCCATACAGATTGCGAAAAGGACTTGGGGTTAGGTGAGCAGCAACCTTAAACCAAGACAACAATGCCTAAGCGTACGTAATAAGGCAAATAGATTACTGGGATTTATATCAAGAAGTGTAAGCAACAGAAGTCCAGAGATCATACTGCAGCTTTATACATCAATTGTAAGGCCTCACCTAGAGTTATGCAGCTCAGTTCTGGTCTCCGTATTACAAAATGGACATAAATTCGTTAGAAAACATTCAGCGTAGGATGACTAAATTAATACATAGCATTAGAAATCTTCCTTATGAAGAAGATTGAAGACTCTTAAGTTACATTCACTTGTTAGACGAAGAATGGGGGGAGACCTGATCGAAGTGTATAGTGAAGAAGGTATTAATAAAGGGATATAATAGGTCTTGAGGATGGTCTCTCAAGAGAGAACCCGCGTAATGGATTTAAATTAGATACAGTTAGATTTAAAGGACTAGGAAGTATTGTTGGAAATAGGGTAGTTGATAGTGGAAAGCCAGGGTATTGAATAGGTTTGGGATTTCTCCAGGGGATGAACGAGGGAAGGGGTTTGGGTTTAGGGGAAATTTAATAAGTTTTTTTTTGGGGGACTGGAAAATTGGTTTGGGAAATGGGGATTTGATGGATGTGAAAGCCCCCTAGTTGGGAACGTAACTGATAGTGAATGACGTTGGACTCCTGGGCAAAGGTCTGGGAAAAATATGGCAAGATGGTGACCCATAGAATAGGGTGGCAACAATTGTGTGTCAGCGTGTAAAGGGGAAGGCACAGGGGGGCGTGGTGGGGGGGAGGGTGGGGTGCTCACCGTTTTAAAAAGGAATTAAGAGGTTAAGGTCTCTAAATGGCAAGCCCTCCATTGCATTTCCTTCAGGTTCTTACTTTAAATATTAACGGGTTTTGAAAGTCATAGACAAATGTAAAGTCTGGAGGTGTTTTTAAAGAGATATGGTACCTGACGTTGTTTTCCCTGCAAGAACCAATTACAGATCCCTTGGAGAGTTGATGAATGATGGATAACGATGTGTACATGGTTTGCTCTGCACGGCTGAAAGGGTGGTGTGGCAATGTTAATTAAAGAACTAGCCCGTTTTTCACTCTGCAAAAGATGGTGAGGTGGGGAGGAGGGGTGGGTGGTTCGGTGGATGGCACATGGGGTGGGGTACAAGTGGGTTTCATAGGAGTGTAAGGGCCTGCGGAAGGAGCCAATGGCGTAAAAATAAGTTTCTCTTTAGGGACGTTTCCCTTGTTTACCATTTAAGATCGCTGCCAGTCGTAACGATTCTTCTAGGAGTGATTGGAACTGTATTGTTCGACGTAAGGGACAAGAACCTAGAGGAAGGGGTTTGTTTTCAGGGTATTTAGGAGATTTGTTGCGAGGTGTGGCATGTAGTGGATGTGGGAGGGGAGGAAGTGGGTGGGTCCATGCATACGTTCATTAGGCCGAGATTAATGCGGCGAGGCTGGATCGAATCTAGGTTTCTCTCGGGGTGTGGAGGAGCAGTTTTAGTGCATTGAATGGAGCTCTCTGATCAAGAGGGGTTCTGGTGGACTTGATGGAGGGATTGCCAAAGCGTTTTCAGGGGTTATTGAAGTTGAATGTTTGGTTATTTGCGCAAAGGGGGGGGGAGGAATCTTTTGAGAATGCTTGTAGGAGATGGTGGGTAGAACTGTAGGGTTGGGGTATACGTCCTAGAGTGGTGGGACACGGTCGGTAAGGGAAGGCTAGGGATTTTTATCATAAGCGGGAAAGGAAGAGCGGAGATTTCAATATGGTGTTTTACATTACCTGGAAGGTCAACTGCAAGAATGTATTTGGGACGGGGGGGGTATCCGGTTGTTGAGATTGAGGGTTAAAAACAATTGATAGGGACATTCAAAATCATGACTTGATGTGGCACGAATCGGCAGGAGGAATAGATGAGGTTTTTATGATGTACTGAACCTTGATTGGTCCGTGTGGCTAACGTAACTGACCTTGATGGTCCCCGTGTGGCGACGTTCTGAACCTGAATGGTCCGTTGTGGCTAGCGTACGAACCTTATGGTCCGTCGCTAAGTACTGAACCTTGAATGGTCCGTGTGGCTACGTACTGAACCTTGTATTGTCCGTGTGGCTACGTACTGAAGTTGATGGTATGTGTGGGCTCGGTACTGAACCTTGATGGACCGTGTGGCTACGACTGAACCTTGATTTGTCCGTGTGGCTACGCACCTGAACCTTGATGTCCATGGGGCTACGTACTTGACTGTTGATGGTCCGTGTGGCTACGTACTGACTGTTGATGGTCCATGTGGCTACATACTGACTGTTGATGGTCCGTGTGGCTACGTACTGACCGTTGATGGTCGTGGGCCTATCGTACTGACCGTTGATGGTCCCGTGGCTACTACTGACGTAACCGTTGAATGGTCCGTGTGGCTACGTACTGACCGTTGATGGTCCGTGTAGTTCACTCTTACATCAACATAATATGTTTTATTGTGTATTTTCACATGGCGCCTAAAACAGTAGCTTATTACATACTCACCTGTGTATGTCCCTGTTGTTCTTAAACCTTCAACCTCACATTAACATGTAGTTCACTAACTACCCTTCCACCTCAACATCACTTTCACATTAACATGTAGTTCACCTACACCTTCACCTCAACATCACCTCACATTAACATGTAGTTCACCTTACACCTTCACCTCAACATCACCTCACATTAACATGTAGTTCACCTTACACCTTCACCTCAACATCACCTCACATTAACATGTAGTTCACCTTACACCTTCACCTCAACATCACCTCACATTAACATGTAGTTTTTCACCTTACAACCTTCACCTCAACATCACCTCACATTAACATAGTTTCACCTTACACACCTTCACCTCAACATCACACTCACATTAACATGTAGTTCACCTTACACCTTCACCTCAACATCACCTCACATTAACATGTAGTAACAACAGAGATACAAAGATCACGCAGTGAGAAACAGTAACAACAGAGATACAAAGATCACGCTGTGAGATACAGTAACAACAGAGATACAAAGATCACGCTGTGAGAAACAGTAACAACATAAGTGATACAAAGATCACGCCTTGAGAATACAGTAACAACAGAGATACATAAGATCACGGCTGTGAGAAACAGTAACAAACAGAGATACAAAGATCACCAGTGAGATACAGTCAACAACAAGATACAAAGATCCACGCTGTGAGATACATAACAATCAGAATACAACGATCACGCTGAGAATACAGTACCAACAAGATACAAAGAGACGCTGTAGATACAGTAACAACAGATACCAAAGATCCCGCTTTGAGATACAGTAACAACGATAGGTACAAAGATCACGCCTGTGAGATACAGTAACAACAAGATATCAAAAGTTCCACGCAGTGAGTTACAGTAACAACAGAGATAACAAAGGTCACGCCTGTGAGATACAGTACAACAGAGAATTTAAAGATCACGCTGTGAGTTACAGTAACAACAGAGATACAACGGTCACGCTTGAGATACAGTCACAACAGAGAAATATAGAATTCACCTGTGAGTTACCGTAAACAACAGAGAACAAAGATCACGCTGTGAATACAGTCAACACCAGAGGAGTACAAAGATCACGCGTGAGATACAGTCAACAACAGAGATACAAAGATCACGCTGTGGAGTTACAGTAACAACAGAGATACCACGTCACGCTGTGAGATACAGTAACAACAGAGATATAAAAGATCACGCTGTGATACCGAACCACAGAGATTACAAAGATCACGTGTGAGATACAGTAAACAACAGAGATACAAAGCTCACTCTGTGATTACAGTAACAACAGAGATTACAAAGATCACGCTGTGAGATCAGTAACACAGAGATACCAAGCTCACTCTGTGATATACAGTAACAACGGAGATAACAAAGATCAACGCTGTGAGAATAACAGTAAGCAACAGAGATACCAAGGTTCCACGCTGAGATACAGGTAACAACACAGAGAATACAAAGAGAGGGGGGGAGGGGGTGGGGGGGGGCAGGGGGGGGGGGGGGGGCACAACTGTTAGATACAGTAACAACAGAGATACAAAGATCATGCTGTGAGATACAGTGACAACAGAGATACAAAGATCACACTGCGAGATACGGTAACAACAGAGATACAAAGATCACACTGTCAGATACAGTAACAACAGAGATACAAAGATCACACTGTGAGATACAGTAACAACAGAGATGTAAAGATCACACTGAGATACAGTAACAAAAGAGATACAAAGATCACACTGTGAGATACAGTAACAACAGAGATACAAAGATCACACTGAGATACAGTAACAACAGAGATACAAAGATCACACTGAGATACAGTAACAACAGCGATACATAGATCACACTGTGAGATACAGTAACAACAGAGATACAAAGATCACACTGTGAGAAATCAGTAATCAACAGAATGAAAAGATCACACTGAGATACAGTAACAAAAGAGATACAAAGATCACACTGTGAGATACCAGTTAACAACACAGAGATACAAAGATCACAGGACTGTGAGATACAGTAACAACAGAGATACAAAGATCACACTGTGAGATACAGAAACAACAGAGATGTAAAGATCACACTGAGATACAGTAACAAAAGAGATACAAAGATCACACTGTGAGATACAGTAACAACAGAGATACAAAGATCACGCTGTGAGATACAGTAACAATAGAGATACAAAGATCACACTGTGAGATACAGTAACAACAGAGATACAAAGATCACGCTGTGAGATACAGTAAAAAATAAGACACAAAGATCAATCGCTGTGAGATTACAGTATCAACAGAAGATACAAAGATCACGAGTGAGATACAGTAACAACAGAGATACAAAGATCACACTGTGAATACAGTAACACAGAATACAAAGATCCACTGCGAGATACGAGGTAACAACAGAGATACAAAGACACGCTGAGATACAGTAACAACAGAGATACAAAGATCACACTGTGAATACAGTAACAAACAAGATCCCAAAATCACGCTGTGCGATACAGTAACACAGAGATACAAGATTCACGCTGTGAGTTACAGTAACAACAGAGAACAATGATGACGCTGTGAATACAGTAACAACAGTAGAATACAAATATCACGCTGTGAGATACAGTAAATCAAATACAAAGATCACGCTTGTGAGATAGAGTAACAACAGAGTACGAAAGATCACTGCTGTGAGATACAGTAACAACAGAGATTACAAAGATCAAACTGTGAGATTACATAACAACCAGAGATACAAAGACTTCACGCTGTAATACAGTAACAACAGAGAATACAAAGATCAACGCTTGGAGATAACAGTAACAACAGAGATACAAAGTCACTCTTTGAGATACAGTAACACAGAGATTCATAAGATCAATGCTGTGAAGTTTACAGTAACAACAGAGAACAAACAAAGTTCGACGCTGTGAGATACAGAAACAACAGAAGATAACAAAGATCACGCTGTGAGATACAGTAAATCAACAAGATACTAAGGATCCCTACTGTGAGATACAGTAACAACAGAGATACAAAGATCACTCTGTGAGATACAGTAACAACAGAGATACAAAGATCACGCTGTGAGATACAGTAACAACAGAGATACAAAGATCACTCTGTGTGATACAGTAAACAAACAGATGATACAAAGATCACGCTTGTGGAGTTTACAGTTACAACAGAGATACAAAGGTCACGCGTGAGATACAGTAATCCACAGAGATACAAAGATCACGCTGTGAGTTTACAGATAACAACAGAGATACACAGGGTCACGCGTGAGATACCCTAACAACAGAATATAAAATCACGCTGTGAGTTACAGTACAACAGAGATACAAAGGGTCACGCTGTGAGTTACAGTAACAACAGATACAAAGGTCCACGCTGTGGTTACAGTAACACACAAGAGATACAAAGATCACGCTGTGAGATACAGTAACAACAGAGATACAAAGATCACGCAGTGAGATACAGTAAACAACCAGAGATACAAATATCCCCCACCCCACCCACCGAATCCCCACCACCACGCTGGTGAGTTACAGTACAACCTGAGATACAAAGATCCACGCGTGAGATACAGTAACAACCGAGATACAAAGGTCACGCTGTGAGTTACAGTTAACAACAGAGATACAAAGATCACGCTGTGAGATACAGTAACAACAGAGATACAAAGATCACGCTGTGAGATACAGTAACAACAGAGATACCAAGATCACGCTGTGAGTTACAGTAACAACAGAGATACAAAGGTCACGCTGTGAGATACAGTAACAACAGAGATATAAAGATCACGCTGTGAGTTACAGTAACAACAGAGATACAAAGGTCTCTCGCTGTGAGAATCCATAACCAACAGAGATACAAAGATCACGCTGTGAGTTACAGTATCAATAGAGATACAAAGAATCACGCTGTGAGATACAGTAAGAGGCAATAGAGATACAAAGATCACCTGTGAGATACAGTAACAACAGAGACATCAAAGATCACACGCCTGTGAGATCAGTAACAACAGAGATACAAAGATCACGCTGTGAGTTACAGTAACAATAGAGATAAAAAGATCACTCTGTGAGATACAGTAACAACAGAGATACAAAGATCACTCTGTGAGATACAGTAACACAGAATGATACAAAGATCAACTCTGTGAGATACAGTAACAACAGAGATACAAAGATCACGCTTGAGATACAGTAACAACAGAGATAACTCAAAGATCACTCACTCTGTGAGATACAGTAACAACAGAGATACAAAGATCACTCTGTGAGATACAGTAACAACAGAGATACAAAGATCACGCTGTGAGCTACAGTAACAACAGAGATACAAAGATCACGCTGTGAGATACAGTAACATGTGAAGAAAGTCAAATAAAGCAAATAGCTATAAAACATAATTAAAATAAAATTTTAACTGGAGTGCCTGACCATGTTGGTCAGGCTGGGTCTCCATCTCTGTTATAACGTCTTCCGGTATCTTTATGTTTTTTAACACTTGTGTTATATTATCATATATGGGAAGTGCTGCATGTAGTTGCCATATTTGACAAGCTGAGCTCCTCTCTGAGGAAATGCTGTGTTTGGTCACCTTTCTTGTACGTTACCGTTACTGTACTAGTCACAACTGCAGTCAACGTTGGTAACAGATGGGATAGAAACATTAGTCGCTAGTACCGTCAACAGTAATACCAATAAAGACAGAAGTCAGGTGTCCTATGCAGTTCAACCAGCAACATCGTTACCATTGACTGCTAAGTAAAAACTCAGTAACTTAATATACTGCTGTATGGGCAGTGGTCAACAAGGTCCGCCTCTAAGCGATTGAGGGATATTATTATTTATCTTCCATGATTTAATTTTACAGTTTGATATGAAACATTTACCATTATCCTAACCTAATGTTATTGAATCATTATTTTATTGGGGGGTTAGTGGGTAAGGTGGCAACAGCTAAGGGTGACAGTCGCCTGGAAATATAAGACCTACATAAACATGACGACTTTTAAACCCAAATGAAAAATTATACAATTTAGTGAATCTTTTTTAAATCTACGTAAGTCTGTATATTATAGTTGTTTTAATGTCTACTGTTTACGACCTCAGGAAAAGAAGTTTTTTTCTACATTCTAAGTGGAATTACAGTTATTATTTACCAAACTTCGTGAATCAGATCTGTGCTAGAGTTGTAGCAACTTTTCCTATGATTGTATCTGTACATTATATTGTGAGTAAACCAGAACACTTGTCTCAGAAAAAAACCCAATTTGGGAAGGTTTATTGTGCAAACGTTTTCCTAAACGCTGTACAAGTGTTTAATTATCAACTGTTCAATTTTTTAAACCATATATATATATATATATATATTATATAAAATATATATTAATTATATATATATATATTATATAAATAATATATATATATAATTTATATGTGGTCCATCTCTGATTATTATCTGTTATCTTTTACTGTTATGCGTTGCACACCTTGATATCTGTAAGTCTGAGACTTTATGTGATGTAACTTTTCATGTGATTAAATCTGGCGTTGGAATTAGACAAGCTGATTAACTTAAGGTATTGGCAGTTATTACGTCAGTTGATTGATCTAAGCTCATGATTATTTTTCCGTCCAGATCATGTAAACATACTTGTGAAAAATGTTTGTATTGTAGTCAATATTACACTTCATGTTTTAACCAAACTCATAAACTAGTGAACAGAAGTAAGATTATTTGGTGTTAACTCTCCGGTGATCTAAACAGCACCTGTTGTCAGTGCAACACCTGTTCAGTGCAGTCACCTGTTTCAGTGCAGCACCTGCTGCCAGAGCATCACCTGCTGCAGAGGCAGCACCGCTGTCAGAGCAGCACCTGCTGTTTAGAGCAGCACCTGCTGTCAGAGAGCAGCACCTGCTGTCAGAGCAGCACCTGCTGTTCAAGAGCAGCACCTGCTGTCAGAGCAGCACCTGCTTGTCAGAGCAGCACCTGCTGTCAGAGCAGCACCCTGCTGTCAGAGCAGACATCACCTGCTGTTTAGAGCAACACCTGCTGTTAGAGCAGCACTCTGCTTGTCAGAGCAGCACCTGCTGTTAGAGCAGCACCTGCTGCCCAGAGCAAAACACCTGCTGCAGAGCAGCCCCGCTGCACAAGCAGTCAGCACCTGCTGTCAGAGCAGAACCTGCTGTTAGAGCAGCACTGCTGTTCAGAGCACACACCTGCTGTTTGAGCAGCACCTGCTGCCGAGCAGCAGCACCTGCTGCCATAGCAGCACCTAGTCGCCAGAGCAGCACCTGCAGCCATAAGCAGCACCGCTGCCGGGGGGGGGGCAGAGCAGCACCTGCTGCCAGAGCAGCACCTGTCTGTCAGAGCAGCGACCTGCTGTCAGAAGCAGCCCCTGCTGTCAGAGCAGCACCTGCTTGTTAGAGCACACCTGCTGCCAGAGCAGCACCTGCTGCCAGAGCACACTGCGTCAGAGCAGCACCTCTATCAGAGCAACACCTGCTGTCAGAGCAACACCTGCTGTCAGAGCAACACCTCTTCGCTGCAGGTGCGCTCCTGATAGATACTATCAGTATATTCCACATACTAAGCATAATAATCTTAATATAACTGATTGAAAATAATTTACGTAATTATTTTATATTTGATATTTTTTTCATTAATTTACTTGGATAAATATTTTTAATAATATTTTTAATAGTTTGTTATTTATTTTAATAATGAATAGGATAACTTAATTTCCTTGGCAAATCATATTTACATATTTTTTAAGTTTCAAATATTTAATAGCATTTAAAAATTATCTCTATCTGTAAACGATATTTTCCTACAGTTATATTCTATAAGGTTATAAGTGTTGGTAAATTTAGTGGAGCTAAATACCTGCTGAGGGAGAGATATAAATGTTAGTGTAAGAGACACAGTTGTGGAAAGGTGCAGTGAGAAAACATTGAAGTCTTATATAAACAACAGAGGGGGGGGGGGGGGGGGGCGGGGGGGGGGGGGGGGGTGTGGAATCTTGAAGCTGACGTCAGCAATTACAACAAGCACGTCAAACAATACAACAAGCACGTCAACAATACAACAAGAATGTCAACACAGGAACGAAATGTATTTACGCAAAAACGGAACAGCAGCATAACAAAAAACAATAAGATACAAAATCATAAAAGAAAGGTATAGTAACATGCAAGAAACAAGGTAGTAATGAAAAAGAATAGTGCATTAACGCACAAAAAAGTCACTCTCATAAGCATAGTAGTAACACTAAAAGAAGTACAACAAATAGTAACACACACAAGTGCATTTACACATAAAAACAAGTACAGTAACACACAAGAAAACATAAGGAACGTACAATGACGAGCAACAGAACTGTTCAGCAATATATAAGTCACCTGCACACAGAACATGCAAGAAATAATACATGTAATATACGAGACAGTGGAGCAACATTATATTACATAAAAGAGAAATCTGAAACATAAACAGAGTTCCAGCAGCCAGGTTGTGGGATCGGACACATGAAATCTTTTTGTCAAGACGCGAGTCTTTAAAATGTCCGTTCTTAATTTTTTTCACCGAGATTTTTTTATTTTTTATTTTTTTTTTTTTTGTCTTTGTGACTGAATATTTTTTTCGAGAATAAGTGAAAAAAGAACGTGAAGATAACAGACGTATGTGTGTAAGGTGTGTGTGGTGTGTGTGTGTGTGTGTGGTGTTGTGGTGTGGTGGTGTGGTGTGTGTGTGTGTGTGGTGTGTGTGGTGTGTGTTGTGTGTGTGTGTGTGTGGTGTGTGTGGTGTGTGTGTGTGTGTGTGTGTGTGTGTGTGTGTGTGTGTGTGTGTTGTGTGTGTGTGTGTGTGTGTGTGTGGTGTGTGTGTGTGTGTGTGTGCGCGCGCGCCTGTGTGAGTGTAACTGACTCACGTAGTTGTACTCACCTAGTGAGTTGCAGGGGTCGAGTCCAAGGCTCCTCTGCCCCAGCCCTCTTCACTGGTCGCTACTTAGGTCACTCTCCCTGAACCATGACTTTTATCGTACCTCTGCTTAAAGCTATGTATGGAATCCAGGTGACTCCACTACATTCCGCTTCCCAAACTATTCCACTTTCCTGACTAACTCTGTGGCGAAGAAAGACTTCCTAACATCCCTTTGATTCATCTGTGTCTTCAACAATCCAACTGTGTCCCCTTGTTACTGTGGTCCAGTCTCTGGAACATCCTGTCTTTGTCCACCTTGTCAATTCCTCTCAGAATTTTGTAAGTCGTTATCATGTACCCCCTAATCTCACCTGTCCTCCGTGTCGTCAGGTTGATTTTCCCTTAACCTCTCTCATAGGACATACCTCTTAGCTCTGGGACTAGTCTTGTTGCAAACCTTTGCATCTTTCTCTAGTTTCTTTACATGCTTGGCTAGGTGTGAGGTTCCAAACTGGTTCGCATACTCCAATATGGGCCTAACGTACACGTGTATAGTGTGTGTGTGTGTGTGTGTGTGTGGGTGTGGTGTGCTGTGTGTGTGTGTGTGTGTGTGTCTGTGTGTCTGTGTGTCTGTGTGAGTGTGTGTGTGTGTGTGTTGTGTGTGTGTGTGTGTGTGTGTTGTGTGTGTGTGTGTGTGCCTGTGTGTGTAAGTTTGTATGTGTGTGTGTGCCTGTGTGTGTATGTGGTGTATGTGTGTGTGGTGTGTGTGTATGTGGTGTGTGTGTGTGGTATGGTGTGTGTGTGTGTCTGTGCAGAGTTCATGCAAAGCTACATAAATATGTTTATATTGTGCACATATGAACGAATTACAACACTAATACAGCTAATTAATAAAAAACAAAAGAAATTAACATAAACCACGATATGAAACATAAATAGAAGTCCCGAGATTTTATATCAGTAACGCTCAGCTGGTGGCCGAGATGGGAGCAGCTCATCTCGTCTGGCTGGTCTGCTGTTCCAGGCTGTCCTTGGTGGGTGTAATTACAGGACGCAGATTTCTGTGTGTCCCATTTCTGTACTTCCACCTACCTAGACAGTCTCGCAGAAGACCAGCTAGACAAGACCAGGTTCCCATCCAGACAAGGGTCACTGGGGAGGGGGCCAACACCTCTGACCCTTGGGAAGTGGGGAAGGCAGTTCATCTGAGGGCCCGCAGATGGTCTTCTGAGACATGAACTAGGGGAATCAAACACACACACAACCACCAGTCATCATCCCACCACCAGTCCCATCACCCTCACCACCAGTCCATCACCCACAACCACTAGTCCATCCCCTTCACCCCCAGACCACACCATCACCACCAGTCCATCACTAATCAACCACAGTCCATCACCAGCAATGGAAGTGTGGAAGGGAATTCATCTGAGGGACACAGGAGAAGGACTTCTGGGAAACGCGTCCTTCACCCTCCCCACCAGTCCATCACCCTGCACCACCAGTCCACACACCTCACCACCATCCATCACCCCACTACAAGTCCATTACCCTCAACACACCCAACTATCACCACCAGTCCATCAACCACACGGGAAGTTGGAAGGGAATTCAACTGAGGGGAACACAGATGGACATCTGGAAACGCAGTCCATCACCTGCCCCACCACACTATCACCCTAACCACCAGTCCATCACCCTTCCACCACCAGTTCATCACCCTCACACACCAGTCCACCACCCTCACCACCATCCATAACCTCTAACCACCGGTCCACCACCCTCTCTCACCATCCATCACTCTTCACCACCTGTCCACCCACCACTCACCACAGTCCATCACCCTCACTACCAGTTCACCAACCTCACCACCAGTTACCATCACTCTCACCACCAGTCCGCCAACTCACCACCAGTCCGTCACTCTCCACCAGTCCATGACCCTCACCCCAGTCCAGCCACCTCACCCTCACCACCAGTCCATCACCCCACCACCAGTTCACCAACCTCAACCACCAAGTCCATCACTCCTCACCACCAGTCCGTACATACTCCCCACCAGTCAAATCCACCTCACCACAGTCCATCACCTCACCACCAGGTCCACCACCCTCACCACCAGTACACCACCCTCATCACCAGTACATCATTCCACCCAACAATCAGTCTTGTAGATGAAAGGTTCAGAGAACCATATTTAGTCTCCTTTTCACCAACAATCACCCTCACCACCATCAATCAACCTCACGACACAGTCAATCACCTCACCCTGTCCCTCACCCTCACCACATGGTTCCATCACCCTCACCACCATTCCATCACCCTCACCACCATTCCCTCACCCTCACCACCAGTCCATCACCCTCACCACCAGTCCATCACCCTTACCGTCAGTCCATCACCCTCACTACAATCCATTACCTTCTCACCAGACCATCACCATCACCACGCATCCATCACCAGCAAGGGAAGTGTGGAAGGTAATTCATCTGAGGGGACACAGATGGACTCTGGAAACAGTCCTTCATCCTCCCCCACCAGTTCAATCACCCCTGACCACCAGTCCATCACCCTCAGCCACCAGAACCATCACCCTCACCACCAGTCCATCACCCTCACCATCATCCTCACCGCAAGGGAAGTGTGAAGGGAGTTCGTCTGTTGGGTACACAGATGGACTTCTGGAAACACAATCCTTCACCCTCACCACCAGTCCATCACCCTCACCACCAGTCCACCACCCTCACTACCAGTCCACCACCCTCACCACCAGCCCTTCACCTTTCCCCACTTAGTCCATCATCCTCACCACCCACCAACCATCACCCCTCCCCACCAGTCTATCACAACTTCCAACCAGTCCATCCAACTCTCACTACCAGTCCAATCACAGCAAGGGGAAGTGAGGAAGGAAGATCATCTAGGGGACACAGATGCACTTCTGGGGAAACACAGTCCTTCACCCCTCCCCGTCAGTCCATCACCCTCACCACCAGACCATCACACTCCCCACCAGTCCATCACCCTCACCACCAGTCCTCACCCTCCTACACCATTCCATCACCCTCACCACCAGTCCATCACTCTCGACCAGCCAGTCCGTTATACTCACCACGCTGTCCATCACCCTCACCGCAAATTCGCCACCATAATTACTCATCATCACCAACCGCCTCACAACTACCAGTCCTGCCACCATTTCCCATCACCAAAACCTCACAACCAGTCTGCACCCTTCATCACCATCAACGCCTCACTCGCCAGCTAAGTGATCTGTGACACAAAGAATACTAGGAGAAGCATATGAACCATTATATATATATATATATAAATATAAATATATATATATATATATATATATATATATATATATATCTGTCGTGCCGAATAGGCAGAGCTTGCGATCTTGGCTTAAATAGCAACGATCATTTTGCCATATAAGACAAAGCAGAATTAGTGTATGCAATAATTTTTCGCCAAAATCATTCTGAACCCTAACGAAAAAAAATATATTCACTGTGTTTGTTTAGTAATTAAACTTATTATAAACAAATCTAAAATTTATTTAGTTTGGGTTTAGGCTAAAATAAATTGTTCCTTTTTATAATAAGGTTAGGTAATTTTCTAAGATTCTTTTGATGCAAAATTAAAAATTTTACATTAACATTAATGAAAAAAAATATCTTTAAACGTATAAGAGAACATTTAGAAAGGACTTAATTTTAAAAATGAGTTCTTGCTAATTGACCAGTTTTACAATTCGGCACGACATATATATATATAAATAATATATAAATATATATTATATATATATATATATATATACACACAACACACTGATCTCTGGCTGAAGGAACTCGAACCTACGAACCTTAGGACAAGGTACTGCAATGCTAACCAATACTACCCACACAGGCAATACCTTGCGTGTAGCATGCGCTACACGATTGATCCAAGGCAGCCAGCTTTCAGGGAGAAGGCTTACAGCTTTTCATCTCATCCCCTGCCTGCATCAGTCCTTACTACTGAAGCTGGCTGCCTTTGATCAAACGTGTAGGCGCATGCTACACGCCAAGGTATTGTCCAGTGTGGGTATATTGGTAAAGCCCTGCGTACCTTGTCCTAAGGTTCGTAGTTCGAGTCTCCTTCAGACCAGAGATCAGTGTTTGTGTAATTCGCCATGCACATCGCGAATTCCTTGTCATATATAAATAATTATATATAAATATTTATAAATATATAAATATATATATATATATATATATAAAATCGTGCCGAATATGTAAACTGGTCATATTAGCAAAACTCAATCAAAATAAACTCCTTTTTGAAATTTTCTCTTAAAATTTAAAGGAAGTATTTTTTTTCATTAATGTTAATGTAAAAAATTTTGATTTTGCACCAAAAGAATCTTAGAAAACTTGACCTAACCTTATTACAACAAAGCGCAATTTTATTTAGCCTAATCGAACTAAATATATTTTTGATTTGTTTACAGTTAATTTAATACTAAACAAACCAACGAAATCTGAGTTTTTTTTCGTTAGGTTCAGAAATGATTTTGGCGAAATTATTGCATACACAAATTCTCGCTTGTCTTATATGGCAAGATGATCGTTTGCTATTTAAGCAGAGCGCAAGTTTCTGCCTATTCGGCACGACATACACACACACACACACACGTAATAGCCAGACTTGAGTCTCGGCTGAGTGAGCAGTACAGTAACTGCATTAAAAGATGGGATGAGAATGTTGCATTCTAAGATTTATCAGAACAGTGATGTCACTCACTTTTGTATCAAGAGACATAGCAATTTACACACACACACCACACACCACATATATATATAAATTATATCTATATATGTCGTGCCGAATATGTAAAACTGGTCAATTAGCAAGATTATTATAATCAAGGGGAAGCGCTAAACCCGGAGGATTATACAGCGCCTGGGGGGGGGATGTGGAAGGCATTCAGGCTTAATTCGGGAACTGAGGCACAGATCCAATTTCCTAAATCAAGAGCCCCTCACCATCATCAAGGAACCTTCCTTGAGGGGTCAATTAGCAAGAACTCATTTAAAATTAAGTCCTTTCTAAAAATTTCTCTTATACGTTTAAAGATATATTTTTTCATTAATGTAATTGTAAAAAATTTTAATTTTGCTCCAAAAGAATCTTAGAAAACTTACCTAACCTTATTATAACAAGAACAATTTATTTTAGCCTAACCCAACTAAATATATTTATAGTTGTGGTAATCTAGTGGTCCCTCCCATAAAGGGGGGGGGGGGAACAGTCTTGTGCTAGACAGCAACAAGCTAGTAAACGAATATGCATTGTTCGCATCGCTATTGGGCCGTGCGGACAGGTTGCGCAGTAGCTCCTGAATCAACTGGTTGTCTGCGCAGTTTTTCTGTCAGTCCTTTCACAAGTGGGCCGGGCCACCACTTGGAAAAGGCCCGGGCCGGGAGAATACCGGCGAATCTTTAATAATAATAATCCTTTCACAATGGCGGAAGGTGGACGCAGGCGTGTCAACACTGTCTGTCTTGATCTTGTGAATGGCTCGTTCAATAGTCAGAATACCCATCTTTTGCCGACGGCGATATTAAGAATACGTAGGCAGGGGGGCAAATGAGGAGCTCTCTGAGTTCGTTGAATGGTAATTCAAGGCTATTCGTCAAATTCCGGCAGAGCAGTACTTATGAAAATATGGTGGCCAGGTACCAGGATGTGGTTAAGCCGGTTAACCCTGGTGTTAATGTTCGCCTTCATGATGTATCACAGTTTTACGACCTTGATTAAGGTCGTAATGTTCATTTTTGAAGCTGACGAGAGTGATTTTAAACGAACGTTTTTTGACGTTATGGTACGGTAACATTTGGCGACATTGGGACGTTGGCGTGATGGACCACTTGTTGATATGCCGGATGGTATCGTTTTCCTTAAAATGTCCCATAACACCCTATACCATCGTACGTGTGAAGGAAGACTTCCGCACTCAAGTCTTCGTTACGTACACAGGTCAGAGCGTACGTGTCGACTTTGTGGGACAATTAAATGACCACAGATCGCGGCGCAATGGCCCTATGCGAACGAGGAAGATCAACGGCTGATACAAGGACTGATGAGCACCGAAGCAGCAAACATATGCAAAGGCAATGCAGCGGAGTCCCTCAGCAAAGGGAGACGAGGAGTGAGGAGGTAGAGAGGGAGACAGAGTTGACTTCTGCATGTGTGAACCGACCTGCGTTGAGAGACGTATGCTGGGTGTCGGCGACGCCGAGGATGATTCTGAAATTGCTCAGGAATTAATGGAGGCATCAATTCAGAGGCTCTGAATGATTGTTGGACGTTTCGTCGGCGGCTTCGAGGATCCATGATGGGCTGGAAAATGAGAGTGTAGAGGTAAGGCAGGAGGCCCCCCAACGTGCAGGTCCCCGTGTGGTGTGGAAGCACAAACAAGTTGTGGTTAGTGGATGTCCAAAGGAAAATAGTCTAGAGGAGGATATGTACGGATTGTAGCTCTCGCAAGAGAGCTGTTGTGATAACTGATAGTGAATGACGTTGGACTCCTGGGCAAAGGTCTGGGAAAAATATGGCAAGATGGTGACCCATAGAATAGGGTGGCAACAATTGTGTGTCAGCGTGTAAAGGGGAAGGCACAGGGGGGCGTGGTGGGGGGGAGGGTGGGGTGCTCACCGTTTTAAAAAGGAATTAAGAGGTTAAGGTCTCTAAATGGCAAGCCCTCCATTGCATTTCCTTCAGGTTCTTACTTTAAATATTAACGGGTTTTGAAAGTCATAGACAAATGTAAAGTCTGGAGGTGTTTTTAAAGAGATATGGTACCTGACGTTGTTTTCCCTGCAAGAACCAATTACAGATCCCTTGGAGAGTTGATGAATGATGGATAACGATGTGTACATGGTTTGCTCTGCACGGCTGAAAGGGTGGTGTGGCAATGTTAATTAAAGAACTAGCCCGTTTTTCACTCTGCAAAAGATGGTGAGGTGGGGAGGAGGGGTGGGTGGTTCGGTGGATGGCACATGGGGTGGGGTACAAGTGGGTTTCATAGGAGTGTAAGGGCCTGCGGAAGGAGCCAATGGCGTAAAAATAAGTTTCTCTTTAGGGACGTTTCCCTTGTTTACCATTTAAGATCGCTGCCAGTCGTAACGATTCTTCTAGGAGTGATTGG
Organism: Cherax quadricarinatus; assembly: GCF_026875155.1. Lineage (NCBI taxonomy): Eukaryota > Metazoa > Arthropoda > Malacostraca > Decapoda > Parastacidae > Cherax > Cherax quadricarinatus. The sequence continues at coordinate 5,436,341 of NC_069405.1, forward strand.
AACTGTATTGTTCGACGTAAGGGACAAGAACCTAGAGGAAGGGGTTTGTTTTCAGGGTATTTAGGAGATTTGTTGCGAGGTGTGGCATGTAGTGGATGTGGGAGGGGAGGAAGTGGGTGGGTCCATGCATACGTTCATTAGGCCGAGATTAATGCGGCGAGGCTGGATCGAATCTAGGTTTCTCTCGGGGTGTGGAGGAGCAGTTTTAGTGCATTGAATGGAGCTCTCTGATCAAGAGGGGTTCTGGTGGACTTGATGGAGGGATTGCCAAAGCGTTTTCAGGGGTTATTGAAGTTGAATGTTTGGTTATTTGCGCAAAGGGGGGGGGAGGAATCTTTTGAGAATGCTTGTAGGAGATGGTGGGTAGAACTGTAGGGTTGGGGTATACGTCCTAGAGTGGTGGGACACGGTCGGTAAGGGAAGGCTAGGGATTTTTATCATAAGCGGGAAAGGAAGAGCGGAGATTTCAATATGGTGTTTTACATTACCTGGAAGGTCAACTGCAAGAATGTATTTGGGACGGGGGGGGTATCCGGTTGTTGAGATTGAGGGTTAAAAACAATTGATAGGGACATTCAAAATCATGACTTGATGTGGCACGAATCGGCAGGAGGAATAGATGAGGGTGTTAGTGTTTAAAAGGGGGAAACCCCCTTCCATTGGGGACTTGAGGTGAAAGCCTTTTCGGGGGTTTACTTCCCTTCTTTTTTTTAATGCCTCTAGGCCCGTTTCAGAGTATGGACTTCTTTCGCAAACATATTGTCCATAGTGGCCTTTGTCCTCTCGTTCCTTTATGATTTGTCTAAAGTGGTTCACAACAGTGTCTTGTAAGTCACCAGCCGGCTTGAATGCTGTGTGAGGGTGATTTTCATCAAAAAAGGTTTGCACTTCAACCCCATTTGAACATTTCCCTTATTTTAAAGTGGCAATTTCCCTTTCAATTTCTCTCTCCCCTCTTTGAACCCATTTTCCCCCAGTCGGGCCTCTTGCCTTAAAGTTGATCTATCAGCCATCGTGGTTAGTTCTTCATTGTCCCCCCTCCAAAAAACTCTTCCCACATCCCCCCCCACAAAACCCCCAAACCCCCAAGGACTTCCCAATTTCCCACAATGATTCCTAACGGGTATTACCCCTTCGGGGGGTTGCCTAAAACCCCTTAAAAATTTTTCCTTTTGTCTACACATTCTGGCCACAGTTTTTTCCAAAGCAGAGTTCAAGGTTCTCTAGCACCCCCCCCAAGCCTTTTACCAAAAGGGTTTTACACATTGGGTTTATTAAAGTGACCCTTTCCCAAAAACCTTTTTAGAGTAAAATCGGGTGTCTGGGGTCCTTAAAAGCACTTTTGAAACAGAGCTTTTGTGTACAGTTTTTGAAGTTGGAAATGCCCTGCTGGTCCATGGGGCAGGAGGGGAAAAGTGGTTTAGGGGGAAAAAATTTCACCTTAATAAGCTCATGCCCCAAAAAAGTCGCTCTCCCCGTCGTAGGTGACCGGGGGTTGTTAAACCCCAGGGGGCACTTAAGGTCTAATTTCTTTTCGTTAGGTAATCTTTCAATTGGGGGGCAAATGATGGGAACCCAGTTATAAAAAAAATTCCCCTAGGGGCCCCATGCTTACTGTTTGCCCTCACGCCACAAAAATTACCCTTGAGGACATTCTTTTGCCTGAAACGCTCGGGGAGTTTCAGAGTGATACACTAATAAAGGCTTAACTTTGCAATCCCACTAGCATTGCACACATCAACAAAGTAAGCCTGTCTTTCATAGGCTTTTGTCCGGGGTGCCTTTTCCCCTGGTAAAAGTAGGTCCTGCTTGGCTTTTTTTCCAGAACAGGCCTGTTTCATCAAATTAAACACTTGTTAGGTTCCAGTCCCTTAGTTTCTATGTTTCTCCTTGAATTCTGCCCCTTTTTTTCAGCCCCTTTGTGGTCCGAACTGGCAGACTCACCATGCCGTTCACATAGGGGTGCCACTCGCTTCTTAAATTTCCCCAAACCCAACTTTGCTGGCCCTTAATTTTACTCAATCATCACTAGTTGCAGGCATTTTTTTAATTAAATCGTCATGCAATTTTTAGCCCTTTTTACATATGATCGCTTGAGAGAGTATTCCTGCTAGCTGTTTTTCATTTTTCCACACCCAAAAAGAGTCCTTTAACATTTCCATCACTTGCAATCTTTGTTTCGAAAAAAACAGTTAAACCCTTTTGGGAACAACAGTTCCTTGATTGCCCTTTTCTTGCCCCCAAAAGAAGAGGGTTGATTTTGGTTTCTTTTACAACTGACGGTCGGTGATAATATCCCCTTTCATATTATCAATGATCTCTTTCTTCTTTCAATGGGTTTTTTCTTACCCTTTGAGGGTTGTAGGGTTGGCACTAGAAGCTTTTTGGGGCCCATGGTCATTATTTTAGAAAAAGACCGAAAACACTGTAATAATCGAAAATTCGAGTGTATGCTTGAAAGTTAGCGGGGCTGGCTGGTAAAAATGGCACGGGCGGCACATGTGGGCTGGTGAGGGGGGCACATTGGGCGCGTCTCGGACGAAGGCCGCTGGCGGGTTTTGTCACTATGGGGGCAAAATTTTAGGAACAAAGGTCCGCTATGCGGATTGTTCGCTATGCAAAGGGTTGTATCGGGGGGTCCCTGACATTATATTATATGTCGTGCCGAATGAAAAAATGGTCAATTAGCAAGATTTAATCAAGGGGAAGCGTAAACCCGGAGGATTATACAGCGCCTGGGGGGGGATGGGGAAAGGCATTCAGGCTTAATTCGGGGAACTGGGCACAGATCCAATTTCCTAAACAATGCCCCACCATCATAAAGGGAACCTTCCTTGAGGGGTAAAATTAGCAAGAACTCATTTAAAATTAAGTCCTTTCAAAAAAAAAATTTCTTTTATGTTTAAAGATATATTTTTTCATTAATGAAAGAAAAAATTTTTAATTTTGCTCCAAAAGAATCTTAGAAAATTCCTAACCTTATTATAACAAGAAACAATTTATTTTACCCAAAACCCAATAAAATATATTTTAGATTTGTGTAATTAGGGTCCCCCCACAGTCTTTCTGACAGCAACAAGCTAGAAACGAATATGATTGTTCGATCGTTTTGGGGGCCGTGTGGCGGGTTGGCAGTAGCCCCTAAATAAACGGTTGTTTCGCAGTTTTCTGTCAGCCCTTTCCAAGGGGGGGGGGGCCACCCTTGGAAAAGGCCCGGGCCGGGAAAATACCGGCGAATTTTTATAAAAATAACCCTTTTCAAAATGGCGGAAAAGGTGGAGCAGGCGTGCAACACTGTCTTGTCTTGTGAATGGCTCGTTCAATAGTCAAAAATACCATCTTTTCCCCGCGGCAATAAAAAATACGTTTGGCATCGAAATGAGGGCTCTATGGAGTGTCGTTGAATGGTAATTCAAGGGGCTATTCGTCAAATTCCGGCAGAGCAGTACTTATAAAAAATATGGGGGCCCGGGTCCCAGGTGGGTTAAGCCGGTTAACCTGGTGTTAATGTTCCCTTCATGATGTATACGGTTTACACCTGGATTAAGGGGCGTAATTTTCTTTTTAAAGCTGATGAGAGTGATTTAACGAACGTTTTTGGACGTTATGGTACGGTACATTTGGCGACATTGGGACGTTGGCGTGTTGGCCCCCTTGTTGTATCCCGGAGGGGTCGTTTTTCCCTTAAAATTCCCCCTAAGCACCCTTACCTCGTACGTGGTAAAGGGAAAGACTTCCGCACTCAAGTCTTCGTTATACACTAGAGGGAGTGTCGTTTTGGGGAATTGGGCCACATCGCGGCGCAAAGTCCTATGCGACGAGGAAGATCAAAGGGGTGATACAAGGACTGATGATGCACCGAAGCAGCAAAACATTGGGAAGGGAAAACAGCCAGCCCAGGAAAGGGAGGGAGGGGTGGGGGGGAGGGGGGGCAAAAAGGGGTTTCCCGGGGTGGGGACGTAGGCTTGGGGGCGAGGGGGGGTGTCGGGAGCCCGGGGTGATTTTAAAGCAGGTGTTTAAAAATTGGGGGGGGGGGGGGGGGGGGCCCCCCCCGGGTCTAGGGCTGGAAAAAGGAAAAGTTGGGGGTGGGAGGAAAAAAACCCAATGAGGGGTTTGTGGTGGGAGCCAACAAGTTGTGGTGGGAGCCACAGGGGTAATGTTAAGGAATATGGTAGGGTTTGTTCCCCAAAGGAGCTTGGAAAACTGTTGTGAACGTTTTTATTGGGGGGGGTCTTTGGAAAAAATTGGAAAGTGAAAACCCCTAGAATATGGGTGGCAAATGTGTGTTCAGCGTGTAAAAGGGGAAGGCACAGGGGGGCGTGGGGGAGGGGGGGTGGGGGGGCTCGTAAAGGATTTAAGAGTGTTTAAAGGGCTCTAAAGGAAGCCTCCCTTTCATCCTTCAGGTGATTACTTTAAATATTAACGGGTTTTTAAGTCAGTAGACAAAAAATAGAGTCTGGAGGTGTTTTTAAAAGGTATGTACCTGACGTTGTTTTCCCGCAAGAACACAATTTCAATCCTTGGGGGAGTTGAGGTTGATGGATCGATGTTTTACATGGGTTGCTCCCGAGAGGGTGGTTGGATTTTTAAAAAGAGGGTTTTTTTTAAAAAAGTGGGGGGGGGGGGGGGGGGTGGTTGGGTGGGGCAACATGGGGGGGGGTGGGGTTTAAAATGGGGTTTTAGGGGGGGTTTGGGTTTTAAAGACTGGGGGTTTTTAAAAAAATTCTTTAGGGATTTGTTTCCATTTTTGATGGGCCAGGGAAATTTAAAGGGGATTGGAATGTATTGTTCAGTAAGGGGGGAAAGAGGAAGGGGTTTGTTTTAGGGGTTTTTGGAGATTTTTGCGGGTTGGGTGATGGATTTGGGGGGGGGGTGGGGGGGAAGCATTTGTTCATTAGGGGGGTTTTCGGCGAGGGGTCTCTTGGGTTTTGGGGGGGGGAGGGTTTCAGGTTATGAATTGAATGTGGTTTGGCAAGGGGGTTTGGGGACGGATTGGGGGGGATTGAAAAATTTGGGGGGGATGGGTTAATGTTTTTTTAGCGAAAGGGGGGGGAGGGAAATTTTTAGAAGGGGGGGGAAGGGGGAGATTAGGGGGGGGGGACCCTTGAGGGGGGGAATCTTTGGGGGGGGGAAGGGGGGGGTTTTTACAGGAAGGGGGGAAAAAAAGGGGAAGAGGGGATTTTAGGGGGTTTTTAAAATAAGGTAAATGGGAAAGCATATGGGAGGGGGGGGGG
>NC_069405.1:5442074-5464574 GCF_026875155.1 Cherax quadricarinatus
TAAAAAGCAGAGGTATGAAAAAGCCACGGTTCAGGGAGAGTGACCTGTGCGGTCAGTAAAGAGGCGGGGCCAGGAGCTGGGACTCGCCCCGCAACCTAAAACTAGGTGATAAAAAAGGTGAGTACACGCACATATACAACACAATCAAACACATCCAATCACACACGCACACACACACACAAAACAAACACACACACCACACACCAACACCACACCCCTAGTATGATCGTAAAGGGCGGGGCCAGGGCTGATCTCGACCACTGAAAACCAAATTGGGTGAGTACACAACACACACCACACAGCACAGATGCGGGGAAGGGGAAATATTTTGGGGGAACGAGAAGGGGGGGGGGAGGGGGCGGGATCCATACACACTTTAAGCAGGGTATGATAAAGCTCACGGTTCGGGAAGTGGCCTGTACGACCAGTAAAGAGGCGGGCCGGAGTTGGGTTCGCCCCCTGCCACCTCAAATTGGAGAGTACAATGGGGTACCCAACCACTCACACACACCCCAAACACACCACACACACTAAACCCACACACACACACACACCACCACTACACGTAAATACGCACATCAGATTCAAACACCGATCACCTTCAGCAGACGTGACAGGACACCACACACCTTCGAAATTGTGACGGGTCACCCCACACTTTCACAGATAGGACGGGTCACCACACCCTTCAAGATAGTGAGGGTCCCACACATTTCAGGAGATAGTGAGGGGGTCCCCACACCCCTTCAGCAAATAGTGACAGGTCCCCACCCCTTCCGCGACAGTGACGGTCCCCAACACACCTTCTACATTGACGGGTCACACGCCTTCAGCAGTTTGTGGCGGGTCACCACACCTTAGCAATAGGGGGACAGGCCCTACACCCTTCAGCAGACATGCCGGGTCCCCACACCCTTCGCAACATAAAGGGGTCACCACACCCTTCAGCAGATAGTGAAGGGTCACCTACACCTTCAGCAACAGTGGGGGGTCACCCCCAAACTTCAGCGAAATGGTTCACCACAAAAACCCTTCGCAACAGTGACGGGTCCTACACAACTTCCCAGCAGAAGTGGGGGGTCACTACACACCTTCAGAGAAGTGACGGGTAACCACACACCTTCAGCAGACAGGGGGGGCATACACCCTTCAGCAGACAGTGGGGGTAACCAAAACCCCCTTCAGCAGAAGTGGGGTCCCCCACACCTTCAGAACAGGACGGGTCACTACACACCTTCAGCAGACGTGAGGGTCACCACACCCCTTTCAGCAGACAGTGAGGGTTCATAACACCTTCAAGCAGTGAGGGTCACTAAACCCCTTTCAGCAGACGTGGGGTCAACACACTTTAGCAAAAGTGAGGGTCATAACCCTTCAGCAGACGGGGGAGGGTCACCACACACCTTAGAAACAGTGACGGGTCCTACACACCTTCAGAGACAGTGCGGGTCACACACACCTTCAGCAGACGTGAGGGTCAACCCCCTTCAGCAGACAGTGGGGGGCCCAACACCTTCAGCAGACGGAGGGGTCACCACACACCTTAGCAGACGGGGCGGGTCACTAACCCCTTCAGCAACAGTGATGGGCACTACACACCTCCAGACAGTGACGGGCCCCAAACCCTTCAGCAGACGGACGGGTCCTACCCTTCAGCAGACAGTGGGGGGGTCACTACACACCTTTCAGCCACGGGAGGGGGTTTCACCAACACATTCAGAAAAACAGGACGGGCCCCACCAAAACAATTCAGAAAACAGGAGGGGTCATACACCCCTTCAGCAGACAGTGACGGGTCATACACACCTTCGAGACAGGGGACGGGTCACCAACCTTCAGCAGACAGTGAGGGTCACCACCCCCAGCAGACATTAAAGGGTCCCCACACACCTTTCACAACAGTGATGGGTCAAAACCACCTTCAGCAGAAGTGACGGGTCACCACACCCCTTCAGCACACAGTGACGGGCACTACACACCTTCGCAGACAGTGATGGGTCACCACACACCTTCAGCACACAGTGACGGGCCCTACACACCTTCAGCAGACAGTGACGGGTCAAAAACCCCTTCAGCACACAGTGATGGGTCATAAACCTTCAGCAGACAGTGACGGGTCCCCACACCCCTTCAGCCCCAAGGCGGTCACTACACACCTTCAGCAACGTGAGGGTCCACAACACCTCGCAGCAGTGACGGGTCCCACCACCTTCAGCAGACAGTGAGGGGGTCACCCCCCAAACCTCACAGACAGTGGGGTCCCACACACCTTCGCAGACAGTGCCGGGTCACCACCACCTTCAGCAACAGTGAGGGCAACACACACCTTCAGAGTGAGGGCCCCAACACCTTCAAAACAGTGAGGGTCACCACACACCTTGCAGACAGTGAGGGGTCACCAACCCCTTCGCACACATGACGGGTCACCACACACTTCGCAACGTGAGGGGTCACTAACCCCTTTCACAGCTTGAGGGGTTCCCACACACCTTCGCCACAGTGATGGGCCCCAAAACCCCTTTTCAGCACACAGTGATGGGTCACTAAAACCCCCTTAAGCAGACAGGATGGGTCATACACCCTTCACAGACAGTGAGGGTCCCACACCCCTTCAGCAGACAGGACGGGTCACACACCCCTTCGCCACAGTGACGGGTCCTCACCCCTTTCAGCAGACGTGACGGGTCACCACACCCCTTTTCACACACAGTAGGGTCATACACACCTTCGCAGACATGCGGGTCACCCCCAAACCTTCACAGACATGAGGGTACACAACCTTCAACACAGTGAGGGCATACACACCTTCAGCACACTGACGGGTTTCACTACACCCCTTCCGACAGTGATGGGTCACCACACACTTCACAACGGAGGGTCATACACACCTTCAGCACACAGTGATGGGCCCTACACATTTTTAGCAGACAGTGAGGGGTCCTACCACCTTCACAACAGTGAGGGGTCACTACACACCTTCAGCAGACAGTGGGGGGTCATACACACCTTCAGCACACAGTGATGGGTCCTAACACCTTCACAACGTGAGGGGTCACCACCCCCTTCAGCAGACAGTGAGGGGTCACTACACCCCTTCAGCAGCAGTGACGGGGTCCCCCCACCTTCGACACAGTGATGGGAAAACCCACCCCTTCAGCAGACAGTGAGGGTCACCAACCCTTCAGCACCAGTGAGGGTACTACACCCCTTCAGCAGACAGTGGGGGGGTCACCACCACCTTCCCACAGTGACGGGTCACTACCCCCTTAGCAACGTGACGGGTCCCCCACAACCCCCAAAAAACAGTGACGGGTACTACCCCTTCAGCACACGTGGGGGGTCACTAAAACCCTTCAGCGACAGTGAGGGGCCCACACACCTCACACCATGAGGGGTCACCACACACCTTCAGCAGACAGTGACGGGTCACCACACACCTTCACACACAGTGAGGGTCCCCACCACCTTCAGCACACATGATGGGTCATACACACCTTCGCAACATGATGGGTCCCACACCATTCAGAAAAACAGTACGGGTCCCACAACACCATCAGCAGGCATAACGGGACCAAAACACCTTCAGCAACAATAAAAGGGTCACTACACCCTTCGAAACCAGTGAGGGTCCCCACAAAACTTCAGCAAACATGAGGGGTCACCCACACCACAGCAGGCAGTAACGGGTCACCACACACCTTCACAGACAAGAAGGGTCACTAACCCCTTACAGACAATGAAGGGTCACTACACCCTTTCAGTGGACTCAACAACAAAACGTCAACACAGCAAGCACGTCAAACAGCATGCACGTCAAACAGGCACGTCAACACAGCAAGCCGTCAACACAGCATGCACGAAAACACAGCATGCACGTCAACACAGAAGCACGTAAACACGGGATGCACGTCAACACAGCAAGCACTCAACAAACAGCCGTCAACCAGCATGCACGTCAACCAGCAAGCACGTCAACACAGCATGCACGTAACACAGCAAGCACGTCAAAAAAAAGCCGTCAACCAGCAAGACGCAACACAACAAGACGTCAACACAGAAAGCACGTCAAAACAGCAACCCGCCCAACAAAACAAGCACGCAGCACAGCTAGCACGTCAACACAGCAAGCACGTCAACACGTAGGCCCCTCGCACGAAAAAACGTAACACAGCAAGCACCTCAGCCGCAAGCACGTCAACCGAGCACGACAAGAGAAGTACGTCAACACTGCACGTAAACAGCAAGTAGTCAACAAGCATGCACGTCAACACAAAAGCCCGTAACAAAGAAAGCTTTTAAACACAGCAAGCACGTCAACACAAACACGCCAACACAGAAAGCACGAAAACATAGAAAGTACGTCACACAACAAGCACGTCAACACAAAAGCACGTCAACACAGAAAGCAGTCAGCACAGCAAGCACGCAACACGCAAGCACTAACACGCAAGACTCAACACAGAATACGTCAAACAGCACGTCAACACAGAAAGCCGAAAACCCACAGCAAGCACGTAAACACAGCAAGCACGTCAAACAAGAAAGCACGTAACACAGAAAGCACGTCAAACGCAAGCTTGTCAACACAGCAAGCCCGTCAAAAGAAAGCACGTCAAGCAGGCAAGCCATCAACACAGCAAGCACGTAAAACCAGAAAACGTCAAATGCAACACTCAACATAGCAAATACGTCAACACAGAAAGTACGTCAACAAAACAAGACGTAAAACCCCAGCAAGCACGTCAACACAAAAAAGACGTCAGCACAGCAAGCACGTCAACACAGAAAGCACGTCAATCCCAAAAGAAATTCAACACAGCAAGCCCTCCACAGCAAGCCCTAAGCACAGCAAGACGAAAAACGCAGCAAGCCTTTAAACACAGCAACAGTCAACACACAAGCACGCACACAGAAAAGTACGTCAACTCAGCACGTAAAACACAGCAACACGTCAAAACAGCAACCCAAAAAAAACAAGCAAGCACTCAACACAGAAAGAACGTCAACACCCGCAAGCACGTCAACACAGAAACACGTCAACCAAAAAAGCCGTCAACACAAAAAGACGTCAAAAGCAAGACGTCAACCAAAAAGCCTCAACACAGCAAGCACGTCAGCACAGCAAGCACGAAACACAGCAAGACGTCAACACAACAAGCACGTCAACAGCAAGCACTAACACAGAAGCACCGCAACACAGCAAGCACGTCACACTGCAAGCACGTCAACACAGCAAGACGTCAAACAGCAAGCACGTCAGCCAGCAAGCCGTAACAAAACAAGCACGTAACACAGCGCACGTCAACACAAAAAGACGTAACACGGGAAAGCACTCAGCAACCAAGCACGCAACAAAACAAACCGTCAACCAACAAACACGTCAGCACGCAAGCACGTCAACAAAAAAAGCCGTCAACACAGAAAGCACGTAAACACAGCAGCAGTCAACACGCAAGCACGTCAAAAGCACCGTAAAACCCAGCAAGCACTTTAAAACAAAAGCATCACGTCAAAAAAAAATCACGTAAACACAAAGCACGTCAAAAAACCAAGCAGTCAACACAGCAAGCCGTCAAAAACAGCAAGAAAAAAACACAGCAAGCAGTCAACACGAAAGCACGTAAACACAGCAAGACGTCAACACAGAAAGCACGTCAACCAGAAGCACTCAACACAACAACACTCAACACAGCAAGCACGTCAAACAAAAAGCACGTCAACACAAAAAGCACGTCAAACAACAAGCCGTAAACAAAAACAAGCAGTCAACACGCAAGCACGTCAACACAACAAGCCCTTTAAACAAACAAGCACGTCAACAACAAGCACGTCAACACAAAAACACGAAAACACAGCAAGCCTAAACACGCAAGCACGTAACAAGCAAGCACGTCAACACAGAAAGACTCAACACAGCAAGCACGTCAAAACAGAAGCCGTCAAACAACAAGCACGTAACACAGCAAGACCGTCACACAGAAGCCGTCAACACAGCAACACGCAACACAACAAGCACGAAAACACAGCAGCACGTCAACACAGCAAGCCGTCAACACGCAAGCACGTCAAAAACAAGCACGTCAACACAACAAGCACGTCAACACAACAAGCACGTCAACACAACAAGCACGTCAACACAACAAGCACGTCAACACAACAACACGTAAACACAGAAAGCACGTCAACCAGAAACACGTCAACACAACAAGCAGTCAACACAACAAGCCGTAAACACAACAACACTTTCAACACAACAACACGTCAACACAACAGCACGTAAACACAAAAAGACGTCAAACAGCAAGCACGTCAACACAGAAAAAGCACTCAACACAACAAGACGTCAACACAACAACATAAACAAAACAAGCACTCAACACAACAAGCACGTCAACACAACAAGCACGTCAACACAACAAGCACGTCAACACAGCAAGCACGTCAACACAACAAGCACGTCAACACAACAAGCACGTCAACGTAAAAGAACAACCAAAATATTTCCAAAAAAAACGGAGCAAAAACAGTTGAATAAGTCCAAGTACAGAAACAAAAGTACGTACTTTCAGTAAAACATACTAACACATACAAAATTTTCACTTCCCGAATAAGACAAGTGTAAGTTGGAGTATCAATAATTTTGCAAAAATCTTTTAAACCACGGAAAAAAATGCATTTATTTGTGTTGTTTATTTTTTAAAAATTATTGTAAACTTATCTAAAACATATTTTTTAAATTAGGCAAATCAAACTAAATTAAATTAAATTTTGGTAAGTTTTTCAAATTTTTTGAACAAAAATTTTTAAATTTTTACATTAACATAAAAAAAAAAAATTTTTTTAAACGTACAAGAAAACAAAAGAAACGATTTTAATTTTAAATGGGTCTTGTTAAAAAACCCAGTTTTACCCATTGGGATATTGGCATTTTAATGGGGTATCTTTATATCTTCATAATGTTTCTAACTGTGTATCTGAGGCCCCCGCAAAACAGTTATTAGTGTAAGTGAGGGAAGGGGTTTTAATGATGATGAAAGATTTTTTTAGGGGGGTTTTTTTGTTATGATAACGTGGGGGGACCGCGAGATGCCCCTGACTGTTATTCCCGATAGTAATAAAACCACCGTGGCTACTGTCAGGGGGCTAGAGTGGGGAAAAAAACCACCCTGGCTACTGTCAGGGAGGGTGGTGGGAATAAAACCCCCCCGTGGTACTGTCAGGGAGGTAGGTGGGAATAACCCACGTGGCTACTGTCAGGGGGCTGAAGGGGGAAACACCACCCTGACTACTGCAGGGAGGCTGGATGGGAATAAACCACCGATGCTATGTCGGGAGGTGGAGGGGAATAACAACCCGATGACTGTCAGGGAGGCTGGGTGGGAATAGCACCACCGTGACTACTGTAGGGAGGGGAGTGGGAATAACACCACCGATGCACGTCAGGGGGCTGGAGGGGAATAAAAAAACCCCCGATGCATGTCAGGGAGGCTGGGTGGGGAATAACACCCCGATGCTCTTCCCCGGGAGGCTGGAGTGGGGGAAAGCCACGTGACTACTGTCGGGGGGCTGGGAATGGGAATAACACCACCCTGACTACGTCAGGGGGCTGGAGTGGGAATAGCCCACCGTATACGTCGGGGGGCTGGGTGGGAAAACACCACCGAGCTACTGCAGGGGGGGTGAGTGGGAAAAAAAAACCCCCATGCTACTGCAGGGAGGTGGAGTGGGGAAAAACACCACCGGGTGCTACGTCAGGGGGGCTGGATGGGAATACACCACCCTGATACTGTCAGGGAGGCTGGAGTGGGAATAACCCACCGTGATACTGTCAGGGGTGGGTGGGAAAAAAAAACCCCATCTACTGTCAGGGAGGTGAAGTGGGAAAAACACCACCGAAAACTACTGTCGGGGAGGCTGGATGGGAATAACCCACCGTTGCTCTGTCAGAGAGGCTGGGTGGGAATAACACCCCCGTGATATGTCAGGGGGGCTGGAGTGGGATAACACACCGATGCACTGTCAGGGAGGTGGGTTTGGGGGAAAACACCACTGTGGCTACTGTCAGGAAGGTGGAGTGGAATAAACCACCGTGAACTGTCCGGGGGGGGGGCGCAGTGGGAATAAAACCACCGTGCTGTCGAGAGGCGGAGTTTTGGAAAAACACCACTGTGGCTACTGTCAGGGGGGCGGAGTGGGGAAACCACCACCGTGATCTTTCAGGGACTGGAGTGGGGAAAAACACTACCGTGACACTGTCAGGGAGGGGTGGGTGGGGAAAAACACCACCATGCTACTGTCAGGGGGGTGGGGTGGGAATAACACCCCCGTGACTCTGTCAGGGAGGCGGAGGGGATAAAAACCACCGTGACTACTGTCAGGAGGGGAGTGGGAATAACACCCCCCGTGACTATGCAGGAGGGGGAGTGGGAAAAACCACCGTGATACTGTAGGGGGGCTGGGGTGGGAATAACACCACCGGGGGCTACTGTCAGGGGGGCTGGGGTGGAATAACACCCCCGTACTATGTCAGGGAGGGAGTTTTAGTTTAAATCCCAAATTTCCCCAAACATGAATTAAAATAAAAATTTAAAAAAATAAAAATAATTTTTAAAATAATAAAATAAAAATAAAAATAATAATAATTTTAAAAATAAAAAAAATTTAATTATTTGCGACCACGGGCAGCCCCAGAGTTTTCTCTGCGTTACCGACCTTGCCCTGGAGGGATGGTTCGTCTTTAAGGTCCCCCCCCCCCCCTCCCTTCCCCCGGGTTCATGTGTCGGGAATCCATCCGTGGGCCCCCCAAAGTCTCGCCTTTCCCCCATTCCCAAAAGGGAGCCTCGTCTCTGGTTCTGTCTGCCTTCCGCCCCAGCCTTCCCAGGTTCATGTGTCCCCGGAATCCACCGTGGGCCCCCAGATTTCTCCCTTCCTCAATTCCCCAAAGGGCACCTCCCCTCGTGTTTTGTCTGCCTTCCGGGCCCCACCTTCCCCCCGGTTCATTGTCCAGGGAAACCCCCGTGGGCCCCCAATTTTTTCCTTCCCACTTCCCCCAAGGGCGCCTGCCCTTTACACTCTCTGTCTTCCAGCCTCCCTTCCCCCTTATTTCCAGAACCCAAACTATCCCCTCCGGATGTTTTCCCTTCCTCAATTCCTAAAGGGCAGCCTCACCAATTGTTTCTTCTTTCCCCCGGGGTTTAGTATCCGGAATCTATCCCTTCGCTCCCCGGATGTCTTGTTTCCCCCCTTACCTAGGTCAGCCTCAAATGCATGTATTCATGCCTTACCCCGGTTTTTATGTACCGGAATCCATCCGTTCGCTCCCGGATGTTTCCCCTTCCTCACTTACCCTAGGCATCCTCAACTGCATGTATTCATCCTTACCCCGGTTTTATGTATCCAGGATCCATCCGTTCGCTCCCGGGTGTCTCCCTTCCCCCATTTCCAAGATCAGCCTCAACAACAACCTTCCTAAATTTATGTATCCCGGAACCCATCCGTTCGCTCCCCCAAGTCTTCCCTTCCCCATTACCTAAGGTCGGCGGTGCCTTCCCTGTCAGTGTCTCCAGGGTCCACTTTTGGGCCTTCAGGTGGCTCCCTTCCCCACTTCCTCAAGTTGCGGTGCCCCCCGGTCAGTGTCTCCCGGAGCCCCTTGTGTCACCCCAGGGGGACTCCCTTCCCCCCTTCCCCAAGCGCGGTTGCTACCTTTAGTGACCTCGTGGATGGAAACTTGGTTTGTAGCTGGTCTCGGTTTTGAGACTGTCCCGGTGGGTGGGGTTACTGAGGTGCACCAAAAAAAACTGGTCCCGTAATTTCACCCCTCAAGCAGCCGCACCGTAGGGCACTAGGCGTCACAACTGCCTCACGTTCCCCCCCTCGGAGGCAATTAACAAAATTTTGGAATCCTTTTTTTGTTACCTATAAAAAAACTGAAACAAGTTGTTTTTTATTTTTTAGCTGTTTAAAAAAAAAATTTTTTTGAGTGTTTTATTATTGCGATGAATACCCCAAATGTTGGTTAATTTGTCCACCACCCCATAACATTTTTAAAAAATTCACTGTTTTCATATTTGTTTATTTATCCGTCTTTTAATTTGGGCCCCAAAGCCTAACACGGAAAATTGTTTGGCATACCATATATAATTATTTTACAAATATTTAACGTTTTAAACAATTCACCTTTTATACATCATTATATTACACTTGCTACATAAAAACACACAATCCCATGTACTACGAATAGCACACAATAAAGCACACAATTTTCTCCTTACAAATATGTCGGGATCACACTCTTTCACACAAACATGTCGCTCCACAGCCCTCCCACGAACACTTTTGTACACATACAGTGTACACTTCTCATAGACATACGTTCGTCCCCAAAGATTAAAAAATGTAGCAAGACAATATATGGAACTTGATATGTTATGGCTTCACAATAAAGAAAAGGGACATTTTTTGTAGTACAGCTGTTAGGCTGTGACTCTGCTGTCACTGGTGACTAACTTCGCTTGGTTGACTTATGTCAGCCCCGGCTGACTGCTTTTCACCTTGAACTGTTGCCATACCAGGAAAAGTTTATGTTGGGCATGGAAATAAAGGGAAACCCGTCCAGGAAGAAGGGAATGGAGAAAACCCCCCAGGAAAATGGATATGGAGAGAAACCCGTAGGGAGACGGAGTTGAGAGGAAAACCGTCCAGGAATGGGGTTTTAGAGACAAACCCCTCCCGGGAAAATGGGTATGAGAGAGAAACCCCCAGGGAAGGGGAAATGAGAAGAAACCCGTCCAGGGGGATGGGTATGATAGATTAAACCCATCCAGGGGGACGGTATATGAATGGAAACCCATCCCGGAGATGGAAAATGAAGAGAAACCGTCCCGGGCGAATGAATATGAAAGGGGAAAAAACCCTCCATGGGACGGAAATGACGGGAAACCCGTCCGGGGCGATGGAGTATGGAGAGAAACCCCAGCAGGGGGTGGAATATGGAGAGAAACCAATCCATGGAGAAGGAAATGATTGGGGAAACCCGCCAGGGCGATGGAATTGACAGAGAAACCAGTCCAGGCGATAGAAATATGAAAAGGGGGAAAACGCCTAGGGAGACGGAACATGAAGGGAAACCCGTCCAGGGGGTGGGGTATGAAAGGAAAACCCTCCAGGGCGATGGGAAAATGACAAAGAAAAACCCCTCCAGGGGGGGGCGAAAACATTGACAGAAACCCCTCCAGGAAAAGGAAAAATGACAGGGGGAAACCCTTTTTGGCGATGAAAAAAGTTAGGGAAAAAACCCTCTGGGCGATGGAAAAATTTTGCGAAAACCGTCCAAAGCGAAGGGAAATGAAAAAAAAATCTGTTTACGAAAAAAAAAAGACAGGAAAACTCACAATTGCATAGAAAACGCAGAAAAAAAAGTTCCATATTAATAGAAAATGTCCAGACGTGGAAAATGGACCCAACCCTCCAAAACGATGTAGATGACAGAGAAACCCCTCCAGAGCGTGAAAAAATACAAGAAACAAATCCCGGCCGATGGAAATGAGAGGGAAACCCCTGAAGGTCGATGGAAAAAAGACAACGAAACCCGTCCCGGTGATGGAATATGACAAGGAAAAAAATTCAGGACAATTGAAAAATGACAAGACCCCGCTTATCGCGGAAAATACAAAGGGAAACCTGTCCCGGGGGAGAAATATGAGAGAGAAACAATTCAGAGTTATGGATTATGACAAAAAAAAAGTCCTTGTGACGGAAAAAAGCGGGAAACCCTGAAACTCGTGGGAAAAAGATAAGGCACCTGTCATCTCTCATGGAAAATGACAGAAAAAACCCTCTAGGGCAAGGAAGGATGGGAAAAAAAATCAAAAGGCGAGGAGTAAAAGAGTAAAAAACGTCAAGGGGGACGCAAAAAGCCCGAAAACCCGGGCAGGGAGATGGAATAGCAAGGAAAACCCGTCCAGGGTGGTGGGGAAATGCAGGGAACCCTCCAGGGGGTTTTCAATGACGGGTACCCCTCCAGGGTTGGGGGATAAAGACAGGGATACCCGTCCAGGGGGGTGGATAAGACAGGGGGACCCTCCCGGGGGGGTGGATAATGACAGGGATACCCCCCAGGGTGGTGGATAAAGACAGGGATACCCGTCCAGGGTGGTGGTTTAAAG
This sequence comes from Cherax quadricarinatus, assembly GCF_026875155.1. Classification (NCBI taxonomy): domain Eukaryota; kingdom Metazoa; phylum Arthropoda; class Malacostraca; order Decapoda; family Parastacidae; genus Cherax; species Cherax quadricarinatus. The sequence continues at coordinate 5,454,239 of NC_069405.1, forward strand.
AAAGGGAAACCCGTCCGGGTGGTGGAAAATGGGCAGGGGGTACCCGTCCGGGTGGTGGATAATGCAGGGATACCCCTCCAGGGTGGGGGAAATGACAGGGATCCCTCCAGGGGGGTGGGTAATGAAGGTATATCCCTCCAGGGTTTTGGATATGACAGGGAAAAAACCCTCCTTGGGGATGGAATATGATATGGAAAAAAGTCAAGGGGGATGGAATTTTGACAGGAAACCCTCCAGGGGGATAGAATATGACAACAAACCCGTCAAGGGCGATGCAATTGAAAAGAAACTCTTCCCGGGCATGGAACTTTAGAGAGAAAAACCATGCTGGGACGGAATATGATAGGAAAAACCCCTCGAGGGCGATGGAATATAACGAAAAACCCCTCCATGGAATATAAATGACAGGGAAACCCTCCTGGCAATGAAAAAAGATAGGGAAACCCCTCAGGGCGATGGAATGTGACAGGTAAACAATTTCAGGGAATGGAAAAAGACAGAGAAAACTGCCAGGAGAGGAAAATAACCGGGAAACCGTACAGGCTATGGAATTTTTGCAGAAAACCTCCAAAGCGAGGGGAAAAGACAAGAAAATCTGTCAACGAATAGAAAAGACAAAAAATATCCCTTACATAGAAAAGACAGAAAAAAATTCCATATTAATAGAAATGAAAGAAAAACCCCTCCAAGGCGTTGGAAATAAGAAGTTTTTTCTGTTCAGGCGATGGAAAAAAGAACAACCCGCCAAGGCGACGGAAATGACAGACAAACCCTCCAGGCCGATGAAATGACAGACAAACCTTTCAAGGGCAATGCAATAGACAGAGAAACCGTCCCGGGGGGGGAAAATGACAGAGAAACCCCAGGGGATGAATATGACCGGAAACCCGTCCCGGGCGATTTAATTGACGGAGAACCCCCAGGGAGATGGAAAAATGACATGGGAAAAACCCGTCCCCTGAGAGGATTAAAAAGGGAAAAACCTCCCGGGAGATGTAATATGCAATGAAAACCGTTAAGGGAGATGGAATATCAGGAAACCCTCCCGGGCGATGGATATGAGTGGAACCCCGCCAGGGCGATGTAAAAGAGAGGGAAACCTGTCCAGAGTGGTGGATAATGACAGGTGGATAATGACAGGTGGATAATGACAGGTGGATAATGAACCGAATAATATTCAGCTAAGAGTTAAACATCACTTAAACATTAACGTTAAGTATTATTTATAACATAAACATTAGGACTGAAGAAATACCATTGTGTGCCACAACATTCAAGGTATAATACTGCTAACATTTAAACATATCAACACTTTACAACACAACACTAATTTTACATTTTGACTGACATTCACACATCACAGAACATTACAGCTTAACATAGTATCTTAGAGTCGTACTGTCCAGTGTGCAAGAACCACCATCTTAATTCTAGTTTTTATTTTCATCCCAAAACATTTATTGTGTGTGTGTGTGTGTGTGTGTGTGTGTGTGTGTGTGTGTGTGTGTGTGTGTGTGTGTGTGTGTGTTTGTGTGTGTGCGTGTGTGTGTGCGTGTGTGTGTGTGTGCGTGTGTGTGTTGGCTAATGTTTTATTATAGTCTAGAGGAGGTGAGAGAAGTGAAAATATAAGAATGAAGACAAACTTGTTTAAAAAATTTTTAAAAAAAATTTTCACCTAAATTATATCTTGCGTAAGATAATTCATAATGGTGTCTTCTTTACCTGACCCACAAGTGTCTAAAACTAGTAACTTTTCACACCTTTCATAATGGCTGTCTTAAAATACCGAAAACCAAGATTATTCACCAGAATATTGAAATACATGAAGTTTCTGATTTACCCAACATTTAGGAACTGATATTTTTCTCCCTTTCAAGTTTTCCGATTTATTTTTGAAAAGACCAACCCATAATTTTAACAACCTGAGTTAGAGTGCATAGGGTTGTGTGTTGTGGGTGTGGTGGTGTTGTGTGTTTATTGTGTGTGTGTTGTGTGTGTGTGTGTGTGTGTGTGTGTGTGTGTGTTTGTTGTGTGTGTTGTGTGTGATGTGTGGTTGTGTTTTCGTCTGGCTAAAATTGTGCGTGTATGATGATAGTAACCCCATAAGCTTCGTTGCGGAAATGCGCCAAATGAGTGTAAACACAAGTGTATGTGTTAAGGTTAAGAAAGTTTTATTTGTGTGCAGGTTACATGTAAAAAACGTTACACAATTTATCATGTATATTAGCGAATATGAAAAAATACCCAGGGATAACCGAATAAAGTCAGATTTAAATTTGACTTTTTTTCCTACTGTGCCGGGCTTATTACAGTGTGGGGAGGTGGCGGACACAATAACACACAACACTCCCACCACAATAAAACTTCACAAATGCACTTAAGCGCTTATAAGTACAAAAAAGAACTATATTAATGTTGATGATATATAACATAAAGAACTGGGCAAATTTTCACTGAGTGGCCAGACCTTGGTGGGGGAACTTGACGGCAGCTTGGCTGGTCTGGCTGACTATGGTTCCAGGCTGTCTTGGTGGGTGAAATTTACTGGACGCAGTTTTCTGTGTGGTCACCTCCAGTAATTCCAAACCCACCTGGACAGTCTCTACCGTAGACCGGCTAGACAAGACCTCGTTCTCATCTAAGCTAGATCACTGGGGGTAGCTGAGCTGATTTTCGGGATACAAAACCTGGGAAAGGCTGAGACTGGAGGATATCCTAAGGGAAGTGAGGAAGGGGAGACATCCGGGGGCCCACGGATGGATTCCTAGTCAGGACCTGGGGAAGGCGAGGATACCCTGGGGAAGTGGGGAAAGGGAGAAAATCTGAAGGCGGAAGATGGACTCCTAGACACATGGACCTGGGAAAGACAAGGATACTGGTTGCTGAGGCAGCCCTTTTGGGGAAGTGGAGAAGGGAGAATATCTGAGGGGACACAGATGGACTCCTGGACACATGAAACCTGGGGAATGCATCAAAAACACAGTAAGTGGGTGGGGGGACCTTAAAGACGAACCCTTGGCCTCCAAGTGGCAAGGTCTGGTAACTCAGAGAAAATTCTGAGGCTGACAGTGGTCGCAAACTTTTTATTAATACATGCATTAGGGTTTAGGGCACACGGATACCTTTCTCGGATAACTGAAGTAGAGGGGGCTGAACGTATGAGAAATAGGGATACCTTTTCAGTTCATTAAAGTTCATTAAAGATTATTATTATTATTATTATTATTTTTAAATTATTATTATTATTTTTTATTAAATAGTAATAAAAATGTAATTGGTCACACTACACAAGCATAAATAAAAATTATCCCTCTGGTTTCTTCTGTTTTTTTCCTGTTTATCTCCTTTTTATCTTTTGTTTATTTCTGTTTTATCTCCGTAAGCTAATGCGTGTCGTAGGAGGCGACAAAAATGCCGGAAGCAGTAGGGTAGTAGCTAATAGCGTGGTTTGTAAGTGCGGATGATAAGAAAGAAATGATTGCTAATGTTATGAATGAAAAGAATTTTGGATGTCTCGGCCCTAAACGAAACAAAGATGAAGGGAGTAGGGAGTTTAAAATGGGATTAAGTGAGGAGAATCTGAGAGTTAGAGCTAAGGAAGGGGTAACAATAATGTTGATGGATCAGTTATGGAGAGAGAAGTAATATAAATATATAAATTCAAGGATTATGTGGTTTAAAAATAAGGGTCGAATGTGAAAAGTGGATTATAATAAGTGTGTATGCATCTGCAGTTAAGAGTTTTTACGAGGAGATTATTTCCTTTAAAAGAGGGAGATTATTTCCCAATAAAAGTAGGCCTTAGACAGGTATGCGTGATATCACCATTGTTGTTCAATATATTTTTTAGAGGGGGTTGTAAGAGAAGTGAATGCTCGGGTGTTGGCAAGGGGTTTGTGGGATTAAGAGAGAAAGAAACTAACACAAAGTGGGAGTTGCCACAGTTGCTTTTTGCTGACGACACTTTGTTCATGGGAATTCTGAGAAGAAGTTGCAGAGGTTGGTGAACGACTTTGAAAGGGGATGTAAGAGAAGGAATTGGTATTATGAACATAAAATAACAGCAAGGTAATGAGAACAACAAAAATTTAGGTAATGAAAAATTTGATATCAGATTGGAGGGAGGAGTATGGAAGAGGTGAATGTATTCAAATATTTGGGAGTCGACTTATCAGCAGATCCATGGAAAAAAAGAGGAGGAAATTGCATGAAAGTGGGAGTTGTATAGCGCTCCTACATGAGTATGAGCATAGTAGTGAATATTGCAAAAAAGAGGGAAAGGGTGGTGGTAGTGCAGATTTTGTCTGAGAGGCAATGAGCGATAAGAATATAAGCCCAAAATATTAGTAGCGTCAAGATCAGAAAACGGTGCAGGATTTCTAAAAGTATTATCCAGATGGCAGAGGAGGGGGTGTTGAAGTGGTTTGGACATTTAAAGAAGGTGAAACAAAATAAATGACTTAGAGGGCATTAAAACTGTAATGGAAGGAAGGCGTGGTAGGGGTGTCCTAAGGAAGGTTTGAAAGGGGGGGGTAGAAAGAGGTTTTGTGTGCAAAGGGCTTGAACTTCCAGCAAGGGGTGCGAGAGCGGGAAATTTAGACATATTATTTTTATGACTTGACGCAGTGTTGGAGTGTGAAAAGTAACATTTATTAGGGAAAACAGAGAAACCGACAAGCCCGGATTGAGTCCTGTTTATTTCTTGCCCTTTTTTAACTGTAATGTAAGCACGACTCTGGCAAGACAGTGATGGAATGAATGATGATAAAAGTGCTTCTTCTTTTTCACCTCACCTCGTCTTGTTGGAAAATAACGATGTGTAAATAAAAAAAATTTGACTAAATGAAATTGAAATTATTGGTTTTATACAATTTTGAGGATAACCATTGTGAAAGATGTGAATATGTGAAGAAGTGACAAGTTTGAGTGTCTTGTAGATAAGACAAAGGAAACACTCATATAAATGCTCTTATGCAAGATAAAATCTAACGAGAAATAATTATTAAACAATTAAATACTGTCTCTTTCAATTTACACATCAATATTTCTCTCACCTCATCCAAACTGACAACAAAAATATATTACCAATCAGTAACAGAAAACAAAATATCTCGAGCTTAAAATATATGAGCCATCAAGTCGGCCAGTGGCCGCTGCTGCAGCCTGGCCAGTGGTTGCTGCTGCAGCCTGGCCAGTGGTCGCTGATGCAGCACTGGCCCAGTGGTTGTCCTGCTGCTGCAGCGTCTGGCCAGTGGTCGCTGCGGCAGCCCTGGCCTGTGGCCCTGCTGCTTGTCAGCCCTTTGGCTGTGTGTTCGATTCGCTGCCCTGCATGCCTGTGCCCAGTGGGTTTGCTTGCTGCCAGAGCCCCTTTGTGCCCAAGTGAGGTTGCTGCTGTTGCGAGCCTGGACAATTGGTCCGGCTGCTGCAGCCTGGCCAGTTTGGTCGTTTCCGCTGCTGCAGCTCTGGCTCAGTGGTTGCTGCTTGCAGCCCTGGCCTTGTGGTTGCTGCTGGCAGACTGGCCAGTGGGGTCGCTGCTGCAGCTGGCAGTGGTTGCTGCTGCAGCCTGGCAGTGGTTGCTGCTGCAGCTCTGGCCAAGTGGTTTTTCGCCTGCTTGAGCCTGGCCATGTCGCCTTGCTCTGCAAGCCTGGTCAGTGGCGCTGTGCACAGCCTGGCAGTGTCGCTGCTGCAGCCTGGCAGTAGGTCGCTGCTGTCTGCACCTGGCCTGTGGTTCGCTTGCCTGCAGCCCTGGCCAGTGGTTCCGCTGCATGCAGCCCTGGTCCAGTGTGGTCGCATGCATGCGAGCCTGGGCCAGTGGTCGTGCTGCAGCCTGGCCAGTGGTCGCTGCTTGCCAGCCTATGGCAGTGGTCGGCTGTGCTGCAGCATGGCCTAGTGGTCGCTGCTGCAGCCTGGCACAGTGGTCGCTGCTGCAGGAATGGGCCAGAGGTCACGCTGCTGTCAAGCCCGGGTCAGTGGTCGATTGCTGCAGCCTGCCGCCAGTGGTCGCTGCTGCCAGCCTGGCCTGTTGGTCAGCTGTGCTGCAGCATGCCCAAGTGAAGGTCGCTGGATTGCAGCCTGCCTGGCCAGTGTGGGGCGTGGTCGCGATGCATCGCCAAGCCTGGCCGAGTTGTGTTACGTGCGCGTGCATGCTCAGGGGCGCAGTGGTCGAGACGCTGCCAGCCTGGCCAGTAGGTCGCTTTGGTGCACCTGCTGCAGCCCCTGGGCCAGAGGTGCTCGCTGCTCTGCAGCTGTGCCATCCGGTCTGTAACGCTGCTGTTGCAGCTCTGGACCAGTAGTGGGTCGACTGCTGCCAGCCTGGCATGGCCAGTGGTCGCTGCTGCTGCAGCCTGGGCAGTGGTCGCTTGTGACTGCTGCATGGCCAGTGCGTCGCTGCTGCAGCCTGGCCAGTGGTCGGATCTGCTGGCAGCCTGGCCAAGTGTCGTGATGCAGTGGCCACGTGTTCGCTGCTGCTTGCAGCCTGCCACATGTGGTCGCTGCTGCAGCTGGCCAGTTGATTCGATGCTGCAGCCTACGGCCGCAGTGAGTTCGCTGATGCCTGGCCCTGGACAGTGGTCGCTGCTGCAGCCGTGGCCAGAGTGGTCGCTCGCTGCCAGCTGGCCATGGTGGTCGGGCTTGACTTGACAGCATGGACCATGTGTGTCGGCGCTGCACTGCCAGCCTAGCCAGTAGAGTCGGCTTCGCTCTTTGCCGCATTGTGCGGCCGCATGGCCAGTGGGTAGACACGCTTGCCTGCTAGCCTGGGCCAGTTTGGTCGCTGCTGCCAAGCCTGGACTGTGTGGTCGGATGCTGCAGACAGTGGCCAGTGTGTCGCTGCATTGCTAGCAATCCTGTGCCAAGTGGTCGCCAATGCTTGCAGCATTCTGGCCTGTGGATCGATGCTGCAGCCTGGGGCCATTGGTCGCTGCTGACAGCCTGCGCCAGTGGTTCGCCTGCTATGCAGCTGGACAGTGGTCGCCTGCTGTCGACTTATACTGGCCATGGTTGCTGACCTGCAGCCTGGCCAGTTGCGTACGTCTCGTGCTGCAGCCTGGCCTGTGGTCGCTGCACTTAAGCATGTGAGCCAGTTGGTCGCTTTGTCTCTTAGCATGGAAAGTGGTCGCTAGCTGCTAGCTGGCCAGCGTGTCGCTCTGCTGCAGCTCTGGCCACAGTGGCCACTGCTGCAGGCCTGGCCAATTGGTCGCTGTTGCAGCTCTGGCCAGTGGCCACGGCTGCAGCCTGGCAGATTGTGGACACTGCTGCAGCTCTTGGCCATCAGTGGTCGCTTGGATTTGCAGCTTTCTGGCAGTAGCGGCGCTCCTGCTGCAGCTGGCCAGTGCCGCTGTTGCAGCCTGGCCAGTGGCTTGCTATCAGCCCTGAGCTACAAGATGGTCGCTGCATGTTGCAGCACTGGCACATAGTAGGGTCGCTACTGCTGCTGGCCAGTGAGTCGCTGCCTGCAACTAGCTACTGGCAGTGGTCGTGCTGCCAGCTGGAGTCAGTGGTGCTGTCTGCAGCCTAGGACAGTGATTCGCTGTGCTGCAGCCTGCTGGTCAGATGGTCGCAGCTTCCAGCCCTGGCCAGTGCGTGTCGCTGCTGCAAGCCTGGCTGCGGTCTTTTGCTGTCTGCCTGGCCAGTGGACCGCTGCTGCAGCATGGCCAAGTTGGCCGCTGCCTTTTACTGCAGCTGGCCATTGGTCGCTGCTGCAGCTGGCCATTGGTCGCGCTGCAGCCTGGGACATAAGTGGTCGATGCTGCAGAATGGCCAGTGGTTGCTGCTGCAGCTGGCCAAGTGGGTTTGCTTGCTGCAGCCTGGCTAGTGAGTCGGCTGCTGCAGCCTGGCCAGGTGGTGATGCTGCAGCAGGGCCAGTGGTTGCATGCTGCCAGCCTGGCCAGTGGTTCGCTTGCTGGCAGCTGTCAAGTACGCTATCTGTGTTAATGTCTCTGATTTTATGTTAGGTTTTGATGTGCTGTGTGATGCAGATTTGAAAGTTAACATTATATTGTTAAATTTGTATGTTGTAATACACTATGTTTTGTGCGGTGTTATGGTGTGATGTGAGTGGCTACACGTCCATTGTTTATGGAACCATGTTGGTGAGGTTTGTTGTTTGTGATCGGTGTTGTCCAGCTACGCCTAGGTGACGTGTTCAGATATTGGTTAATGTGTGTCAAGCTACTCCTGTGGTGACGTTCAGTGTTGGTTAATGTTCGTGTCAAGCTACTCTGGGTAACGTTCAGTGTTGGTTAATGTGTTGTCAAGCTATCCTGGTGACGTTAAGTGTTGGTTAATGTGTTGCTCCAGCTACTCCTGGTGGACGTTCAGTGTTGGTTAAAGTGTGGTTTTGTCCAGCTACTCATGGTGTGGTTCAGTGTTGGTTTATGTGTTGTCAGTACTCCTGGTGGACGTTCAGTGTTGGATTAATGTGTTGTCCAGCTACTATGTTACTTACCAGCTGTCAAATCTAATTTGTCGAATACACTTTCGCCCTGTTCTGAGGTGTTTCTGAGTTGTGTACATGTGTGTACTCATCTATTTGTACACACCAATTTGTGGCAGCAGGGGTCGAGTCATAGCTCCTGGCCCCGCCTCTTCACTGATTGCTACTGGGTCCTCTCTCCCTGCTCCATGAACTTATGAAACCTCGTCTTAAAACTATGTCTGGTTCCTGCCTCCCCTGCATCACTTTCTAGGCTATTCCACTTCCTAACAACTCTGTGACTGAAGAAATACGTGTACTCACCTAATTGTACTCACCTAATTGTGGTTGCAGGGGTCGAGACTCAGCTCCTGGCCCCGCCTCTTCACTGATCGCTACTGGATCCTCTCTCTCTCTGCTTCCTGAGCTTTGTCATACCTCTTCTTAAAACTATGTATGGTTCCTGCCTCCACTACTTCACTTGCTAGGCTATTCCACTTGCTGACAACTCTATGACTGAAGAAATACTTCCTAACGTCCCTGTGACTCGTCTGAGTCTTCAGCTCAGTTGTGGACCCTTGTCCCTGTGTCCCTCTCTGGAACATCCTATCTCTGTCCACCTTGTCTATTCCCGCAGTATCTTGTATGTCGTTATCATGTCTCCCTGACCCTTCTGTCCTCCAGTGTCGTCAGTCCGATTTCCTTAACCTTTCCTCGTACGACATTCCCTTGAGCTCTGGGACTAGCCTTGTTGCAAACCTTGTACTTTCTCTAACTTCTTGACGTGCTTGACCAGGTGTGGGTTCCAGACTGGTGCTGCATACTCCAGTATGGGCCTAACATACACAGTGTACAGTGTCTTGAACGATTCCTTATTAGGTATCGGAACGCTATTCTCAGGTTTGCCAGGCTCCCGTATGCTGCAGCGGTTATTTGGTTGATGTGTGCCTCCGGTGATGTGCTCGGTGTTATGGTCACCCCAAGGTCTTTCTCCCTGAGTGAGGTCTGTAGTCTTTGTCCACCTAGCCTATACTCTGTCTTGCGGTCTTTTTTTCCCCTCCCCAATCTTCATAAATTTTGGGTTTTTTTTTGGGTGGTTTAAATTCGAGAAGCCAGTTACGGAAACCACTTTGTCCACCCTCTCCAGGTCTCTTTGAAAACCCTCCTCTTCCTGCCCGTTTTAATTTCTCTTCAACTTCACGTTTTCTGCAACAGGACACTTCAGAGTTTTTTTCCTTTTTTTCATGGTTAAATTTATAAAAAATAAGCACGGGTTTCCTAAAAACGGACCCCTGGGGGGGCCCGCTGTAACAGGGCCCCACTGTGATACATCTTAACTCCCCAGACTCGTTGCTGCCTCCTGTCAGGTTTTCCCCTTTACCCATTGCAGTCCCCTTTCCCCTTTTATTGTGCCTGTTTCCTCCAGTTCTCCCATTTAATCTCTTGGGGGGAAAACTGTGTAAAAGGGCCTTCCTGCAGTCTGGGGAAAACGCAATCTCCCCAAACCCCTCTCTCTCGTGTTTTACTTCTGTTCCCTTTGTCAAAAAACCCGGGGAGGTTTTTGATAAAGTTTTTCCCTTTCCCAAATAAAACCCATGGGTTTTTTCTTTTAAATAATCTTGTTCCTTTAAAAGGGGGGGTTTTGGGGCCACTCCCCTCTGATATTTTCCCCATGACTTTGCACACAAACTGTCAGGGACACAGGTCTGTAGTTTATTGCCCCCGGTTCTTTTTCCTTTCTTAAATAGGGGGGGACTACTTTAGCTGTCTTCCATTTTCAGGTAGTTGCCCAGTTTCAAGGGATTTTGTTAAGATTGTGTTAGAGGCACACACGCATTCTTGCTCCTTTTTTAAGGCCCATGGGGAGATGTTGCCCGGTTTCCCATCCCCTTTTGGGTTTGTAAAGGTCATTTAAAGGATTCT
>NC_069405.1:5469574-5497074 GCF_026875155.1 Cherax quadricarinatus
TATGACAGTTTTCTGAACACTATACATGCTGCTCAAAGAACGTTTATCCCATATAAAGAAATTAGATCAAATAGAAATGACCCAAAATGGATTAATAATAGGCTCAAATATCTACTAGGGCATAAGAAAGGAATTTATAGGCGTATCAAAAGAGGTGAGGGTCATCTTATGAATCAGTATATTGACATTAAGAGGGACATTAAAAAGGGGATAAGAAAAGCTAAAAGGGACTATGAATTAAGTTCTAGGGATTCTAAAACTAACCCAAAAAGTTTTTTCCAGGTCTATAGAACAAAAGTTAGAGATAAGATAGGTCCCCTTAAAAATAACTATGGACACCTTACTGACAGAGAGTGGAGATTTAAGGCTTTTGAGGCTGTTGACCACAATAAAGAATTTGATTATTATTTACTTAGATTTTAGTAGGGCTTTTGATAGAGTTCCGCACCATAGACTGTTAAAGAAAGTGGCAGCTCATGGCATTGGGGGAAAAGCGCTCTCGTGAATAGAGTCATGGCTCACTGACAGGAAGCAGAGACTGTCCATAAATGAGGTTAAATCCGAGTGGGGATCTGTAACAAGTGGCGTTCCACAGGGATCAGTCTTGGGCCCGTTGTTGTTTATAATATATATCAATGATCTTGATGAGGGAATTACTAGTGATATGAGCAAATTCGCCGATGAACAAAGATAGGTAGGATAATTGATTCAAACGTAGATGTTATGGAACTTCAGGAGGATTTAAACAAACTCTATTCTTGGTCAGAAAAGTGGCAGATGCAGTTCAATGTAGATAAATGCAAGGTTCTGAAGCTTGGGAGTGCCCATAACCCTAGTACTTATAAGTTAAATGATGTAGAACTTAGCCATACAGATTGCGAAAAGGACTTGGGGTTATGGTGAGCAGCAACCTTAAACCAAGACAACAATGCCTAAGCGTACGTAATAAGGCAAATAGATTACTGGGATTTATATCAAGAAGTGTAAGCAACAGAAGTCCAGAGGTCATACTGCAGCTTTATACATAAAATAGTAAGGCCTCACCTAGTTATGCAGCTCAGTTCTGGTCTCCGTATTACAAAATGGACATAAATTCGTTAGAAAATACATTCAGCATAGGATGTCTTATAAAAATTAATTTAATTATCATTGAGAAAGCTTCCGTTATGAGTAAGTGAGCAGACTACTGCTAGGTTATCATATCCACCGTTAAGACGCGCCGACCCCGAACTCTTCAGGTGGACCTGATCGAAGTGTATAAGTGGAAGATAGGTATTAATAAAGGGGATATTAATAAGGTCTTGAGGATGTCTCTCCAAGAGAGAACCCGCAGTAATGGATTTAAATTAGATAAGTTTAGATTTAGAAAGGACATAGGAAAGTATTGGTTTGGAAATAGGGTAGTTGATGAGTGGAACAGTCTACCTAGTTGGGTTATTGAGGCTAGGACTTTGGGTTTGTTTCAAATCTAGGTTGGATAAGTAACATGAGTGGGAGGGGTTGGATTTGAGTGGGCCTTTCACATCAGAGCTTATTTCTTGTGTGGAATCTGAAAATTGGTTGGGCAAATGTTTTGTTAGTGGGATGAATTGTAAAAGACCTGCCTCGTATGGGCAACAGGCCTCTGCCGTGTTCCTCCTTTATTATGTTCTTATGTTCTTATGTACTGAACCTTAGATGGTTCGTGGGGCTACAAAACTGTACTGAACCTTGATGGTCCGTGTGGCTACGTACTAAACCTTGATGGTCACGTGTGGCTAAGTACTGAAAACTTGATGGTCCGTGTGGCTAAGTACTGTCCCTTTGCATGGTTCCGTGGGGCTTACGTACTGAACCTTGATGGGTCCGTGTGGCTACGTTATGAGCTCTGATGGTATGTGTGGCTAAGTCTGAACCCTTGATGGACCGTTTGGCTACGTACTGACCTTGATTGTCCGTGTGGCTAAGTAACTGATCGTGTTGTCCATGTCGGCTACGTACGACGTTGTTGGGTCCATGTGCTTCGTACTCGAACTGTTGATGGGCCATGTGGCTAAGTACTGACCGTTGATGGTCCGTGTGGCTACGTACTGACCGTTGATGGTCCGTGTGGCTACGTACTGACCGTTGATGGTCCGTGTGGCTACGTACTGACCGTTGATGGTCCGTGTGGCTACGTACTGACCGTTGATGGTCCGTGTAGTTCACTCTTACATCAACAATAATAATGTTATTGTGTATTATTCACATGGCGCCTAAAACAGTAGCTTATTACATACTCACCTGTGTAAGTCACCTGTTGTTCTTAAACCTTCACCTCACATTAACATGTAGTTCACCTTACACCTTCACCTCAACATCACCTCACATTAACATTGTAGTTCACCTTTCACCTTCAAACCTCAAATCACCTCACATTAACATGTAGTTCACCTTACACCTTCACCTCAACATCACCTCACATTAACATGTAGTTCACCTTACACCTTCACCTCAACATCACCTCACATTAACATGTAGTTCACCTTACACCTTCACCCCCAACTTCACCTCCATTAACATGTAGTTCACCTTACACCTTCACCTCAACATCACCTCACATTAACATGTAGTTCACCTTACACCTTCACCTCAACATCACCTCACATTACATGTAGTTCCACCTTACACCTTAACCTCAACGTCACCTCACATACATGTAGTAACAACAGTGATACTAGATCACGCAGTGAGTAACACAGCTACCAACAAGAGATACAAAGATCACGCTGTGAGACTACAGGTAATCACAAACAGAGATACACATAGATCCAACGATAAGTGACGGATCCCAAGTAACAACAGGTTACAAAGCACTCACGCCTGCTGAGACGCCCCACAGCCTATCTACCCCAACTACCCACCCTACGCCTCCCCGATACAATCAGATCACGCTAGCTGAGAATCAAAGTACAACAGACGATACAAAGATCACAAGTGAGATGACCTGTAACAACAGTGATTACAAAGATCACGACTGTGAGATTACAGCCTAACATCACAGAGAGATACAAAAGATTCACGCTGTGAGCATACAGTCACCTCACCCAACAGAGATACAAAAGATGACGCTGTGACGATACACCGTAACAACAGATACACAAGATCACGCTGTGAGATACACAGTAAAAACAACAGAGGTACAAAGTCACGCTGTGAGCTACCTTCAGTGCAACAATCACAGAGATACATAAGATCACGCGTCGAGCCTTACAGCTAAACAACAGAAGACTCACAAAGGTAACGCTGTGAGACTACAGTAAACAACAGCCCCAGATATAAAGGGGGGCCGGCATATCACGTCTCGTGTGTTACAGTATATACATGAACCCTGACCGATTCATCCAGGTCACGACTGTGAGATCAACAGTAACCACAATGAGTATATATAGACGTCACGCACTGTGAGTTATAACAGTAACAACAGAGATACAAAAGATACACGCTGTCACTCTGTTTTGTGTGTGTAGTTTTCTGTGTTGCGTGATACAGTAATCACACAGAGCGTTACATCAAGATGCACTAACGCATCGCAGAGACTACAGTAACAAATAGGAGAATACAAAAGATGAACTCTGTGCTCGTTACAGTCTCATATCCACAGGATACAAAACTGGTCTCGCTGTCGAGATACCCAGTAACAAACAGAGCATATAAAAGATCACGCTGTGAGAGATACAGTAATCCAACAGACGATTCAAAGCATCACGATGTGTCCGACTTACACGCTCCCAACAACAGAGATACAAGCCGCCACAACTCTGTGAGTTACAGTAAACAAACAGAGCCATACTAAACCCGATCACGCTCGCGGAGATCACCGTTAAAAACAAGTGATCAAAAGCTAATCTGTGACCGTTACAGTAACATCGGAGATACCAAAAGATACACGCTGTGAGATACGCGCAAACAACGGAGATACCAAAGGTCACGCTGTGAGATACAGTAACAACAGAGATACAAGATCACACTGCCCTGAGTTACATAACAAACAGAGATACAAAGATAATGCTGTGAGATACAGTGACAAACGAGATACAACCTGTCACACTGCGAGATACGGTAACAACAGAGTTCACAACCGCACTCACCTCCTGTCTGCATACAGTAACCCAACAGAGATACACAAAGATCACAATGTGAGATACAGTAACAACCAGAGATTGTAAAGATCACACTGAGATACAGTAACAAAAGAGATACAATGATCACACTGTGACGATACAGTAACAAACAGAGTACATCAGATCACACTGAGATACAGTAAACACTGAGATACAAAGATCACATGAGATACAGTAACAACAGCGATACATAGAACACTGTGAGTACAGTAACAACAGAGATACAAAGTTCCAATGTGAGATTCAGTAACAACAGAGATGTAAGATCACACTGAGATACAGTTATCAAAAAAGAGAATACAAAGATACACTGTGAGATACTTAACATCAGAGATACAAAGATCACACTGTGATTTACACGTAACAACAGAGATACAAAGATCACACTGTGAGATACAGAAACAACAGAGATGTAAAGATACACTGAGATACAGAGTAAAACAAAAGAGATACCAAAGATCACAATGTGAGATACAGTAAACACGAGATAAAAAGATCACGCTGTGAGATAAAGTAACAATAGAGATAACAAAGATCACTCTGTGAGGATACAGTAACAAAAGAGATACAAAGATCTCGCTGTGAGATACAGTAACAATAGAGATACAAAAGATCTCGCTGTGAGACGACCAGTAACAACAGAGATACAAAGATCACGCTGTGAGTTACAGTAACAACAAGATCAAAGATCACACTGTGAGATACAGTAAACAACAGAGATACAAAGATACACTGCGAGATACGGTAACAACAGAGATACAAAGTTTACACGCTGAGATACAGTAACAACAGATATAACAAGATCACACTGTGAGATTACAGATAACAACAGAGATACAAAGATTTCGCTGTGAGATACAGTAACTACGAGATACAAAGATCACGCTGTGAGTTACAGTTAAACAACAGAGCAACAAAGTGACGCTGTGAGATTCAGTAACAACAGAGAAAATCCAAAGATCACGGGCTGTGAGATTCAGTAAAAACAAAATACAAAGATCAGCTGTGAGATAGAGCTAACAACAGAGGTACAAAAGATCACGCTGTGAGTTACAGTAACAACCAGAGATTACAAAGAATCACCACTGTGGATTACAGTAACAACAGAGATACAAAGATCACGCTGAGGGCGATGAAAGTAACAAACAGAGATACAAAGATCACGCTGTGAGATACAGTAAAAACAACAGGAGATACAAAGTTCACTCTGTGAGATACAGTAACAACAGGTTACAAAGTTCATGCTGTGAGTTACAGTAAATACAGAGATAACAAAGGTCACGGCTGTGATATACAGTAACAACAGAGATACAAAGATTCACGCTGTTGAGATACAGTAACAACAGAAAGATACAAAGATCACTACTGTGAGATACAGTTAACAACAGAGATACAAAGATCACTCTGTGAGATACATGTAACAACAGAGATACAAAGATCTAGCTGTGAGATACAGTAACAACAGAGATACAAAGTTCACTCTGTGAGATTACAGTTACAACTGAGATACAAAAGATCTCGCTGTGAGCTTACAGTACTACAGAGATACAAAAGGTCACGCTGTGAGATACAGTACACAACTGAGATACAAAGAACACGCTGTGAGTTACAGTAACAACAGGATACAAAGGTCCACGCTGTGAGTTACATAACAAACAGGAGATATAAAGATCACGCTGTGGTTACAAGTAACAACAGAGATACAAAGGTTCACGCTGTGAGTTACAGTAAACAAACAGTTACAAAAAGGATCTCGCTGTGAGGTTACAGTAACAACAGAGAACAAAAGATCACGCTGTGAGATACAGTAACAACAGTGATTCAAAGATCACGCTGTGAGATACAGTAACACCAGAGGATACAAAGATCCGCGAGAGTTACAGTAAAAACCCAGAGATACAAAGATCACCGCTGTGTGCATACAGTAACATCTAGAGATACAAAGGTCACGCTGTGATTTACAGGAACAACAGAGATACAAAGATCACGATGTGAGATTCAGTAACTACTGAGGATACAAAGATCTGCTGTGAGAAACCGTAACAACAGTGACTTACAAGATCACGATGTGAGTTACAGTAACAACAGAGATACAAAGGTCACGCTGTGAGATACTGTAACAACAGAGATATAAAGAATCACGATCTGTGAGTTACCATTAAAACTACAGAGATACAAAGGTATGCTGTGAGATTCAGTAACAACAGAGATACAAAGAATCAAGCTGTGAGTTACAGTAACATATAGAGATTACAAAGAATAACGCTGTGAGATACAGAAACATATATGAGTCAATAGTTCACAGCTGTGTGGTTACAGTAAAAACTAGAGTTACAAAGATCCCGCTGTGACGATACAGTACAAAAGTGGATACAAAGATAACGCTGTTGGAGTTACAGTTACATTAGAGGTAATTAGTTCACTCTGTGATATACTGTATCAACAGAGTTTCATAGTTCACTCTGTGAGATCAGTTACTATCTGTGATTACTAAGATCACTAGGTGAAGATTCTGTAACTATCAGAGTGACATATGATCACGCTCGTTATATTATGTTGAGATACAGTAAACAAACAGAAGTTTACAAAGATCCTCTGTGACGATACAGTAACAACAGAGATACAAAGATTCACTCTGTGAGATACAGTAACAACAGGAGATACAAAGATCACGCTGTGAGCTACAGTAAACAACAGAGATACAAAGATCCACGCGGTGAGAGAGTACGTAACATGTGAAGAAAGCAAATAAAGCAAATAGTATAAAACACATAATTAAAATAAAATTTTAACATTATAGCCTGACCAATTTTTTCATTCCTTTTTCTCCCCCACCACCAATCACACCCCACCCCCCCCCCCCTCAAACCACCCTTACAACCAAACTAAAAAACCACTCTAACACAACACACACCACTCTTCTATCCATCATACTACACTCCACCTCCAAAAAATTCCCCCCTCATCTCCCCTACCTACATCACCCCTCCACCATACACACCTTTACCAACTTATCCCAAACCCTATTACCCTACATCCCCCTAAACCCATTCACTACCCCCATCCCCCTACCCCAACACCCCCCTATCCCCCCCCCCACAGTAACCGATGGGATAAGAAACATTAGTCGCTAGTACCGTCTACAGTAATACCAAATAAAGACAGAAGTAAGGGTGTCTCTATGCAGTTAAGGACAAGTACCATCGTTACCCTTTGATTGACAACATAAAGTACAAACTCAGTAAACGTATAATATTACGGCTGTATGGTGCAGTGGTCAAACAAGGTGCCTCTAAGCGTTTGAGGTATTATTATATTTATTTCCACGTTATTTAATATTACAGTTTGATATGAAACAGTAACATTATCATAATGTTTTTGAATCATTATTTTAATGTGAAAGTATTCAACAGTAAGGGTGACAGGTCGCTGGTGAAATATAAGGACCTACATAAACATGACGACTTTTAACCGAAAGGAATAAATTTATCAATTATGTGAATCTTTTTAAATATACGTAAGGCTGTTATTATTGTGTTTTATGTCTACTGTTAAGACTCAGGAAAAAGAGTTTTTCTACATTTCTAAGTGAATCAGTTAATTATTTACCAAACTTCGTGAATTCAGTTCTAGTGCTAGAGTTGTAGAAAACTTTGTATTTGATTGTATCTGTACTTATATTGTGAGTAACCGACACTTGTCTAACCTTTTGGATGGTTTAATTGTGCAAACGTTTCCTAAAACGCTGTACAAGTGTTTAATTATCAACTTGTCAATTTTTTTTAAACCATATATATATATCATATATATATATTATATATATATTATATATATATATAATATATATATATTTATATATAGATATATAATTTATATTGTGGTCCCATCTCTCGATTAGTTATCTGTTTCCTTTTACTTGTTAGTGCGTTGCATCACCTTGATACTGTAAGTCTTGAGTTTTTTTGTGATGTAACTTTCATGTGATTAATATGGCGTGGGAATTAACAAGCTGATAACTTAAGGTATTGGAGGTATTACGTCAGTTTGATCTAAGTCATGATTATTTTCGTCCAGACTGTACTACATACTTGTGAAAAATGTTTGTAATGTAGTCAATATTACACTTCATGTTATACCAAACTCCTAAACAGTGAACAGAAGTAAGATTTTTGGGTGTTAACTCTCCGGTGTGTCTACAAAAGCACCTGTTGTCAGTGCAACACCTGTTGTCAGTGCAGCACCTGTTGTCAGTGCAGCACCTGCTGCAGCCCCCCCCCCCCCCCCCCCCCCCCCCCCCCCCCCGCAACCTGCTGTCAGTGCAGCACCTGCTGTCGAGCAGCACTGCTGTTAGATCAGCACCTGCTGTCAGAGCAGCACAAGCTGTCAGAGCAGCAACTGCTGTCAGAGCCGCACCTGCTGTCAGAGCAGAACCTGCTGTAAGAGCAGCACCTGCTGCTCAGAGCGCACTGCTGTCAGAGAAGTCCTGCTGTTAGAGCAGCACCTGCTGTGAGCAGCCCCTTCTGTCAGAGCAGAACCTGCTGTTAGAAGCGCACCTGCTGCCTAGAGGCAAACACCTGCTGCCACGAGCTGCCTGCTGCCAGTAGCAGCACCTGCTGTCAGAGCAGCACACTGATGTTAGAGCAGCAACTGCTGTAAGAGCAGCACCTGACTGTTAGAGCCAGAACCTGCTGCCAGGAGAAGCACCTGCTGCCTGGCAGCACCTGCTGCTCAGAGCAGGCACCTGCTTCCAGAGCAGAACCTTGCTGCAGAGCAGCACTGCTGCCAGAGCAGCACTGCTGTCAGAGCAGCAACCTGCTGCAGTGACAGACCTTGCTGTCAGAGCAGCACTAGCTGTTAGAGCAGTCACTGCTGCCAGAAGCCAGCACCTGATGCCTAGAGCAGCTCCTGTGTCAGTGCCTAGTAACCTGACTATCGTGCAACACCTTGCTTGTCAGAGCATAACACCTGCTGTCAGCGCAACACCTGCTTCGCTGGACAGGTGGCTGCTCGGATACGATTCTATCAGTATATTCACATAGCTAGCATAAATAATCATAATATAATGATTGAAATATACAATTTAGTATTATTTTATTGATATTTTCATTAATTTTACTTGATAATTTATTTTTAATAATATTTTTTAAGTTTTGTTATTTATTTTATAATGAATAGGGTAAAATTACTTTTCTTGGCAAAATCTTATTAACATATTTTTTAAGTTTGCAAATATTTAATTAGCATTTCTAAATTATCTCTTTTCTGTAAACGATATTTTCTTACAGTTATATTCTTAAGTTTTATAGGGTTGGTAATTTTTAGGGAGGCTAAATACCATGCTTGAGGGGAGATATAATGTTAGTGTAAGAGACCACTGTTGTGGTAGGTGCAGTGAGAAACCATTGAAAGTTCTTATAGTAAAAACAACAGTGTGGAATCTTGAGCTGCCGTTCAGGCCATTACAACAAGCACGTCAACATACAACAAAGCACGTCAAACAATACAAACAAGATGTCAACATAGAGACCGGAAATGTATTTACCGCAAAAACGGACAGCAGCATACAAAAATACAATAAGTACAATCTCATAAAAGAAAGGTATAGTAAAATGCAAAGAACAAGGTGAGTAATGAAAAAAATAGTGCATTAACGCACAAAAATGTCACTCTTCAGTAGCATGTAGTAACACTAAAGAAGTACAAAAACAATTTAGTAACACACAAGTGCAGTACCATAAAAAAGCTACAGTAACCACACAAGAAAATGAGGATCTTACAATCGCGAGCAACGAACAGTTCAGCAATATATAAGTACCGCACAAGGAATGCAAGAATACATACAGTATATAACGAGGACCACGTGGAGCAAATTATAATACATAATAAGTGAATCTTGAAACAATAAAGAGTTCCAGCAGCCAGGTTGTGGGATCGACACTTGAAATACTTTTTGTCAGACGTCGAGTCTTTTTAAAAAATTGTCCTTAAATTTTTCGAGATTTTTTTATTTTTATTTTTTTTTTTTTGTCTTGGTGACTAAATATTTTTTTCGAGAAATAGTGATAAAGGACGTGAAGATAATACAGACGTGTATGTGTGTAAGTGATGTGTGGTGTGTTGTGTGTGTGTGTGTGCGTGTGTGGGTGCTGCTGTCGTGCGGTTTGTGCTGTGTGTGTGTGCGTGTGTCCCCTGTGGCGGTGCTGCGGTCGTCCGCGTGTTTGTGCTGTGGTGCCGTGCCCCTGCCTGTTCCCCCCCCCCCCTCCCTACCCATCCCCCCCTCTGCTCTCACTCTATCCCTCCCCCCCTTCGCCACGCCCCTCCGCCCCCCCCTGCCCCTCCCCTCCTCCCCTCCCCCAACCTCTTGCCTCCTCCCCCCCCTCCCCCACTCCCCCCCCCCCCCTCCGCCCCCTTCCGCACCCGCCCTCCCCAACCCCCCCTCACCCCCCCTCCCTCCCCCCCTCTCCCGCCCCCCTCCCCCCCTAGCCCCCCCCCTCGCCCTTGTGGTCCGTGTCCCGTGCCTCCCGTGTGTAGTGTGTGCTGTGGGTGTGTGCTGTGCCTGTGCCTCTGTGTGTGTGTGTGATGTGTGTGTGTGTGTGTGGTGTGTGTGTGTGTGTGCGCGACGCGCCTGTGTGATGTGTACCTCTACTAGTTGTACTCACCTAGTTAGGTTTGCAGGGGTCGAGTCCATGCTCCTGGCCCCGCCTCTTCAATGGTCCGCTACTAGGTCATCTCCCTGAACCAGAGCTTTATCGTACTCTGCTTAAAGCTATGTATGGATCCTGACTCCATACGATAGAGTCCAAACTATTCCACTTCCTGCACTACTCTGTGGATGAAGAAATACTTCTACATCCTTCTGTTTAATATGTGTCTTCAACTTCCAGCTGTGTACCCTTGTTTACTGTGTCAGTCCTGGGAACATCCTGTCTTTGTCCACCTTGTCAAATTACTCGACAGTATCCCCTTTGTCTGTCGGTTTCATGTACCCCCTATCTCTCCTGTCACCAGCCCTGTCGTCAGGTTTGTTTTCCAATTACTCACCTTCCTATTACGATACATTCACCTTAGCTCCCGCGGGGGACTAAGTCTTGTTGCCAAACATTCTGAACCTCTCTCTCTCAGTTTATTTACTGCCCTGGGCTAGCGTGTGGGGTCCACACACTCGGCTGCAGCTGCCTACTACCATTTTGGGCCTAAAGTACACGGTGTATTGTGTGTGTGTGTGTGTGTGTGTGTGTGTGTGTGTGTGTTGTGTCGTCGTCGTGGGTGTGTGTCTGTGTGTCTGTGTAGTCTGTGTGAGTGTGTGTGTGTGTGTGTGTTGTGTGTGTGTGTGTGTGTGTGTGTGCTGGTGTGTGTGTGCCTGTGTGTGTTAGTGTGTGTTTGTGTGTGTGTGCCTGTGTGTGTATGTGTGGTGTAGTGTGTGGTGGTGTGTATGTGTGTGTGATGTGTGTATGTCGTGTGTGGTGTTCTGTGCAGAGTTCATGCAAGCTACCATAAATATGTTTAATTTTGTGCACATATGAACGAATTACAACCACTTATACAGAATTAATAAAAAATCAAAAGAAATTAACATAAAAACGATATGCAACATAAATAGAAGTCCGAGTTTTATATCAGTAACCTCAGCTTGGTGGCCGAGTTGGGAGGCAGCTCAGTCTTTCTGGCTGGTTTTGTGTTCCAGGCTGTCTTGGTGGGTTTTAATTACAGGACGCAGATTTCTGTGTGCCCCATTCTGTACTTCCACCTACCTGGACAGTCTCGGCAAAAGCCCAGCTAGACAAGACCAAGTTCCCATCCAGCAAGGTCACTGGGGAGGGGCCAACACCTGCTGAACCTTGGGAAGTGGGGAAGGCAGTTCATCTGAGGGCCCGCAGATGGTCTTCTGGAGACATGGATTTGGGGAAAAGCAAACACACACACAACCACCAGTCCTTCATCCTCCCCACCAGTCCATCACCCTCACCACCAGTCCATCACCCACACCACTAGTCCATCACCCTCACCACCAGACCATCACCATCACCACCAGTCCATCACTATCACCACCAGTCCATCACCAGCAAGGGAAGTGTGGAAGGGAATTCATCTGAGGGGACACAGATGGACTTCTGGAAACGCAGTCCTTCACCTCCCACCAGTCATCACCCCCCACCACCAGCCCATACCTCACCCCCAGTCATCACCCTCATACAAGTTTACCCTCAACACCACACTATCACCACCAGTCCATCACCAGCACGGGAAGTGTGGAAGGGAATTCATCTGAGGGGACACAGATGGACTTCTGGAAACGCAGTCCTTCACCCTCCCCACCAGTCTATCACCCTAACCACCAGCCCATCACCCTCCCCCACAGTTATCACCTCACCACCAGTCCACCCCTCACCCCCAGTCCATAACTCTAACCCCCGGTCCACCCCCCTCTCCACCAGTCCACCCACTCTCACCACCAGTCCACCCCCCTCACCACAGTCCATCACCCTCACCCCCAGTTCACCAACTCACCACCAGTCCATCACTCACCACCAGCCCGCCATATCACCACCAGTCCGTCACTCTCCACCAGCCCATGACCCTCACACCAGTCCACCACCCTCACCCCCAGTCCATCACCTCACCCCCATTTTCACCAACCTCCCCACCAGTCCATCACTCTCACCACCAGTCCGCCAAAACTCACCCCCAGCCCATCACCCTCACCACTGTCCATCACCTCCCCACCAGCCCAAACCACCCTCACCACGTTCCCCCACCCTCATCACCAGTACTTTCATTCTAAACCAACAATCAGTCTTGTAGATGAATGGTTCAGAGAACCATATTTAGTCTTCCTTCACCAACAATCACCCTCCCCACCAGTCAATCACCCTCACACCAGTCAATCACCCTCACCACTGGTCCATCACCCTCACCACTGGTCCATCACCCTCACCACCAGTCCATCACCCTCACCACCAGTCCATCACCCTCACCACCAGTCCATCACCTCACCACCAGCCCATCCCTTACCGTCAGTCCATCACCCTCACTACAGTCCATTACCTTCACCACCAGACCATCACCATCCCCAAACCAGTCCATCACCAGCAAGGGAAGTGTGGAAGGGAATTCATCTGAGGGGACACAGATGGACTTCTGGAAACAGTCCTTCATCCTCCCCACCAGTTCATCACCCTGACCACCAGTCCATCCCCTCCCCACCAGACCATCACCCTCACCCCAGTCCATCACCTCAATCAGTCCATCACCAGAAAGGGAAGTGTGGAAGGGAGTTCGTCTGTTGGGGACAAGATGGACTTCTGGAAAACAAATCCTTCCCCTCACACCAGTCCATAAACCCTCACCACAGTCCACCCCCCTCATACAGTCCACCCCCCTCCCCACCAGTCCACCTTCCTCCCACAGTCCATCTCCTCACCACCAGACATCCCCCCCCCCCAGTCTTCACTTTTCCAAACCCAAGTCATCACTCCCCCACTACCAGTCATCACCAGCAAGGGAAGTGGGGAAAAGGAAGTTCAATCTGAGGGGACACAGATGCACTTCTGGAAACACAGTCCTTCACCCCCCCCGTCAGTCCATCACCCTCACCACCAGACCATCACACTCCCCACCAGTCCATCACCCTCACCACCGTCATCACCCTCCTCACCAGTCCATACCCTCACCCCCAGTCCATAAATCTCCCCACCAGTCCGTTATACTCCCCACTGTCCATCACCTCCCCGCAAATTCGCCACCATAATTATCATCATCACCAAGCTCACCAACCAGTCGCCACCTTCCATCACCAAACTCACAACAGTCTCCCACCCTTATCCCCAAATCAACGCCTCACCGCCATCAAAGTGTATCGTGTGACACAAGAATATGGAGAAGCATATAAAACATTATTTATATATATATATATTTTATATATATATATATATATATATATTTTATATATATATATATATGTCGTGCCGAATAGGCAGAGCTTGCGATCTTGGCTTAAATAGAAACGATCATTTTGCCATTAAGACAAGCGGGGAATTTGTGTATGCAATAATTTCGCAAAATCATTCTGAACCAACGAAAAAAATATATTTCACTGTGTTTTTTTTAGTATTAAATTATTATAAAAACAAACTAAAATTTATTTAGTTGGGTTAGGCTAAAATAAATTGTTCTTTTTATAATAAGGTTAGGTAAGTTTTCTAAAATTCTTTTGATGCAAAATTAAAATTTTTACATTAACATTAATGAAAAAAATTATCTTTAACGTATAGAGAACATTTTGAAAGGACTTAATTTTAATGAGTTCTTGCTAATTGAACCCGTTTTACATTTCGGCCCCGACATATATAAAATATTTATATATATATATATATATTTTATATAATATATTATATTATACACACAAACACTGATCTCTGGCTGAAGGAGACTGAACCTACGACTTAGGAAAGGTACGCAATGCTTTTTCCATCTACCCCCACTGGGACAATACCTTGGCGTGTAGCATGCGTACCGTTTGATCCAAGGGAGCCAGCTTTCAGGGAGAAGGCTTACGTTTTCATCTCATCCCCTGCATGCATCAGCCCTTTCTACTGAAAGCTGGCTGCCTTGGATCAAAAAGTGTAGCGCATGCTACCCCCAAGGTATTGTCCAGTGTGGGTAGATTGGTAAAGCAATGGTTTCCTTGTCCTAAGGTTCGTAGGTTCGAGTCTCCCTTTAGCCAGAGATCAGGTGTTTGTGTATATTTCGAATGCTCTCGCCCAATTTTCCCTTTCATATATTATATATATTATATATATTATATATATATATATATATTATTATATATTATATATATCGTGCCGAATATGTAAAACTGGTCAATTAGCAAGAACTCAATCAAAATAAACTCCTTTTTGAAATTTTCTCTTATAAGTTTAAAGAAGTATTTTTTTCATTAATGTTAATGTAAAAAATTTTGATTTTGCACCAAAAGAATCTTAGAAAACTTACCTAACCTTATTACAACAAGCGCAATTTATTTTAGCCTAATCGAACTAAATATATTTTTGATTTGTTTACAGTAATTTAATACTAAACAAACACAACGAAATCTGTTTTTTTTCGTTAGGTTCAGAATGATTTTGGCGAAATTATTGCATACACAAATTCTCGCTTGTCTTATATGGCAAGATGATCGTTGCTATTTAAGCCAAGAGCGCAAGTTCTGCCTATTCGGCACGACATACACACACACACACACACGTAATAGCCAGACTTGAGTCTTGGAGGTGAGAAGTACAGTACCTGCATTATAAAGATGGGATGAGAATGTTGCATTTCTAAGGTTTATCAGAACTGTGATGTCATCTCACTTTTATCAAGAGACCAATTTACACACACACACACACACACACATATATATATACATTATATATATATATGTCGTGCCGAATATGTAAAAATGGTCAATTAGCAAAATTATTATAATTAAGGGGAAGCGCCCAAACCCGGGGGATTATACAGCGCCTGGGGGGGGATGTGGAAGGCATTCAGGCTTAATTCGGGGAACTGGAGCACAGATCCAATTTCCTAAATCAAGAGCCCCTCACCATCATCAAGGAACCTTCCTTAGGGGTCAATTAGCAAGAAATCATTAAAATTTTAAATCCTTTCTAAAAATTTTCTCTTATACGTTTTTAAAGATATTTTTTTTTCATTAATGTAATTGTAAAAAATTTTAATTTTGCTCCCAAAAAAATCTTAGAAAAACTTACCTAACCTTATTATAACAAGAACAATTTATTTTAGCCTAACCCAACTAAATATATTTTAGAGTTGTGTAATCTAGTGGTCCTTCCCACAGTCTTTCTGACATCATCAAGCTAGTAAACGAATATGCATTGTTTCGCATCCGCTATTTGGGCGTGGCGGGACAGGGTTGCGCAGTAGTGCTCCTGATCAATACATGGTTAGTCTGCGCAGTTTTTCTGTCAGTCCTTTTCACAAGTGGCGGGCCACCACTTGGAAAAGGCCCGGGCCGGGAGAATACCGGCGAATCTTTAATAATAATAATCCTTTCACAATGGCGGAAGGTGGACGCAGGGTTGTCAACACTGTCTGTCTTGTCTTGTGAATGGCTGCTCATTCATTAGTCAGAATACCATCTTTTGCCGACGGCGATATTAGCGATAAGTATGGCCTCGGCAAATGAGGAGCTCTATGGGTGGACGTTGAATGGTAATGCAAGGGTGGGGACTATTCGTCAAATTCCGGCAGAGCAGTACTTATGAAAATATGGTGGCCAGGTACCAGGATGTGGTTAAGCCGGTTAACCATGCGTGTATAATGGTTCGCCTTCATGATGTATCACAGTTTTACACCTGATTAAGGTGCGTTAATGTTAATTTTGAAGCTGACGAGAGTGATTTAACGAAAAGTTTTTGGTCGTTTATGGTACGGAACATTTGGCGACTTTGGGCGTTGGCGTGATGGAAATTGTTGTATATGCCGGTGGATCGTTTTTCCATTAAAATGTTCCCCTAAGCACACTTACACGTTAGTGGTGAAGGAAGACATTCCGCACTCAGTTTAGTTACGTACACAGGTCAGAGCGTAGTTGTTCGCCTTTGTGGGAATATGACCACATAGCGTGCAATGTCCTATGCGACGAGGGAAGCATCAACGTGATACAACAGGACTGATGCTTGACACCGAAGACAGCAAAACATATGCTAAGGCAATGCGCGTGGGGAGTCTCAGGCAAGTGAGACTGGAGTGAGGAGGTAGAAGAGGGGACAGAGTTGTCTTCTGCATGTGTGGAACGTATGCGTTTGGAGAGGAGTAGGTTGGTTGTCGCGACGCCGAGGATGATTCGGAAATTGTCAGGGATGTAATGGGAGGCATCAATTTAAGGAGGCTCTGAATGAATTGTTGACGTTTCGGCGTCTTGCCGAGGATCCATGATGGGCTGGATTGGAAATGAGAGAGTGTAGAGGTAAGGCAGGATGAAGGGGCCCCAAAGTGCAGGTCGCGTGTGGTGTGGAAGCACAACAAGTTGTGGTAGCGGATGTCCACAGGATAATAGTCTAGAGGAGGATCATGGTAGCGGATTGTAGCTCCTCGCAAGAAGCTGTTGTGATAACTGATTAATGATGACGTTTTGACTCCTGGCAAAGGTGGGAAAAAAGTATTGCAAGATGTGACCCTAGAGATTCTGGGTGGCACAATGTGTGTTCAGCTGTGGTAAAAGGGGAAGAGCAAAGGGGGGCGTGGGGGGAGGTGTGGGGGTGCCTAGTAAAAGGATTTAAGAGTGTTAATGTCTTCAAGGCTAGCCTCCATGCATCCTTCAGGTGTATTAACTTTAAATATTAACGGTTGAAGTCATAGACAAATGTTAAGAGTCTCGGGTGGTGTTTTTAAAAAGAATATGTTCTGACGTTGTTTTCCTGCAAGAAAAAAAAAAAAACCCACAATTACAGATCCTTGGGAGAGTTTGATGATTGATGGATACGATGTGACATGGGTTGCTCTGCACGGCTGAAGGTGGTGTGGCATTGTTAATTAAGAAGTAGCCCGTTTTTCTCTGCAAAGTGTGAGGTGGGGGATGTGGGGTGGGTGGTTCGGGTTGGATGGCCACATGGGGTGGGGTACATGTGGGTTTCATAGGATGTGTATGGGCCTGCGGAAGGCAGACATGGGCGTTAAAAAATAAGTTCTTTTGGGAGTCCTTGTTTACCAATTAAGCTCGCTGCCAGTTCGTCAACGATTCTAGGAGGTGATTGGAACTGTATTGTTCGAACGTAAGGACATAGAACCTAGAGGAAGGGGTTTGTTTTTAGGGTATTTAGGGAGATTTGTTGCGAGGGGTGCATTGTAGTGGTTGTGGAGGGGAGGTAGTAGGGTGGGGGGGGTCATGCATACGTTCATTAGGCGAGATTATGCGGCGAGGCTGGATAGAATCTAATGTTTCTCGGGGTGTGTGTGAGGGTAAGCAGTGTTAGTGCATTGAATGTGAGCTTCTTGATCATAGAGGGGTTCTGGTGGACTTGGATTGGAGGATTGCCAAGCGTTCAGGGGTTATTGTGAAGTTGAAATGTTTGGTTATTGCCGCCAAAAGGGGGTGGCGGGAGGGAATTATTTTGAGAGTGCTTGGGAGGAGATGGTGGGTAGGACTTGTAGGGTGGGGGTAGACGTCCTTGAGTGGGGGAACACGGTCGGTTAAGGGGAAGGGCGGAGGGAATTTTTATCAGAAAGCGGGGAAAGGAAGAGCGGAGATTTTCCAATATGGTGTTTTACATTACCTGGAAGGTCAACTGCAGAATGATATATGGGAGGGGGGGGTATCCTTTCTAGGTGGTTGAGATTGGAGGGTTTAAAAAACAATGATTAGGGACATTCAAAATCATGAATTTGAGGTGGCACGAATCGCAGGAGGAGAATAGATGAGGTTTTATGGGGTGACTGTCCTTCGGCATATGTCTTGAGAGAGCAGGGAAAAAACGTCGCAGGGCGACGGAATTAATAAGCTTAAGTGTCCAGGAGCAATTGAGGGGTATCGTCAGGGGCAGGTACTCATGTCAGCAGAGGGTATGGGTTGCTACGTGGATGCATGGTACGAGATGCATGGCAAAAGAGTGGGGGTTAATAATGAGGTGCTAGGGGAAATGGGTGCATGGGTATGTTGTAATCTCGAGCATAAGGATCGGTTGAATCTGAGTGGACCTATAAGTGAGGAGGAGATTAGATTGGCAGTGCCAATCTAATCCCACAATATGAGTGTGGGAAAATCGCCAGGGATTGATGGTATCCCTTGTGATTTTTATAAGGAAAACTGGGAATGTTTGTGTGAATTTTTAGTGGTTTTATTTAATGCTATGAAAACCAAAGGTAGATTGGGGGAACAGCAACGTACGGGTGTGGTGGTCATGGTTCCGAAAAAGAAGTCTTGTGATCACGTACATGATTATCGATCGATATCTTTAATGTGTGGTGATTGCAAGATCTTTGCTAAAATGTTAGGGAATAGGATGAAAAGGGTTCTTGACAGTTTTGGATGAGGGTCAATATGGCGTGCCTGGGCGATCAATGTGTGTGGGGGCAAGGGATCATACGTAGGTTTATAGACGAAAGTGGGGGGGGAAATAAAGGTGGGGTTTTAGCATTGGATTGGCATGCAGCATATGATTGTGTGGAGCGTGAGGCACTGTGGAAGTTAATGCAGTGGCAAGGGTTTGGGAAGGAAATCGTCACTTGGGCAAAGTTGTATGAGCAGGCAATGGTACGGGTGCAGGTAAATGGTAGGCTAGGAAAACTAGTTAGGATGGAAAGGGGCTTGAGGCAAGGGTGCCCTGTGTCGCAGCTTCTCTTCGCGTTGATTCAGGATCCGTTCTATAGGGCTGTGCGAGGGAGTGTGAGGGAGGGAGTGAAGAGAGATGAAGTGGCGGTGGAACCAGGGATCGTGGGTTATGTGGATGATACCACGGTTCTATTTAGGAGGTCACAAGACTTACGAAAGGTGGGTGAATTAGTGGAACGTTTCGGAAGGGCAACAGGGATGACGGTTAATAGGGAAAAGTCTATGCTTATGAGGGTGGGGGATGGCGTGGGTGGGGCTCTAGGACAGGAAGAAGGCTGGCCCCTGATGTGTCAAATTAAGGTGTGTGGGGTTGTTCATATGGGAAACCTTCAGGAGGCGAGGGAGGTGAATTCGAGAGAAGCTGTGGATAGGGTTCTGGGTAGATTGGCGGGATTGCGTACAGGAGGACTGACGTTACATCAGCGTGTTATTGTGGTGAATGTGCTTTTGCATGGTAAGCTGTGGCATGTGGTAGGTATATATCCATTAAATCCGTGCGATGAGAAGCGTCTGTTGAAGAGTGTATATCGATATATTTGGAGTTCGGGATGTGACTGGTTATCGAGAGATGCCGGGGAGGACTGGGGTTAATGGCGTTGCATCAAAGGATGTTGGGCATGTATGTTAAACACAGTTATTTGAGGGAGGGTAGGGTTGCAGGCACAGGTTTGGCATGGGTTCGAAGGGATTTGGAGCGTTGGATGAAGGGTAGAGATGTCCAGATGTGCGAAGGAATGTTGAGGTTATTAATTTATGCACGGGACCCACGCAGGGTCAAGATAGGAAGACTGGCTCAGGTGGGTGGTAGGGAGGTGGTTGTTAAGGTGGAAGGTATATATCCGATGTATGCGTGGAGTGATATATGGGGCCGTTTAAAAGGGTTACGATTAAAGGCAATGGTAAGGGAGATAATGTTTAAATTTCTCCACAGTATATTGCCGTCTGGAGAAGTGTTGGCAAATAGGCGTGTGCAGGAGGGTGGGGAGTGTTGTGTGTGTGGGGACATTGATACGGTCTTTCATGCGGTATTTTTTTGTGCAAGGTTGGAACCAGTGAGGGAGTGGTTTAGTAGGGTTTTACGTATGGTGGGTGGAGGTGGGGTTAGCGTTTTAAGAGCGTTAAGTTTAGATGTGGGGGGGGAGGGAGGTTGCCGGTACAGAACGTAATGGGTTATCTAGTCACGGACTGTGTATACGTCATGGGTATACAGACATGTGTCAGTAAGGGAGGAGAATCGGGCACTGCAGCGATTATGTTATGGGACGCAACAGAGGAATATGGACATCACTGGGAGCAGGTGGCATTTAACCTTTTCGGAAGGATATCGTAGCTTCCGCATCAGGGACTTATGGGCGTTGCAATCTTAAGGGGTGAAATGAGGCTGGCTTCTTGAGGTATGCGTGGGCGTGAGTGATGCTTTTGATAAGTAACGGTGTGGCGTATGGTGTAATAGTTGTTCGGTAAGCTTGGTTAGATGTAATGATATAATAATTAGTTATGTCCAGTTATTTTGTAGTAATGAATATTTCAATGTGAGTATGTTGTGACTTTTCCCCTTCACTGCATAAAGCTTTTAAGGAGACACATTACAAATTCATTATTTGGAAAATGTCTGGATTTCTATTATAAATACTTAACCATTCTGTGGAATCTACTGCGAGTAATTCGACTGCGACCAAAAGGTTCCAAGATTATACATATGCTGTATAAATTTTGTAGTTGTTGATGATTTATGTGATCGTGTAATTTGTAATGTTTATTTTTGTTATGGAGTCATGTTAGAATAAATGCTAGTTTGTTTTTAAGTAAAATCTCACAAACAGTTGCATATCTATATAAAAGTTACATAAACTAATGTTTGATCACTGCTGTGATCATTAAGTGTGCGAATGATGTGGATGTATTTATAGATGGGTTTTAATGAGGGGGTTTCCCCCCCCAAACAGTTTTGTGTGTATGTGTCATATTTTATCATTGATATAATGTGTGTCAGTGTATGGTATGTATGTCTTTTGGGTGTATGTTACACATTTCTATTTTGTATTAGGTTTCAATTTTTTCTTCTGCACTTGTGGTATGATTCTAAGTAATCTTGTACAGATCCTGTATTGTGGTGTTATTTAATATTTTATACAACCTTGTAATTTATACTGTTTTAAATAAAATATATATAAAAAAATTAAACGAATACGCACATACAAGCACACGTGTTCACCAGTAATTATTATTATAATAAATATTAGTATATATTAATAAGGAACTGTGGGATAAATAATTCTATAATCTTCAAAAGAGTAACGTAGCCTAGTGTGCAAAGATCCGGGCCTGGAGAGTACCAGTGAACCAAGAACGACAACGATCCGGGTCGGGATAGTACCAGTGAACCAAGAACGACAACGATCCGGGCCGGGACAGTACCACTGAACCAAGAACAACAAAGATCCGGGCCGGGAGAGTTCCACTGAACCAAGAACAACAAAGATCCGGGCCGGGAGAGTACCACTGAACCAAGAACAAAGATCCGGGCCGGGAGAGTACCGGTGAACCAACAACGACAAAGATCCGGGCCGGGAGAGTACCAGTGAACCAAGAACAACAAAGACCCGGGCCGGGAGAGTACCAGTGAACCAAGAACAACAAAGATCCGGGCTGGGAGAGTACCGGTGAACCAACAACAAAGATCCGGGCCGGGTGAGTAACGGTGAACCAACAACAACAAAGATCCGGGCCGGGAGAGTACCGGTGAACCAACAAGACGGGCGGTGAGTAACGGTGAACCAACAACAAAGATCCGGGAAGATCCGGGCCGGGAGAGTACCGGTGAACCAAGAACAACAACAATAGTGTGTTAACGTGACCCCCCCTCCTCTTTCTCAAAGAACAACAAGCTAGTAAACACACACACACAAGCACAAGTGTACACAGTAAATATTATAGTAGTATATATTAGTGTATATTAATAAGGAAATGAGTGTGAAATAAATCTAATCTTCAAAATAGTAGCGTAGCCTAGTGTGATATATTAACCCCCCCCCTTTTTTTCTTTTCAAAGACTAAGACAAAAGCACGTGCGCACGCACAAACCTACACACACACACACACACACACACAACACACACACACACACACATACACCCTAATACACATGTCGTGCCGAATAGGCAGAACTTGCTATCATGGCTTAAATAGCAACGCTCATCTTGCCATATAGGACAAGTGAAAATTTGTGTATGCAATAATTTCGCCAAAATCATTCTGAACCTAACGAAAAAAATATATTTCACTAGGTTTGTTTAGTATTAAATTATTGTAAACAAATCTAAAATATATTTAGTTGGGTTACGCTAAAATAAATTGCTCTTGTTATAATAAGGTTAGGTAAGTTTTATAAGATTCTTTTGGTGCAAATGTAAAAAATTTTGCATTAACATTAATGGAAAAAATATATCTTTAAACGTATAAGAGAAAATTTCAGAAAGGACTTAATTTTAAATGAGTTCTTGCTAATTGACCAGTTTTACATGATAAACATAATAAACCAAGACAAGATAACCGACCACTGTCAGTTTACCAGAGAGAAGCAGCTGTGTTGATTCCGTGGTGATAGTTTCTCACTGCTCCTCCCTCAGCCTTGAGCGTACAGATCAGGTGGGTCACGTGACGTGACTAAAAATGAAGAAAGGGGAGGGGGAGGGGGAGGGGGTATAACCATCGAATACAACCTTACACCGGTACACAGACTGATTGGTACTTGACTATACTTTTAACTTAACTTATCGTGGCTACACAACATAGATAATAATAAGCCTTAATAATACAAGGACGTTCATTTCCAATTTAGCTATTAAAGGAAACGACCGCAATGTAATATTAAAGAAAAGGTAACAATAGTAGAGGCGTAACACAAGTCATATACTATTGTCGAGTTTGTTTGCTCCATTTTGAAACCCATTACGACCAGGTCACAGGCCACACTGTATCTGTGTTTGTAAAAGAAAGTCACATAGCAAGGTCACACAGCAGTCACACAGCAAACAGGTCACATAGCAAGCAGGTCACACAAGGTTCTTTCCCACTCTCTTTCAGTGTGCTCAGCACCTGATAACAAAACACTGGCCTACAATAAACATCACTGGCAGCTATGTGGGGACTTAAAGTTGCTTCTATATTGCTTGGACTGCAGCGAGGCTACACTAAGTATGTATTGCTGTTTTCTGTGTGAATGGGATATCCGGAGAACTTCTCATTACTTCAAGAAGGACTGGCCACTGACACTCGCTGGAGCCTGGAACAAAAAATGTTAGATATTTTCCACTTGAAAGACTCGAGCAGGATATTGTTACCACCATTACATGTTAAAGCTATGGACAAAACGTGGCAGTATTTAAGTACTTCGGTAGTAACTCCTGGAGGCTAAAGGACAGAAAATTCTATGGAGGCGAATTTGTTGGTTCACAGATTAGCGAGCTGCTTAGAGATGAGGAGTTGGACTATCCTAGTCGGTGAGAAAAAAAATGTGTGGAATACCTTATGGTTAGCTGCAACCAATTTTTTCCGCAAAGGGGGGGGGGTGGTGGGAGGGCATCTTTTGAGGAGTGCTTGAGAGGAGATGGTGGGTAGACTGTAGGGTGGGGGTAGACGTCCTTGAGTGGTGGGACACGGTCCCGGTAAGGGGAAGGTGATGGGATTTTTATCAGAAGTGGGGAAAGGAAGAGCGGAGATTTCAATATGGTGTTTTACATTACCTGGAAGGTCAACTGCAGGAATGCTATATGGGAGGGGGGGGGGGTATCCGGTGGTGAGTTGAGGTTTAAAACAATTGATTAGGGGAACATTGAAAATCCATGAATTTGATGCAGGCACCGAAATCACGGGAGGAATAGATGAGGTTTTATGGGGTGGACTGTCCTTCGGCATATGTATTGAGAGAGCAGGGGAAAACGTCGCAGGGCGACGGAATTAATGAGCTTAGGTGTCAGGAGCAATTGGAGGGATATTGTCCAGGGGGCAGGTACTCATTTCAACAGAGGGTATGGTTGCTTACGTGGATGCATGGTACGAGATGCCATGGCAAAAGAGTGAGGGGTTATAAATGAGGTACTAGGGGAATTGGGTGCATGGGTATGTTGTAATCTCGAGCATTAAGGATGGTTGAATTCTTGAGTGGACCTATAAGCGAGGAGGAGATTAGATGGCAGTGGAGTGTATGAGTGTGGGAAAATCTCCGGGGATAGATGGTATCCCTTGTGATTTTTATAAGTAAACTGGGGAACGTTTGCGTGAATTTTTAGTGGTTTTATTTAATGCTATGAAAACCAAAGGTAGATTGGGGGAACAGCAAACGTACGGGTGTGGGTGGGTCATGGTTCCGATAAGAAGTCTTGTGATCACGTACATGATTATAGATCCGATATCTTTAATGTGTGGTTGATTAACAAGATCTTTGCTAAATTGTTAGGGAATAGGATGAAAAGGGTTCTTGACAAAGTTTAGGATGAGGGTCAATATCGGTGTGCCTGGCGATCAATGTGTGTTGGGGCAAGGATATACGTAGGTTTATAGACGAAAGTGGGGGGGAAATAAAGTGGGGTTTTAGCTTGGATTGGCATGCAGCATATGATTGTGTGGAGCGTGGAGGCACTGTGGAAGTTAATGCAGAAAACAATGGCAAGGGTTTAGGAGTGAAATCGTCAGTTGGGCAAAAGGTGTTGTATGACAGGCTATGGTACGGGTGCAGGTAAATGGTAGGCTAGGGGAAAACTAGTTAGGATGGAAAGGGGTTTGAGGCAAGGGTGCCTGTGTCGCAGCTTCTCTCGCGTTGATTCAGGATCCAGTTCTATTTGGGCTGTGCGAGGGAGTTTTGAGGGAGGGAGTTGAAAAGAGATGAAGTGCGGTGGAACAGGGATCGTGGGGTTTGTGGGATGCTACCACGGTTATATTAGGTCACAAGACTTACGAAAGGTGGGGTGAATTAGTGGAAACGTTTCGTAGAAGGGCACAGGGATGACGGTTAATAGGAAAAGTCTATGTTATGGAGGGTGGGGGATGGCATGGGTGGGGGCTCTGGACAGTAAGAGGCTGGCCCCTGGTGTGTCAAATTAAGGTGTGTGGGGGTGTTCATATGTGAAACCTTCAGGAAGGCGTGGGAGGTGAATTCCGAGAGGAAGCTGTGGATAGGGTTCTGGGTAGATTGGCGGGATTTGCATACAGAGGACTGACCGTTAATCAGTGTGCTATTGTGGTGAATGTGCTTTTGAATGGTAAGCTGTGCATGTGGTTAGGTATATATCCATTAAAATCGTGCTATGAGAAGGTTGTTGAAGCGTGTATATCGATATATTTGGGGTTGGATGTGATGGTTATCGAGAGATGTTGTGTGTCTTCCGGCATGGCGGGGAGGGTGGGGTTAATTGGCGTTGCATCAAAGGATGCTGGGCATGTTTTGTTAAAACACATGTTATTTGAGGAGGGTAGGGTTGCAGGCACATGTTTAGCATGGGTTCAGAAGGGATTTGGAGCGTTGATGAGGGTAGAGATGTCCAGATGTGTGGGGGAATGTTGAAGGTTATTAATTTTTTTGCACGGGACCCACGCAGGGTCAAGATAGCATGAATGGACTAGGTGGGTGGTAGGAGGGTGGTTGTTAAGGTGGAAGTTATATATTCCGATGTATGCGTGGTAATGTATATGGCGCCGTTTTATAAGGGTTACGATTGAAGGCAATGATAAGGGAGATAATGTTTAAATTTCCTCCATAAATATATTGCCCTCTGGAGAAGTGTTGGAAATAGGCATGTGCAGGAGGGTTGGGAGTGTTGTGTATGTGGGGACATTGAACCACTGTCTTTCATGCTGGTTATTTTTTTGTGCGAGGTGGAAACCAGTGTGGGATGTTTTGTAGGGTTTTTACGAATGGTGGGTGGAGGTGGGATTAGCGTTTTATGAGCGTAAGTTTAGATGTGGGGTGGGGTGGGGTTGCCGCCCGTACAGAACGCAATGGGTGATTAGTCGCTGACTTTGTGTATACGTCATTGCGTATACAGACATGGTGTCAGAAGGGAGAGAATCAGGGCCACTGGCAGGTATTTTATGGGACGCAACGAGGATTAAGGACTTCACTGGGAGCAGTGGCATTTAACCTTTTCAGAAGGATATCGTACCTTCCGCACAGGGAACTTATGGGGTGTTGCCAATTTAAAGGGGTGAAATTGAGGGCTGGCTTCTTGAGGTATGCGTGGGCGTGAGTTGATGTTTTGATAAGTAACGGTGTGACGTATGTGTATTAGTTGTTCGGTAAACTTTGGTTAGCTGTAATGATATAATAATTAGTTTATGTCCAGTTATTTTGTTAGTATGAATATTTCAATGGAGTATGTTTGGGTGTGGCTGTGGACTTTTCCCCTTTTACTGCATAAAGCTTTTAAGGAGACACATTACAAATGTCTGGATTTATTCTATTTATAAATAACTTAACCATTGTGTGGAATCTGCTGCGAGTAATTCGTCAGCGACCAAAGCTTCCAAGATTATACTATGCTGTATAAATTTTGTAGTTGATGATGATTTATGTGATGGTGTACTTTGTAATGGTTTATTTTGTTATGGAGTCTGTTAGAATAAATTGCTTGTTTGTTTTTAAGTAAAATTTATAAACAGTTTTTTTTGGGGCCCCATATCTATATAAAATGTTACATAAAGGAATGTTTGATCACTGCTGTGTCATTAAGTGTGTGATGATTTGGTTGTATTTATAGATGGGTTTTAATGGGGGGCGGTCCCCCCCACAGTTTTGTGTGATGTGTCAGATATTTTATCATTGATATAAAGTGTTCAGTGTATGTGTGTATGTCTTCTGAGTGTTTGTTACACATTTCTATTTTGTTTTTAGGTTTCAAATTTTTCTCTGCACTTGTTGGTATGATTGTAAGTGATCTTGTACAGATTTGTAGTGTGGGTGTTATTTAATATTTTTAATACAACCTTGTATTTATACTGTTTTAAATAAATAAAAAAAAGAAGGA
>NC_069405.1:5502074-5530596 GCF_026875155.1 Cherax quadricarinatus
ACACTGCAAGACTCCAGACGGATATTGTAGACTCTGCAAGAATCCAGGTGAACATTGTAGACACTGCAAGACTCTAGGCAGACATTGTTAGGACATGCCAAACTCTAGGCAGACATTGTAGACACTGTGAAAGACTCCAGGCGGACATGTAGAGCCTGCAAGACTCCAGTGGACATTGTAGACACTGCAGACTCCAGGTGGACATTGTAGACACAACAAGACTCCACCGCGGAACATGTTGACACAAATGCAAGACTCCAGGGGACATTGTAGACACTGCAAGACCCCATGTGGGACCATTGTAGACAATGCAACATCCAGGGCGGACATTGCAGACACTACAAGACTCCAGATGGACATTGTAGACACTGAAGGACTCTAGGTGGACATTGTAGACACGGGCAAGACTCCACGCGGACATGCAGACACTGCAAGATCCAGATGGACATTGTAGACACTGCAGACTCCAGGAAACAATTGTAACATGTAAGACTCCAGGTGGACATTGTGGACACTGCCAGGACTCCAGGCGGAATTGTAGACCACTGCAAGACTCCAGATGGACATTGTAGACACTGCAAAACGCCAGTTGGACATTGGTAGACACTGCAAGACTCCAAGAAGGACCATTGTAGACACTGTTAAGACTCCAGGCGACATTGTAGACCACTGTCAGACTCCAGGTGGACATTATAGACACTGCAAGACTCCAGATGGACATTGTAGCACTGCAAGGCTCCAGGCGGACATTGTAGACACTGCAAGATCGGAGGCATTGTTAGGGGAGACTGCAAGACTCCAGGCGGACATTGTAGACACTGCTAAGGCTCCAGGCGGGGGGGGGGGGGAAAAAAACCCCAATGTATGACCAGCAAGAATCCCAGGCGGACATTGTAGACACTGTAAGACTCCAAGGCGGACATTGTAGACACTGCAAGATCCAGGCGGACATTGTAGACACTGCAAGACTCCATTGCGGACATTGTAGACACTGTAAGATCAGGCGGACATTGTAGACACTGCCAGACTCCATGCGGAACATGTATGACTCCACTGAAAGACCACAGGCGGACTTTCTAGACCCTATAGACTCAGGCGGACATTGTAGACATTGCAAGGACCTCCAGGCGGGACATTGTAGAAACTGCAAGCTCCAGGCGACATTGTAGACATGAAAGACTCAGGCGGACATTGTCCGACATTGTAGACCCCTGGCAGGACATTGTAGATACAGCAAGAATCCAGGCGGGACATTGTAGGACATGCAAGATCCAGGCAGGACATTGTACACACTGCAAGAATCCCAGGCGGACATTGTAGACATTGCAAGACTCAGGCGGACTTTGTAGACTCAGAAAGAATCCAGGCGGGACATTGTAGACACTGCAGACAACAGAACGGACATTGTAGGACACTGCAAGACTCGGCGGACATTGAAGACATAACAAGACTCAAGGCGGACATTGTAGACAATGCAAGACTCCAGGCGGACATTGTAGACATTGCAAGACTCAAGTGACATTCTAGACAATACTAGGTGAAGGTGGACATTTAGACACTGTAAAGACTCCAGGCGGACTTGTAGGCATTGCTAGACTCCAGGAGGAACATTGGTAGGACACAGCAAGATTCCAGGCGGGACATTGTAGACATTGCAAGACTCCAGCGGAACTTGTAGACACTGAAGACTCCAGGTGACATTGCTGAACTGCAAGACTCCAGGTGGACATTGTAGACACTGCAAGTCTCCAAGCGGACGTTGTAGACATTGCAAGAGTCCAGGCGGACATTGTAGACATTGCAAAACTCCAGGTGGACATTGTAGACACTGCAAGACTCAAGGCGGACATTTCAGCATAGCAAGATTCAGGCAGACATTGTGGACATTAGCATGGACTCCAGGTGGGACATATGTAGACACTGCAAGACTCCAGGCAGACACTGTAGACACTGCAAGATTCCAGGCGGACATTGAAGACACTGAAAGACTCCAGGCGGACATTGTAGACATTGCAAGACCCCATGTGGACATTGTAGACAATGCAACACTCCAGGCGGACATTGCAGACACTACAAGACTCCAGATGGCATTGTAGACACTGAAAGACTCTAGGTGGACAGTAGACACGGCAAGACTCCACGCGGACCTTGAGACACTGGCAGACTCCAGATGGACATTTGTCAGACACTGCAAGACTCCAGGAAAGCCATTGTAGGACCACTGTAAGATCCAGGTGGACATTGTAGAACTGCAGGACTCCAGGGCGGACATTGTAGACACTGCAAGATCCAGATGGACATTGTAGACACTGCAAAACTCCAGTTGGACATTGTAGGGGACACTGCAAGACTCCAAGAGGACATTGTAGACCCACTGTAAGGGACTCCAGGCGGACATTGTAGACACTGTCAGACTCCAGGTGGACATTATAGACACTGCAAGACTCCAGATGGACATTGTAGACACTGCAAGATCCAGGCGGACATTGTAGACACTGCAAGACTCCAGGAGGACATTGTAGACACTGCAAGACTCCAGGCGGACATTGTAGACACTGCAAGACTCCAGGCGGACATTGTAGACACTGCAAGAATCCAGGCGGACATTGTAGACACTGTAAGACTCCAGGCGGACATTGTAGACACTGCAAGACTCCCAGGCGACATTGTAGACACTGCAAGACTCATGCGGAATTGTAGACACTGTAAGGGACTCAGGCGGACATTGTAGACACTGCAAGGACTCATGCGGACCATTGTAGACACTGAAAGACACCAGGCGGACTTTCTAG
This sequence comes from Cherax quadricarinatus, assembly GCF_026875155.1. Taxonomy (NCBI): domain Eukaryota; kingdom Metazoa; phylum Arthropoda; class Malacostraca; order Decapoda; family Parastacidae; genus Cherax; species Cherax quadricarinatus. The sequence continues at coordinate 5,504,867 of NC_069405.1, forward strand.
AACTTAAGACTCCCAGGGCGGACATTGTAGGGACATAGCAAGACTCAGGCGACATTGTAGACACTGCAGACTCCAGGCGGACATTGTAGGACACTGAAAGGACTCCAGGCGGACATTGTAGAAATGCTAGACCCCTGGGGACATTGTAGATACAGCAAGAATCAGGCGGACATTGTAGACACTAGCAAGACTCCAGGCAGACATTGTACCACAACTGCAATGAATCCAGGCGGACATTGTAGGACACTGCAAGGACCCATGCGGACATTTAGACACTGTTTAAGACTCCAGGCGGACATTGTCAGACATGCTAGGACTCCATGCGGACTTGTAGACACTGAAAGACCACCCAGGCGGACTTTCTAGACACTATTAAGACTCCAGGGACATTTGTAGGACATTGCAAGACTCCAGGCGGACATTGTAGACACTGCAAGACTCCAGGCGGACATTGTAGACACTGAAAGACTCCAGGCGGACATTGTAGACATTGCTAGACCCTGGCGGACATTGTAGACACAGCAAGAATCCAGGCGGACATTGTAGACACTGCAAGACTCCAGGCGGACATTGTAGACACTGCAAGAATCCAGGCGGACATTGTAGACATTGCAAGACTCCAGGCGGACTTTGTAGACTCAGCAAGAATCCAGGCGGACATTGTAGACACTGCAAGACAACAGACGGACATTGTAGACACTGCAAGACTCCAGGCGGACATTGAAGACATAACAAGACTCAAGGCGGACATTGTAGACAATGCAAGACTCCAGGCGGACATTGTAGACATTGCAAGACTCCAAGTGGACATTCTAGACACTACAAGAGTGAAGGTGGACATTTTAGACACTGTAAGACTCCAGGCGGACATTGTAGACATTGCTAGACTCCAGGAGGACATTGTAGACACAGCAAGATTCCAGGCGGACATTGTAGACATTGCAAGACTCCAGGAAGGACCATTGTAGGACACTGAAAAGACTCCAGGTGGACATTGCAGACACTGCAAGACTCCAGGTGGACATTGTGACACTGCAAGTCTCCAAGCGGACGTTGTAGACATTGCAAGAGTTCCCAGGCGGACATTGTAGGAAATTGCAAAACTCCCAGGTGGGACATTGTAGACACTGCAAGACTCAAGGCGGTCATTTCAGACATAGCAAGATTCCAGCAGACATTGTGGACATTGCAAGACTCCAGGTGGACATTGTAGACACATGCAGACTCCAGGCAGACATGTAGACACTGCAAGATTCCAGGCGGACATGAAGACACTGAAAGACTCCAGGGCGGGACATTGTAGACATTGGCAAGACTCAGGCGGACATTGTAGACACTGCAAGACTCCAGGAGGACATAGTAGACACTGCAAAAGACTCCAGGTGGACATTGTAGAAACGGCAAGACTCCAGGTGTAGGGACATTGTACAGACTGAAGACTCCAGGGGGACCATTGTAGTACACGGTAGGCCTAGGGTGATGGATTTTAGACACAGTAGGACTCCAGGCAGCATTGTATGCATGCAAGACACAAGTCGGACATTGGAAACACGGCAAGACTCACATGGAATTGTAGACACTGCCAAGACTCCAGGTGGACATTGTAGACTCTGCAAGACTACATGTGGACGTTGTAGACGCTGCAAGGACTCCAAAGTGGACATTTGTAGGAACTGCAGACTCCAGGTGGACATTGCAGACATTGCAGACTCCAGGTGGACATTTGTATGACACGGGCCAAGACTCCAGGTGGAATTGTAAAGACTGCAAGACTCAGGCGGACATTGCAGACCTGTAGGCTCCAGGTGGATATTGTAGACACAATAGGACTCCAGGCGGATATTGTACACACTGCAAGACTCAAGGCGGAATTGTAGACACTGCAAAAAATCCTGTGGAAATTGTAGAACATTGCAAGACTCCTGGCGGACATTGTAGACATTGCAAGACCCCAGGTGGACATTGTAGACATTGCAAGACTCCAGGCGGACGTTGTAGACATTGCAAGAGTCCAGGCGGACATTGTAGACATTTGAAATACTCCATCCGGACATTGTAGACATTGATATCCAGGGGGACATTGTAGACACTGCAAGACTCCAGGTGAACATTGTAGGACCACTGTAAGACTCAAGGTGGATATTGCAGACATGCAAGACTCCAGGTGGACATTGTAGACACTGCAAGTCTCCAAAATGGACGTTGTAGACACCCGCTGCAAGGGGTCCAGGCGGACATTGTAGTTCATTGCAAGAGTCTCAGGTTGACATTGCAGACACCGCAAGACCCAGGCGGACATTGCTGACATTGCAAGATTCCAGAAGACATTGTGGACATTGCAAGAGTCAAACAATGGGCACCTTACTGACAAAGTGAATGAAAATGTGCTTGATTTTAAATAATTATTTTCTCTCCGTGTTTACACAGGAAGACACTAAACAATATTCCAGTAAATTAATTTTTACAGTGGGGTAGAATGGAGATAAATTATGTAACATCACAGTCACTAGTGAGATGGTTGTGAAGCAGATAGACAGACGAAGCAAAATAAGTCGCAGGGTTCCTGATGAGGTTTTTTTTCAAAGGGTTCTTAAGTGAATGCAAAATGGAACTCTGTGAACCATTAACTAATATTTTTAATTTATCTCTTCATTACGGTGTAGTGGTCTGATATGTGGAAGATGGCTAATGTAATTCCTATTTTTAAAAACAGGGGACAAGTCGTTACCGTCAAATTACCGCCCAATAAGCCTGACCTCAATTGTAGGCAAATTATAGTGTCAATTATAGCTGAGATTATAAGAAGCCATCTCGATAAGCATAGCTTGATTAATGATACTCAGCATGGATTCACAAGAGGCCGTTCTTGTCTAACTAATTTATTAACTTTCTTCAGTAAAGTTTTTGAGGCTGTTGACCAGGGATAAAAAATTTGAAAATTATTTACTTAGATTTTAGTAAGGCTTTTGATAGAGTTCCGCACCATAGACTGTTAAAGAAAGTAGCAGCTCATGGCACTGGGGGAAAAGTGCTCATGTGGATCGAGTCATGGCTCACAGACAGGAAGCAGAGAGTGTCCATAAAGGGGGTTTAAATCCGAGTGGGGATCTGTAACAAGGGGGCTTTTCCACAGGGATCAGTCTTGGGCCCCGTTGTTGTTTATAATATATATCAATGACTTGATGAGGGAATTACTAGTGATATGAGCAAATTCGCCGAATGACACAAAGATAGGTAGGGTAATTGATTCAAACGTAGATATTATGGAACTTCAGGAGGATTTAAACAAACTCTATTCTTGATAAATTAGACACATGTGCAACTCTTGGGTATCTTTATTGATTCCCAAGAGTTGCACATGTGTCTAATTTATCAACATGTCGGTTCTCTGAACCATTCATCTACAAACTCTATTCTTGGTCAGAAAAGTGGCAAATGCAGTTCAATGTAGATAAATGCAAGGTTCTGAAGCTCGGGAGTGTCCATAACCCTAGCACTTATAAGTTAAATGATGTAGAATTTTAGCCATACAGTTTGCGAGAAGGACTTGGGGGTTATGGTAAGCAGAAACCCTTTAAACCAAGACAGAAATCCCTAAGCGAAACGAAATAAAGCAAATAGATTACTGGGATTTATATCAAGAAGTGTTAAGCAACAGAATCCAGAGGTCATACTTTCAGCTTTATACATCATTAGTAAGGCCTCACCCTAGATTATGCAGCTCAGTTCTGGTCTCCATATTACAGAATGGACTAAATTCGTTAGAAAACATTCAGCGTAGGATGACTAAATTAATACATAGCATTAGAAATCTTCCTTATGAAGAAAGATTGAAGACTCTTAAGTTACATTCACTTGTTAGAAAGAAGAAAAGAGGGGAGAACCCCGATCGAAGTGTATAAGTGGAAGATAGGTATTAATAAAGGGGATATTAATAAGGTCTTGAGGATATCTCTCCAAGAAGAGAACCCGCAGTAATGGATTTAAATTAGATAAGTTTAGATTTAGAAAGGGCATAGGAAAGTAAATTTGGTTTGGAAAATAGGGGGAGTTGATGAGTGGAACGGTCTAACTAGTTGGGTTATTGAGGCTAGGACTTTTGGGTAGTTTCAAATTTAAAGGGTTTGGATAAGTACGTGAGTGGGAGGGGTTGGATTTGAGAGGGACTTGCACATCGGAGCTTGTTTCTTGGGTGGCATTGAAAATTGAGTTGGTCAAATGTTTTGTTAGTGGGATGAATTGTAAAGGACCTGCCTAGTATGGGCCAACAGGCCTGCTGCAGTGTGCCTCCTTTCTTATGTTCTTATGTTCTTATGTTCTTATGTTGTTATGTTGTTATGTTCTTAGTTTTATTTCTTATGTTTTTATGTTCTTATGTTCTTATGTTTTATTTCTTATGTTCTTATGTTCTTATGAAAATCTCAGGGTAACCCACGTAATGCAGCCCATAAATTTTGTTATAAAAACAGCTATTTAAAAGGGTTAACCACTCACTGTGTGTGTGTGTGTGTGTGTTGGTACGAATGGTATAAAATCCCGAAAAGATGAGAGTAAGACACATGTGCAACATCTGGGTATTTTTGTAATAGTTTTTACTGTCTCAATTTATGCCCCGGGAAATTTGTATTGAAAAAAAACCCCACTGGATGGAAAAAAACTTAACAAAAAGATACCCAGATGTTGACATGTGTTTTTTATCTATCGGTGTGTGGTTGTGTGGGTGTGTACCACCTTTTGTGGTTGCAGGGGTCGAGCACAGCCGGCCCCGCCTCTTCGTGATTGCTACAGGTCCTCTCTCCCCTGCCCCAGGCTCTACAAAACCTCCCCTTAAAACTTGTAGGGTTCCTGCCCCCACCAATAATTTCTAGGCTATTCCAGGGCCTGATTTTTTGGGAGAAGAAATATTTCCCTAACCCCCTTTGATTATTGATCTTCAATTTCCAATTGTGACCTCTTGTGTCTGTGTCCCATCCTGGAACATCCCGTCTTTGCCCACTCGTCATTCCGCGCAGTATTTTATATGTCGTTATCATGTCTCCCCTGACCCTCCGGCCCCAGTGCGTCGGGCCCCGATTTCCCTCAACCTTTCTTAAAGGGACAACCCCCGTTCGGGGGACAGTCTTGTTGCAAACCTTTTGCACTTTCTTAATTTTTTTGCGTGCTTGACAGGTGTGGTTTCCCCAAAGGGTGCTGCAACCCTTTGGGGCCCCGAGTAGGGGTTGTACAATCTTAAGGAACCCTTATGAGGTACGGACGTACCCTAGGTTTGCCAGGCCCCCGTATGCTGCAGCAGTTTCTATTGTGTGCGCCTCAGGAGATATGCTCGGTGTTATATCCCCCCCGATTTTTTTCCTTTAGTGAGGTTTGCAGTTTTGGCCATTAAACTATTTTGTGTCTGCGGTCTTCTTTGCCCTTCCCAATTTTCATGATTTTTTCATTTGGCAGGGTTAAATTCAAGGAGCCAGTTCGGGCCAGGTTGTAGCCTGTCCAGACTCTTTGTTTTCCTGTGATCCTGCCGATTCGATTTCTCATTAACTTCACATCGTCGCAAACAAGGACACTTTGACTTCTATCCCTTCCGTTACGTCGTTCCGTTACCAAAAACAGCACAGGCCCTAGGACTGACCCCTGTGGAACCCCGTTGTACGGCGCCCACTTACACCTCTTTCGGTCCATGACTCGTTGTTTCCTCCTGTCAGATATTCTCTGATCCATTGCAGTCCCCTTTCCTTTAGTGTGCCTGGTCTTCTAGCTTTTGCAGTAACCTTTGTGAGGAACGGTAAAAGCCTTTTTGCAGCCCAAAAAAAACGCAGTCGATCCCCCCCTCTCTCTCTTGCTTACTTCGTCACCTTGTATAAAACTTAGTGGTTTGTGACACAGGTTTTTCCTTTCCCTGAAACCGGGGGGTTGTCAAATTTATGACTTGTTTCTTTCCGGTCCCCCACCCCTCCCTCCTGATGATTTCTCCCATGACCGCTTACTATACACGTTAAGATACAGGTCTTGTGTTTAGTGCCTTTGGTTGTCTCCCTTTTTAAAAATTGGGACTACATTTCCATTTTCCATACCTCAGGGAGTTCCCCCATTTTCAAATGATGTGGGGAAGATCTTTGTTAAGGGCTCACACAATATCTCGCCCCCTTTTTTAAAAAGGCCCCAGGAGAGATGTTTTTGGGTCCCACCGTTTGAGGTTCAAGTTCGCAAGCAGCTTTTCATCCTCCTGGGTTTTATAGTACCTCATCCGCACTTGCGGGTGTGCCCCCCTGTTCTGATTTCTTGGAGTCCTATGGTTTCCCACTGAAATCCCTCTTTAAATCTTGTTTTGAGCCCCTGACATACCCTCGGTCTTTTCTTGTAAATTCCCATCACCCTTCCTCGTTGATTACTGGTCCTTGACTGTTTTTTTCCTCTGTGTGGCTGTACAACAGCTTGGGTCAGTCTTTACTTTTGTGCTATGTCTTTTATATTGTCTCTGAGCCTCCCTTCTTTCTGTGCTATTCGTTTTCTGGCTCTTGGGTGATTTCTTTATTTTCCGAGTTCTTGTCTTCGTACCTTTTCCATTCTGTACACCTAGTTTTTCCCTCCCAAAACCCTTTGGGTAAACCAAGGACTCTTTTTGTTCTTCCCATTATTTCTGTTTCCCCTTGGGAAAAAACCTTCCTCTGCCTCCTTGCATTTTGTTGCTAATAGTCCATCATTTCTTGTACGGGTTTTTCCCTGTCAGTTCCCTCTCCCCTAAGTTTTGAAGGAATTCCCTCCCTAATAGTTCCCCCTTTTGTAGTTGGTTTTTCCCAGCCTTTTCCTGCTACTCCCCCACTTGGAGTCAACTATGTAGTCGAAGCAAAAACCCACATGTCACTAGCTCCCCGGGGGGTTTCATACTGATACCCCCGATGTCCGAACTATCATGGTGAATACAAGGGCCAACCTTTCTGGTTATCCTCTCCCCTCTCCTCTGGTTTGTCTCTAAACATGTTGTGATAGGTTTCAGTACCAATCCTCATCTTGGCTCCCATTTTCGGGCCCCCATGGGGCTCCAGGGTTTTCCCCGTCAAATTCCTTTTGTTGAAATCACCATAACAGATTTTCTCCCCCCCTGTTGGGGTCTCTGGCCACCTCGGTAGTGTGTTTACATTCCCCTGTTTTCTCTCATCGTATTCTTCTCTTGGGCCTCCTGAGTTTCTGTGGTGGGTTGTACATTCTGCATTTATCACCTTATGTCCCTCGACTGGGTTTTCCTACTAAGTAGTCCCTTTCGCCATCCATCCATTCCTTCCATTTTCTCAAAACCCCCCTGGGGTTTTTTTGAGCAGTGCAAATCTCCTCCCCCCCTCCTCCCCTCTGTTTTCCTGAGATTGATTCCGGAGGAAAGATTGAAATTTTTATTATTTGGTGAGTTTTTTTTCTGTGAGTGCATTATGTCTGGGGATGTCCCCTTTGATTCTTTCGGGCCCCTCCTCATACTTTTTTGTTATTCCCCCTTTCATTGTTACCACACTTTAATTCTTTTTTTGACTGGGTCTGGGAAGTATATTGGGTTGGGGAGTGGGGGACCCGGTAAGGGAAATATGGGTTGTTGCTGTGGGGGTGAAGTTTTAATGTAGTGGGGGGGGGGCTTTGGATGGGATGGGTGTTTTGATTTAGGTGTTTTTTTGCACTGGGGTTTAGGTTGGGAGGCTTCTATAGAAAGGTGAGGGGGGCTGTATTAGATTTTTCCTGGGGCTGGGATCTCCGGGGTTTCTCCCTCCCCTTTTTTCCTTTTCGCCTTTGTACCCTCTCTCCAGTTTCCCTTCTTTTTCTGTGTTCTGTCCGGTGAGATAACCCTCCTGTATGCGTTGTCCCTTAATCGGCTTTCTCCTGCAGTACCTGGTCCGAGTCGCCTTGCCCTTTAAGGTCACTTCACTGGCCGGGGTTTTTTTTTTTTACAAAACCCCCCTATTCTCCGAAAAAATTTCCCGCTGGGTCATATCGTCTTCTCCTATTCTTTAGATGCTTTCAATTGCTTTTTTTTTTCCCCTTTTTTTCTTCTTCATATGGTTTCCCTTGACTTCCTGGGGCCCCTACACAAAACTGACCTCACCCCTTTTTTCTCCCACTGATATTGTGTATCCCTCATTTAAATTTGGTTTTTCCACTGCAGCTTTCCTTTTATCAGTTTCATGGCTAATTACTTGGGCTAGCCGTCTTTTTTCCCCTTTTCGGCTTTTCCCTTGGGCCTGTTTTTGTCGTTAGGGCCCCCCATAAAGCTTTTCTCTTTATTTCTACAGTCTCCTCTGATAGGCATCTCCATGCGTTTTTCCCTTCTTTTCCCTACGTCCCCTTATTTTTGGGGAGGTACAGTCTCTGTTGTCAATCCCCCAAAAGTTTTTAGTTCTTTAGGCGTTTTAAAATTTTTTAGTTCCCTTTTTAAACTTGTACCTTTCTGCTGCTTTTTTCAGCACCTCCCCCCTTCCCGCTTTCCTATCTTCCTCTCTTCCTTCTCAGCTAAGTCTTTTAGTTTTTTTTTTCCCATTCATATCCCTTTTTTTGAGCTCTGTGCCCCAATCTTCCTGTGCATTTTCCTCCCCCTGTCCTTGGTTTTTCTTGTTACTCTCTGGCAACCCATTTTTTGTTTTTTTCCTGATTGCCTCGAGTGGGAAACCTATGTAGTTTGTATGTTTGGTTAGTAGTGTGGGGTGTCAGAGTGTGGGGGGGGGGAAGAGTGGAGGAACTGTGTATTTTGGGGGTGAGTGGGGAGGGGTGGGGAGGGTTTGGGGTGAACGGGGGGGGGGGAGGGTGATCGAGGGAGGGGGGGATCGGGAAGTAGTGAGATGTCGGGGTGAGGGGGGAGTGTGTGTGTTCTGGATATGTTGTGTGTGTGTTGTGTTTTTGTGGGTGTGTGTGGTGTGTGTGGTGTGTGTGTGTTGTGTTGTGTGTGTGTGTGAGTGTGTGTGTGTGTGTGTGTTGGAGTGTGTAAATTTTGTGGGTTAATTGTGTTGGAAAATTTTGTGTGGGTTTATTATGTATGAAAAGGGAGGGGGGTTGTGCGTTTAGGGAAGCTCAGGGCCTTTGGTGCCCACACCTTCTTGGACCTGAGAACCTCCCGGGACTTTTCCCCACTTACATGTGTGTGTGGTGTGTGTGTGTGTGTGTGTGTGTGTGTGTGTTGTGTGTGTGTGTGTTGTGTGGTGTGTGTGGTGTGGGTGTGTGTATTGTGGTGTGTGTGTTGGGGTGTGTTGTGTGTGTTTTTGTGGTGGTGTGTGTGTGTGTGTGTGGTTGTGTGTGTGTGTGGGTGTGTGGTGTGTGTGTGTAATTATGGGGTCGAATTGGTTGGGTTTTTCTATGTGTCTGAAAAAATAGGGGGCTTGTGCTTGGAGTGTAATGTAGATTCTCATTTTCGCTTTGCCACAACCTATGTGACCTGACTCCCTTCAAGTGTTGCCTATATCACCGCTTATAGTGATTAATCGCCTTTTTCAATGGATTTCCATTTGCTAAACCCTTTTTGAAAAACTTGAGTGCCTTTTCTTATGTGCATGGATTAGACCCTTCACATTCAGCTTGGCGGTTAATTGGAAACCCGACCCCACACCCAAACAACCACTCTAGGGGGATACAGTACTTGTAGGCAGTTGTGCTTTTTAGGTTTTTCCCGGTCGATGGGGCCCTGAGTAGATCCAGCCGATGTACGCCCTGAGTAGATCCACCTCAATTTCTGCTCGATTAATAATGGACCCGTATTCACTGTGTGTGTGTGTGTTGGGTCGTTGTGAGTGTGGGTGTGTGTTTTTGTGTGTTGTGTGTGTGTGTGTGTGTGTGTGTGTGTGTCGATGTGTAGGGTGTTGTGTGTGTGTTATGTGTGTGTAGTTTGTGTGTCGTTGTTGTGTGTGTGTGTGTGGGTCGTGTGTGTGTGTCTGTGTAGTGTTTGGTGTGTTTGTGTGTGTGGTGTGTGTGTGTGTGTGTTTTGTGTGTGTGTGATTGTGTGTGTGTGTGTGTGTGTGTCTGTGTACGTTGTGTGTGCAATTTGTGTGTGTGGTGTGTGTGTGTGTGTGTGTATGTGTGTGAGTGTGTTTTGGAGTTGTGTGTGGGTGTGTGTGTCTGTGTACAGTGTGTGTGGCGTGTGTGTGATAATCACAATTGTACTCACCTACTTGTGGTTGCAGGGGTCAAGACTCCAGCTCCTGGCCCCGCTCTTCATGATGCTACTGGATCCTCTCTCATCGCTGCTTCCTGAGCTTTGTAGACACTTTTCTTAAAACTATGTATGGTTTGCCTCCAACTACTTTACTTGCTAGGCTATTCCACTGGCTGACACTCTATGACTGAAGAAATACTTCCTAGTCCCCTGTGACTCGTTGAGTCTTCAGCTTCCAGTTGTGCCCCTTCGTCCTGTGTCCACTCTCTGGAAACCCTATCTCTGTCCCCCTTGTTATTCCCGCAGTAACTTGTATGTCGTTATATGCTCCCGACCCTTCTGTCCCCAGTGTCGTCAGTACGTTTTTCCCTTAAACCTTTCCTGTACGAATTCCCTTGAGCTTGGGATAGCTTTTTGAAAAACTTTGACTTTTTAATTTTTTGACGGCTTGCCAGGGTGGGTTTCCCGACTGTGCTGCATCTCCAGATGGGCCTAACATCACAGTTTACAGTGTTTTAAACGTTTCCCTTATTAAGGTATCGGAACGTATTCTCAGGTTTGCCAGGGCCCGTATGCTGCAGCGGTTTTTTGGGTTTGTTGGCCCCGGTGATGTGCTCGGTGTTATGGTCCCCATGGTCTTTCTCCCTGAGTGAGGTCTGTAGTCTTTGCCCACCTAGCTTTACTCTTCGCGGTTTTCTTTCCCCCTCCCAATTCATGATTTTGCTTTGGGGGTTTGAATTCGAGAAGCCTTTATGGCCACATGCCCGCCTCCAGGTCTCTTTGCAGTCCTGCCTCCCCCTCGTCGATTTAATTCTTTCATCAATTTCACGTCATTCCGGAACACAGACATTTAGGTCTTTTCCCTTTCCTATGTGTTCACATTTCCCCCCCTAGAAATGGTCTAAAAAATGACCCCTGTGGGCCCCCCGTAACAGCGCCCCGTAAACCCTTTACTTTACCTGCCGTTGTGCCTCCCTGTCAGGTTTTTCCCCTTATCCATTGCAGTGCCCTTCCTTTACGTGTGCCTGATCCTCCAGCTTCTGCACTAATCTCTTGTGGGGAACTGTGTCAAAGGCCTTCCTTTGCAGTTAGGAAAAAAGCAATCTACCCAACCCTCTCTCTCATGTCTTACTTCTGTTACCTTGTCATAAAACTCCAGGGAGGTTTGTGATACAAGATTTGCCTTCCATGAACCCATGCTGGTTTTTCATTTATAATCTTGTTCCTTTCCAGGTGTTCGACCACTCTCCTCCTGATAATCTTCTCCATGCTTTGCACACAATACATGTCAAAAGACACAGGTCTGTAGTTTAGTACCTCGTTTCTGTTTCCTTTCTTAAATATGGGGATACATTAGCTGTCTTCATTTCTCAGGTAGTTGGCCCAGTTTCAAGGGATGTGTTGAAGATTGTGGTTAGAGGCACACACAGCATCTTGCTCCTTCTCTAAGGACCCATGGGGAGATGTTGTCCGGTCCTCGCCTTTGAGGTGTCAAGGTCACTTAAGAGCTTCTTCACCTCCTCCCCAGTTGTTCGTTTTATGTCATCCAACACTTGTTGGTATATTCCCTCTTGATGTTCCCTTCTGTTCTGTCTTCCACAGCCCTTCCTGTCTTACTGTTTTAAAAAATTCCTTAAATCTCCTGTTCAGTCCTCAATACCTCCTGATTCTTTCTTGTGAGTTCTCCACCTTCTGTCCTTAATCTGATCACCTGGTCTTTGACTGTTGTCTTCCTCTGATGTGGCTATCAACAGTTTCGGGTCAGTCTTGTTCCGATTTCTATGTCATTTTATTACTGTCGCTGGGCCTCCCTCCTTTTCCTGTGCGTTTCTCATTCCTGGCTCTGCGACTGTTCTCCCTATTTTCGTGTGTTCTGTGCCTTCTGTACTTTTTCCTTCTTATTGCACTTTGTTTTTGCCTCCTTACACCGTCGGGTGAAAACCCGGGGCTTGTTCTGGTCTTCCCCTTGTTACTGTTGCCCTTGGGGAAAGAACCTTTCCACTGCCTCCTTGCATTTTGTTGCTACATATTCCATCATTTCATTTACTGGCTTTCCTGCCCGTTCTCGTCCCACTGGACCTCCCGCAGGAAGTTCTTCAACCCTATGTAGTCCCCTCTTTTATAGTCGGCTTTTCCCATTTACTCCTGTTATTCTCTCCACTTGCAGCTCTACTATGTATTCAAAGCACAGAACCACGTGGTCGCTAGCTCTAGGGGACTCTCATACTTGATGTCCCCAATATCTGAGGTGCCCAGGGTTGAACACAAGGTTTCCCAAACTTGCTGGTTCTCCTCCCCTCTCACTCTGGTAGTGTCCTTAACATGTTGGTGCATGAGGTTTTCCAGCACCACGTCCAACATCCTGGCTCTCCATGTTTCGGGGCCCCATGTGGCTCCAGGTTTTCCCCGTCAATTCCCTGGGTTGAAATCCCCATAACCAGCAACTTTGCTCTGCTGGAGTGAGCTCTTCTTGCCACCTCAGCAAGTGTGTCCACCATTGCTCTGTTGCTCTCTCATTATTCATCTTCTTGGCCTCCTGCAGTTCGGTGGTGGTTTATACATCACTGCAATGACACTTTGTGTTCCACCAGACTGAAGTGTACTGACTATGTAGTCTCTTTCCTCCCGTCTCATCTATTCCTTCCATTTTCTCAAATTTCCATCTGTTTTTTACGAGCAGAGCTACCCCCCTCCCCCCTGCCTTCTAATCTTTCCTCATGATCTGGTTATCCTGCGTGGGAAGATTGCATTATCTGTTATTGTCTCCAATGATTTTGTTTTCTGTATCTGCTATGTGTCTGGGGATCTTCTCATTGTTCTTTCTTGCCATTCCTCATCGTTTATTCGTTAATCCATCTGGCATTTGTGTTACCATAAACCTTCATATCTTCTAGTTTAATACCGTATACTGTGGGGCGGGGGGTGGGAAACAGAGGGATCGGTGTGTGATGGTTGGTTTGGATTGTTCAGGTTGCCTTGGGGGGTGTCGTTGGATGGAGTCCTTTACTGCAGGTGTATTCTGGGGGGTGCGTGCGCTTGTCCTTCCATTGATCCTGGTCTCATTCTGCATCTCCTTTTTCATTTCCTCCCATTTACTCTTCTTCGTTTTTGAACTCTCTCTTTCCATTTGTCTTCTGTTCGTCCTGCTGTTTTCATGCTCTCTCGGTTCGAGGGTACACACTCTGAATCCTCTCTGACTTGCTTCAGCCGTGGCTTTCTCCTGCTTAGGAATCATGGTTTCGTGGTTGATTCTGTCCTTGTGAAATATTACTTTGAGAGGCCGATTCCTTGTTTCTCTTTGTGAAACCACCCAATTCTCCTAAATTTTCGCCACCTGGGATATCATAGTCCCCCCACGCATAGTCCTATCACCTTCGCCATGATGTCTTCAGATTAGCTTTTTTCTACTCCTGCATTCTTTCATCATAAGTTTCCAAACCTTTAGCTTCGTTCTAAGCTCCCATTAGACAAAAAACACGGTATCTCTCCCTTTCCACCTCCACTGTGATCCCATTGCATCCTCTGATGTGGTTTTTAAGTTTCCTTCCCGTGGAGGTCTCCTTCCTTCAGTCCCTCCCATCGTTATGGCCCCTATGCTTCTGGTTTATCTTCCTGCTCAACCTGGCTCCTGAGACCTCCACACACCAGGTATTTGGTAAGGTCTGTATTTGCACATGTCATAGTTCCTTCGATGTCCCTTCCTACCTTCTTTTCTGTACTAGTGTGACTCCCTGTCTTTGTTTTGGCCCATGTGGGTTTGACAGGACCTCTGCATACAGTTAGTTTTCATGCTTCTTCGGACCTGTCTTGTCTGTGTGTGTGTCTAGGGCTGTGTGTGTGTGTGTGTGTGTGTGTCTTTGTACGTCGCTGTGTGTGTGTGTGTGTGTGCCTGTGTGTTGTCTGTGATATGCATTTGTGTGTGTGTTGTGTGTGATGTGTGTGTGTGTGTGTGTGTGTGATGTGTTGTGTGTGTGTCTTGTCTGTGTACGTGTGTGTGTGTGTTGTGTGTGTGTGTGTGTTGTGTGTAGTCTTTGTGTTGTGTGTGTGTGGTGTGTGTTGTGTGTGTGTGTTGTCTGTGTTACGTGTGTGTGAGTGTGTGTGTGTGTGTGTGTGTGTGTGTGTGTGTGTGTCCTCTAGGGTGTTGTGAGTGTGTGATGGTGTGAGATGTTGTGTGATGTGTGGTGTGAGTGGTTGAGTTGTGTGTGTGTTGTTGTAAGTGTGTGTGTGTGTGTGTGTGTTGTGTGTGCTGTAATGAGTACCGTTGTGTGTGTGTGTGTTTGTGTCAAGTGTGTGTGTGTGTGTTGTGTGTGTGTCTGTGTACGTGTGATGTGTGGATGTGTGTGTGTGATGTGTAGTGCATGTGTGTGGGGTGTGTTTGTCGTGTGTATGTGTGTGTGTGTGTAGTGTGTGTGTTCGGTGTACGTGTGTAGTGTTTGTGTGCTGTGTGATTGTTGTGTGAGTTGTTTGTGAGTGTGATGTGTGTGTGTGTGTGTGTGTGTGTGTGTTGGTGAGTGTGTGTGGTGTGTGTGTGGTGTGTGATGTGAGTGTGTTGAGTTGTGTTGTGTGTGTGTGTGAGTGTGTGAGTGGTGTGTGTGTGTGTGAGTTTGAGTGAGTTGTGTGTGTGTGTTGTGAGAAAAAAAAGATAGAGATTGTATTTTTTTACAACATGTTGCCAATTTGTTCAGCATCACTGTAGCCACTGTGCATCATCGTGTAGCACTGTAGCATCACGTAGACTGTAGCATCACTGTTAGCACTGAGCATCACTGTAGCACTGTTGTCATCCTGTAGCACTTGTAGCCATCACATGTAGCACTGTGTCATCACTGTAGCACTGTAGCATCTACTGTAGCACTGTAGCATCATGTAGCACTGGTAGCATCATGTAGCACTGTAGCATACACTGTAGCACTGTAGCATCCCTTTTAATCTTCCATACCCCCCCCCCCATCTACCCTTACCAACCAGTCCCCCCCCCCCCCCCCCCCCCCCCCCCCCCCCCCCCCCCACCCCCCCACCTGTACCCCTCCCCCCCCCCCCCCCCCGCCCCCCCCCCCCCCCCAAATTCACTGTAGCAACATGTCAGACCCCCCCAATCCACTTACCCCCCACCCGCACTTGTAGATCATGTGCACTGTAGCATACTGTAGCACTGTTAGCACTCACTGTAGCACTGTTGCATCACTGTAGACGTAGCATCACTGTAGCACTGTAGCATCACTGTAGCACTGTAGCATCACTGTAGCACTAGTAGCATCACTGTAGCACTGTAGCATCCTGCTAGCACGCTGTAAGCATCACTGTAGCACTTTTGCATAACACTGTAAGCACTGATCCAGCATCACTCTGTAGCACTGTAGCATCGCTGTAGCACTGTAGCATCACTGGAGCTCACTGTTTCTATAGCATCACTTGTAGCACTGTAGCATCACTGTTGCACTGTAGCATCACTGTAAGCACTGTAGCATCACTGTAGCACTGCCAGCATCACTGTAGCAATGCAGCATCAACTGTAGCCACTGCTAGCATCACTGGGTAGCATCTTTTAGTCACTCTCTGTAGCAATCCCTGTAGGCTCACTGTATGCACTGTTCAGCATCACTGTAGACACTATAGCTATAACTGTAACGCACTGTTGATACTGTAGCACTCTGTAAGCTGCACTGTATAGCACTGCAGCATCACTGTAGCACATGTAGCACACTGTAGCACTGTAGCTTCACTGTTGCAACTGTAGGCAATCACTGTAGCACCTGTAGAATCACTGTAGCATGTAGCATCACTGTAGCACTGTAGCATCATCTGTAGCACTGTAGCTCACTGTAGCACTGTAGCAATACACTGTTGCTACGGTTCAGCAATTCAACTGATTGGAATCACTGTAGCACTGTGTGCATTCCCTGATTAGCACTGTTAGATCACTGTTAGCACTGGGCATCACTGTAGGCACTGTTGCAGCACTGTACACTGTAGCATCACATGGAGCATGTAGCATCACTGTAGCACTGTAGATCTCTGTTGGCACTGTAGCATACAATGTAGCACTGTTAGCATCACTTTAGACTGTAGCATCACTGATTGCACTGTAGCATCACGCTAGCACTGTTTGCTCTCTGTAGCATCTCCCTGTAAGCACTGTAGATCACTGTAGCACTGTAGCATCAACTGTAGACTGTAGATCACTGTAGCACTGTTGCACACTGTAGCACTGTGCATTCACTGTAGCACTGTGCATCCTGTAGCATGCATGCATCACTGTAGCCACTGTGCATCTCTGTAGCACTGTAGCTTCACTTGTAGCACTTAGATTCACTGTAGAACTGTAGCATCACTGGTAGCACTGTAGACTCATCCACTCGTGTCACTGTAGCATCAACTTGTAGCATGTAGCATCACTGTTGCAATGTTATCTCTCTAGTAAGCACTGTTCAGCATCACTGTAGCTACTGTTAGCAGTCACTGTAGCACTGTAGGATCACTGTAAGCCCTGTGAATCAAATTAAGCACTCGTAGCATCTATGTTGCACTTGTAGCAGCACTGTAGCACTGTAGCACTGTTAGCATCACTGTAGCATCCTGTTAGAATCACTGTAGTACTGTAGCATACACTGTTTAGCACTGTAGCACACTGTAAGCACGGTTGCATCACTGTAGCACTGTAAGGCATCACTGTAGGCACTGTAGCAATCACTGTACGCACTGTAGCATACACTTGTAGCTCGTAGAATATGTAGCACTGTAGAATCACAGTAGCACTGTAGCATCCTGAAGCACTGTTAGGCATCACTGTAGCACTGTTAGCATCAACTGTTAGCACTGATAGCATCACTTGTAGCTAACTTTAGTCATCACTGGTAGCAACTGTAGAATACTTAGAACTGTGCTTAACTTGTAGCACTGTAGCATCACTGTAGACACTGTGTATCACTTGTAAGCACTGTTGTCAATCACTGTTGCACTGTAGGCATCACTGTAGCACTGTAGCATCACCGTAGCACTGTAGCATCACTGGAAGCACCTGCAGCATCACTCGTAGTCACTGTAGCAGCACTGTTAGCATCTGTATGCCATTCAACTGTTTAGCTCTATGCATCACTGTTGCACTGTAGCATCACTCTGTAGCACTGTAGCTTTCAACTTGGAGCATCACTGTAGCACTGCAGCATCACTGTAGACTGTAAGCACTGTAGCAATCACCTGTAGCACTGTAGCATCACTGTAGCATCATGTAGCTATGTGCATCACTGTATAGCACTGAGCATCCACTGTAGCAATGTAGCCACTGTAGCACTGTAGCATCACTGTAGCATGTAGCATCACTGTAGCACTGCTTGCATTCCACTCTAGCACGTAGCATCACTGTTAGCACTTGTAGCACACTGTTGCACTGTGCATCACTGTAGCCTGTAGCATCACTCTAGCACTGTAGCATTCATCATCTAGCACTGTAAGCATCATCTGTAGCATCACTGCGCTCGCAACTGTCAGCCAATCCTTCAGGTAGACATGTGCATCTACTAGTAGACATGTGCATCACTGTAGCCAAACTCTTTTAGCATAACTGTAGCACTGTTTAGCATCACTAGTAATGCACTGCAGCGATCTCACTGTAGCACTGTTAGCATCACTGTAGCACTGTTGCTAACTGTAGCACTGTAGCAATCAACTTGTAGCACTTGTTTGCATCAACTGTGAACTGTAGCATCACTCGTAGCACTGTAGCAGCGCCTGTAGCACTGTAGCATCACTGTAGCAACTGAGCATCACGGTAGCACTGTAAGCGCATCACTGTTGCAACTTGTAGCATCACTGTAGCAACTGTTAGATCACTGTAGCACTGTAGGATCACTGTGCACTAGTAGCATCACTGTAGCACTGTAGCATCTCTGTAGACCTGTAGCATCACTTAGCAATGTAGCATGTTAGCTTCACTGTAGCACTGTAGCATCAACAAGTAGTTACTGTAGCATCTCTGTAGCAACTTGTAGCTTCACTGTAGCCTCTGTTCGCAATCACTGTAGCACACTGTAGCGATCACTGTAGCAATCCGGTTCGCATCACGTGTAGCACTGTTAGCAAACTGTAGCATCTGTTAGGAATCAACTGTAGCACTGTAAGAAATCACTGTAGCAATGTTTGTTAGCATCACTGTAGCACTGTAGCAGCACTGTAGCATGACGATTCACTGTATGCAACTTGTAGTACATCACTGTTGCACCTTTAGAATACAATGTAAGCCAATGTAGAATCACTTGTTAGCACTGTACGCATCAACTGTAGAAATGTTGCATCAATCGTAGCAACTGGTAGCAAAATCACTGTAGCACTGTAGCAATTCCACTCTGTTAGCACATGTTGCATCACTGTTGCACTGTAGCATCACTGTAGCACTGTTGAAAATCATATCATACTGTAGCACTGCAGCAAATTCACTGTAGCACTGTAGCAGTCAACTGTAGCACTGTTAGATCACTGTAGCCGCACTAAGTAAAGCATCTACTGCTAGCAATGTAGCATCACTTGTAGCACTATAGCATCACGGTAGCTCTGTAGCATACTGTAGCACTGTAGCATCACTGTATTTGCATTCACCGTAGCACTGCAAGCTTTCACTGTAGCACTGTAGCATGTTAGCATCACCTGTAGCACTGTAGCATTCACTGTAGCATCTCACTGTAGTCAACTAGTAGATCTCAAACTGATTCACAGCACTTGTAGCTAATCACTGTTTAGCACTGTAAGCATCACTGTTAGCACTGTAGCATCACTGTAGCACTGTAGCATCCACTCTAGTCAACATACAGTAGTCCATCACTGTAAGTCATCTGTAGGCAATCACTGTGACTCACTAGTAGCATCACTGTAAGCGTACTGTAGCATCTACTGTTGGACTGTTGCATCAACTGTTTTAGCAAACCTGATTAGCATCACTCTGAGATCCTGTAGCATCTCTCACTGTTGCACTGTGCCTTCACTGTAGCACTGTAAGTCTCATCTAACTGTAGCACGGTTTCGCGCAATTCTACATGTTAGATTCACATGTAGCATCACTGGTTGTCAGCACTGTTGTGAGCTTCACTATGTAGCACTGCAGCATCACTTGTAGCACTGTTAAGCATCCACTGTAGCACTGTAGCTCACTTATTTCACTTAGTTGCACTGGCTAGATCACATGTAAGCACCCTTGTTCAGACCATCACTGTACGCCACATTCAGTCTTGTCCCACCTGCTCTCTGTGTGTCGCAACTTGTAAGCATCACTGTAAAGCACTCTAGCATCATGTAGCAATGCAGCATCAATGTTAGCACTGTAAAGCATCGCACTGTAGCACTGTAGCATTCACATGTAAGCACTGTAGCATACTGGTAGCTCTGTACAGCATCTACTGTAGACTGTAGCATCACTGTAGCACTGTGCATCACTGATAGCACTGTAGCATCACTTGTAAGTCACTGTACGCATCACTTAAGTAGCACTGTAGCATCAATCGTAGCACTGTAGCTTTTCACGGTAGCACCTACACTGTAGCAAATCACATAGTAGCACTGTATTCAATCGATCACTATTTAGCACTAGTCTAAGCTCGTCCACTGTTGTCATGCTCAGCTACTCAATCCTAAGCTTGTTAGATCACTGTAGCTACTGTAGCATCACTGTAGGCACTGTAGCATCGCACTGTAGCCATTCACCTGTAGCCACTGTAGCATCACTGTAGCACTGTAGCATCACGTAGCACTGGAGATCACTGTAGCATCACTGTATCACTGTCAGCATCACGTAGAACTGGTTTAGCGTTCATCTCTGTAAGTCTAATATGGTATGTTTAGCATCACTGTAGCACTGTAGAATCACATGTTGCTACTGGAGCATCAATGTTATTGACACTAGTAGCATCTAACATAGATTAGCACAGTGTATTCTCAAAGTCAGAGATTATTCACTTGTAGACTGTAGCAATGTCACTCGTAGCACTGTTAGCTCAACTGTTAGCACTGTAGCTCACGGTAGCACTGTAATCCACTGTTAGCAACTGCCAGCATCACTGTAGCACTGTTGTCACTGTAGCATCACAATAGCACTGTAGCATCACTTGTAGCAGCACTTTGTATAGCACTTGTAGCATACTGTAGCACTGCTAGCATCCAGCCCCCCCCCCCACCCCCCCCCACCCCACCCCCCCCCCCCCCCCCCCCCCCCCCCCTACCCCCCCCCCACGCCCCCCCCCCCCCCCTCCCCAACTAGCGCACTGTAGCATCACTGTAGCACTGTTAGCTCACTGTAGCCAATGTAGCTCATCACTTATAGTCACTGATTGCATTCACCTGTAGCAACTGTATAGCATTCAATTTTAGCACTGAGTAGCATCATATTGTAAGCACTGTTAGCATCACCTTGATCAGCACTTTTTAGCATCAGACTGTAGTCACTGGCAGCTCTCACTGTAGCAAGATGCAGCATCACTGTAGCACTGTTAAAGATCATATATTCTCACATGTAGCAAACTCGTTATAGCATACAACTAGTAGCACATGTAGCAGCACTGTTAGCAAGTAGCATCTCTTGTAGCAATAGTTTTGCCTCTTGTAGCACTGTAGGTAATTCACATTAGGAACGTCTTACGGTAGCATTCAATGCTTATGCCTACTTGTAGCATCGAATCTGTAGCATCGTTGCATAGCATCACTGGAGCACTGTAGCATCAACTATGTTTAGCAACGGTAGCATCACTTGTACGCACTGTTAGTCATCACATGTAGCACTGTAGCTTCACTTGTAGACCAAGTCTATTGCAGCATCATCTGTAGCACTTGTAGCATCACTGTTAGCACCTGTAGCATCTACTTGAGCACTGTAGCTTCACTGTAGCACTGCTTGCATGTCACTCTGTAGATTACTTGTATCATCAATGTAGAAATGTAGACATACTGTTGCCCACTAGCAGCATCACTTGTAGACACTGTAGCATTACTGTTAGCACTGTCAAGCATCACTGTAGCATCACTGTAGAACAAGTAAGCATCACTGTTGCACTTGTACAGCTTCTGTACGCACTGGAGCATCAATTGATTTAGGCAATTTCTCTGTAGCACTGTAGCATCTCTTGTAGCACTGTAGCATTCACTGTTGCAAATGTATTGAATCAACTGTAGCACTGTTTGGCCATCACGGTAGAACATACTGTAGCATCACTATTGTAAGCATCTGACATGATAGCATCACGTAACGCATCTGTAAGCATCCACCTCTGTAGCACTGTAGCATCACTGATAGCATTAATTCTAAGACACTTTGTCAGCATCTCTGTAGCACTTGTTAGCTCATAATCTGTAACAATGTAAACAATAGCAGTAACTGTAGCACTGTAGCATCACTGTAGAACTGTCATAGCATCACTGTTAACACTGTAGAATTCTCACTGTCGCACTGTACAGATCACTGCGCACTGTAGCATCACTGTAGCACTGTAGCATCACTGTAGCATGTAGCTTCACTGTAGCACTGTAGATCACTGTAGCACTGTGGCATCACTGTAGGACTGTAGCATCACTGTAGCACTGAGCATCACTGTAGCACTGTAGCATCCACTGTAGCACTGTAGCATCCTGTAGCACTGTGGCATCACTGTAGCTCTGTAGCATCACTGTAGCACTTTAACATCCCACTGTAGCCATGTAAGCATCACTGTAGCACTGTGTCATCATGTAGCACTGTAGCATCAATGTAGACACTGAAGCATCACTGTAGCACTGTAGCATCACTGTAGCACGGTAGCATACTGTAGCAATGTAGCATCACTGTAAGCACTAAAAGTGTGTCTAGTACTCTCTATTTCATCTTTTGTAGATGATGCATCCTAATTGTTGTTTTTGTTCTGCATCCTCACTTGCTTGAAACTGTGGTCATCGAATGTAGACTCACGTAACTGTAGCAATCA
Organism: Cherax quadricarinatus; assembly: GCF_026875155.1. NCBI lineage: Eukaryota > Metazoa > Arthropoda > Malacostraca > Decapoda > Parastacidae > Cherax > Cherax quadricarinatus. Next base: position 5,526,917 of record NC_069405.1, read on the forward strand.
CGCTGTAGCACTACTGTAGAGTTAACATTCTTCAACAGTGTAGTCACCTGAATAGCTAACTCAGTCAGACTTCCAAAGTACATGAGTAACTATCTGTATACTTTTTATGCAATGCTATTATAAACTTGTAAAAGAATATCCATTATACTGTTTTATTTGTTTTTCTAGTTCTATCACCTCTGATAGTACCTGTAGCAATATCTACATGTAGCACCCTGTTAGCTATCTACTGTAGCATCACTGTAGCACTGTTAGCATCCACTGTTGTAGCATCTCACTGTTAGCACTGTAGCATGATCAATCTGTAAGCATCATTTCCTGGTGTTTATAATATAAATCTGTTTCGTTTAATTGACAATTTCACGTATATTGTTAGTTAACTCTACTTGTATTTGCTATTTCTCCTCATGGTAAGAGTTAATATAGACTTTTTCTACATTCTGTAGACACGATGTCCTTAAGCATCAACTGTGATCCCTGTATGCACTGTTGCATCACATGCCATAGCATCACAGTATATAGCACTGTTCTGTTGATCATATAGTAGACACTGTGAAGCTCCATCTGTTGTACAATATAAGCACCATAACTGAGAAATAACTAGATGTAGCTGTGCTCAGACACGAATTAATACTTAATTAAGTAAAATAAACTCATTGGAGTCGATCAGGTATACTGTTGTTCCTATCTCCCTATTCGGATAATGGGTCAATGTATTTCTGTTTTATTTTAAAATAAATAGTTTAGTGATAGGGTGAATATAGGATATAGGGATTGGTAGGAGTACAACTCGCATATGTTCATAACAGCAACCCTAGAGGGAGAAGAGAACCCTTGAGTTTTCTTATAAATAGTAGAAGATTTATTCTTTTCTTTGACGATGTAGGGGGTCTCCAGCAAATGTTGCAGTAGGCTAAAAACTGTACCTCGCTATATGTATTAGCTGGGTGTGCACCCACCAGCCAGCGCAATAGGATAACACACGAATAATGCGCATTCTGAGAAAAACATTCCCTTTTCTCTTCACGTTGGAAGCCTTGCAACCATGCTATGTGCCTTGAGGACCGACTCACTTAAAAGTGTGAAACGTACTTGAGTCATAAGAAGATTTCAAAACCCCTCATTTTGGGGCTTGTACGCTTGTACGAATCAATACTTGTGTTTGTTTAGATTATATGGTTTATAGAAGATAATTGATTCTAGTCTCTAGAGAGTGAATATTATGATATATAATATTACATGATTTTTATTATATATAATTGTAATATTATAATATTATATTAAATATTAGAATAAATTTATTATTGTAATATAAGTTTATAAATTATTTACATATATATATATGATATCTATATAGTGTATTCCAACCAACGATAAAAATGTGCTTGTCGTGTATTTCTACAATTATCAAGGAACAATAAAAATAAAGAAGACTTATAAAGCAAGATGTTGGAACATACATGTAGAACTTCACAGATAAAATCCTGACTCACAATCGTCGGGAATTTTCTCTCCATTTGTTGATGACTTTAGTGTCAGCAAGAGAAAGGAATTTTTGTCTTCACGGTTAATTAATTTCACAAATTCTATATAATTCTAATATAGAATCTTAATTTATATTTGAGTGTTGCGGTTTGTAGTCATATTTAGGCTGAGTCTTTTCTATAATTTCATGTTAACCTGGTTGATTTGCTGATACAAGTTTCTTGGCATTTTTGAAAAATCGAGTAATGTAGTCTCATATAATATACATGAATAAAGAAAGCATTAGACTCGCCCCCCAGTTCTGATAATAATTTTTTAAATAATAATAATACATAATAATATAATAATAATAATTAAATAATAATAATTAATTATTTTATTACACTACAAGTACATGAACAAGGTAATACAGGGCCTAGCTGACATCAGGGGACTTACTACTATGCTGAGCATTTCCCGTAAATTAGGTCAGTTTTGCACACACACACACACACACACACTAACACACACACACACCACCCCAACACATACACACACATACACACTAACACAACACATACACACACATACACACACACCAATACACACACTAACACACACACATACACATACACACACACACAACACACACTAACACACACCACACATACACACACACACACACACACACATACACACACACACACACTAACAACAACACATACACACACATACACACACTAACACACACACATACACACACACAACCCACAACACACACACACACACACTAACACACACACACAACACACACACACATACATACAACACACACAACACTAACACACAACACATACACACACACACACACACACTAACACACACCTGTGACCAGCGGGGTCCCGCAGGGGTCATTCCTAGGACCAGTGCTGTTTCTGGTATTTGTGAACGACATGACGGAAGGAATAGACTCTGAGGTGTCCCTGTTTGCTGATGACGTGAAGTTGATGAGAAGAATTCACTCGATCGAAGACCAGGCAGAACTACAAAGGGATCTGGACAGGCTGCAGACCTGGTCCAGCAATTGGCTCCTGGAGTTCAATCCCACCAAGTGCAAAGTCATGAAGATTGGGGAAGGGCAAAGAAGACCGCAGACGGAGTACAGTCTAGTAGGTCAGAGACTACAAACCTCACTCAAGGAAAAAGATCTTGGGGTGAGTATAACACCAGGCACATCTCCTGAAGCGCACATCAACCAAATAACTGCTGCAGCATATGGGCGCCTAGCAAACCTCAGAACAGCATTCCGACATCTTAATAAGGAATCATTCAGGACCCTGTACACCGTGTATGTTAGGCCCATATTGGAGTATGCGGCACCAGTTTGGAACCCACACCTAGCCAAGCACGTGAAGAAACTAGAGAAAGTGCAAAGGTTTGCAACAAGACAGTCCCAGAGCTAAGAGGTATGTCCTAAAGAGGAGAGGTTAAGGGAAATCAACCTGACGACACTGGAGGACAATAGAGATAGGGGGGACATGATAACGACATACAAATACTGAGAGGAATTGACAAGGTGGACAAAGAGAGGATGTTCCAGAGATTGGACACAGTAACAAGGGGACACAGTTGGAAGCTGAAGACACAGATGAATCACAGGGGTGTTAGGAAGTATTTCTTCAGCCACAGAGTAGTCAGTAAGTGGAATAGTTTGGGAAGCGATGTAAATGGAGGCAGGGTCCATACATAGCTTTAAGCAGAGGTATGATAAAGCTCACGGCCCAGGGAGAGTGACCTAGTAGCGATCAGTGAAGAGGGGGCCAGGAGCTCGGACTCGACCCCCGCAACCTCAACTAGGTTTAGTACAACTAGGTGAGTACACACCACACACACACACCACACACACAAAACACACACACCACACACACACTAACACACACACACATACACACACACACACACTAACACACACACACTTACACACCCCACACACACACACTAACACCCACACATAATACACACAGACACACACTAACACACACCACATCTACAACCCCCACACCACTAACACGACACCACACACATAACCACACCACATAACACACTAAAACCAGTGTTAGTGACAACGCAGTGAAAAACCCCACAATGATAACCCGGGGATTAGCAAACTAAATAAAAATGAAGGCGAGAGATAGCCTGAAATTATAAACAAAATT
>NC_069405.1:5531096-5547001 GCF_026875155.1 Cherax quadricarinatus
CCCCCGGTGTTGTTTCCCGGTCAAAACACCCCTGTGTTTACAAAACACGCCCGTGTTTGTTTACCTGCAAAACCACTAGTGTTTACAAACACAACCCCCGTGTTTGTGTTACCGTGTAAACACCATGTGAAAAACAAAACCCAACCCCCGTGTTTGTGTTCCCCTGTAAACACACTAGTGAAAACACAACACCCGCCCGTGTTTGTGTTCCCCGTTTTAAACCCACTATTTTCACACAAACACACGCCCGTGTTTGGTTTAACCGTGTCAACACCACTAGTGTTACCACACACACACGCCCCGTGTTGTGTTACCGTGCCCAAACACCACTAGTGTTACACACACAACGCCCCGTGTTTGTGTTTACCGTGTCAAACAAAATAGTGTTACACACACACCAAGCCCCCGTGTTTGTTCCCGTGTCACAATACACCACTAGTGTTACACCACACAACACACGCCCCGTGTTTGTTTACCTGTCAAACACCACTAGTGTTACAACACACCACGCCCCGTGTTTGGTTTACCGTGTCAAACACCACTAGTGTTACAACACAACACGGCCCCGTGTTTGGTTTACCGTGTAAACAACCACTAGTGTTACACACCACACACGCCCCGTGTTTGTTTACCGTGTCAAACCCACTAGTGTTACACACACACACACGCCCCGTGTTTTGTTTTACCGTGTCAAACACCACTAGTGTTACACACACCCCAACACGCCCGTGGTTTTTTATTACCGGTCAAACACCACTAGTGTTAACACACAACACGCCCCGGGTTTTTGTTTACCGGGGCCCAAACACCCTTAGTGTACACACACACCACCCCGTGTTTGTGTTACCGTGTCAAACACCACTAGTGTTACACACACACACAGGCCCCGTGTTTGTGTTACCGTGTCAAACACCACTAGTGTTACACACACACGCCCCGTGTGGGATCAAAGTATCAAGGAAAAGAAAAACCATTTTTAATACGGTCATCTTCTGTGCACTCAACTAGGCGACAAAGCTTGTTCTGCTTTTGTTAAGCTCGTCAAAAACAATAGCAAAATAAAAAAAAACAATGTGCTTTTTTATTTTAAATTATTCTCTCCTTTTTATGTTGGAAGAATATTATTGAAAAAAGTTTTGGGGTTACTTCTCGAGTATTAATAATTAGTTACATGTATATTTAACAGGATATATACACCGAGAGGTATACATCACTCATTTTGTATACACAAAGAGTTTATTATGTTTTAATAAAATATTAATAATAATTTTTATTTCAAGTACACGATTCTACGTATACAGACATAGCTAACATCCAATGACATAACTAATAGAAACCCCTTGTGATGCACAGCATTTCCGGCAAATTAAGTCAAATTTTGTCCCCAGATGCGACCCACACCAGTCGACTAACACCAGTACGTACTTAGCTGCTAGGGGTTCAGAAACAGCAAGTGTCTAGGAGAAAACACGGCCCAAATTTTTTAATCAGTACCGGGGATTCGAACCGTGCGTCCTCGTGTGTGAGCTGAGTGCGCTAATAACCGAGCTTTCGGGACACCATTGAGACCCAATGACAATGCATTTACCACCTAACACGTATTCCGCACAATTAAGTTACTGCCTATATGGGCCTACTTGGCACCGTACTAGGCACATCCTAGTCAACAACTAATACTTGTAGCTCATCGAGTTGGTCTAACCCATTTTAAAAACCCCAAAATAAATTCCTTAATGAAACTAGCCATTTTAATGGCTAGTGTCATTAAAATGGCTGTAGTGGCCTAGTTTATTGTAACACCTCACTCCATCCTGTGGATGTAGTGCTATTTTATTTGTACACCTCACACCATCCTTGGAGGTAGTGGCTTAGTTTTTGTACACCGCTTGGGTGGGGGGGGGGGGGGGGGGGGGGAGTGGGGGGGGGGGGGGGTGGGGGGGTTAGGGTGGGGGGGGGGAGCGAATAGATGGGTTTGGGTTGGGGATGTGGGTTTGGTTATGAAATAGGGAATGAGGGTGTGGGGGTGTGGGGTAGGGTATAAGAAATTGTAGGAGGGTGGGGGGAGATGAAGGTGTTGTGATGGGTTTATGGTTCTAATCAAACCACCTTGGATGGGATGGGCTATTTATTTACCCTCACATCCATCCTTGGATGGTAGTGGCAAGTTTACTGTACCCTCACATCCATCTTGTGAATGGTAGTGGTCTAGTTTCTTGTACACCTCACTCCTCTTGTGGAAGGTAGTGGCTATTTATTGTACACCTCACATCCATCTAGTGAAGGAAGTGCTAGTTTACTGTACACCTCACATCCATCCTGTGAATGGTAGTTGGGCTATAGTTTACTGGTACAACCTCACATCCATCTTGTGGTTGGTAGTGGCTAGTTTATTGTACACCTCACATCCATCCTTGGATGGTAGTGGCTAGTTTACTGTACACCTCACAGCCATCTTGTGGAATGGTAGTGGCTAAGTTTACTGTACACCTCACATCCATCCTGTGGATGTAGTGGCTAGTTTACTGTACACCTCACAGCCATCTGTGATGGTAGTGGCTAGTTTACTTCACCTCACATCCATCTTGTGGATGGTAGTGGCTAGTTATTGTACACCTACATCCATCTTGTGGATGGTAGTGGCTAGTTTTACTGTACACCTCACAACCATCCTGTGGACAGGAAAGCGCATGAGGATACACAAAATACCTAGGATCATTCCTATTAGCACCAAGAGAGCTAACAGAAATAATGCGACATACGTAATACATAAGTTCTCCAGCCAGGAATATTGTGATGAATACTTATTAGAAAAAATGGCTTCGGAATGCATGGTAGTCCATTAAATATTATTATATTATTATTATTATATTATTTTATTTACATTTGTTACAGTCATTCTGTTAGAAAACCGCTACACATAATACAAAAACCAACTGTTTGTTCTCACTAAGAAATTTTATCTGACACTTGTATTTTTTTTGCAGCTGTCAAAAATTTGTCAGAAAAAAGTGTGTTGAGGGATGACGAAGCGGCAGAATATTTAGAATGTCAGCGAGTCATGTTAATCCACCAGCACCAGCTTGACACTAACGGTTGTGTGTGTGTGTGTGTGTGTATATATATATATATATATGATATCAATACATATATATATATATATATTAATATATATATCTTATATAATATAAATTATGATAATATTTATATGTTGTGCGTGTGTGGTGTGTGTGGTGTGTACTCACCTAGTTTGAGGTTTGCATGGGTCGAGTCCGACTCCTGCCCAACCTCTTCACTGATACTACTAGGTCAATCTCCTGAACCGTGAGCTTTATCATACCTCTGCTTAAAGCTAGATGATCCTGCCCTCCACTACATCGCTTCCTCAAGCTATTCCACTTACTGACTACTCTGTGCTGAAGAAATACTTCCTATCATCCCTGTGAATTCATAGGTGTCTTCAAACTTCCAACTGTGTCCCCTTGTTTGCGTTCCAATCTCGGAACATCCTGTCTTTGTCCACCGTTTCAATTCCTCTCAGTATTAATGTATGTCGTTATCAAGGTCCCCCGCTATCTCTCCTGTCCTCCAGTGTCGTCAGGTTGATTCCCTTAACCTCTCCTCGTAGACATACCACTTAGCTCTGGAACCTAGTCTTGTTGCAAACCTTTGCCACTTTCTCTAGTTTTTCTTTACAGTGCTGGCTAGGTGTTGGGTTCCAACTGGTGCCCGCATACTCCAATATGGCCTAACGTACACGAGTACAGGTCCCTGAACGATTTCCTTATTAAGATGTCGAATGGCTGTTGCGAGGTTTGCTGAGGCCCCATATGCTGCAGCATAGTTGTTGATGTGCGCTTCAGAGATGTGCCTGGTGTTTACTCACCCCAAGATCTTTTTCCTTGATGAGTTTGTAGTCTCTGGCCCCCTAGACTGTACTCCGGCTGCGGTCCTTCTTTCCCTTTCACCCCATCTTCATGACTTTGCACTTGGTGGGAATGACTCCAGAGCCAATTGCTGGACCAGGACTGCAGCCAGTCAGATCCCTTTGTAGTTCTGCTGGGTCTTCGACGAATGAATCCTTCTCATCAACTTCACGTCATCTGCAAACCGGGACACCTCAGAGTCTATGCCTTCCTCAAGTCGTTCACAAATACCCAGAAACAGCACTGGTCCTAGAACTGCCCCATGGACCCCGCTGGTCACAGGTGCCACCCTGACAACTCGCCACGTACCATGACTCGCTGCGTTGTCTTACTGACAAGTAATACCTGATCCATTGTAGTGCCTTTCCCTGTTATCCCAGATTGTCCCCATTTTGCACCAATACTTCATGTGTGAACTGGTCAAACGCCTCTTTTTCAGTCCAAGAAAATGCAATCCACCCACCCCTCCACTCTCTTGTTCTTACAGCTGTCACCAATGTCATAGAACTCCAGAGGTTGTGACACAGATTTCCCGTCCCTAAACCATGTTTGGCTGCCTGTTTGTTATGAGATCTTTCCTTTCTAGTGTTCCCCACTCGCTCCTGAGATCTTCTCCAATGATTTTTGCATACTATACATACATGACACTGGTCCTGTAGTTAATGCTTCAATGTCGTCTCCTCTCCTTTTTTTAAAGATTGGGACTACATTGCATGTCTTCCATGGCCTCAGGCAATCTCCCTGTATCGATAGTTTGTATTTGAATATTGTTTTTAGGGGTACACAAGCGCCTCGCTGCTCCCTCTCTCAGGACCCATGGGAATTTTATCTGGCCCCTTGCCTTTGAGGTATCTAGGCTCACTCAGAAGCTCTTCACTCTTCCTCGTTTGTGTACAGTGTCCACCACATGGTGGTTGCCCCACCTCTCCTCTTTCTGAGCCCCATCTGTCTCCTCTTTGAACACTTCTTTGAATCTCTTGTTGAGTTCCTCACATACTTCACGGTCATTTCTTGTTTGTGGGCTCTTGTTGTGTGGTTGGGTGTGTGTGTGTGTGGTGTGTGTGTGTTTGGTGGTGTGCGGGTTTTTGTCGTGCGTGCGTGTGTGTGAGTGTGTGCGTGTGCGTGTGCGTGTGCGTGTGCGTGTGCGTGTGCGTGAGCGTGTGCGTGTGTGTGTGTGTGTGTGTGTGTGTGGTTGAGTGGTGTGTGTGTGTGTGTTATGTGGATGAGTGTGTTGTGAGTGTATGACTCACCTATTTGGTACTCACCTATTTGTGGTTGCAAGGGTCGAGTCACAGCTTCCTGTGTGTGAGTGTGTGGAGTGTGTGTGTGTTGTGTGTGTGTTGTGGAGTGTGTATGAACTCACCTAGTTGTACGCACCTAGTTGAAAGGTTGCGGTCGAGTTCCGAGCTCCTGGCCCCGCCTCATTTCACTGATCGCTACTAGGTCACTCTCCCCTAAGCCGTGAGCTTTATCGTAACCATCTGCTTTAAGCTATGTATGATCCTGCCTCCACTACATCGCTTCCAAACTATCCACTTACTGACCTACTCTGTGGCTGAAGAAATACTTCCTAACATCCCTGTGATTCATCTGTGTCTTTACTTCCAACTGTGTCCCCGTGTTCACTGTGTCCAATCTCTGGAACACCTGTTTTTGTCCACCTTGTCAATTTCCTCTTCCAGTATTTTGTATGTCGTATCATGTCCCCCCTATCTCTCCTGTCCTCCAGTTTCGTCAGTTGATGTCCCCTTAACCGCTCCTCGTAGACATACCTCTTAGCTCTGGACTAGTCTTTCGTTGGCAAACCTTTGGCACGTTCTCTAGTTCTTTACGTGCTTGGCTAGGTGTGGGTTCCAAACGGTGCCGCAAACTCCAATATGGCCTAACGTATACACGTTTTACAGGGTCCCTGAACGATTCCTTTATTAAGATGTCGGAAAGCTGGTCTAGGTTTTTGCTAGCGCCCAATGCGCGCAGTTATTTGTTGAGTGCCTTCAGGAGATTCCTGTGTTTTACTCACCCCAAGAGCTTTTTCCTTGAGTGAGGTTTGTAGTCTCTGACCCCCTAGACTGTTACTCCGTCTGCGCCTTCCTTTGCCCTTCCCCAATCTTCATGACTTTGCACTTGGTGGGATTGAACTCCAGGAGCCAATTGCTGGCCAGTTCTGCAGCCTGTCCAGATCCTTTGTAGTTCTGCCATGGTCTTTCGATCGAGTGTATTCTTTCTCATCAATTTCACGATCGGCAAACAGGGTCACCTCAGAGTCTATTCCTTCCGTCATGTCGTTGCACAAATACAGAAACAGCACTGGTCCTAGGATGACCCCTGCGGGACCCCGCTGTCACAGGTGCCCACTTCTTGACACGCTCGCCACGACCATTCTCGCTGCTGTCTCCTGACAAGTATTGCCCCTGATCCAATTGTTGTGCCTTCCTGTTCTCCCTGCTTGGCCTCCAGTTTTTGCAACCATCTCTTGTGTGGAACTGTGTCAAACCCTTCTTGCAGTCCAAGAAAAAATGCTGCCACCCACCCCTCGCTCTCTTGTCTTACTGCTGTCCACCAAGTCATAGAACCCAGTAGGTTTGTGACACAGGATTTCCCGTCCCTGAAACCATGCTGCTGCTGTTGATAGATCATTCCTTTTCTAGGTGTTCCAACACTCTTCTCCTGAGAATCTTCTCCGTGATATTTGCATACTATACATGTCAGACACTTGGTCTGTAGTTTAATGCTTCGTCTGTCTCCTTTTTTAAAAGATTGGGAACTACATTTGCTGTCTTCATGCCTCAGGCAATCTCCCGGTTTTTCGATAGATGTATTGAATATTGTTGGTAGGGTACAACATAGCGCCTCTGCTCTCCCTCTCCAATACCATGGGAGATGTTATCTGCCCCATTGGCCTTTGAGTATCTAGCTTCACGCAGAAGGGCCTCTTCACTTCTTCCTCGGTTTGTGTGCACGTTCCCACACATGTGGTGTGCCCCACCTCCTCCGCTTTCTGAGGCCCTTCTGTCTCCCTCTGTGAACACTTATTTGAATCTTTTGTTAGTTCTTCACAATACTTCCCGATCATTTCCCCTGTTGTCCTCTCTCCTTCCTTCCTTAGCCTGATTACCTGTCTTGAACGTTGTTTTCCCTCCTGATGTGGCTGTACAACATTTTCGGGTCAGTTTGGCTCGCTGCTATGTCATTTTCAATTGTTCTTTGGGCCTCCCTTCTTATCTGTGGCATATTCCATGTTCCCTGGCTCTACGACTGTTCTCCTTATTCTCCTGGTTCCTTTGCCTTCTAATTTCTTCCATTCCCTAGCACACTTGGTTTTGCCTCCCTGCACCTTTGGGTAAACATGGCTCATCCTGCTTTTTCATTACGCTCCTGTTCCCCTTGGTACAAACCTCTCCCTCAGCTCCTTGCATTTTATTGCTACATATTCCATCATCTCATTAACTGGTTTCCCTCAGGTCTGTCCCACTGGAACCCCGTTCCAGGTAGTTCCCTCATTCCTGTAGTAGTCCCCCTTTCTGTGTTGGCTTCATTCGTCCTGGCCTTCCTGCTTCATCTCTCTTCTCCCTCCACTTGTCAGCTCTACTGTGTCATTCGAAGCTTACAACCAACAATGGTCACTGGCCCCAAGGGGTCATTTCATATGTGAATGTCCTCGATATCTGCACTACTGAGGTGAATACTAAGTCCAAGCCTTGCTGGTTCATCCTCCCTCTCTCTTTGTGTGTCCCTTACGTGTTGGATACATGAAGTTCTCCAGTACCACCTCCATCATCTAGCCCTCCAATATCTTGGCCCCCATGTGGGTCCCAAGTTCCTCCCAATCTAACTCCTTGTGGTTAAAGTCACCCATGATTCCAAGCTTTGCCTCTTCAAGAGCTCTTCAGCCACTCGAGCCAGTGTGTCATCCATCGCTCATATTGCTCTCGTCGTACTCTTTGCCTTTGCTCCTGCTGTTCTGTGTGGGGGGTTTATACATCACTGCTATTACCACCTGGGGACCTCCAGAGTGAAGTGTTCCCACGATGTAACACTTTCTTCTCCGCTCTTTCTCTCTCCACTTCATCAAAATTCCCAGCGATTTTTGATCATCAACGCCACTCCTCCACCCCCCCCTGTTTCCCTCTGTCTTTCCTCAGGATTTTGTATCCCGTGGAAAAGAATGGCATCTGTTATCATACCTGAAGCTTGTTTCCTGGGAGACCAATGATGTCCCGTGAAGCTTCTTGACTCTTTCTTGCCACTCTTCTCCACTTATTTGTTATGTGTTGTGTGTGTGTTGTGTGAGTGTGTGTGTGTGTGTGTGTGTGTGTGTGGTGTGTTGTGTGTGAGTGTGGGTGTGTGTGTGGTGTAAGGTGTGTGTGTGTGTGTGTGAGTTTGAGTGTGTGTGGAGTGTGTGTGTGTGAGTGAGTGAGTGTGTTGTGTGTAGTGTGTGAGTGAGTGTGTGAGTGTGTGGTGATTGAGCGTGAGTGTTGTGTGTGAGTGTGATGTGAGTGGTGTGTTGTGATGTGTGTGTAGTGTGAGTGTGTGTTGTGAGTGTGAGTGAGTGTGAGTGTTAGTGTGTGTGTTGTGTGTGAGTGTGTGTGTGTGTGAGTGTGTGTGAGTGTGTGTGTGGTGAGTGTGTGTGATGAGAATGGAGTGATGAGTTGTGTGTGAAGTGTGATGAGGTGTGAGTGGAGTGTTGAGTGTGTGTGAGTGTGAGTGTAAGGTGAGTGTGTGGGTGTGTGGTGTGTGTGTGTGTGTGGTGTGAGTGTGTGAGTGTGTGTGAGTGTGTGTGTGTGTGTGTCTGAGTGTGAGTGTGTGAGTGAGTGGAGTGTGAGTGTGAGTGTGTGTGTGTGTGAGTGTGAGTGTGTGTGAGTGTGTGTGTGTAGTGAGCGTGAGTGTGTTGTGTGTGTGTGAGTGGAGTGTGTGTGTGAGTGTGTGTGTGAGTGTGAGTGAGTGTGTGAGTGAGTGTGAGTGTGTGTGAGGACGTGATGTGTGTGTGTGTGTGAGTGAGTGTGTGGTGAGTGTAGTGGAGTGTGTGTGAAGTGAGCGTGTGTGTGTGTGGTAGTGAGTGTGTGTGTGGTGTTGTGTGTGTGGTGGTGTGGAGTGTGTGTGTGGAGTGAGTGTGAGTTGAGTGTGAGTGTGATGTGTGTGTGTGTGTGTGAGTTAGTGTGAGTGTGTGTGAGGGTGAGTGTGGAGTGAGTGTGAGTGTGTGTGTGTGAGTGTGAGTGTGTGAGTGTGAGTGTGTGTGGTGAGTGTTGTGATGATGAGGTGTGAAGGGTGGTGTGAGTGTGGGTGTGTGGGTGTGAGTGGGTGGAGTGTATGTGTTGTGAGGTGTGTGGGTGAGTGTGAGTGTGTGAGTGTGAGTGTGTGTGAGTGGAGTGAGTGAGGTGTGTGTGGTGTGTGTGGGTGTGGTGTGAGTGTTGAGTGTGTGGGTGTGTGAGTGTGTGGGTGTGTGTGTGGGTGTGTGTGTGAGTGATGTGAGTGTTGAGTGTGAAGTGTGAGTGTGAAGTGAGTGGGTGTGAGTGTGGGTGATGGACAGGGGGATGTGAGTGTGTGAGTGTGAGGAAGTGGTGAGTGAGGATGTGAGTGAGTGGAGTGTGTGGGAGTGTGATGTGTGTAGGGAGTTGTAAGTGAGTGAGTGGGAGTGGGAGTGTGGAGGGATGGTGGTGATTGAGTGTGAGTGTGAGTGAGTGGGTGGTGAGTGTGAGGTGGGTGTGGGTAGGGAGGGGGAGGGGGTGGGTGGTGTGTGTGATGGGGATGAGAGTGTGATGTGGGGAGGGGGTGAGTGGATGTGGGGGTGAGTGGTGGTGAGGGATGGTGTGAGGGGAGTGAGGGGGAGTGGAGTGGAGATGTGGGTGAGGTGTGGGGTGGGGAGGTGGGTTGTGAGGGGTGGGTGTGGGGTGTGTGAGTGAGTGTGAGGAGTGGGGAGAGGGATGTGAGGATGTGAGTGGGTTGAGTGGGTAGGTGGTGTGGTGTGAGTGGGTGTGTGTGTGTGTGTGAGTGGGGTGTGGGGGGTGGGGTGTGGGTGGGTGGGTGGGGGATGGGTGGGTGGGGTGGGGTGGTGGGGTGGGTGGTGGGTGTGGAGTGTGAGTGTGTGGGAGTGTGGGTGTGTGAGTGTGAGTGTGTGTGTGGGGTGGGTGAGTGAGTGTGAGTGTGAGTGTGTGTGTGAGGTGTGAGTGTTGATGTAGTGAGTGTGAGTGAGTGTGATGTGTGTGGTGTGTGTGATGAGTGAGAGTGGATGTGGATGATTGTGAGTGTGAGTGAGTGAGTGTGAGTGGAGTTGAGTGAGAGTGTGAGTGTGAGTGTGAGGAGTGTGAGTGTACTCATATATACCTACAAGGGTTCAAAAATACAATCAAAATAGATATTGCTGATCCTGAAAATAACCCTAAACCACACTACTAACAGTCAAAGTACTAATCAAAAAAATCATAATAAATAAAGTCCACATCATAATATAATACCATAATCCCATCATCATAATAGTAATACCAAAAAAACAATAATAAATAATCATAATAATAGTAATACCCTAATACAAAAATAATAATAATAATAATAAAAATAATTAGAAATCCCATAATAACAAACATAATACTAATAAGTAACACAATCATAATACTAATACTAGTAATACCTAATAATAATTACTATACTCATCATACAACTAATAATACAAGTGTTGCATTAAAAGCAAAAATAAATAAACTTTTCAGAAGTAACGTATTCAGATATCAGACATTTTGTGATACACCAACTCAAGCCGCAGTTTGAGGTCATTTAAAGTGTCCGGACCCAATCTTGGGCCTCACTCAAAGTTGTTTCACCTCTGGCGTGGCCTTTGTACCCACTGAGACGCGTGTCCTCCTGCCAGGGTACTGTAACCTTTAATATCACTATATGTTACAGTCATCAGTCAGGATCCTCCTGCCTGGGTACTGTAACCTTTTAATATCACTATTATGTTACAGTCATCAAGTCTGGATTACCCTCCTGCCTGGTACTGTAACCCTTTAATATCCTATATTGTTACAGCTCAGTCTGGATCCTCCTGCCAGGGTACTGTAACACCTTTAAATCACTATATGTTACAGTCATCAGTCTGGATACCTCCTGCTGGGTACGGTAACCTTTAATATCACTATATTGTTCAGTCATCAGTCTGGACCTCCTGCCAGGGTACTGTAACCTTTAATATCACTATATTGTTACAGTCATCAGTCTGGATCTTCCTCCTTCCAGGGTACTGTAAACCTTAAAAGCCACTATATTGTTACAGTCATCAGTCTGGATCCTCACTGCCAGGGTACTGTATCCTTTTAAATCACTAATTGTTACAGTCATCAGTCCGGATCCGCCTGCCAAGGGTACTGTAACCTTTAAAATCCCTATATTGTTACAGTCATCCAGTATGGATCCTCCTGCAGGGTATGTAACCTTTAATATCACTAATATTGTTACAGTCATCAGTCTGGATCCTCCTGGCCAGGATTACACGTACCTTTAAAATCACTATATTGTTTACAGTCATCAGTCCTGGATCCTCCTGCCAGGGTACTGTACCTTTAATATCACTATTTGTTAACAGTCATCAGTCTGGACCTCTGCCAGGGTAACGTAACTTTAAAATCACTATATTGTTACAGACATCAGTCGGATCCTCCTGCCTGGGTACCTCACAACAGTAACATCCCCACCCCTTACCCTCGGAGTCCAGGCACTGTACTTACCACCTCCAGGATTCAAGTCCGGCTAACCGCTTTCCCTTAACCCTGTCATAAATTTTATCTTTTAATTCACACTCTAACAGCACGACAAACCCTATAATTATTCATCATCCATTCACGCCTGCTGGATGTTCAAGCCTCTAACACTTAGAAACCATCCTCCCTGATTTATACAACCTCTTTGTGATCCTATTCTGCTCCACCCTTTCTAAATGGCCAAATCACCTCGCCTACCTCCTACCTCTTGAATAATTCTTCTAGTAACCCCACACCGTCCTATCTCTCCAAATTCTCTGCATAACATTCTCTAACAAAACATCTTCACTGCCTCCAACCTCCTCGCTGTAACGTTTAAAACCCATGGCTCACACCCATATAAAAGAATTAGTACACCGATACTGCTGCACATTCCATTATTTTTTGTCGCTTTCATAGATAAATCTGTCTGCCGCCGCCTGCCACAAAATTTCAACTGCTCAGCGAAGTACGACATCATTATCTGTGGTTGTGTGGTTAGGGTGCTGTTGCAGGCCTTCGCTCATTAAAACAATTACACAAGGCCAAACTAACGAGGCAATTATCTCAAGTAAACAAGGGTGACCACCAACCACCCTGGGACTGCTAGGCCAGCTGACGCACTCCTATTGATTCTACAGAAAATGGGGATTCAATTGGATTATTATTATTATTATTATTACTATTATTATTATTACTATTATTATTATTGCTGTTCTTATTATTATTTTATTTTATTATTGTTATTATTAATTAATTAAAAATGGGGCTATAAGGCTTGATCGGAGGAAGGGGAAAAGCTAGCTCCAATTCCTTTAATCACGAGCTCCTCACCAGCATCAATTTACCCGGCAGGAGCACAATATACAACATAACTACATCACACTTTGAATTTATTGGGTTATCCTAGGCTAAACCTACATATATTATTTATTAGCATACGACTACATCAATATGCCCTAGCAACCAATGACCAAATTTAAGCAACTGTCAATAAAAGTATTTTTAAGATTATTCCATAAATTTTAGCTTATAAGCATTGAAGAGATACGGAGCCATTGTGCGGAAAAAATGTATAGGCTTCACTCTATTTTTTGTCTGGGTAACCCTGGTTAATTCACTGATTGATGTAGCGTCAGGTGATGGCTTGATGCATGTATTTTACATGCAAAATAACCAGTCAAAAAAATGGTGAATTTCCAAGCAATTTCGTGATTTCTCACATTAACAGTGGTTATTTTGCGTACTGTGATATCAATAACAACACTCGTTCGTGGTTATAATACTACACACACACACACATTATATATATATATATATATATATATATAATATAAATATATATATATATATATATATATATATATATATATATATATATATATATTTCTGAACATGCATTAAAGAAGGGTCGAGCACCATGCTGGGGAAAGTCATGAATTTCTGAGCACAAATATTCACACCTTGTTAGAGGTCTTGCTTCTGTGGCTCACCACACTCTTGTTATTTCCTGCCTCAGGAGGAGGAGAGGAGGAGGAGGGAGGGGGAGGAGGAGGAGGGAAAAGGAGGAGGAGAGAGGAGAAGGAGGAGGAGAGAGGAAGGAGGGGGGGGGGGAGGAGGGGGAAAATCAAAAATCACGTTCATTTTTTTTTTATATAAAGATGGGCCTTTTCAGTACCCGTTCCGCACACCTTGATACACATTCAACTGACCCGTCATTTGTTTTTCCCGCCATATGAGGGGCACGCAAACTGTGATGGTTGGGTAGCGCTGCCACTAAGACAGATAGCAACAGTGGAAGATTGGAAAAAATTTATAATAATATAAAAAAGAAAGGGGGGAACAGAAGAGAGAGAGACAGAGGTAGCTACTTTTAACCCCTGTACTGGAGAGGGTGTAAGCTTTAACAGTGACTGGATAACTGGTGATGATGTGCAGGTGTTTACCACGGGGACATTCACCTTATTTACCCCCCTCAGCCAACACAAACACACACCACACGAAAGATTTATAAAACCCGCAAATAAAATGCAATATAACTGAAGGTATCACGGGATAGTGAGTAAAAGATGGTGAGGGGAGACAAGTGATTTTGGAGTTGAGTCTTCGGTTATCAAAGGGATTCGGGAAAGCCGGGTTTGCCGGGACGTTTTCGGGGGAAAAATACAGTGCCTGAACTTTGAGCAAATACAGCCTTGCACTTACTAAAAGGGAAGTACAGTGCCTGTACTTTTAAAGGGGGAATAAAGTGCCGTACTTTTAAAGAGGAAAGTTACAATGCCTGCCCTTTTTTAGGAGAGAAGCAAAATCAAAGGACACGACTGTGAGAAACTCGCCCCCCCGGCATAGTCCAGGGATAACACGGGTCAAATGGGGGAAACCCAGGAGTAGGCTCGACCCTTCGAAAAGCAAATCGCGAGTACTTTCCTGCTAGTGTTAGGACTGTCTTGAAATGAGTACGAAAACTTGTGGTGGGTCGAGGCCATCTGTTTTAATAGTACTTTTCGGGGGGAGGGGGTCAACCCCCCCATGTCCCGGTCAGTGACCGGCTTCCGGGCCCTCAAATTTTAACTAAATACATTATTAAGTTCCTCCAGTCTCGCTCAACCCAAAAAAAATCATCTAAAATTTTAATAATAACCATAATTTCAAAGGGGTGGGGGGGTAAGCAAGGGAAAGGGCCCCGGGGCAGATGACAAATTTCCCCATCTCAGATCACCTTATGACTGCCCGCGTCCTGTTTCCTGCGAACCTTACCTAACTGACCTCTATCTCAACCCCCGTCCAAAAACCCCAGACAATGGTGAAAATACACACACAAAATAAGGAAAAATCAACGTCAAAGCCTGGGAGTGATCATGTCGGAGGATTCACCTTCAAAGGGCCCTAACATTGTATCAATCGCAGCTGCTAGAAAAAAAAACAGGATGGATAATGAAACCTTTAAAAATAGGGAGGCCAAGCCCAGATGACACTCTTCAGGTCCTTTTTTCTATCAGGCTGGAATATTGCTGCACACTAAAAGCACCTTTCAAGGAGTGAAATTGCTGAAATGAAAATTACAGAGAACCTTTACGGCGCGCATAACGGGGATAAAACACCTCAATTATTGGAGCGCTTGAGGTTCCTAAAACCCGTATTCCCCGGAACGCAGGAGGGAGAGATACATGATTATATACACCGGAAAATCCTAGAGGGACTATACCGAATTGCACACGAAAATCCTCACTACGAAAACAAAAGATTGGGGACATCACCATCCCCCCAATGAAAAGCAGGGGTTCACTACACTTAAGAGACCATACAATAAGTGTCAGGGGCCGAAACTTTCAACTGCCTCCCAACACACTAAGGGGGATTACCAACAGGGCCCTGGCTTTTTCAAGCTGGCCTGGACAACACCCAAAATCATTCCTATCACCGGGGTGTGGCTCGTACGTTGGGTTTGCGTGCAGCCAGCAATAACAGCCCCCGTTTTTCGGCCTAAACCACCAGGGGCCTGGTCACAGACCAGGCCTCGGGGGCGTTGCCCCCGGAACTCTCCCAGGGAAACACCACAACATAACACACACACACGTTGCATTTTTTGTGTGGGAAAACAACGTTTCTCTCTGTAAAAACAATCTTCGTGGAGCGAAAGGTTGCCCCGGTGAAGGTGCAAGCCGTCTTTACGGCTTTCATTCTTCAGTACAAACCATTCACTTTGATTTTCCTCAGTGAAATTCAGGAATTTTTCACAGCCCCTTATTATTACGTTATTATTATTGTTACTATTATTATCATCGTCATTATTATTATTATTAGTAGAAATAGTAATATAATAGTATTTTATTAAAATTATTGTTTTTATTATTATTGTTTTGGATGCGTAAACTGTAGGTTTTCACACATCGCCCCGAGGAAGGAAGGCAAACAAATGCCAATCCGAGGGGAAAAAAGCCCAATCCAAGGGGAAAAAGGCCCCAAACCGAGGGGAAAAAAAGGCCCCAATCCGAGGGGAAAAAAAGGCCCAAACCGGGGGAAAAAAAAAGGTACAAGTTCCCAAACGTAAAAGTCCCTAAGCACACTAAAACCCCCGTGAGACCCTTGTCATGGCGTACCCCCCCCCGCCCCGCCCCCGGTGGCACAGCCTCGGATACGGGGGGTTAATCTTTTTCCCTGTGGGTGCCACGTGAATCCCCCCCACCAGTGTGCCACTCTTTTACGCGATAGCACGGTCAAACAATATCCGTGCAGCCGCGGGACACTGTCA
>NC_069405.1:5547501-5562962 GCF_026875155.1 Cherax quadricarinatus
CGAATAACAACAAAAATTTAAATTGAACAAGTATTTGTTGAATAAAAAATTTCCCTTTAGTATAAAAAACTAGATGATCCAACATGACAAATGATATTTAGAAAAAGAAACATAAGATTGAACCTAGTATTATGACTATAACTAAAAACCGTTTATATAATTATGAAAGTCGTCATCCATGAGACTATTACACATGATATAGTCACGGACTTACATATTACATATACACATATGTACAAAAGTTGATACATAATATCACATGACTTATGAAAATTTATATTCACAAGAATTACATCAATGTCATACATGCCCATTAACTTACATAAGATTATAAAAATACCGAATTACTTTATTAAGCCTCCTCTCATCCCCATGTCCAATATACACATTAATTAAGCACATTCAATAACAAATATTTTTGGGTAGTTCAACTACCCCCCTCCCCCCATTTACCTCAGATCATCATATTGAACAACGTCATATCATTGTTCATTGAACACAGAGACAAATAACCATCATAATTTAACCCTAGGACATAGTATCTTGATGACAAAAAACATCTTACCAATAGTTTAATATACATACTGTTATGTGTACATTACAATTTGACATTAAGAAAATTCACACATGGTTGAACTTATTATTATGACCAACACAAAACCCTGTTTATAGTTAAGAACGTCATCAGTCATGATAACATTACTACTGATATATTCACAGACTCACTTTTTACTTATACATATATGTACAAAAGTCAAAACATAATATCACATGACATATGACTGAACATATGTCCACAGGATTTATAACAGTGCCCTACATGCCCGCAAAACATATATAAGAATATAAATTTGGTAATTTGATAAGCCCCCTCACTTCCCTATAAACCACACATGATAAAACACATCTACATTTAAAGCTTTGCCCCATCAAGAGAGTTTCTATCTAAATTTTATGCCATTTAAACACTCATCCCCCCCCCCTACATCTGGCTGAGACCAATCCTATTCAACCATTATACCATTAATTCTCCACAACCTACGCACATTCATACCTCTATACTGAACTGAAATTCTATATCCCATCTCCTTCCATACACGACCACATTCCTACACTTTGTTTTATAAAAATGCCCAGATAAAGTCCGTATTCGCACTTCCCTCTCCACCTCCCTCATAGTCCACGATATAGTAATATAATCCACTACCAAATACATGACCGCCCTTCTCACACTATCACCCACTCCCTCTATGTCCAAACTCAATGCTTTCAATACCATTAACCTACCTACCTCCAACCATATCGAAGACCCTACGAAACCATAGACGTACCCTTGCGATACCCTCACAAAAATACACCACATGATATAACATTCTCCGCCTCCCCACACAAAACACAAACATGTGGACTGCACAACTCTCATCTGATACAAACGTACTTTAGTAAAAACTTATACATAGTTTCCCCGCACCCTTGACTTTGAACGTAACTTGCGAAACGCACCCCAGATACTGCCCAATTATATAAAGGAAAGGCACTCTTCCCCCTCCATCACCTCATTACCCCTCACAGTCCTCTCCAATACTCGCACCAACACTTTTCCCGGTATGCTAACCCTCAATAAAAATCTCAACATACACATACACTCCTCCAATTCCCTACCCCCCCCACCACTGCCTCTCACATCATCCATAACCTCACTAAACCTTAACACCCCGATCCCCACCCTACCGTATATAACTATGTTTCACATACATGCTTTTCAGTCTACTACACAGTGGAATTAATCCTAATCCTCCCCTCCCCAATGATGTTGTCACGACTGTCTGCTTAAGCCAATGATAACCATATCCTTAAATAAAACGCATTACCTTCTTTTGCACCAGCCTCACATCATTCTTCATCAACGGATAAACCACTGCCACATGCCACAATTTAGGGTAAATGATTGTATTTATAACTTTGACCCTCTGATGGATCGTCAGCCCACTCGTCCGTATTCCCCCCAATCTCCCTAATACTCCTTGCACAACCCTTATGGAGTTGGCCTCTCTAGCTTCTTGCCCTGCCCTTCTGTATAATACTCCACATACTTTAATTTGATCTACTACCTGCCAACCATACTTTTGTCCCAAGTTCCCTCCCACCCATGAACCAACCTCTAACAATTTAGACTTAACTCCATTAAGATGCATACCTGTTGCCCCACTAAATATCTCAATGATTCGACCTACATTCCTTAATCCCTCCTCTCCCCCAACTAAAACCGTCGTATCGTCAACATACCCAACTATACCAGGAGCACCCCGCTGCCGTACCCCCCCCCCATCATCTACCCCAACATTAATCATCCTATATAAAGGATCTTGTAGACATGCAAATAGGATCTGAGACATGGGGCATCCCTGTCTCAGTCCCCTACCCATACTAACTACCTTCCTCACACGTCCATTGATTTGCACCTGTAGTACTGCGCCTTTGTATAATGTTTCCGCCCATCGGACAATTTCCTCGCCTAAACCCATGCGCCTCATTATCATCTCGCTCTAAAACAATCATAAGTAGCCTTCCAATCCAAAGCAAGTACACCCCCTCCACTCGTTCTACAATCATCTATAAAATCCTTAATCATCCCGTGTCCACTAATTGTTGACCATCCCGGCACACCTATTTGTCCCTTATCTATAACTCTCCCAATAACACTACGTAACCTATTACTTAAAACCCTTGCAAGCAATTTGTAATCACCGCACATTAAAGATAAACCTCTATAATCCAGTATGCTATTCTGCACTTCCCCCTTAGGAATCATGACAACGACCCCTGTTCGTTGCGTCATACCCATGCATCCCTTTACCTTTAATTCATTTAACAAATGCACCAAGCTTTCCCTTTCAAGACACTCCCAGTTTACTTTTAAAAAAAAATCATTTGGAATGCCATCAATCTCTGGCGTCTTCCTTACACTCATCCCCTGTAACGCCTTCAAAACCTCATCTTCACTTATTGGCCCCTCTATCTCCACCCTGTCTTCTGGTTCCAGGATACGTGATATCCCTTCCTCCACAATATGCAAGTCCCCCGTCTTCCTATTACCCCCTCTCATATATATCTCAAACCATTCATCCGCAAAACCACTCATACCTTCAGTCGTTACTAACCGCTGTCCCACCGTGTACCCACCCACATTCTGATGTACCTCTAATTTTAACATATTCATTATATTTTGCCGGATCTTTAATTGCCGCAGAATGCAAGCTGATGGTTTATCACCCCATAAAACATCCTCCAACCCGCCCCTTAATCTTTCACCATCAAACCATGCATTCTGCATCTCCAGCAATTGCGTCTTTATACCCTCGATCTCTGAAACTAGATATACTCCACGACAACCTTCATAACACTGTTTTAACTGCCCCTCCAAATACCTCTGTAATCCATACTTCCATTGTCCGACTTCCCTTCCTTTCCTCTTATAAAAACTACAGATCCCCGGTTTAGCACATTGCTCCCACCACAGTAATATATCACCTCCCAGCTTTCCTTTATTCCATTCATTTTTCCACTATTCTGCAAAACTAAGTCCACCCTCCATATCCTCTAACAAGATCACATTTAATTTCCAATAACTCATAAAACGTTTTGGTAACTCGCCCCATCCCACTTCCACAACCACCCCTCTATGATCCGAAAATACAACATTTACAGTTTCCATATTATTAACTTGTATCCCAGGAGATACATAAATGCGATCCAAGCGTGCCGCATAACCGTTCTTCACATATGTATGCTCCACCACCCACCCCTTCCTATTCACTACATCCACTAATCCGGCTCCCCCTAATACGTACATCCCTTAGGACTCCCAACACACACCCAGTTTCCCCGTGGCTCTGCATCCTTCCTACGTATCACACTATTCCAATCCCCTCCAAATAATGTATAAACCGGTAACCCCCTCATATGATAAATTAGTGTGTCCCAAACAAAATCCTCTTTAACATGCCTATTGTTGTCCGCCGGCATGTATACACTTACAAAACACACTCGTACCCCACCCCATGTCCCATCCACCCTCACTACTCTCCCATCTCCCCCTTCTTCCCAATGCAACAATTGAAAAGGACTGGCCTCAGCTATTAATACCGCAGCACCTCCCTTAAGCTTCCCAGTATATCCAGCATAAACCTTATATTCATCTATCAACAAATCCCTTCCATACTTAAAATTATGC
The DNA here is from genome assembly GCF_026875155.1 of Cherax quadricarinatus. NCBI lineage: Eukaryota > Metazoa > Arthropoda > Malacostraca > Decapoda > Parastacidae > Cherax > Cherax quadricarinatus. Next base: position 5,551,736 of record NC_069405.1, read on the forward strand.
TCTTGTAAAAATATGATCTGTATTCCATGTCTCTTTAAAGAATCACTAAAAATCCTGCGCTTTACATCGGCCCTTAGGCCATCTACATTTAACGTTAGGCACTTAAAAATGATATCGTGGGCTTACCAATCGACCAATGTCCATACGGGTCCTTACGTTTTTGCACAGTATGCTTTTCACAATGCCCTTTCCTTGCCTCACCTTTCCCCTGCCCATTACCCCCCCTCCCCCCGATACTTTTTTTGGGACATCCACTGAGTGCTTCTTACCAGATCTTTGCGCAGGTGTCAGAACATCATCACTGTCAGAAGCACCTGCCTCTCTCTTTTGTGATGCCTCAACTATGTGCATGCCCTCATCTGCACTTTCAACTTTATGCACTTCAACCACAGCCTCACAAATCCTGTGGTTGCCTGTCCCCACCACCCACATTGCACTCCTCATGAATTCCACCCTTATCTACAGATGTCCCATCCGACACCATACGTAGTGTTCCGTCCCTATTCTGATTCTCCAAGAATCCCTGTATAACAGTGTCTATTGCAGCTGAAACTCCACTACCCAATTCACCTTGTCTCGCCTCATCCTCTATACGTATGATCTCAGTCACCTGAGAGACCTCCAGTAATGTTACACATTCCACCGGATTGTCCTCCACGATTTCACTCCATGCCCTGTGGGCCCGAGGATGCTCCCGTGTTGACTGGGTCGTCACCTCTCTCTCCTTCTCCACTCCTTTCCCTTCTCCATGTGTCTCAGGTGACGATCGTCGAGGACACATCACAGCCATATGATCATACGCTCCACACAGTCTGCATGTTCTTCTCTGCCCCGCATATGTGACATATACCTGAGTTCTAAAGTCACTCAATGTCACATACGATGGTATAGTTTTGTGCAAGGACATCTTAAGGGTAAGGGATCCCTCACGCAGTCCAGCATACATTCCCTCAGACCACCTTCCAACTGTTGCTTGATGTATAACACCAAACTCTTCGAAAGTTGCTTTTATGTCTTCCTCATCCGCCTTAAATGGGACGTTCTGTAACTTTACCCAAGTATAATACTTGGATATGTCCCTCATATGTACTTCTAAACCAGGGTTAACCAGCATACACACATCCTGATACTTTTCCACCATCTTGTCATATACAGCAGCCCTCCCGAATTTCACGAAGATTCTTGTAGCTCCATTCAAAGCAACTCCATACAAATCTTCGTTGTTGATGCAGTAGGTATCTCTTAAGATGGCAGGCAGCGTAACTGACGCATTGGTGTTATAAACCGTGCCTTTCAACACCTCAATATACACAGTGTTTATTCTCCTCCTGGTAGTCTGGGCCATCTTGCGAAAATCACTCAGTGCTACCAACTGTAGCGAGTGCAGCAGCCAACGTCGGTCCTCCACCAATGGTGTTTGACGAATGTAGGAGCAAAAGCGAAGCACAACCTCTCGGCCCGAAAGCGAAGAGGTCAATGCATAATGAATTTGTTGCACATGTGACTGATAGGCATAATTCCTATGAGTGTTCCTTTGTTGAGACCTTTAACAATGACCTTGTGAGCAGTATTCAGAACTACTTAGAACTGCCACTGAAACCTCGTGGCACTCTAAACCCATAATATTCATACCTCCTATGAAAACTATACTTATTACAATGATCCTAAACGGACTGCTCGCAGCCTAGGCCTAGCCTATGGTTAGATTAGATTAGATTTTGCCACCGAAGTGGCTAGTTTATTGTGCACCCCATATCCATCCTGTGGACGGTAGCGCGAGAGCATATGGATACACAAAAGGCCTAGGAACTAGGCCCCAAAGGGTTAACAGGAATACATATGGATTTATATCTACATATCTATAGTTCACTTATCTGTTACAAGCAAATTTAGGAAATTTGCTTAGTATATCTGGTATCTTATTTTCATTAATAAGATATCTTGACATGTCACATAGGTTATTATACTGTCTGTCTCTGTATTCCTCAATAAGTGGACAATTAAGCACATAGTGGTCAAGAGAGTGACCATATGCCTGATCACATAATTTACATTTAGTTTGATCATCATCTGTGTGTCTCCCAAACTGCCAGAAGTACTTGTAACCAAGCCTAAGCCTGGCCACTACAACATCAGTCAGTCTGTTCACATTGCAAGTTGCTCCATAAACATACTTATCTACGTTCATGTTATCACAGTGGGTTATAGATCTACTCAGGCTTCTAACTGCATTCCTATAACAATCATTTTCATTATTTACTTCTCTCCTAATATTATTCCTAATGCTAGACACAGTTATACCAAAGTTATATTCTACATTCTCCTTCTCGATACTCTTCTTGGCTAACATATCAACTTTATCATGAAGGAGTAATCCAATGTGTGATGGGATCCATAGCAATTGTACATTAATTCCTTTGTCCCTAATTTTTGAGTATCTATACCTGGCTTCCCCGAAACCATCGTACCCCTGAAATGCTGAGGCTCTTTCAAACTGCCCCTGCTGCTGCCAGAGAGCATATGTCAGAGCTGCGACAGACTGGGAAATATTTGTCAATGGCCTCAATGCTCACACCCCACTTGGCCGGGCATGGAAGGACATAAATAGAATTAAGGGTAATAGAACTGGTCAGTTAGCTCACCCTCATTCCTTACATAGGGTGAATGAGCTAGTCAGTGCTTGGGCTGCTGTATCTAGCTATGACAATCTTCCCAGTACCTCACAGACGAAATTTAATAGAAAAATAAGATGCATAAGAGAGACTTGTTTGTTTTATGCCCAGCAAGGAAGATGACTGTAACATTCTTTTCACTAACTTTGAACTTAATGTAGCACTAGGGCAACTCCACGTCGCCTGGGAAGGATGGTATTACAACATACTCAGATTGCTGTGTCGAGTATCAGGTAATCCTTTCCCTGAATTATATAACATGAGCTATGTAACTAGGGAGCTCCCGAAATCATGGGCCATTCCCATTCCAAGGCTCAATCAACAAAATGCATTTCGTAAAATATCTCTTACTAGCTGCTTGCTTAAAACGCTCGAGAGGATGATTTATAATTGTCTCATCCACATAATTTAGCAATTTTTTCCCCTGTTGCATGGTTTCATGCATGGAAGGAGCGTGCATCATTGCATAGACCCTTTCTCACTCTGCACACTGACAGTTCATACACTACCTTCCTTTACCTTAAATCTGCTTTTGATGTAACCAATCGACATGTAATCATTAATGAACTAGCCAGAATGGATGTTGGAGAATGGCTTCTCAGCTGGATTAAAGGCTACCTGACCAACAGAAAGTCGTCTGTGTTGTTCCAGGGACATAGAAATATAAATAAAGACTTTGAATTAGGAACTCCCACAGGGAGGTATCCTCAGTCCCACCCTGTTCAATATTCTACTTAATGCTTTACTTAATGCTATGCCTGGCCAGCCCCATCATTATATGATTAGTTTTGCTGATATAATGATTCTCACCATCGGATTCTCGAACTCCCAAAACATTCATAATCATGTACTAGCCTCGTGTCAGGACCTGGGGTTGATAATCTCTACTGATAAAACAAAGATACTCAACAGACATCCTCGACAGAGAGGCGCAGTTCCCCATATCCAGCTGCATGATGGGTCTATTTTAGAATATGTAACCAAATACAGGTATCTGGGCTTTGAAGTCCCACTACTTGGACCTGTTGTAACGAGACTTTGTCGCCAATACAAAGAAAGGCTGAGAGCACTTAGAGTTGTGGCAGGTTTTCATCCCAGGTATGGTGCTAATGTTAAATTTCAAAAATGATATATCTTGCTCATAATTAGATCACTGGTTGATTATGTTACTCCACTACTTGCTCTTGTGTCTGACTGGAAGCTTGGAGGGCTGGAAAAACTGCAGTACGAAAAAATGAGGATCATCCTAGGATGCCCTTGCACTGCCAAAATTTTAAATATGGGAATAGAACTTGATATTCGAAGCATCAGAGATCGTGTTACTGAGAAAAATATCCTAATTGGGGTTAATATGATCAGGCAAGCCCATTCAAACCTCTTCACAGAAGCCCTCCAAACTTTCCTCAGCACTGGTGAACACTCCTCCAGATGGATCAAAAAAATGGAATCGACCTCCTCATGAACCAGATACATGATCTATGTCAAGTAAGGTAACAGCGCCACTTCTCTGCTCCACGGGATATTTCCCATTCAACCTACCATCCGTCCATTTTCCTCCCAAATACTTCTTAAATCACAACCAAAGCTTCACTTTGAAGCCAGACAGGATGCCTTAAGCTGTATTGGTAACTTAGTCACAGAGCACACTCGTACTCACCTAGTTGTACTCACTAAGTTGTGGTTGCTGGGGTCGATTTACAGCTCCTGGCCCCGCCTCTTCACTGGCCGCTACTAGGTCACTCTTCCTGCCCAATGAGCTTTATCATGCTTCTTAAAGCTATGTATGGATCCTGCCTCCACTACATCACTTCCCAGACTATTCCACTTCCTGACAACTCTGTGACTGAAGAAATACTTCCTAACATCCCTGTGATTCATCTGAGTCTTCAACTTCCAACTGTGACCTGTTGTTGCTGTCCTATCTCTGGATTTTATGTCAGTATATTATATGTCGTTATTATATCCCCCCTATCTCTCCTGTCGCTCCAATGTTGTCAGATCGATTTCCCTTAACCTCTCCTCGTAAGACTTGCCCCTTAGTTCCGGGACTATCTAGTTGCAAACCTTTGCACTTTCTCTAGCTTTCTTACGTGCATGGTTAGGTGTGGGTTCCAAACTGGTGCTGCATACTACAATACAGACCTAACATACACGGTATACAGGGTCCTAAACCGCCCAGCTTAGGAGGGCGGGGCCCAATTTTGAAAAATTTTTTGGGGGGGCCCTTTTGGAAGCAATAAACTGTGGTTTAAAAAAATGCATGCGGTAAATAGAGCAAACAGATGAAAGCTACTTTTAAATTATAATATTACGTATGAAAGTTTAAAAAATAAACAAAAAAAATTTGGTAAATCACCTTGAAAAGTACATCGTCACAAACCATTTGTTTAGTGACTGTGAAATGATTTTTTAAAAAAATATTATTGTTGTTCAGAAAAAAAATCAGAATTTAAATGCGCTGTTGGAAAAAATTATTTTTTTGGACTCTATAATATTAAACTTTCATAAAAATAAAATGAGTCGTTTTTTAGTGCCTTTCATTAAAAAAAGTTATTTTGTTTTTTTTTTTTCTCTGCAAAGTCTTTTAAAATTTTTCGAATTTTAAACTCCTGCTAATTTCAGATTAAAATGGCAAAATCGAAAAACTGTTCAAACAGAATTCTAAAAAAAAATAAGCAAAAATAAAAGTGGGCCCATCGCAGAACTGTTTAAAAAAAAGCACACAGTCCCCCCCCCTGGGCAACTTCGCCATACTTTTGGGAAAATTCCCCAACATATTAATCCAAACCCCCTTTTTTATACTTAATTTGTTGTGTGTACTAAGTGAGAGTGGGATTACATTTAGCGTGGGGCCTTTAAGGGGGGGGGGGGGGCGAAATTTGGGGAGCAATGGTCAATCGGTTTAAGGGCCGGCCCCCTACCCTGAACGATTCCTTATTGGATGCCAGAATGTGTTCGTGTGTGTGGTTGGTTCCTTTTGTTGGCAAAAGTCGATTGACCTGGGCCTTTTGTATTTTTGTTTAATGTTATCATGCCCCCCACCCCCACCCTGTGGGAGCAGTCAAAGACTACAGAGGCCACAACGGGCCCCAGGGACTGGGCCTCAAACCCCCGCGGTGGCAAGTTACAGAGGAAATGAATTCAAAAATTTCAAAGGAAATGAACTCCAGGCAGGTCTGTACACCCCGACAAGCCAAAAAGGTTCAACAGCCCACGAGGTGCAAAGGGGGCCAGGGACTGGGCCCCAAGTTTTGAGGCTGAACCAGGTACAAGGAAACGAACTCACATTTTCAAGGCAACGAATACGTAAGAACGGTTACCCGCCCTGCACTGGCTAAAATCATGAACAAATTTCAGGTAACGGCATTCACATTTCCCACCCCCGGCCCCAACTGTGTGGCCCGGTGCAAACTTGATGTTGGCCACACCACAACCACACAACCACACACACACACCACACACAAACACACCACACACTCTCTTTGTCTCTCTCTCTTACTCTCTCTTTTCCTCTCTCTATCTTGTCTCTCTTTGCTCTCTCTCTCTCTCGCTCTTCTCTTGCTCTCTTCTTGCTCCTTCTCTCTTCCTTTCTTGCTCTCTCTCTCTCTCTCTTGATTTTCCCTCTCTCTTGCTCTCTCCTTCTTGCTTCTCTCTCTTTGCCTCTCTCTCTTTTGCTCTCCTTCTCTTGCTCTTCTCTCTCTCTTGCTCTTCTCTCTCTTGCTCTTCTCTTCTTGCTCTCTCCTTGCTCTCTCTCTCTCTCTTGCTCTTTCTTTTGCTCTTCTCTCTTTCTCTCCTTTTGCTCTTCTCTCTCTTGCTTCTCTCCTCTTGCTCTCTCCGCCCCCATTTTCCCCTTCTAATTTCCCCCCTTTTCCTACTTTAAAAAAAAAAAAAAAAAAAAAAAAAAAAGGGTGGGGACTCGCAGGAACCAAGGGATCAGAGAGAATGGTTCGGGTAGGGAGGAGTGGATGGGGAGCAGTGGAAAGGATGGAAAAGGGGGGAGAACTAAACAAAAAGAACATAAGAAAGGAGGAACACTGCAGGAGGCTGCTGGCCCATATGGAGGTCCTTTAAAATTCTCCCAAAACAAAAACATTTGCCTACCCAATTTTAAATGCCACCAAAAAAATAAGCTTGATTAAAACCCCACTCAAATCCAACCCCCCACTCAGCTTACCCAAACCCTAGTTTTGAAACTCCCCAAAGCCCCGCCTAAATAACCAATAGGTGACTGTTCCACTCTCAACTACCCTTTTTCCAAAAACCAAAAATTTTTCGATGTCCTTTCTAAATCTAAACTTATCAAATTTTTAAATCCATTACTGCGCGTTTTCTCTTGGGGACATCCCAACCTTTTTAAATTTCCCCTTTTTAATACCTATCTTCCACTTATACACTTCGTTTGGTCTCCTTCATTCTTCGCCCAAAAAGTAAATGTAACTTAAGAGTTTCAATCTTTCTTCAAAAGGAAGATTTCTGATGTATGTATTAATTTAGTCTTCGTGAATGTTTTCTAAGAATTTTTTCCATTTTGTAATGGGAGACCAGAACTGGTGCATAATCAAGGTGAGGCCTTACTAATGATGTATAAGTGCAGTATGACCTCTGGACTTCTGTTGCTTCACTTCTTATTAAATCCCGTAATCTATTTGCCTTATTACGTACGTTTAGGCTTGCTTCTTGGTTTAAAGGTTGTTCCCCAAAACCCCCCAATCCTTTCGAAATCTGTATGGAAGTTCTAACTTTTAATTTTATAAGTACTAGGGTTAGGGGCACTCCCCGCTTCAAAACCCTTGCATTTATCTACTTTTGAATGCACTCCCACTTTTTGACCAAGAATAGAGTTTTTTTAAAATCCCCTGAGTTCCCAAACACTACGTTTGAATAAATTTATCCTACCTTTTTGTGCATGGGGAAATTTGTATATCACTAGAAAATTCCCTCATAAAAGTCATTGATATATATTATAAAATAACAACGGGCCCAAGATGATCCCCCCCCGTGGAACGCACTTGTTACAGATCCCCACTCGGATTTAACCCCCCCTTTTGGACACTCTCTGCTTCTGTCAGTGAGCAGACTGATCCAGGAGCACTTTTCCCCAAGCCATGAGCTGCCATTTTTTTAAAAATTATGGTGCGGAAATCTATCAAAAGCCTTACTAAATTAAGTAAATTATCAATTCTTTTTGTGGTCAACAGCCCAAAAGCTTTATGAGAAAGTTTTAAAAATTAGTTAGACAAGCCCGGCCCCTTTTGAAACCTGTGAGATCATTAATCAGCTATGCTTATCCAGATGGCTTTTATAAACCAGCTATAATTGACTCTAGTAAATTTTCCACAATGAGGTCAGGCTTATTGGACGGTAAAATTTTACGGTAACGTTGTCCCCCGTTTTAAAAATAGGGTTACATTAGCCTTTCCCCCTTTTCAAACATACCCTGTTTGAAGAGTAAATTAAAAAAATTGTTAAGGTTCACGGTTCCATTTTGCATTCCTTAAGAACCTTGAAAAAAACCCCTCGGACCCCGGGGACTTATTTTGCTTCGTCTGTCTATTGCCCACAACCATTCCCCTGTGACTGTGAGTTACAAATTTATTTTTTCTGCCCCCTGTAAAAATTAATTTTGGATATTGTTGTGTCTTCCTTGTAAAAAATGAGAGAAAAAATTTTTTTAAAATCAAGCACATTTTTATTCTCATTGTCAGTAAGGTGCCCAGTTATTTTTGGGGACCTATTTTTCTTAAATTTTTTTCTAAGACCTGGAAAAAACTTTTTGGGTTAGTTTTAGAATCCCTAGAAAATTTCTTTAGTCCTTTTTGCTTTTCTTTTCCCCTTTTTTTTGTCCCCCTTTTAAAGTCAAATACTGATTTAAGTGCCCTCACCTCTTTGATACCTATAAATCCCTTTTTTATGCCTAGTAGATATTTGGCCCATTATTCATCCATTTTGGGTATTTCTATTTGATTAATTTCTTTATATGGGTAAAAGCTCTTTGAGCGCATGTTTATTTCAGAAAATGTCTTTTTGATAGCTCTCTTCGTTACCCCAGTCAACAGATGTAAGTGTTCTCTAAGCCCATGTAATTTGCCCAGCGAAAAATTTGGGCTGTTACTGAGTTATGTACTATGTACTTCATTAATGCTAAAGTAATTTCTTGTGGTCGCTAGCACCCAGTTCCTCTGAAATTTCTAAATTTTAAAAGGGGTTCATTTTTGCCCAAATAAGTAAGCGGTTATTTCCCCTGTAGGTTTTGTCCAACTGCTTCAAAAAAACAATCCCGAAATACTTCTAAGAAGTGTACGATTCTAAAATTTCCCAGTCAAAATTCCCAAACAACTGACTAAAGTTAAAGTCTCCTAGATTTTCAATTACGTGCCCTTTTGGGCCCTTACAATTTCCTCCCATAGTAGTTTCCCTTGGTCCTATCAAGTTAGGGGGCGGTATTTCACTCCTAAAAATAGTTTTTTATGCCCCTCTGAAAAAATTTTATCCAAACAGACTCGTTTGTTTTTCAGATTAATACCCCTTTTTTTGCAACGTTCAAGCGATTCGGGCATACAATGCCACCCCCCCCCCCCCCAATCTTCTATTTCTTGGAACAATTTAAAAAACCCGATTTTACTTCGCAGGATGTCCGATTTTTGAATTAAACCAGTCCAGTTAGGCAAAACATCAATGTTACCTACTTTGCAACTAATCTCAACTCGTCCCTCTTTTCCTAGCACTTTCGGCAATTGCTAATAAAATTGAAAGTCCCCTTTTTCTTTACCCTTCCTGCTCATTCTATTTTCCCACTAAACCTATTCTGTCCTTATCACCCAAGGTCCCTGGTTTTCAATATCTATTCGTTTTATTATTACTGTTTTCCCCAGAAATCGTAATTTATACAGGGCTTCCTGTTTTCCCGCCAAAACCCCACCATAACATTCCGTTTTTAAAGTCCCAACTGCTCCTCCCCTGCAGTTTTCCTGCTCCCACCCCCCACCTAGATAAATGAACCCCCCTCCCCAGCATAATGTCTCTTGCCATGAAGAGGGGCCCAGTTTTCAAGAATGTTACCCCATTTTCCCTTCATATTTGTCCGCCAGCAATTGCACCCCAAATTTCCCTGGACACCATTCACTTTTCCCAAATCCCCCTCCTTGGCAAATACCACATATGAGAGGGTTCCCACCCCTTTCTTCTAATTATTTCTATTTTCGACCCATAAACCCGTAAACAGGTCCTCATCACGTTGCCAACATCGTTGCCCCCGCACTGGGGCAGATAATTGGATTGCTCCCATTCCTCTTTGATGTCTCCAGAGGCTAAAATATCCTCCCCCAGCCCCCGGAAAGCAAAAATCTCTGTCTCCTATCCCGTTTCAAACGAACGCCCCCTTCCATATTCCTAACTTGGCTTCCCAACAAAACAATTTTCTTCCTTCCTTAAAGTCTTTCGTCGTGTGTTTTCCCCGTAGTCAACTCACATTGTGGGTAGCACTGAGAATGTATTGGTGTTTCCACAACTTTCCACGGGAGTCTCTTTTTTCTTCATCGTTTCTACCTTTCCATTCGTCTTTTTTAATCGTCAAAATTCTTTCCTGCTGCAGCCACTCCCCGTTTCCCCTTTTTGACCCGAGGACTCAAAACGGGGACTAGAATCTTTTTGTTTTCCTCGGCAATCCCAATTTTCCAAAATTTGCCACCCAATTCTTCCTTAAGCTGTTGGTTTTAAATTTCTCGATGGAGGGCTTTTTGCTTCATTCTAGAGAGCGGCAAACAGGTCTTCACAGAGCCAAATACGTTTCAGCTTTCTGAAAAAAGGAGAAAGAGTCTCTGTGAAATTGGAAAGGAGGGTTTAAGAAGGAGCAAAAGAATTGGGGGACAAGTCAAATGCAGTTGCCAAGTAAGGGTCCTGAAGTTGAGATAAATGGCGAAGGAGTTACAGGGGCGTGACCCGAGAAGAAAAGATATGAAGCTGCGAGGCTGAACAGGAAGGGAAGGGGAAATTTTTGAATTATGTAAAGGGACATCAAACTGCCAAGGAGGACCCAAAGGGGAAAAGGGAAAATCAGCTGGTTTCAGATGGAGAGGGTGATAGGCGAAGTGGGGACAACAAGGCATCAAGAGCCACTGGAAAAATCAAGGGAGAAAAAAGACCCAACAGGCAGGATCCGGTCACGAGGGTGAGGGAATGGGAGGAAGAAAAGGGCCAAAATCAGTGTTTATCCCCTGGGGTTCAGGAGAGGAGGAAAGGGAAAACACTGAAAGGAAAAGGAAGAAAGAAAGGAGATTGGAAAATCATCACGGAATAGGTGAAAAGGATGGAGAGTTTTTAAATTTTCAGGAATGGGGGGTCCAAAGGGGGAAAACGACCAATCAAGTGTTTCAGGACGGAACAGTGCAGAAAGGTCCCCCAAAAGGGAAACCCCATTGAAATACTCGGAAAAAAATACAGAGGGTGTTTCCTGAAGAGAAAGAACAAAAACAGAACGACAGCAGTGGGGAGAGGACAAAAAAAACGAAAGGGGGCTGGAAAAGACAAGGAGGGAATCAGCAGAGGTCAGTCAGAGC
>NC_069405.1:5563462-5632218 GCF_026875155.1 Cherax quadricarinatus
ACTGAATTTTTTAGTCCGTTTTTAGAAGAAAAAATAACAAAAATTTTTAACAAACCACAAAAAAACCCCGGGAGTTCCAAAATTTTTACAAAACGTTTGACAGGCAAAATGTATGGGCCTTCCATACAATGTTATTTGATTCTGCTTGCTTGAGGCACTAACAAAAATCAATGTGAAAAAGACTTTCAAAAACCTGGGACAGTGAAACAGAGATTGATTAAAAACACACCACCTAATAATTTAGTTGGTGTCTACAAGGTCCATGAACCCTTTACCACTCTCATACATTGGTCAGACAGGTAAACATCTGGAAACTAGATTATCCCAACACCAGTATCTAATCAGACAGGCCAAGTGTGGGAATGGATCAATAACCATGTCAGCTCTTGCAATCCCCCACCTGGGTGTGCTGCTTCCCAGATAATTGTACCCACATTTTCCATCATGGAAAGAAAACATAATTGAGTCCTCCCCCCTGAAACATGATAGGAATGTAGTATATAACTGAAATTATGGGCCGTACAAACTCAAATAGTTATTTAGGGGAAAACCTATTGTGCACAGCCTCAATTGTTTGTTGGCCGATCTTATTGAACTTTGTCACAGTTCACTAAATATATGTTTCTAAAAGTATACCAAAAAGAAACCAAAATTTTGGGAAGAAGAGTAAAAAAAAAAATCGATGCATCTGCCCCTTAAGTGTGTGATGAGGTTTGAAACAGCCTTCTCAGAAGGCTTAATTTTTTTCTCCAACACCTGTACTTATCTACGTTTCTCTGACCTCCTGACTCTTCTTGACAGAGACAAAAGTTCTTCACAGCAGTTGTTGTGATAATAAGGATTCCAGTGAAGATTCCGATCGATTTTTCAATATATCGTTGCCCCAAAGCTAAACCTGCCAATACACTGAGAAGCAAAAATTCCTCACAATCACAGCTCGGTTGCATGAACTGACAACTTTGTAAATGTATAACACTAGTACACCATAATGCTGCCTTACGAATTTTTATCATTCATCATTACATAATGTTGTTAAGCAATTATCACTACATAACATTGGTAAAAAAAATAATTTAAAAAACAAGCAGAAGAGATAATAACATTTGAGATGAAGTGACTCCATTTCCATTATCCTTTTTTGGGCCTTTTACTGTCCTTCCTGGCCATTTTCACTCATAACACTGCTTAAAATATTGTAAAATGTGAGCGTCAACTAAATTGTAAATCTCCTCAGTAGCATATCTGTCACCACAATTATGACATATAACAAGAAATGGTTTTACTCATTCATTTTGTAACTCTTCCAAGACCTTATTGAGTCAGAAATTGTTCATAAAACCCCAAAGAATAATTTAAATTTCCTTTGAGATCTCGTAACCAATGACTTCCTGTTTTCAAAAATAACTTTCACCAAAAGTCTTACACCATTCAAAATGTTACTCAAAAAAATCATAAAACTTGACACAAAGTTTTTTAACCAAAGAATGCAGCCAATCATCACTTCTTGATTCTGATTGAGGGAGGAGCTTGGTCACTCAAGCAAAAATAACTTTTGGTTGTACTAGTACTGGACGGACCCAAACAACGGAAATCACATCAAATTGGTAGGTATGTACCATTTGACAAGTATTTTTAAATTTTATTTTATCATTAGCCCATTATAGTTTTTAAGGAGTTTCAAAAGATATAAGCTTGGCAACGGCCGTTACAAAAAAAAATTACTTTTCATTTAAATTTCAATTTCATTGCTAAAAAAATAATTACATTCAGCTTTAATTACAAAATTTCAGCTACTCCAAGCCTGGCCGTTAGAGACTCTCACCGTCACAGCTTGTCCTTGCCGTTTACAGCCTGTCCTCTCTGTTACAGCCTGTCCTCTCTGTTACAGCCTGTCCCCTCAAATACAACTTGTCCTATCGGGCACATACTGTCCTCTCCCTTACACGCTCTTCTCTCCGTCACAGCTCCTTTACGTCAGAACCTCTCCTCTGCGTTTGGCTTACCTCATTAACATAACGGGCTATTATTTTCTCCATCACAACCCCTCATGTTTGTCACTTATCTCTTCACCTGCCACATTCTCTCCCCGCAACAGCATCTCCCCTCCCACAGATCCTATGCTCATTTGACTCGGAAAAACGTAGACACGATTGCAAAAACTGATTATTCCGAATTAATATAACCAAAGATGCTAATACCTCAGGTGATTTTATTAAAAGGTGTCTTATTTGAAATATGATACCAGGTTTTTAACAGATATCCTAAAAAATAACGTTAAAAATATATTGCAAGAACAATACATGCCAAAGTGTTATCCTATTACTCCATTTAGTGGTCATTGCCCAGAATTTTGTTTCTAAATGCTCAAGTGGTATCGTCCTCTGCATATTTAAGGTTCACAGTAAACTAGCCGTATTCGGTGGCGTAATCTAAGTCAATCTTCAGAGCCTCTCCTATCAGTTACAGCTTGCTGTTTCGGTTCTTAGCCTGTCTTCCGTCCATACCAGTATTTCTTTCTTTTCTTCGCAGCCTGGGTTCTCTCCGTCACACCAGTTTTTCTCCGATACCAGCCATACTTATCATGATAACCTTCCTTTCTGTTACAACCTGTTGTCCTCCGCACACAGTTTGTCCCTCTCCATAACAGGCTCTCTTTCTTCGCCCACAGCTCTCTCTTCTCTCACATGCCTATCCACCTTCTGCCACAGCGTGTCCTCCTCTCCAGTCACGCCTACCTCCTCTCCCTCACAGCATGTTCTCTCGTCACAGCATGTCCTCCTCCTCTGTCGCAGCCTATCCTCCTCTCTGTCACAGCTGTGTCCTCCTCTCTGTTACGCCTATCCTCCTCTCCGTCACAGCCTATCCACCTCTTCTGTCACAGCCTATCCTCCCGCTCCGTCAAGCCTATCCTCCCTCTCTGTCCACACCTTCATTTTTTCTGTAATTGTTTACAGTTTATAATTTTAGTACATTATAGGAAGTGATGTAATATTATCATTATTTAAGGCTAGCTTAAAGACAAGATAAAGAGGAAAGAAATTTTGGTGACGTTAAATAATACAAACATGTGATTTAATTATTAGATAAGGGATGCTTAAACTTTGTCAGTGGAAGACTTAACAGTGTTCTAGATTAATTTTTGAGAGTTGCAATATCTGTTTTGAAATATGATTATATAGTATCAGGTTCCCCCTCTGATGTTTAAGGGGTGTCTCTGAATAAAAATTTATTGTTATAAAACATGGTTAAAGATATATTTAGGATTTTGGAGAGGAAAATATATTTTATTATTTTTAAAGGGTTTTGCTTATATTTATATATACATATTTAAGGTATTATAAATGGTCCTGTGATTTTCTAATGTTTAAGGCACTAGTAGTTATTGTTTTAGTGTTATTTATATATTTTGAACAGATTTGGACGTAGGAAATGTAAAAGATTGTTTACACTTAGCGCTCAGGGAGATCCGCAGTCGAGGAAGGGACAACACTTCAGTCCGCGCCTTCGTTTGTGTATACCTCTTTAGTGTGTATTTGTGCACTTATCTTCTGTACTGGTCGTCTGTGTTATTGTACTGTACTGGTCGTCTGTGTTATTGTACTGTACTGGTCGTCTGTGTTATTGTACTGTACTTGTCGTCCTGTGTTTATTGACTGACTGGTCGTCCGTGATATTGTACTGTACTGGTCGTCTGTGTTACTGTACTGTATCTGGTCGTCCTGTTATTGTACAGAACTGTCGTCTGTGTTATTGTACTGTACTGGTCGTCCGTGTTATTGTACTGTACTGGTGGTCTGTGTTACTGTACTGTACTGGTGGTCTGTGTTACTGTACTGTACTGGTGGTCTGTGTTACTGTACTGTACTGGTGGTCTGTGTTACTGTACTGTACTGGTCGTCTGTGTTACTGTACTGTACTGGTGGTCTGTGTTACTGTACTGTACTGGTCGTCTGTGTTATTGTACTGTACTGGTCGTCTGTGTTATTGTACTGTACTGGTCTGTACTGGTCTTATTGTACTGTACTGGTCGTCTGTGTTACTGTACTGTACTGGTGGTCTGTGTTACTGTACTGTACTGGTGGTCTGTGTTACTGTACTGTACTGGTCCTCTGTGTTACTGTACTGTACTGGTCGACTGTGTTACTGTACTGTACTGGTGGTCTGTGTTACTGTACTGTACTGGTCGTCTGTGTTATTGTACTGTACTGGTCGTCTGTGTTATTGTACTCGTTCGTCGTGTTATTGTACTGTACTGGTCGTATGTGATATTGTACTGTAAGTCGTCTGTGTATTGTACGTACTGGTCGTGCTGTGTTATTGTACAGTACTGGGTCTTGTGTGTTTATGGTACTGTACTGGTCGTCAGTGTTTACTGTACTGTACTGGTCGTCTGTGTTATTGTACTGTACTGTCGTCTGTGTACTGTACTGTAACTGTCGTCTGTGTTTATTGTACGTTATCTGGTGGTCAGTGTTACTGTACTGTACTGGTGGTCTGTGTTATTGTACTGTACTGGTGGTCTGTGTTACTGTACTGTACTGGTGGTCTGTGTTACTGTACTGTACTGGTCGTCTGTGTTATTGTACTGTACTGGTGGTCTGTGTTACTGTACTGTACTGGTGGTCTGTGTTATTGTACTGTACTGGTGTCGTTTGTTACTGGGTCTGTTACTGGTGGTCTGTGTTTACTGTAACTGTACTGGTCGTCTGTGTTATTGTACTGTACTGGTCGTCTGTGTTATTAGTAACAGTACTGGTCGTCTGGTTACTGTACGTAACGGTCTCTGTGTGACTGTTCTGTACTGGTGGTCTGTGTTACTGTAACTGTACTGTGTTCTTGTTATTGTACTGTATTGGTTGGGTGGTCTTGTGTTACTGTACAGTACTGGTGTCTGTTTTATTGTACTGTACTGGTGTCTGTGTTACTGTACTGACTGGTGGTTCTGTGTTTATTGTAACTGTCCTTGGTCGTCTGTGTTTATTTACTGTACTGGTCGTCTGTGTTATTGTACTGTACTGGTCGTCTGTGTTATTGTACTGTACTGGTCTCTGTGTTATAGTACTGTACTTGGTCGTCTGTGTTATTTGTACTGTACGGTGGTCTGGTTATTGTACTGTATGGTATTCATTGTTTTTGTACTGTACTGGTCGTCTGTGTATTATAGGACTGGTCGACTGTGTTATTGTAATGCACTGGCGTCTGTGTTTATGTACTGTACTGGTCGACTGTGTTATTGTACTGTACTGGTCGTTCCTGTGTTATTGTACTGTACGTCGTCTGTGTTATTGTACTGTACAGGTTGTCCCTGTGTTATTGTACAGTACTGGTCGTCCTGTGTTTAATGTACTGTACTGTCCGTCCTGTGTTTATTGTACTGTACTGGTCGTCTGTGTTATTGTACTGTACTGGTCGTCTGTGTTATTGTACTGTACTGGTCGTCTGTGTTATTGTACTGTACTGGTCGTCTGTGTTATTGTACGTAACTGGTCGTCTGTGTTATTGGACTGGTACTGTCGGCCTGTGTTATTGTACTGTACTGGTCTCTGTGTTATTGCACTGTACTGTTCTTGTGTGTTATTGTACTGTACTGGTCGTCTGTGTTACAGTACTGTACTTGTCGTTCTGTGTTATTGTACTGTACTGGTCGTCTGTGTTACTGTACTGTACTGGTCGTCTGTGTTACTGTACTGTGCTGGTCGACTGTGTTACTATATTGGTCGTCTGTGTTACTGTACTGGTCGTTTGTGTTACTGTACTGTACTGGTCGTCTGTGTTACTGTACTGGTCGTCTGTCTTACTGTACTGGTCGTCTGTGTTACTGTACTGTACTGGCGTCTGTGTTTACTTGGGACTGTACTGGTCTTCTGTGTTATTGTACTGTACTGGTCGTCGTGTTATTGTACTGTACTGGTCTTCTGTGTTATTGTACTGTACTGGTCGTCTGTGTTACTGTACTGTACTGGTCTTCTGTGTTATGGTACTGTACTGGTCGTCGTGTTATTGTACTGTAATGGTCTTGTGTGTTATTGTACTGTACTGGTCTTGTGTGTTATTGTACTGTACTGGCTTGTGTGTTATGTACTGAACTGTCTTGTGTGTTTATTGTACTGTAATGGTCCTCTGTGTTATTGTACTGTTCTGGTCTTGTGTGTTATGTACTGTACTGGTAGTTTGTGTTTATTGTACTGTTACTGGTCTTGTGTGTTAATAGTCTGTACTGGTCCTTCTGTTGTTATTGTATTGTACCTAGTCTTGTGTGTTATTGTACTGTACTGGTCATGTGTGTTATTGTACTGTACTGTCTTGTGTGTTATTGTAGCTGTACTGGCTTCTGTGTTATTGACTGTACTGGTCTTCTGTGTATTGTACTGACTGTTCCTTGTGTGTTTTATTGTGCTGTACGTTCTTGTTTGTTATTTGTACTGAACTGGTCTTGTGTGTTATTGTGCTGTACTTGTCATGTGTGTTTTTGTACTGAACAGTTCATGTGTTATTGTACTGTACTTGACGTGTGTATTATTGTAGACAGTACTGTTCTGTGTGTTTATTGTACGTACTGGTCTTGTTGTGTTATTGTACTGTAGCGGTCTTGTGTTTATTGTTACTGTACTGAAGCTTGTTTGTTATTGTACATGTAACTGTGTCCTTGTGTTGTTTATTGTACTGTACTGTCTTGTTGTTATTGTACTGTACGTCTTGTGTTTTTATTGTAACTGTACCGGTACTTGTGTGGTTATAGACTGTACTGGTCCTTGTGTGTTATAATTGTACTGTACTGGTCGTCTGTTTATTGTACTGTACTGGTCCTTGTGTTGTTTATGTACTGTACTGGAGGGGGTTATTGTACTGTAACTGGTCTTGTGTTTATTGTACTGTACTGGTCTTGAGTGTTATTGTAACAGTACTGGTCTTCTTGTTATTGTACTGTACTGTCTTCGTGTTATTGTACTGTACTGTTCTTCTTGTTTTGTAACTGTACTGGTCTTCGTGTTATGTACTGTAACTGGTTTGTGTGTTATGTACTGTAGCTTGTCTTGTGTGTTTTTGTACTGTACTGTCTTCGTCTTATTGAACTGTACTGGTCTTTCTGTCTAAAAAAAAAACACATTGTACTGTACTGGTCTTCGTGTTATTGTACTGTACTGGTTTATTTCTTCTGTGTTAATTGTACTGTACTGGTCTTCTTGTTTATTGTACTGTACTGGTCTTGTGTTTTTATTGTACTGTATCGGTCTTGTGTGTTTTGTACTGTAACTGGGCTTCTGTGTTATTGTACTGTACTGTCTTGTGGTGTTATTGTACTGTACTGGTCCCTAGTGTGTTATTGTACTGTACTGTCTTGTGTGTTTTTTGTACTGTACTGGTCTTTATGTATTATTGTACTGTACGGTCTTGTGTGTTATTGGTATTGTACTGGTCTTGAGTGTTATTGTACTGTAACTGGCTTGTGTGTTAATTTGTACGTAGGTCTTGTGTGTTTTTTACTGTACTGTCTTGTGTGTTATTGTGTACTGTACTGGTCTTGTGTGTTTATTGTACTGTACTGGTCTTGTGTGTTATTGTACTGTACTGTCTAGTTTGTTATTGTACAGTACTGGTCTTGTGTGTTTTTTGTACTGACTGGTCTTGTGTGTTATTGTACTGTACTGGTCCCCATGTGTGTTATTGTACTGTACTGGTCTTGGTGTTTATTGTACTGTACTGGTCTTGCACGAGTTTTGTACTGTACTGGTCTTGAGTGTTATTGTACTGTATTGGTCTTGTGTTTATTGTACTGTACTGACTGTGTGGTTTTTGTACTGTGCTGTCATGTGTGTTATTGTACTGTACTGGTCTTGTGTGTTATTGTACTGTATCTGGTCTGTGTTTTTATTGTACTGTACTGGTCTTGAGTGTTTATTTTACTGTACTGGTCTTGTTGTTATTGTACTGACAGTCGTCTGTGTTATTGCACTGTAACTGGTCGTCTGTGTTTATTGTACTGTACTGGTCCTTGTGTGTTATTGTACTGTACTGGTCTTGTGTGTTATTTGTACTGTACAGGTCTGTGTGTTATTGTACGTACTGGTCCTTGTGTGTTATTGTACTGTACTGGTCTTGTGTGTTATTGTACTGTACTGGTCGTCTGTGATTTGTACTGTACTGGTCTTGGTGTGTTATTGTACTGTACTGTCTTGTGTTTATGTACTGTAATGGTCCTCTGTGTTATTGTACTGTACTGTCTTGTGTTTTATTGTAATGTAACTGGTCCTTGTGTGGTTTATTGTACTGTACTGGTCTTGTGTGATAATGTACGTAAAAACTGGTCTTGTGATTATTGTACGTACTGGTCTTGTGTGTTATTGTACTTACTGGTCTTGTGTGCTATTGTACTGTACTGTCCTTCTGTGTTAATGACAGTACTGGTCTTGTGTGGATTTTACTCTACTGGTCTGTGTATATTGTACAGACTGGTCTTGTGTTTATTGTACAGTACTGGTCTTGTGTGTTATTGTACTGTACTGTTCTTGTGTGTTATTGTACTGTACAGTCTTGTGTGTTTTGTACTTTACTGGTCTTGTGTGTTTATTGTACTGTTACTGGTCTTGTGAGTTATTGTACTGTACTGGTCCTTGTGTGATGTATTGTACGTAACAGTCTTGTGTGTTATTGTACTGTACTGGTCTTGTGTGTTATTGCACTGGTACAGGGGTCGGGCGGGGTTGTACTGTACTGGTTCTTGTGTGTTATTGACTATACTGGTCTTGTGTGTTATTGTTACGTACTGGCATTCTGTGTTATTGTAACTGTACGGGTCTTTGTGTGTTATTATACTGTACTGACCTTGTGGTATTATTGTACTGTACTGGCTTGGTTGTTATTGTACTGTACTGGTCTTGTGTGTTATTGTTCTGTACTGGTCTTGTGTGTTATTGTACTGTACTGGTCGTCTGTGTTATTGTACTGTACTGGTCGTCGGTGTTACTGTACTGTACTGGTGGTCTGTATTATTGTACTGTACTGGTGGTCTGTGTTATTGTACTGTACTGGTGGTCTGTATTATTGTACTGTACTGGTGGTCTGTGTTATTGTACTGTACTGGTCGTCTGTGTTACTGTACTGTACTGGTGGTCTGTATTATTGTACTGTACTTGTGGTCTGTGTTACTGTACTGTACTGGTGGTCTGTGTTATTGTACTGTACTGGCGGTCTGTGTTACTGTACTGTACTAGTGGTCTGTGTTACTGTACTGTACTGGTCGTCTGTGTTATTGTACTGTACTGGTGGTCTGTGTTACTGTACTGTACTGGTGGTCTGTGTTATTGTACTGTACTGGTGGTCTGTGTTACTGTACTGTACTGGTGGTCTGTATTACTGTACTGTACTGGTCGTCTGTGTTATTGTACTGTACTGGTCGTCTGTGTTATTGTACTGTACGGGTCGTCTGTGTTATTGTATTGTACTGGTCGTCTGTGTTACTCTAATGTACTGGTCGTCTGTGTTACTGTACTGAACTGGTGGTCTGTGTTACTGTACTGTACTGGTGGTCTGTGTTATTGTACTGTACTGGTGGTCTGTGTTACTGTACTGTACTGGTGGTCTGTGTTATTGTACTGTACTGGTGGTCTGTGTTACTGTAACTGTACAGAGGTCTGTGTTATTGTACTGTACTGGTCGTCTGTGTTATTGTACTGTACTGGTGGTCTGTGTTATTGTACTGTACTGGTCGTCTGTGTTATTGTACTGTACTGGTCGTCTGTGTTATTGTACTGTACTTGTCTCTGTGTTATAGTAACTGTACTGGTCGTCTGTTGATTGTATTGGGGGGGGGGGGGGGGGGGGGGGGGTTTTGTAACTGGTCTCTGTGTTATTACTGTACGGTCGCCTTGTTTATTGTACTGTACTGGTCGTCTGTGTTATTGTACTGTACTGGTCGACTGGTATTGTACTGTACTGGTCGTCTGTGTTATTGAACTGTACTGGTCGTCAAGGTGTTAGGTTCTGTACAGGTTGTCTGTGTTATGAACTGTACTGGTCGTCTGTGTTATTGACTGTGGGGGGGGGGGTGCAGTCTGTGTTATTGAACTGTACTGGTCGTTCTGTGTTATTGTACTGTACGGTCGTCTGTGTTATTGACTGTTCTGGTCGTTCTGATGTTATGGTACTGTACGGTCTTCTGTGTTATTGTACTGACTGGTCGTCGTGTTATGTGTACTGTCTGGTCGTCCGGTGTATTGTACTGTACTGGTCGTCCTGTGTATTGTAACTGTACTGGTCGTCTGTGCTTATTGTACTGTACTGGGGGTTTTTTTTTTCCCCCCCGTTCTGTGTTATTTACTGTACTGGTCGTCTGTGGATATTGTACTTAGCTGGTCGACTGTGTTATTGTACTGTACTGGTCGTCTGTGTAAAGTACTGTACTGGTCGTCTGTGTTTATTGTACTGTATCTTGCCAACTTGTCTTATCCCCTTAAAATATCTTACCAATTATCTTACCAGACATTACCGTGAATTTTTCAATCTGGTCTCCAGGTAAAACTTGTTCTACACAGTGTTTAACTTCGCTCTTCTTAGGTTTTCCTCTGCCTGTCTACCATTGTTTACCTCTGCCCCTTCTACCATTGTTTACCTCTGCCTCGTCTAATTTTGTTTACCTCTGCCTCCTGCTACCATTGTTTACCTTCTGCTCGTCTATATTGTTTACCTCTGCCTCCTCTATCATTGGAAATATAAACACATATTCAGTGAATGTGTTTCCTTTATTGACAACGTTTCGCCCACACGGTGGGCTCTTTTCAATGTCACATCATTTCTGTACTGGTTTTCCTGTCAGTTCTCTCTCCACTGAACGTCTTGCAGGAAGTTCCTTCATGCTGAGTAGTCCCCCCTTCTGTAGTTTGGTTTCCATTTCTATTTCCTGCTACTTCTCCACTTGAAGCTAAACTATGTAGTTCAAAGCACAGAACACATTTTTTAGATCACTAAGCTCCTAGGGGCCTTTCATACGTAATATCGTGATGCCCGAACTAATCAAAGGTGAATACAAGGTCCAGCCTTGCTGGATCATCCTCACCTCTCTTTTGGTAGTGTCTCTAACATGTTGATGCATGAGGTTTTCCAGTTACCACAATCCATCATCTTGGCTCTCCATGTTTCGGAGACCCCTATAGGGCTCCAGGTTTTCCCAGTCAATCGCCTGTGTGTGTGTGTGTGTGTGTGCGTGTTGTGTTGTGTGCGCGCGTTTGTGAGTGTGTGTGTACATCACCTAATTGTACTCACCTAATTGTGGTTGCAGGGGTTCGAGATCAGCTCCTGGCCCCGCCTCTTCAATGATCGCTACTGGGATCCTCTCTCTCTCTGGCTTCCTGAGCTTGTCATATATCTTTCTTAAAAACTATGATATGGTTCCTGCCCCCACTAATTCTACTTGCTAGGCTATTCCACCTGCTGACAACCTCTTGACTGATGAAAATACTTCCTAACGTCCCTGTGAATCGTCTGAGTCTTCAGCTTCCAGTTGTGAACCCTTGTCCCCGTGTCCCCCCTCTGGAACATCCTATCTCTGTCCACCTTGTCTATTCCCGCAGTATCTGTATGGCGTTAAATCATGGGTCTCCCATGACCCTTCTGACCTCCAGTGTCGTCAGTCCGATTTCCCTTAACCTTTCCCTAGTACGACTTTCCCTTGAGCTCTGGGGACTAGCTTGTTGCAAAACCTTTGTACACTTTCTCTAACTTCTGACGTGCTTGACCAGGTAGTGGGTGCCTGACGTCTGCTCCACGATGTTGGCAGACGTAGGATTGAGGACCTGAATTAGCAGAATATTAGGTCGCAATAGAAATTATTAGAAGTAATGGGTGGGGAACCCCTCATATGTGGTTTATTTTGCCAAGGAGGGGAGTTGGAAATGAATGTTGTCAGGCAATTGGTGTCAATTGCTGCGCTGGACAAATACTGATAAGGAAATATGCGGGTAACATCATTGACAACTGGGACCTCTTCTATGGACAAGAAATGACTGTATGCTAGGGATGGGGTTCACTATCTAGGTGTGGGGCCGGTGGGAGCATCGCAACTGCAGTGGAGGAAAGCAGTTAGGACTTTAAACTAGGAATAGTTAGTGGTATGTGGGTTTGGCAGGGAAAACAGTGAAGTCGCAGTTGTTGTAGTAATATTACGAGTTCTAGGGGAAACTAGTTATAAATAAGAACCCGAGCATAAGATACCAGCCTCACGAAAAAAGCCAGGGCCTCGTGGTGTGATAAGGACAGTAATAGGTTTAGTAGAAAAATAGAAATGAGCAGGAAGGGTAAAGGAGAAAGGAGAGTCTTTTCAATGTTTTATAAGCTAATTGCCGCTCTAGTGCTGGGAATAAGATGGACGAGTTGAGATTAGTTGTAGTGTAGTAAACATTGATGTATTTTGCCTTATCTCGAGACGTGGCTTAATTCCAAAAGTCGGGAATGCCTGCGGAATGTCTATTCAGGGTTTTAAATTGTTCAAAGAAGGATAGAAGTATTGGGAGGGGGGGGTGGGGTGGACTTGTATGTCCCGAGATCTCGCATGAACTGTTGCATAAAAACGGGTATGGGTATTAAGTCTGAAGTAAACATCTCAGAGTCTGTTTGGATAGAATTTTGCTCAGAGGGGATGGGAAAAAACTGATTTTAGGTGATATACCGTCACCAAACTTAGATAGGGACCAAGGGAAAACTTACTATGGGAGGAAATTGTTAAGGGCCAAAAGGCACGATAATTGGTAGTAATTCTAGGAGATTTAACTTTAGTCATGTTGATTGGAATTTCCTTGGACTGGGAATTAGATCATTACGACTTCCTTAGAGTTATTTCAGGATTTTTTTGTGAAGCAGTTTGTGACCAGAACCTAAAGGGAAAAATAACCTGCTTGATTAGTTATGGCCCAAAAACAAAGAATCCCTTGTTTAATAATTTAGAAATTTCAGAGGAACTGGGTGTAGAGACCACAAATCAATTACATTTAGCATGATGGAATACGATTAGTAGCGATAACTCAGTAACAGTCCCAGATTTTCGCTTAGCAGATTACGATGGGCTTAGAAACACTTATCATCTGTTGGACTGGGGTTACGATGAGAGCTATCAATATGACAGTTTTCTGAACACTATACATGCTGCTCAAAAGGCGTTTATCCCATATAAAGGGAATTAGATCAAATAGAAATGACCCAAAATGGATGAATAATAGGCTAAATATCTACTAGGGCATAAGAAAGGAATTTATAGGCTGTATCAAAAGAGGTGAGGGTTCATCTTATTGAATCAGTATATTGACATTAAGAGGGACATTAAAACAAGGGGATAAGAAAAAGCTAAAAGGGACTATGAAAATTAAAGTTGCTAGGGATTCTAACTAACCCAAAAAGTTTTTTCCAGGTCTATAAGAACAAAGTTAGAGATAAGATTTAGGTCCCTTAAAAAATAATATGGGCACTTACTGACAAAGAGAATGATATGTGCTTGATTTTTAAATAATTATTTTCTCTAGGTTTTTACACAGAAGACACTAACAATATTCCAGTAATTAATTTTTACAGTGGGCTAGAAGAAGATAAATTATGTAACATCACAGTGACTAGTGAGATGGTGTGGAAGCAGATAGACAGACTGAAGCAAAATAAGTCGTCGGGGTCCTGATGAGGTTTTTTCAAGGGTTCCTTAAGAATGTGGCAAAAATGGAACTCTGTTAAACCATTAAACTAATATTTTTAATTAATCTCTTCAAACAGGTTGTAGTGTCTGAATGTGGAAGATGTGCTATGTAACTCCCTATTTTTTAAAACAGGGGACAAGTCGTTACCGTCAAATTACCGCCCAAATAAGCCTGACCTCAATTTAGGCAAACTTACTAGGAGTCAATTATAGTGAGATATATAAGAAGCCATCTCGATAAGCTAGGCTTCATTATGATACTCAGCATGGATTCACAAGAGCCGGTCTTAGTCTAACCTATTTTTTAACTTTCTTCAGTAAAGCTTGTGAGGACAGTTGACCACAATAATGAAATTTGATATTATTTACTTAGATTTTAGTAAGGCTTTTGATAGAGTTCCGCACCATAGGGACTGTTAAAGATAAGTGCGCAGCTCATGCATTGGGGGAAAAGTGCTCTCGTGGTCGAGTCATGGCTCACTGCAGGAAGCAGAGAGTGTCCATAAATGGGGTAAATCCGAGTGGGGATCTGTAACAAGTGGCGTCCACAGGTTCAGTCTTGGGCGTTGTTGTTTTATAATATATATCAAATGATGTGATGAGGGAAAATTACTAGTGAAATGAGCAAATTCGCGAAGACACAAAGCATAGGTAGGATAATTGATCAAACGTAGATGTTATGGACACTTCAGGAGGATTTAAAACAAAACTCTATTCTTGGTCAGAAAGTGGCAGATGCAGTTCAATGTAGAACAATTTTTTTTAAAAAAACATGGTTCTGATGCTTGGATGTGCCCATAACCCTAGTACTTATATGTTAATGATGTAGAACTTAGCCTATACCAGATGCGAAAAGGACCTAGGGGTTATGGTTGAGCAGCAACATAAAACCAAGACCAGGCAATGACTAAGCGTACGTAATAAGGCAAATAGTTTACTGGGGATTTATATCAAGAAGTGTAAGCAACAGAAGTCCAGAGGTCTTACTGCAGGCTTTATACATCATTAGTAAGGCCTCTCCTCACCTAGATTATGCAGCTCAGTTCTGGTCTCCGTATTACAAAATGGACATAAATTCGTTTAGAAAACATTCAGCGTTAGGATGACTAAATTAAACATAGGCATTAGAAATCTTCCTTATGTAAGAAAGATTGAAGATCTCTTTGTTACATACACTTGTTAGAAATGAAGAATGAGGGGAGACCTGATCGCAGTGTTATAAGTGGAAGATAGGTATTAATAAAGGGGATATTAATAAGGGTCTTGAGGTGTCTCCAAGAGAGAAACCCGCAGTCAGATGGATTTTAAATAGAAAGTTTAGATTTAGAAAGGAATAGGAAAGTAATGGTTTGGGAATAGGGTAGTAGATGAGTGGAACAGTCTACCTAGTTGGGTTATGAGGCTTGGGACCATTTGGGTGGTTTCAAATCTAGGTTGGATAAGTACATGAGTGGGAGGGGTTGGTTCGGATTTGAGTGGGGACTTTCACATCAGAGGCTTATTTCTTGGGGTGGCATTGAAAATTGGTAGGGCAAATGTTTTGTTGTGGGATGAATTGTAAAGGGACCTGCCTAGTATGGGCCAACAGGCCTCCTGCAGTGTCCCTCCTTTCTTATGTTTTATGTTCTATCTTAGGTTTGCCATGCGCCCATATGCTGCAACAGTTACCTGGTTTAATGAGCGCTCAGTATTATATTCGGGTATTATATACACCCTAAGATCTTTTTCCTTGAGTGAGTTTTGCAGTCTTTTGGCCATACTTTGCATTTGGTTGGCGCGTTAATTAAGGAGCCATTTGCTGGACCAGACTTGAGCTTGCCAGGTGTCTGTGTTGTCCTGACTGATCCTCATCAGATTTTAATTCTCCTCATTAAATTCACATCATTGCTAACAGAGATACTTCTGAAAGTATCTCTTCCGTCATGTTGTTACATGTACATAAACAGCACAGGTCCCAGGACCGACCCTGTGGGACCCGCTCGTCACAGGTCCTAGGAACGACCCCTGTGGGAAAACCCCGCTCGTCAACAGACCTCCCTGGCAGATATTCTCTGATTCATTGCACATGCTTTCCTGTTATGCATGGCCTGATCCTCTAGGTTTTGCATTAACCTCTTGTGAGGGTCTCTGTCGAAGGCCCCTTCTTGCCGTTCCAAGAATTGCAATCTATCCACTGCTCTTCTCGTTGTCTTACTTCCGTTATGTAGTCATAAAACTCTAGTGGGTTTGTGCACAGGATTTCCATTCCCCTGAAACCGTGCTAGTTTATCATTTATAATGTTTATTCCGCTCTAGGTGCTCCACTCCTCCTGATAACTCGGGTCTGTAGTTATTGCTTCGTGTCTGTCTCTTAAAAGCTGGGACTGCATTTGCCAATTCTTCCATACCTCAGCGTTTTATTGCATGTCTGGGATATAGGTTCATTCAGTTTACAAACTGAAATGACGTTCTTATGATGTTTTAGGCTAGCATATGACGATACAATGGTTTAATTTTTTTTTAAATTGTTTCCAATATGCTACATGTAAGTGATTGGCTGAAAATTGCTCTTTTCTAGTTTAGAAAAACAGGTATGTATTTCCCTGAGGAAATAAATGGACGTCGTACTATTTCCTAGAGTTATCTGTAGTTATCAAGGGTTGTGAGGCTTGAGTTTTTATATTTTCCAAAACTCTTACGGTATACGCGCGCTACAATCGCCCTCAACAACAGAGCACTGTCAATAAGAAGCGTGGAAATTGTGTATAGCATTTCAGCAGATTTTTCTTTATGCTCATTAGGTCTTTCCCAAATTCTCTTTCCAATATTTGTCAACATATGTTAAAGCTATTGGAAGATTGGTTCAAGTTTTGAAGGTCTTAAATTCGGAGAAAATCACTGCAAAAATAAACAAGAAGAGACGATTATTACATGTAGAGTCGTAATAGCGGTAAGTAGCTGTTACTTTAAGATATAAATATAGTTAAAAGCAATTATTATTGAGTCTAATAACCTTCATTTCCTTAGCGAAACGTTAGCCCCACTAAAACGTAGCCCCACTAAACGTAGCCCCACTAAAGTAGCCCCATATAAGAGCCCACTAAACGTATTAGCCCACTAAACGTATTAGCCCAGAGTAAACACTTATCTGAATGTTGTGTCATCATACCCAAGACGAATGTTTAATGTTGTTAGAAAAAGAACTTTAACAAAAAAAATTAGATATAAAAAGCATTAACCTCTATATAAAAAATTTGAAATCGCGACTAAACATATTTGTCAATTTAATTCGATTATGTAGCTAACCTAATATATATACATGAACTCGTTCACCTACATTTTTAAACTACACTACAAAGCCTCCTAACTACACCAATATTTTATTAAACATATATATTTGCATATATAAAATATATATTTAACATATATAAAATATATAACATTACCCATTTGTTCTGTACAATAAACAACACCTAATTCCCGTAAGTAGCCAACGCATCAGACTTATTATGACTTTGCACGTGAAGTGCTTAACCCAGCATGGGGAGGTCATGGCAGCTCACACGGTGTGAAGATACATTTCACTGTCTGCTTAGCATTTTGCGAGTCAGTTCCTATTTGTATTTCAACTTGAGAGGAAACCTGTGTTGAAGCTACCGTATTGTGCCGGACCATTATTATTGCCACGAGAATAGGAGAAAATTAGAAGACAGGTTGAGGGACAGTGGGGAAAAAATTTAAAAAGGACCGGACGAAATGACAGCGAAAAGAACCAAAGACTAATTCTCCGAGTGATGAAATGCGGCGGATGTTATCCGTGACATTCAATTAACATTCTTCATTGATAGTACACCGTTTTCAGTCGGGTTTACATGTCCGTTTCTAACGATCGCAAGTAATACCAGGAATTTTATATTCCTTTACTTAAACGTTTTTATTCTAGAATGTTCCTAATTTAATCTCAATGAAGCATAAATAATGAGATTACATAATGGAAAAAGTAATAAGTATAAAGCGGGAGGAGATGAAAAAAAATACGCTTATATGTGGTTGCACGGGAGCTTAAGTAGGCATTTTATCCGAGTCTACAGATCTGTTTGTTTTTCCAAAAAAAAAACTGTTTAATTGGTGTATCGATTTTCTCTGCTGTATATTTACATGCATGCATATTCCATAAATATATTTACATTTGTACATATAAATTGCTATTTATTTAACAAATATTCTTCGGTTAAATCAATTTAAATTTAATTCTTTGGACTTTTTTTACGAGAACCTTCACCGACTGAAATAATCTCACACCCTGGAACATTTGGGTGTTGTGGTGTGCCCATAAAAAATTTCGGATTGATAGTGTTGGTGGAAGTGGTTCCCTCGATGAATTCCACCATGGAAAGTCTGCTAGGTAGCCTCAGACACAAAAAAGTTCTATTATGGAATGTGATTAGTTGATCTTTCCCATTTAATGTCGTATAAAACAGGTTTCTGTTGGCCATTTAAAACATTTTCCACAACTACCATATGTGTCTCTCGGAAGCACCAGGAAATCCACTATTCCACAAATTAACCAAAAACTTTGATTTTAAGAATTCATGTAATTTATTACCTCAGGTTTCTGCACTTGTTGGGCAGTGGATTATTAGATCATCAGCGGTTTCTGTCTAGTGAAAAATTGGTCAATAGCCATCAATACAATAGGAGCTCCGACAACGTTTCGGTCCGACTTGAATCATTTACAAAGTCACACTAACGAAACGGAGAGCAGGATGGGTATATAATATATATATAGGCAGGAGGTGGTTGGTAGTAGTAAGTGGTGGGGTGGTAGTAGTACTACTACCACCTCATGCCTATATATACCCATCTGCTCTCCTTTTTGTTAGTTAGTCCTGATCTGTTCTGATCTGATCTTTGTTAGTGGAGACTCCATTCCTCTGCTTTGCTTCTGCACTGGTCGGACGTACCTGCTCCCGGTTGGCTGTATGCTTTGCTTGCTCTGATTGGCTGCATGGCTTTGCTTGTCCTGATTGGCTTGCCTTTCGATCCACTTGTGGGAGAAGCTTTTGGTGTGTTTGTTAGGGAAAATGCAATGATTTTCTCGTTTTAAGAAAGACATTGTGATTGGTTGATTTCTGGAAAACTCTTATCTTGATCCAGGGCTTGGTGCGTCGCTGGCTGCCATGCCCAGGGCAAGACCGTTGGCCTCTGCACTCTTGGCAGTGGGTGAGGTCTTCCCACACTCAACCTGTTGGATGTTACCTGCTGGTATATTGTTTCAAGAGCTTCACGACCACTCCTATGCACTCTGTGTATGTGTAAATGTAATCCTTGCATACGACATCCTCTTACTCGTGTTCGGCTTGTGAAGGCAACTTTGAGGAATTAGTACAGCTTTTTTTTTTTAAACCAATATTTTTTTTTTGTGTTGACACGGGTTTTTTAGCTCTCTGATTTGTGCCGTAAATCTCCTCAGAGGCCAGCCAAGCCCTCTTCATTGAGGTGGTTAAAGATCCCCACACAGTGGGATCGGCTTGGCTATATCGCTCTGGCAGTCACCAGCACCTTTTCGCTCCTCTAAAAATTTTCTTCTTTTTTCTGGATCGGCTGGACCTGCTCCTGCGTCGGTGGGGAAAAGTATTCGTTCTGGTCCGGATGCCCGTCATGGCTGCATACTTGTCATTAACGCATGGGAGACGCCTAATCTTGGCAGGTACAACTGACAACACAAAACATGATCTGTCAAGAATTTACGCACTGACGCCCTTAGACGCCACTCACGATTCAGGCAGCCATTCCACATGTGTGTTGTCATCATGGCAACTGCACAGAGACCCAGTTTCCGACAATGGCCTTGATGTTTTTAAAGTACTCAAAGCTGACAAGGATACGATTGACTATGCTCTACCTTTTTCAATATTACCCAGGCTTTCGAATGATAAACATCTTTAAGACTCATACTGGATGTAAGGTAAATCTTGATCTGTCAACTATGACCTTATGTAAAGTAAGGAAGTCCGAGAAAGCTCTTTCAGGCAGGTTTTGTTTTGACTATCGATTGGGCTCCTGAATCCACAAGGCCAGGAGTACAGTCGTGGCAAAAATTGTTGACTCATCACCTGCTAAAACGATTAAACCCAGACAAAGACGCCTTGATGACAGACATTTTTCAACTCAAAATCAATTCACAGTTGAGAACTTTTCCATCCGAAACGCTCTAATATCCTAAAGAATAGATGTTCCACTACTGTGAGGTTGATAAACGTTTCAAACTGGTCGTTCGAAGGCTAACTACTTTCTTATTTTCCACCTACTTCATTTGTTTCTACCTAACTATGTCGCTATTCATCAGGGCTACAATGCCTTGTGTTTGGACATCTAAGAATATTCGTGACAAGCAACAGCTGGTTCCAAAGTGTTCTTCTCAAGGCCACACATGGCAAAAATGTTCCAACACTCTAATGTTTGCACTGCTTCTCAGGAACATTCTGCTACCTTCTTTCAACTGCCACTACTCGTAAGGAATTATAGTTTCTTCAATTCGGAAAGGGGACCAACCTCTGACCTTCCAAACCCAGTCTTGGACCCATCGCTCACAAACACAGACAACATTCTCATCCACTACCAATCCAAAACTCTTATGTTCTTTCGGCTACCACCTTCTACTACTCATCTTTCCTAGGCTTGCTGATGCACAAACCAACCTTTCCCTCGATCTCTTCATCCTCAAAACAAATCTAATATCCTTGTGAACATTGTGCTCACTGTGTTATCTGTCATAAAAGCATTTAAAGTGACAACTATCCAACGATGCTGAATGGATCTTTTGAAGCCAACTACTTTGACCCTTCATTTTTTCACCTCCTTATTTCTTTCTTCAAGGATGAACTTTTTCCCAACTTTCTCTTCTCCATACTGAAAACTCCTCTTCAAAGCTTATACTCAGGCAGACCCTTCTCCTTCCACCCATTGCTAAAAATCCTGTCCTTTCACTAATCCTTCACCAGCTCTGGCTCTGACACCAAACGCACCAACCTCAACTCCTTCTTCCTCTACTCCGTCCTTCTCGTTCTCCTCTCACAGGTCTCGATCTACTACCGTGGAAACAACAGTATAACTTCTCTCCGGAATTCGCCCCAATGTCCTGGATAGAGTTGAGCATTTAATACATCAAGCCCCGCCCTTCGCCCTCTCCCTCTCCGCTCCTACTCATCTTCATCATCCTTAACACTACACCTAGTCCCCCTCCCACTCAGGCCCCTCTCACCTTCCCCTTCCCGTTCCCAATCCAGAAACCGTTTAAAACACACCGACCAAAAATAGATTAGGTGCTGTGAAAGGCTTACAATTAGTCCTTAAAAGTTAACCCAACCAGTGGCCCTTTAAGGTTATTCAATTAAATTAAGAGCTTACAACGCAAGCAAATACATTCCTTGCTGACCTCGTTGTCTCAGAACAACCAGGAGTGTTGTTTATTAAACGCACGTGTATGTCGTGATGATCAAACGTGTCAGACACTTAGGATATACAGCCGCGTCAAATCTCCTGCCGAACACTGGGAATGGCGTAGCTATTCTTGTTAAAAGACAATTTATACATCGAGTTCTTATCCCTTCATTTACTATTCTCACAAGCATGGCTGTGAAATTTTACCACGATACACGGACCCCATCATCCTGTACAACGACCATATATCAGACCCCATCAAAACATTAACATTCATGATTAATCATTTCTTTTTAATCATTACGCATTCCCTGATACCTCTTGCCGACCTAAGATGCCAAACACACGACTTCCATGCAACTTCACAAATTTGCATGGAGGCAACTTCATACACTTGTACACAGAAACATCTCATACATCTCGGACCTTATATTTCCCAACAAATCTATACCATTCAATGGCCAAGGCACCCCTGATAAAATTTTTACAAAAACAGAGCTACTAATCACTCTACATCACTACACAAAACACCCAGGACGCTCTCTGGATCTGACCACATCCTATCATTTTGCATATTTCCTCAAATCCTATACTCATTCAGTTCGCCCCTCTCCAGCTTATTCTCAGGCAGACTGGGAATCTGTTCAACACGCTTAAACACTCTTGAATCTCACACACCAAACTATAACAATAGACCAGTATCAGACATTGACACACAATTCAACGCAATTCAACAATGCAATTACCCAAACTGCTACAGAGGTTGTCCCAATGACAAACACACAAAGTACGATATCTTTTCCGTCTATCAGAAAGAACAAAAAGGATTACTCAACATGTTACAGACACCGTTTCTTATCAAAACCAAAAAACAGACTCAATATCATCCGATGGGACCTCACTATTTTACGTACACATATTCATCCATAGCCAGACGATGACCACGGCCCGGCATTGGCAATCAGTTTAAATCCATACAGATGTACAACGCGTACAAGAAAATCCCAAAATTATTATTATAATCAAAAAGAAGCGCTAAGCCACAAGGACTATACAGAAGAAATCCCAAAGCATTCTGGTCATCCATTCGGAAACTTACAGGCACCCCTCGATCCACAACCTTTTGACCATAAACCAGAACAACAGGACAGATCTCTGACCTGCTGAAGCGGTACATATTTTCAAAAGCAATATGGGGGAAAACATTCTTCCACCCACATCCACCAGACCAATAAGCTGTCATAGCACACACATTCAGACATAGAAAATGGGTATCCAACCATGAAGATTTAACAAATCCTGATCAATATAAACCCCTAAATACCCTATCTTCCACACATCCCCTAAACTCTCCTTTTACTGTTAATGATGTTCACTACTTACTAACCACACCTTCCAAAAAAAGCTCCAGGAGCTTCAGGTCTGTCACATACAGTCCTTCGTCACCTTTCCACTTTCTGTTTCTGATGCTTGCTATCACTGACCTCTTTAATGCCTCTCTTGCATTGGGCATTTCCCTCCATTCTTTAATCTGCAACTGCATGTCTCATACCGAACCTGGCAAAAGACTTGATGACCCCAAGAACTATAGACCAATTTAGCTCCTTGAAATTTTGGGTAAAAGACCTTTGAAACGACTTCAGGTCTTCACCTAGAGACACATACTTGCTTACTGAAGACAATTCGGTTTCCGAAAAAAAACGCATCTACCACAAGACGTTTTGGAATGTGATCCTGAACTATATACGTATCATAAAGCCAGAACTGTCACTCCGCCCTTGTCCCAAAAAGATGTAGAGAAAAAGCTTTGACACTGTTTGGCATGATATGATTAAAATACAAACTCTGCACTTCCTTTGACTTAACTATAAAAATGACGAAATCATTATGTCATTTTTTAGACGCCGACGATGCGTATTATACGTTCAGAGAATCATTATTCGGGCTATTTCACGTTAAAAGGGGTGTTACCCCAAGGTTTCTGTCTTATTCCAACCCTATTATACTCTACACGGAATGATTTACCTGATACCTCTTTTACCCAAACACAATTACCCTTTCTTACGCAGACGACATACTCAACTCACAACACATGAAAACTTTCGTATCCTTGCACGCAGAAACCAAAGAGAGGTTGACAGGATTACGCCTGGGATTTATTATGGCGCATAAAAAACCAACCCAAATAAGTCAAAAAATCACTTACTTCCATAGGAATGCGTGAGTCCCCACTCCTGTACGAACTCTCCAAAACAAGCAACCTCCCTACCCCCATCCCACGCTCCATTCAGACAGTTGTCCTTAGTATTACCCTCGACCACACACTGAACTTAAAATCTCACTATACTACCAAAGACCATACTGGCGGGGGAACATGCACTCTCAAGGTTATATAAACTGCGAGGAGCCAAGTCCCAGACAAAACTACATCTTTACATAGCACTCATTCGTCTCTCTTACTCTCTTACTTTCCACTCGCTCTGACGATTAATTCGCCAGACAACGCCACCAAAAATTTCAACCGGTATCCAGAATCGTGCAATTTACGTTGGGTGTTGGGAGTGAGGTGGGACGGAATTTGCCTCACAGTGAATCTTCCACCTCACGAAAACACACCGGCTTTAAACGTTATTACTGGAAGACACTTAGTTGACAAACAACTTGACAGACTTGAAACATAATCATGACTACTGGATACTTACTTAGATGATCACTCTCAGAGTCTCCTTACAAATGATGGTTAATCTTTTTTCAATCAAATCTTGAGATCCGGGCACCTCACACCAATTACACATAAATTATCTGACCTTTTTGCTTAAAAATTCAAATAACTTAAATGTGCCCATTGCCGGTATTGCTGTGTCTTTTGTGCGTTTTTTACGGGCTGTAAGTGCTTTGCGATGTTGCGTTTTTGCGGTCGCCTTGCAACAACGTGATCCCTGAAACCATATCCAGATCATTGGCAAGTTGAAGTGCTCCAGTCAGTTGCAGTCAGCACCCGCAGAAGTCCCCTGTTTATTCTTCTATGTTCGTCTTCGTTATTGTTTATCAAGGCTTAGCAGTTGGGTCTAGTCCTGACTCTTCTTCTTCAACTCAAGAACATTCCTGCTCACCATCTAATCTTCGGCACGGTCCCCACTTGCCCCTCGCCCCCTCGCTCGTGGGTCCTTACCTGTGAGTCCTATCTATCTATCTAGCTTTGTTAGTGTGGACTCTTCGAACTGGCTTCTGCACTGGAAAGACGTACCTGCTCCGGTTGGGAGGATCAGACCCTCGACATCAGCACCTAGATCAGGACAAGAGAAGAGGAACTCTTCATCCAGCTCAGGACTTGGTGCGTACGTAGCTCGGCTGCCTGGGGCCCCCCCCAGGGAGAATGTTGGCCTCTGCACTCTTGTAGCTGGTGTGAAGTCTTCCCTTACTACTGTCTCCCTACGATCCCCGTTTGGGGAGGGGAACTTTTTACCAGCAATTTCTGTCTTCACTTGACTTGCACGGAGCTACGCAAAATCGTGTAAAGATCAAGCCAAACGAGTGGTTTACCGTTGATGATTTCAACGAAGATTTGCTTGCAACTTGTTGTTCAAGGAACACTGCAAGTTAAATTCAACTCCATTTTGTCCCTGAAAGCAAGCATTCATTGTTGTGGGTCACGATGATGCTGAAGCAGAGAAGAAGCTACTCACTACTGATGCCACACCACTACACTTACTCGCTCAGGTTTACTGTTATGTCATCTCCTGCCCTCAGGGCCAGGAAATCAGTATTTCCTCAAAAAACTTGACAAGATTCTGACGTCTCTTCCAAAACACCAGAAAGAACTCAGACATCCATAGAGACGCTAAATACTTCGGGCTACTGTTGGACAGCATCACAAAAATCCCGAATGCATCGTCCATGCTCTAAGGTCACCTTCACCGTCGGCTGCACTGCTCTGACTGAAGGTCTTGCTTATCTACTACTACTTCTCAGTTCCAAACCTACATCGACAGCAGGAGATATCAGGTAATCACAACACTGCTGGGGGAACAATGTTTTCTTACCATCCGCACCACCAAAGCTGTCCAGTAAAAGGACAAAGAAGTTCTGCACTACATGTGGTAGTGTAGGGGACACACCTTCAGTTCCCTGCACGATGCTACTCACCACAAACATCGTGCTTAAACTGTAAAAGTAACGGACACCATTTACATGGCAGCCTAAAGTTCCTACAGAAAGGATATTGTGAAAACACAAGAAGCAGCAAAGTAAAAACCTAGCAACACACCAACGTATGCGCATTGCAAAGATCCAGCTAACACGACAAAAATTACTTCAAGCTCTACTCAGCCAGCCTCCACCATCCATCACTCCTCCACGCGTGTGTGATGTGCGTAACCAAGATCACAATACTGTCCTACTATACGCACATGCAGAATATGGCTGTTGTACCTGGATCTTTTAACTCTACATCAGGCGAGTTATTTTGCATAAATAATATGCCATCATTTATATTCCTCAGCATCTCCAACCTTCGGAAGATACTCAAATTTACCAAGGACCTTAATAACACTTCTGCATTCAGCAGCTACAACACCACCCCCAACACCCTAGTGACGTCACTACAACAAGACCTCCTATTCGTCGATCGCCTCCTGCTCGTCGATTGAGCTCGTCGTGGCGGGTACCTCACTTCACTCCACCACCATACTCATATGGACCAATCAGAAGCCACCGATTCTCCCACAGTCTTCTAACACAATCTCTACGGAGACACCAAAATTGAAAGCACCTTCAATGCTGGCAACCACCAAAAAAAACCCTCTCCAGTATCCTCGAGTATCATACAGAAGACCAAAATCAAGTCAATACCTGCATTGGAAAGATATAACTTTTTTATACGATCCTGATTCAAGAAACCTACCATGGCACTGTCGACACTTTGTACGAGAAATTACTCGACAGAACAGTTCAATGTTTACAAATCGTAAAGGATCCCACTGCTCGTGACTACACTACAGATGACCTTGGACCAATTACAGCCAATCCGAGCATTTCGACCCTAACAATTACAAGACTACTTATCATTTCTTCCAACAAATGGCACAAACATAACGGAATGGCTCCTTCACTAAAGAAAAGAAGTAACTCCAGACTCACCATATTAACGACGCCCCCTCTCTGACCAATTCCAAAAGCTAGCTCCTGAATAAAAAACTCCTCAATGCTCCTGCCAGCCGCCCAATCAACATCAAGATGTAGCAATTTTTCGTCCAGCAAGTTGCGGGGGTTCAGAGCCTGCAAGAGTCCTGTTGTATCTACATCTGTTGTCTTTTGTTAGCGTTATTGTGGCTTAGCAGTTGGGTATAGTCCTTTGACTCTTCTCTTTCGACTCAAGACATTCCTCTCCCGTCTATTCTTCGTACTGTCCCCACTGCCCCTCGCCCTCGTGGGTACTTACCTCTGAGTCGATCTGATTCTGATCGATCATTGTTTTAGTGTGACTTTGTAAATGGTTCAAGTCGGGCCGACAACTTCAGTCGTAGCCTCTCTCTTTATGTGAAGGTTATTTGTGATAATTGAAAAATGGTCTTTGTCTTGGGAGGTTATTGAGAAATGGCTTTTTGAAATATGAATATGTCATTGGTGGAAAAGATGTAGAGGTCAGTGCGGAAAAATTATAGCATGGATAGTTTGGTAGTATGGGTACGAACACACCATCATAATACACGCTATCTTGCCAACTTGTCTTATCCCCTTAAAATATCTTACCAATTATCTTACCAGACATTACCGTGAATTTTTCAATCTGGTCTCCAGGTAAAACTTGTTCTACACAGTGTTTAACTTCGCTCTTCTTAGGTTTTCCTCTGCCTGTCTACCATTGTTTACCTCTGCCCCTTCTACCATTGTTTACCTCTGCCTCGTCTAATTTTGTTTACCTCTGCCTCCTGCTACCATTGTTTACCTTCTGCTCGTCTATATTGTTTACCTCTGCCTCCTCTATCATTGGAAATATAAACACATATTCAGTGAATGTGTTTCCTTTATTGACAACGTTTCGCCCACACGGTGGGCTCTTTTCAATGTCACATCATTTCTGTACTGGTTTTCCTGTCAGTTCTCTCTCCACTGAACGTCTTGCAGGAAGTTCCTTCATGCTGAGTAGTCCCCCCTTCTGTAGTTTGGTTTCCATTTCTATTTCCTGCTACTTCTCCACTTGAAGCTAAACTATGTAGTTCAAAGCACAGAACACATTTTTTAGATCACTAAGCTCCTAGGGGCCTTTCATACGTAATATCGTGATGCCCGAACTAATCAAAGGTGAATACAAGGTCCAGCCTTGCTGGATCATCCTCACCTCTCTTTTGGTAGTGTCTCTAACATGTTGATGCATGAGGTTTTCCAGTTACCACAATCCATCATCTTGGCTCTCCATGTTTCGGAGACCCCTATAGGGCTCCAGGTTTTCCCAGTCAATCGCCTGTGTGTGTGTGTGTGTGTGTGCGTGTTGTGTTGTGTGCGCGCGTTTGTGAGTGTGTGTGTACATCACCTAATTGTACTCACCTAATTGTGGTTGCAGGGGTTCGAGATCAGCTCCTGGCCCCGCCTCTTCAATGATCGCTACTGGGATCCTCTCTCTCTCTGGCTTCCTGAGCTTGTCATATATCTTTCTTAAAAACTATGATATGGTTCCTGCCCCCACTAATTCTACTTGCTAGGCTATTCCACCTGCTGACAACCTCTTGACTGATGAAAATACTTCCTAACGTCCCTGTGAATCGTCTGAGTCTTCAGCTTCCAGTTGTGAACCCTTGTCCCCGTGTCCCCCCTCTGGAACATCCTATCTCTGTCCACCTTGTCTATTCCCGCAGTATCTGTATGGCGTTAAATCATGGGTCTCCCATGACCCTTCTGACCTCCAGTGTCGTCAGTCCGATTTCCCTTAACCTTTCCCTAGTACGACTTTCCCTTGAGCTCTGGGGACTAGCTTGTTGCAAAACCTTTGTACACTTTCTCTAACTTCTGACGTGCTTGACCAGGTAGTGGGTGCCTGACGTCTGCTCCACGATGTTGGCAGACGTAGGATTGAGGACCTGAATTAGCAGAATATTAGGTCGCAATAGAAATTATTAGAAGTAATGGGTGGGGAACCCCTCATATGTGGTTTATTTTGCCAAGGAGGGGAGTTGGAAATGAATGTTGTCAGGCAATTGGTGTCAATTGCTGCGCTGGACAAATACTGATAAGGAAATATGCGGGTAACATCATTGACAACTGGGACCTCTTCTATGGACAAGAAATGACTGTATGCTAGGGATGGGGTTCACTATCTAGGTGTGGGGCCGGTGGGAGCATCGCAACTGCAGTGGAGGAAAGCAGTTAGGACTTTAAACTAGGAATAGTTAGTGGTATGTGGGTTTGGCAGGGAAAACAGTGAAGTCGCAGTTGTTGTAGTAATATTACGAGTTCTAGGGGAAACTAGTTATAAATAAGAACCCGAGCATAAGATACCAGCCTCACGAAAAAAGCCAGGGCCTCGTGGTGTGATAAGGACAGTAATAGGTTTAGTAGAAAAATAGAAATGAGCAGGAAGGGTAAAGGAGAAAGGAGAGTCTTTTCAATGTTTTATAAGCTAATTGCCGCTCTAGTGCTGGGAATAAGATGGACGAGTTGAGATTAGTTGTAGTGTAGTAAACATTGATGTATTTTGCCTTATCTCGAGACGTGGCTTAATTCCAAAAGTCGGGAATGCCTGCGGAATGTCTATTCAGGGTTTTAAATTGTTCAAAGAAGGATAGAAGTATTGGGAGGGGGGGGTGGGGTGGACTTGTATGTCCCGAGATCTCGCATGAACTGTTGCATAAAAACGGGTATGGGTATTAAGTCTGAAGTAAACATCTCAGAGTCTGTTTGGATAGAATTTTGCTCAGAGGGGATGGGAAAAAACTGATTTTAGGTGATATACCGTCACCAAACTTAGATAGGGACCAAGGGAAAACTTACTATGGGAGGAAATTGTTAAGGGCCAAAAGGCACGATAATTGGTAGTAATTCTAGGAGATTTAACTTTAGTCATGTTGATTGGAATTTCCTTGGACTGGGAATTAGATCATTACGACTTCCTTAGAGTTATTTCAGGATTTTTTTGTGAAGCAGTTTGTGACCAGAACCTAAAGGGAAAAATAACCTGCTTGATTAGTTATGGCCCAAAAACAAAGAATCCCTTGTTTAATAATTTAGAAATTTCAGAGGAACTGGGTGTAGAGACCACAAATCAATTACATTTAGCATGATGGAATACGATTAGTAGCGATAACTCAGTAACAGTCCCAGATTTTCGCTTAGCAGATTACGATGGGCTTAGAAACACTTATCATCTGTTGGACTGGGGTTACGATGAGAGCTATCAATATGACAGTTTTCTGAACACTATACATGCTGCTCAAAAGGCGTTTATCCCATATAAAGGGAATTAGATCAAATAGAAATGACCCAAAATGGATGAATAATAGGCTAAATATCTACTAGGGCATAAGAAAGGAATTTATAGGCTGTATCAAAAGAGGTGAGGGTTCATCTTATTGAATCAGTATATTGACATTAAGAGGGACATTAAAACAAGGGGATAAGAAAAAGCTAAAAGGGACTATGAAAATTAAAGTTGCTAGGGATTCTAACTAACCCAAAAAGTTTTTTCCAGGTCTATAAGAACAAAGTTAGAGATAAGATTTAGGTCCCTTAAAAAATAATATGGGCACTTACTGACAAAGAGAATGATATGTGCTTGATTTTTAAATAATTATTTTCTCTAGGTTTTTACACAGAAGACACTAACAATATTCCAGTAATTAATTTTTACAGTGGGCTAGAAGAAGATAAATTATGTAACATCACAGTGACTAGTGAGATGGTGTGGAAGCAGATAGACAGACTGAAGCAAAATAAGTCGTCGGGGTCCTGATGAGGTTTTTTCAAGGGTTCCTTAAGAATGTGGCAAAAATGGAACTCTGTTAAACCATTAAACTAATATTTTTAATTAATCTCTTCAAACAGGTTGTAGTGTCTGAATGTGGAAGATGTGCTATGTAACTCCCTATTTTTTAAAACAGGGGACAAGTCGTTACCGTCAAATTACCGCCCAAATAAGCCTGACCTCAATTTAGGCAAACTTACTAGGAGTCAATTATAGTGAGATATATAAGAAGCCATCTCGATAAGCTAGGCTTCATTATGATACTCAGCATGGATTCACAAGAGCCGGTCTTAGTCTAACCTATTTTTTAACTTTCTTCAGTAAAGCTTGTGAGGACAGTTGACCACAATAATGAAATTTGATATTATTTACTTAGATTTTAGTAAGGCTTTTGATAGAGTTCCGCACCATAGGGACTGTTAAAGATAAGTGCGCAGCTCATGCATTGGGGGAAAAGTGCTCTCGTGGTCGAGTCATGGCTCACTGCAGGAAGCAGAGAGTGTCCATAAATGGGGTAAATCCGAGTGGGGATCTGTAACAAGTGGCGTCCACAGGTTCAGTCTTGGGCGTTGTTGTTTTATAATATATATCAAATGATGTGATGAGGGAAAATTACTAGTGAAATGAGCAAATTCGCGAAGACACAAAGCATAGGTAGGATAATTGATCAAACGTAGATGTTATGGACACTTCAGGAGGATTTAAAACAAAACTCTATTCTTGGTCAGAAAGTGGCAGATGCAGTTCAATGTAGAACAATTTTTTTTAAAAAAACATGGTTCTGATGCTTGGATGTGCCCATAACCCTAGTACTTATATGTTAATGATGTAGAACTTAGCCTATACCAGATGCGAAAAGGACCTAGGGGTTATGGTTGAGCAGCAACATAAAACCAAGACCAGGCAATGACTAAGCGTACGTAATAAGGCAAATAGTTTACTGGGGATTTATATCAAGAAGTGTAAGCAACAGAAGTCCAGAGGTCTTACTGCAGGCTTTATACATCATTAGTAAGGCCTCTCCTCACCTAGATTATGCAGCTCAGTTCTGGTCTCCGTATTACAAAATGGACATAAATTCGTTTAGAAAACATTCAGCGTTAGGATGACTAAATTAAACATAGGCATTAGAAATCTTCCTTATGTAAGAAAGATTGAAGATCTCTTTGTTACATACACTTGTTAGAAATGAAGAATGAGGGGAGACCTGATCGCAGTGTTATAAGTGGAAGATAGGTATTAATAAAGGGGATATTAATAAGGGTCTTGAGGTGTCTCCAAGAGAGAAACCCGCAGTCAGATGGATTTTAAATAGAAAGTTTAGATTTAGAAAGGAATAGGAAAGTAATGGTTTGGGAATAGGGTAGTAGATGAGTGGAACAGTCTACCTAGTTGGGTTATGAGGCTTGGGACCATTTGGGTGGTTTCAAATCTAGGTTGGATAAGTACATGAGTGGGAGGGGTTGGTTCGGATTTGAGTGGGGACTTTCACATCAGAGGCTTATTTCTTGGGGTGGCATTGAAAATTGGTAGGGCAAATGTTTTGTTGTGGGATGAATTGTAAAGGGACCTGCCTAGTATGGGCCAACAGGCCTCCTGCAGTGTCCCTCCTTTCTTATGTTTTATGTTCTATCTTAGGTTTGCCATGCGCCCATATGCTGCAACAGTTACCTGGTTTAATGAGCGCTCAGTATTATATTCGGGTATTATATACACCCTAAGATCTTTTTCCTTGAGTGAGTTTTGCAGTCTTTTGGCCATACTTTGCATTTGGTTGGCGCGTTAATTAAGGAGCCATTTGCTGGACCAGACTTGAGCTTGCCAGGTGTCTGTGTTGTCCTGACTGATCCTCATCAGATTTTAATTCTCCTCATTAAATTCACATCATTGCTAACAGAGATACTTCTGAAAGTATCTCTTCCGTCATGTTGTTACATGTACATAAACAGCACAGGTCCCAGGACCGACCCTGTGGGACCCGCTCGTCACAGGTCCTAGGAACGACCCCTGTGGGAAAACCCCGCTCGTCAACAGACCTCCCTGGCAGATATTCTCTGATTCATTGCACATGCTTTCCTGTTATGCATGGCCTGATCCTCTAGGTTTTGCATTAACCTCTTGTGAGGGTCTCTGTCGAAGGCCCCTTCTTGCCGTTCCAAGAATTGCAATCTATCCACTGCTCTTCTCGTTGTCTTACTTCCGTTATGTAGTCATAAAACTCTAGTGGGTTTGTGCACAGGATTTCCATTCCCCTGAAACCGTGCTAGTTTATCATTTATAATGTTTATTCCGCTCTAGGTGCTCCACTCCTCCTGATAACTCGGGTCTGTAGTTATTGCTTCGTGTCTGTCTCTTAAAAGCTGGGACTGCATTTGCCAATTCTTCCATACCTCAGCGTTTTATTGCATGTCTGGGATATAGGTTCATTCAGTTTACAAACTGAAATGACGTTCTTATGATGTTTTAGGCTAGCATATGACGATACAATGGTTTAATTTTTTTTTAAATTGTTTCCAATATGCTACATGTAAGTGATTGGCTGAAAATTGCTCTTTTCTAGTTTAGAAAAACAGGTATGTATTTCCCTGAGGAAATAAATGGACGTCGTACTATTTCCTAGAGTTATCTGTAGTTATCAAGGGTTGTGAGGCTTGAGTTTTTATATTTTCCAAAACTCTTACGGTATACGCGCGCTACAATCGCCCTCAACAACAGAGCACTGTCAATAAGAAGCGTGGAAATTGTGTATAGCATTTCAGCAGATTTTTCTTTATGCTCATTAGGTCTTTCCCAAATTCTCTTTCCAATATTTGTCAACATATGTTAAAGCTATTGGAAGATTGGTTCAAGTTTTGAAGGTCTTAAATTCGGAGAAAATCACTGCAAAAATAAACAAGAAGAGACGATTATTACATGTAGAGTCGTAATAGCGGTAAGTAGCTGTTACTTTAAGATATAAATATAGTTAAAAGCAATTATTATTGAGTCTAATAACCTTCATTTCCTTAGCGAAACGTTAGCCCCACTAAAACGTAGCCCCACTAAACGTAGCCCCACTAAAGTAGCCCCATATAAGAGCCCACTAAACGTATTAGCCCACTAAACGTATTAGCCCAGAGTAAACACTTATCTGAATGTTGTGTCATCATACCCAAGACGAATGTTTAATGTTGTTAGAAAAAGAACTTTAACAAAAAAAATTAGATATAAAAAGCATTAACCTCTATATAAAAAATTTGAAATCG
Source organism: Cherax quadricarinatus (assembly GCF_026875155.1). Taxonomy (NCBI): domain Eukaryota; kingdom Metazoa; phylum Arthropoda; class Malacostraca; order Decapoda; family Parastacidae; genus Cherax; species Cherax quadricarinatus. The sequence goes on from NC_069405.1 coordinate 5,596,758, forward strand.
CGACTAAACATATTTGTCAATTTAATTCGATTATGTAGCTAACCTAATATATATACATGAACTCGTTCACCTACATTTTTAAACTACACTACAAAGCCTCCTAACTACACCAATATTTTATTAAACATATATATTTGCATATATAAAATATATATTTAACATATATAAAATATATAACATTACCCATTTGTTCTGTACAATAAACAACACCTAATTCCCGTAAGTAGCCAACGCATCAGACTTATTATGACTTTGCACGTGAAGTGCTTAACCCAGCATGGGGAGGTCATGGCAGCTCACACGGTGTGAAGATACATTTCACTGTCTGCTTAGCATTTTGCGAGTCAGTTCCTATTTGTATTTCAACTTGAGAGGAAACCTGTGTTGAAGCTACCGTATTGTGCCGGACCATTATTATTGCCACGAGAATAGGAGAAAATTAGAAGACAGGTTGAGGGACAGTGGGGAAAAAATTTAAAAAGGACCGGACGAAATGACAGCGAAAAGAACCAAAGACTAATTCTCCGAGTGATGAAATGCGGCGGATGTTATCCGTGACATTCAATTAACATTCTTCATTGATAGTACACCGTTTTCAGTCGGGTTTACATGTCCGTTTCTAACGATCGCAAGTAATACCAGGAATTTTATATTCCTTTACTTAAACGTTTTTATTCTAGAATGTTCCTAATTTAATCTCAATGAAGCATAAATAATGAGATTACATAATGGAAAAAGTAATAAGTATAAAGCGGGAGGAGATGAAAAAAAATACGCTTATATGTGGTTGCACGGGAGCTTAAGTAGGCATTTTATCCGAGTCTACAGATCTGTTTGTTTTTCCAAAAAAAAAACTGTTTAATTGGTGTATCGATTTTCTCTGCTGTATATTTACATGCATGCATATTCCATAAATATATTTACATTTGTACATATAAATTGCTATTTATTTAACAAATATTCTTCGGTTAAATCAATTTAAATTTAATTCTTTGGACTTTTTTTACGAGAACCTTCACCGACTGAAATAATCTCACACCCTGGAACATTTGGGTGTTGTGGTGTGCCCATAAAAAATTTCGGATTGATAGTGTTGGTGGAAGTGGTTCCCTCGATGAATTCCACCATGGAAAGTCTGCTAGGTAGCCTCAGACACAAAAAAGTTCTATTATGGAATGTGATTAGTTGATCTTTCCCATTTAATGTCGTATAAAACAGGTTTCTGTTGGCCATTTAAAACATTTTCCACAACTACCATATGTGTCTCTCGGAAGCACCAGGAAATCCACTATTCCACAAATTAACCAAAAACTTTGATTTTAAGAATTCATGTAATTTATTACCTCAGGTTTCTGCACTTGTTGGGCAGTGGATTATTAGATCATCAGCGGTTTCTGTCTAGTGAAAAATTGGTCAATAGCCATCAATACAATAGGAGCTCCGACAACGTTTCGGTCCGACTTGAATCATTTACAAAGTCACACTAACGAAACGGAGAGCAGGATGGGTATATAATATATATATAGGCAGGAGGTGGTTGGTAGTAGTAAGTGGTGGGGTGGTAGTAGTACTACTACCACCTCATGCCTATATATACCCATCTGCTCTCCTTTTTGTTAGTTAGTCCTGATCTGTTCTGATCTGATCTTTGTTAGTGGAGACTCCATTCCTCTGCTTTGCTTCTGCACTGGTCGGACGTACCTGCTCCCGGTTGGCTGTATGCTTTGCTTGCTCTGATTGGCTGCATGGCTTTGCTTGTCCTGATTGGCTTGCCTTTCGATCCACTTGTGGGAGAAGCTTTTGGTGTGTTTGTTAGGGAAAATGCAATGATTTTCTCGTTTTAAGAAAGACATTGTGATTGGTTGATTTCTGGAAAACTCTTATCTTGATCCAGGGCTTGGTGCGTCGCTGGCTGCCATGCCCAGGGCAAGACCGTTGGCCTCTGCACTCTTGGCAGTGGGTGAGGTCTTCCCACACTCAACCTGTTGGATGTTACCTGCTGGTATATTGTTTCAAGAGCTTCACGACCACTCCTATGCACTCTGTGTATGTGTAAATGTAATCCTTGCATACGACATCCTCTTACTCGTGTTCGGCTTGTGAAGGCAACTTTGAGGAATTAGTACAGCTTTTTTTTTTTAAACCAATATTTTTTTTTTGTGTTGACACGGGTTTTTTAGCTCTCTGATTTGTGCCGTAAATCTCCTCAGAGGCCAGCCAAGCCCTCTTCATTGAGGTGGTTAAAGATCCCCACACAGTGGGATCGGCTTGGCTATATCGCTCTGGCAGTCACCAGCACCTTTTCGCTCCTCTAAAAATTTTCTTCTTTTTTCTGGATCGGCTGGACCTGCTCCTGCGTCGGTGGGGAAAAGTATTCGTTCTGGTCCGGATGCCCGTCATGGCTGCATACTTGTCATTAACGCATGGGAGACGCCTAATCTTGGCAGGTACAACTGACAACACAAAACATGATCTGTCAAGAATTTACGCACTGACGCCCTTAGACGCCACTCACGATTCAGGCAGCCATTCCACATGTGTGTTGTCATCATGGCAACTGCACAGAGACCCAGTTTCCGACAATGGCCTTGATGTTTTTAAAGTACTCAAAGCTGACAAGGATACGATTGACTATGCTCTACCTTTTTCAATATTACCCAGGCTTTCGAATGATAAACATCTTTAAGACTCATACTGGATGTAAGGTAAATCTTGATCTGTCAACTATGACCTTATGTAAAGTAAGGAAGTCCGAGAAAGCTCTTTCAGGCAGGTTTTGTTTTGACTATCGATTGGGCTCCTGAATCCACAAGGCCAGGAGTACAGTCGTGGCAAAAATTGTTGACTCATCACCTGCTAAAACGATTAAACCCAGACAAAGACGCCTTGATGACAGACATTTTTCAACTCAAAATCAATTCACAGTTGAGAACTTTTCCATCCGAAACGCTCTAATATCCTAAAGAATAGATGTTCCACTACTGTGAGGTTGATAAACGTTTCAAACTGGTCGTTCGAAGGCTAACTACTTTCTTATTTTCCACCTACTTCATTTGTTTCTACCTAACTATGTCGCTATTCATCAGGGCTACAATGCCTTGTGTTTGGACATCTAAGAATATTCGTGACAAGCAACAGCTGGTTCCAAAGTGTTCTTCTCAAGGCCACACATGGCAAAAATGTTCCAACACTCTAATGTTTGCACTGCTTCTCAGGAACATTCTGCTACCTTCTTTCAACTGCCACTACTCGTAAGGAATTATAGTTTCTTCAATTCGGAAAGGGGACCAACCTCTGACCTTCCAAACCCAGTCTTGGACCCATCGCTCACAAACACAGACAACATTCTCATCCACTACCAATCCAAAACTCTTATGTTCTTTCGGCTACCACCTTCTACTACTCATCTTTCCTAGGCTTGCTGATGCACAAACCAACCTTTCCCTCGATCTCTTCATCCTCAAAACAAATCTAATATCCTTGTGAACATTGTGCTCACTGTGTTATCTGTCATAAAAGCATTTAAAGTGACAACTATCCAACGATGCTGAATGGATCTTTTGAAGCCAACTACTTTGACCCTTCATTTTTTCACCTCCTTATTTCTTTCTTCAAGGATGAACTTTTTCCCAACTTTCTCTTCTCCATACTGAAAACTCCTCTTCAAAGCTTATACTCAGGCAGACCCTTCTCCTTCCACCCATTGCTAAAAATCCTGTCCTTTCACTAATCCTTCACCAGCTCTGGCTCTGACACCAAACGCACCAACCTCAACTCCTTCTTCCTCTACTCCGTCCTTCTCGTTCTCCTCTCACAGGTCTCGATCTACTACCGTGGAAACAACAGTATAACTTCTCTCCGGAATTCGCCCCAATGTCCTGGATAGAGTTGAGCATTTAATACATCAAGCCCCGCCCTTCGCCCTCTCCCTCTCCGCTCCTACTCATCTTCATCATCCTTAACACTACACCTAGTCCCCCTCCCACTCAGGCCCCTCTCACCTTCCCCTTCCCGTTCCCAATCCAGAAACCGTTTAAAACACACCGACCAAAAATAGATTAGGTGCTGTGAAAGGCTTACAATTAGTCCTTAAAAGTTAACCCAACCAGTGGCCCTTTAAGGTTATTCAATTAAATTAAGAGCTTACAACGCAAGCAAATACATTCCTTGCTGACCTCGTTGTCTCAGAACAACCAGGAGTGTTGTTTATTAAACGCACGTGTATGTCGTGATGATCAAACGTGTCAGACACTTAGGATATACAGCCGCGTCAAATCTCCTGCCGAACACTGGGAATGGCGTAGCTATTCTTGTTAAAAGACAATTTATACATCGAGTTCTTATCCCTTCATTTACTATTCTCACAAGCATGGCTGTGAAATTTTACCACGATACACGGACCCCATCATCCTGTACAACGACCATATATCAGACCCCATCAAAACATTAACATTCATGATTAATCATTTCTTTTTAATCATTACGCATTCCCTGATACCTCTTGCCGACCTAAGATGCCAAACACACGACTTCCATGCAACTTCACAAATTTGCATGGAGGCAACTTCATACACTTGTACACAGAAACATCTCATACATCTCGGACCTTATATTTCCCAACAAATCTATACCATTCAATGGCCAAGGCACCCCTGATAAAATTTTTACAAAAACAGAGCTACTAATCACTCTACATCACTACACAAAACACCCAGGACGCTCTCTGGATCTGACCACATCCTATCATTTTGCATATTTCCTCAAATCCTATACTCATTCAGTTCGCCCCTCTCCAGCTTATTCTCAGGCAGACTGGGAATCTGTTCAACACGCTTAAACACTCTTGAATCTCACACACCAAACTATAACAATAGACCAGTATCAGACATTGACACACAATTCAACGCAATTCAACAATGCAATTACCCAAACTGCTACAGAGGTTGTCCCAATGACAAACACACAAAGTACGATATCTTTTCCGTCTATCAGAAAGAACAAAAAGGATTACTCAACATGTTACAGACACCGTTTCTTATCAAAACCAAAAAACAGACTCTCATATCATCCGATGGGACCTCACTATTTTACGTACACATATTCATCCATAGCCAGACGATGACCACGGCCCGGCATTGGCAATCAGTTTAAATCCATACAGATGTACAACGCGTACAAGAAAATCCCAAAATTATTATTATAATCAAAAAGAAGCGCTAAGCCACAAGGACTATACAGAAAGAAATCCCAAAGCATTCTGGTCATCCATTCGGAAACTTACAGGACCCCTCGATACACAACCTTTTGACCATAAACCAGAACAACAGGACAGATCTCTGACCTGCTGAAGCGGTACATATTTTCAAAAGCAATATGGGGGAAAACATTCTTCCACCCACATCCACCAGACCAATAAGCTGTCATAGCACACACATTCAGACATAGAAAATGGGTATCCCAACCATGAAGATTTAACAAATCCTGATCAATATAAACCCCTAAATACCCTATCTTCCACACCATCCCCTAAACTCTCCTTTTACTGTTAATGATGTTCACTACTTACTAACCACACCTTCCAAAAAAAGCTCCAGGAGCTTCAGGTCTGTCACATACAGTCCTTCGTCACCTTTCCACTTTCTGTTTCTGATGCTTGCTATCACTGACCTCTTTAATGCCTCTCTTGCATTGGGCATTTCCCTCCATTCTTTAATCTGCAACTGCATGTCTCATACCGAACCTGGCAAAAGACTTGATGACCCCAAGAACTATAGACCAATTTAGCTCCTTGAAATTTTGGGTAAAAGACCTTTGAAACGACTTCAGGTCTTCACCTAGAGACACATACTTGCTTACTGAAGACAATTCGGTTTCCGAAAAAAAACGCATCTACCACAAGACGTTTTGGAATGTGATCCTGAACTATATACGTATCATAAAGCCAGAACTGTCACTCCGCCCTTGTCCCAAAAAGATGTAGAGAAAAAGCTTTGACACTGTTTGGCATGATATGATTAAAATACAAACTCTGCACTTCCTTTGACTTAACTATAAAAATGACGAAATCATTATGTCATTTTTTAGACGCCGACGATGCGTATTATACGTTCAGAGAATCATTATTCGGGCTATTTCACGTTAAAAGGGGTGTTACCCCAAGGTTTCTGTCTTATTCCAACCCTATTATACTCTACACGGAATGATTTACCTGATACCTCTTTTACCCAAACACAATTACCCTTTCTTACGCAGACGACATACTCAACTCACAACACATGAAAACTTTCGTATCCTTGCACGCAGAAACCAAAGAGAGGTTGACAGGATTACGCCTGGGATTTATTATGGCGCATAAAAAACCAACCCAAATAAGTCAAAAAATCACTTACTTCCATAGGAATGCGTGAGTCCCCACTCCTGTACGAACTCTCCAAAACAAGCAACCTCCCTACCCCCATCCCACGCTCCATTCAGACAGTTGTCCTTAGTATTACCCTCGACCACACACTGAACTTAAAATCTCACTATACTACCAAAGACCATACTGGCGGGGGAACATGCACTCTCAAGGTTATATAAACTGCGAGGAGCCAAGTCCCAGACAAAACTACATCTTTACATAGCACTCATTCGTCTCTCTTACTCTCTTACTTTCCACTCGCTCTGACGATTAATTCGCCAGACAACGCCACCAAAAATTTCAACCGGTATCCAGAATCGTGCAATTTACGTTGGGTGTTGGGAGTGAGGTGGGACGGAATTTGCCTCACAGTGAATCTTCCACCTCACGAAAACACACCGGCTTTAAACGTTATTACTGGAAGACACTTAGTTGACAAACAACTTGACAGACTTGAAACATAATCATGACTACTGGATACTTACTTAGATGATCACTCTCAGAGTCTCCTTACAAATGATGGTTAATCTTTTTTCAATCAAATCTTGAGATCCGGGCACCTCACACCAATTACACATAAATTATCTGACCTTTTTGCTTAAAAATTCAAATAACTTAAATGTGCCCATTGCCGGTATTGCTGTGTCTTTTGTGCGTTTTTTACGGGCTGTAAGTGCTTTGCGATGTTGCGTTTTTGCGGTCGCCTTGCAACAACGTGATCCCTGAAACCATATCCAGATCATTGGCAAGTTGAAGTGCTCCAGTCAGTTGCAGTCAGCACCCGCAGAAGTCCCCTGTTTATTCTTCTATGTTCGTCTTCGTTATTGTTTATCAAGGCTTAGCAGTTGGGTCTAGTCCTGACTCTTCTTCTTCAACTCAAGAACATTCCTGCTCACCATCTAATCTTCGGCACGGTCCCCACTTGCCCCTCGCCCCCTCGCTCGTGGGTCCTTACCTGTGAGTCCTATCTATCTATCTAGCTTTGTTAGTGTGGACTCTTCGAACTGGCTTCTGCACTGGAAAGACGTACCTGCTCCGGTTGGGAGGATCAGACCCTCGACATCAGCACCTAGATCAGGACAAGAGAAGAGGAACTCTTCATCCAGCTCAGGACTTGGTGCGTACGTAGCTCGGCTGCCTGGGGCCCCCCCCAGGGAGAATGTTGGCCTCTGCACTCTTGTAGCTGGTGTGAAGTCTTCCCTTACTACTGTCTCCCTACGATCCCCGTTTGGGGAGGGGAACTTTTTACCAGCAATTTCTGTCTTCACTTGACTTGCACGGAGCTACGCAAAATCGTGTAAAGATCAAGCCAAACGAGTGGTTTACCGTTGATGATTTCAACGAAGATTTGCTTGCAACTTGTTGTTCAAGGAACACTGCAAGTTAAATTCAACTCCATTTTGTCCCTGAAAGCAAGCATTCATTGTTGTGGGTCACGATGATGCTGAAGCAGAGAAGAAGCTACTCACTACTGATGCCACACCACTACACTTACTCGCTCAGGTTTACTGTTATGTCATCTCCTGCCCTCAGGGCCAGGAAATCAGTATTTCCTCAAAAAACTTGACAAGATTCTGACGTCTCTTCCAAAACACCAGAAAGAACTCAGACATCCATAGAGACGCTAAATACTTCGGGCTACTGTTGGACAGCATCACAAAAATCCCGAATGCATCGTCCATGCTCTAAGGTCACCTTCACCGTCGGCTGCACTGCTCTGACTGAAGGTCTTGCTTATCTACTACTACTTCTCAGTTCCAAACCTACATCGACAGCAGGAGATATCAGGTAATCACAACACTGCTGGGGGAACAATGTTTTCTTACCATCCGCACCACCAAAGCTGTCCAGTAAAAGGACAAAGAAGTTCTGCACTACATGTGGTAGTGTAGGGGACACACCTTCAGTTCCCTGCACGATGCTACTCACCACAAACATCGTGCTTAAACTGTAAAAGTAACGGACACCATTTACATGGCAGCCTAAAGTTCCTACAGAAAGGATATTGTGAAAACACAAGAAGCAGCAAAGTAAAAACCTAGCAACACACCAACGTATGCGCATTGCAAAGATCCAGCTAACACGACAAAAATTACTTCAAGCTCTACTCAGCCAGCCTCCACCATCCATCACTCCTCCACGCGTGTGTGATGTGCGTAACCAAGATCACAATACTGTCCTACTATACGCACATGCAGAATATGGCTGTTGTACCTGGATCTTTTAACTCTACATCAGGCGAGTTATTTTGCATAAATAATATGCCATCATTTATATTCCTCAGCATCTCCAACCTTCGGAAGATACTCAAATTTACCAAGGACCTTAATAACACTTCTGCATTCAGCAGCTACAACACCACCCCCAACACCCTAGTGACGTCACTACAACAAGACCTCCTATTCGTCGATCGCCTCCTGCTCGTCGATTGAGCTCGTCGTGGCGGGTACCTCACTTCACTCCACCACCATACTCATATGGACCAATCAGAAGCCACCGATTCTCCCACAGTCTTCTAACACAATCTCTACGGAGACACCAAAATTGAAAGCACCTTCAATGCTGGCAACCACCAAAAAAAACCCTCTCCAGTATCCTCGAGTATCATACAGAAGACCAAAATCAAGTCAATACCTGCATTGGAAAGATATAACTTTTTTATACGATCCTGATTCAAGAAACCTACCATGGCACTGTCGACACTTTGTACGAGAAATTACTCGACAGAACAGTTCAATGTTTACAAATCGTAAAGGATCCCACTGCTCGTGACTACACTACAGATGACCTTGGACCAATTACAGCCAATCCGAGCATTTCGACCCTAACAATTACAAGACTACTTATCATTTCTTCCAACAAATGGCACAAACATAACGGAATGGCTCCTTCACTAAAGAAAAGAAGTAACTCCAGACTCACCATATTAACGACGCCCCCTCTCTGACCAATTCCAAAAGCTAGCTCCTGAATAAAAAACTCCTCAATGCTCCTGCCAGCCGCCCAATCAACATCAAGATGTAGCAATTTTTCGTCCAGCAAGTTGCGGGGGTTCAGAGCCTGCAAGAGTCCTGTTGTATCTACATCTGTTGTCTTTTGTTAGCGTTATTGTGGCTTAGCAGTTGGGTATAGTCCTTTGACTCTTCTCTTTCGACTCAAGACATTCCTCTCCCGTCTATTCTTCGTACTGTCCCCACTGCCCCTCGCCCTCGTGGGTACTTACCTCTGAGTCGATCTGATTCTGATCGATCATTGTTTTAGTGTGACTTTGTAAATGGTTCAAGTCGGGCCGACAACTTCAGTCGTAGCCTCTCTCTTTATGTGAAGGTTATTTGTGATAATTGAAAAATGGTCTTTGTCTTGGGAGGTTATTGAGAAATGGCTTTTTGAAATATGAATATGTCATTGGTGGAAAAGATGTAGAGGTCAGTGCGGAAAAATTATAGCATGGATAGTTTGGTAGTATGGGTACGAACACACCATCAAATGAAAGTTTTTACAGACAATCTCCAGCTAGCGTGGCCGTGACGAACTCTAGCTAAAATCCCCTCAAAGCCGCTAACATGACTCACAAAATCGTAATGACACGATGCAAACAAACCTATGGTGTTAGAAATATACCTAGTTGGACGAATCTTATTGTGGTTAGCTGGTCCAGTGGCAACGCGACGGTCTGGAGTTTTGAGACTCTGACCGCGGGATCAAACCCCACCCGTGGCATGGTTTGTTTGCAATCGTGTCATTACGATTTCGTGAGTCATGTTAACGGCTTTGAGGGGACTTGAGCTAGAGTTCGTCACGGCCACGCTAGCTGGAGATTCGTCTGTAAAAACTTGCATTGTGGTCACAGTTGTGCCTATGCTAACCTTCCTATGGTGTAGAAATATACCTAGTTGGACGAATCTTATTGTGGCTAGCTGGTCCAGTGGCTAACGCGACGGTCTGGAGTTTGAGACTCTCTGACCGCGGATCAAACCCACCCGTGGATGGTTTCGAAGAGTTTGGTGTTATACATCAAGCAACAGTTGGAAGGTGGTCTGAGGGAATGTATGCTGGACTGCGTGAGGAATCCTTTACCCTTAAGATGTCCTTTCGCAAAACTATACCATCATATATGACATTGAGTGACTTTAGAACTCAGGTATATGTCACATATGCAGGGCAGAGAGGAACATGCAGACTGTGTGGAGCGTATGATCATATGGCTGCGATGTGTCCTCGACGATCGTCAACTGAGACACATGGAGAAGGGAAAGGAGTGGAGAAGGAGAGAGAGGTGACGACCCAGTCAACACGGGAGCATCCTCGGGCCCACAGGGCATGGAGTGAAATTGTGGAGGACAATCCGGTGGAATGTGTAACATTACCGGAGGTCTCTCATGTGATTGAGACCATGCGTATAGAGGAGAGGTGAGACAAGGTGAATTGGGTAGCGAAGTTACAGCTGCAATAGACACTGTTATACAGGGATTCTTGGAGGATCAGAATAGGGACGGAACACTACGTATGGTGTCGGATGGGACATCTGCAGATAAGGGTGGAATTCAAGAGGAGGGCAATGTGGGTGGTGGGGATGGGCAACCACAGAGGATTTGTGAGGTTGTGGTTGAAGTGCATGAAGTTGAAAATGCAGATGAGGGCATGCACATAGTTGAGGCATCACGAAAGAGAGAGGCAGGTGCTTCTGACAGTGATGATGTTCTGACACCTGCGCAAAGATCTGGTAAGAAACACTCTGTGGATGTCCCAAAAAAGTATCAAGGGGAGGTAAGGGGCAGGGGGAAGGTGAGGCAAGGAAAGGGCATTGTGAAAAGCATACTGTGCAAAAACGTAAGGACCCGTATGGACATCGGTCGATTGGTAAGCCCCCGATAGCATTTTTAAGTGCCTAACGTTGAATGTAAATGGCCTAAGGGCCGATGTAAAGCGCAGGATCTTTAGTGACTTTTTAAAGAGACATGGAATACAGATCATATTTTTACAAGAGCATAATTTTAAGTATGAGGGATTATTGAAGAGAGTATAAGGTTTATGTGGGTATACTGGGAAGCTTAAGGAGGTGCTGCGGTATTAATAGCTGAGGCCAGTCCTTTTCAATTGTTGCACTGGGAAGAAGGGGGAGATGGGAGAGTAGTGAGGGTGGATGGAACATGGGGTGGGGTACGAGTGTGTTTTCTGAGTGTGTACATGCTGGCGGACAGCAATAGGCGTGTTAAAGAGGAGTTTATTCGGGACACACTAATTTATCATATGAGGGGGTTACCAGTTTATAAATTATTTGGAGGGGATTGGAATAGTGTGATACGTAAGAAGGATGTGGAGCCGCGGGGAGCTGGGTGTGTGTTGGAAATCCTACAGGATGTATTAGGGGGAGTCGGATTAATGGATGTAGTTAGTGGGGGGGGGGTGGAGCATACTTATGTGAAGAACGGTTATGCAGCACGCTTGGACCGCATATATGCATCTCCTGGGATACAAGTTAATTATATGGAAACTGTAAATGTATTTTCGGATCATAGAGGGGTGGTTGTGGACGTGGGTTGGGGCGAGTTACCGAAACGTTTAATGAGTTATTGGAAACTAAATGTGAGCTTGTTAGAGGATATGGAGGATGGACTTAGTTTTGAGGAATGGTGGAAAAATTAATGGAATAAAGGAAAGCTGGTAGGTGATATATTACTGTGGTGGGAGCAATGTACTAAACCGGGGATCCGTAGTTTTTATATGAGGAAAGGAAGGGAGGTCGGACAATGGAAATATGGATTACAGAGGTATTTGGAGGGGCAGCTAAAACTTTTATGAAGGTTGTCGTGGAGTATATCCGGTTTCAGAAATCGAGGGTATAAAGACGCAATTACTGGAGATGCAGAATGCACGGTTTGATGGTGAAAGATTAAGGGGTGGGTTGGAGGATGTTTTATGGGATGATAAACCATCAGCTTGCATTCTGCGGCGATTAAAGATCCGGCAAAATATAATGAATATGTTAAAATTAGAGGTACATCAGGACGTGGGTGGGTACACGGTGGGTCAGCGGTTAGTAACGACTGAAGGTTATGAGTGGTTTTGCGATGAATGATTTGAGATATATCGAGAGGGAGTAATAGGAAGATGGGGAACTTGCATATTATGGAGGAAGGGATATCACGTATCCTGGAACCGAAGACAGGGTGAGAGACAGAGGAGCCCCTATGTGAAGATGAGTTTTTGAAGGCTTACAAAGGGATGAGTGTAAGTGAAGACCCAGGGATTGATGGCCATTCCAAATTCTTTTTATTTAAATAACTGGAGTTACTTTGAGGAATGCCTTGATGCGTTTGTTAAATGAATGTAAGGTGAAGGGATGCATTGGTATACCAACAACAGGGGTCCGTTGTCATGAAACCGAAGGGGGAAGTTGCAAATAGCATCCTGAGAATATAAAGGTATTTTTCTTTAATGTGGCGGTGATTACAAATGTTTGCAAGGTTTTAAGTAATAGGTTACTAGTGTTTTTGGGAGAGTTATAGATAAGGGACAAATGGGTGTGCCGGGGCGGCCAATATTAGAGAACAATGGAGGATTAAGGGATTTTATAGATGATTGTAGAATGTGAGTGAGGGGGTTTGTACTTGCTTTGGATATGGAAGGCTGCTTATGATTTGTAGAGTGAAGATGTTTATGGTGGATGGTCATCTTATGAATCAGTATATTGACATTAAGAGGACATTAAAAAGGGATAAGAAAAGCTAAAAGGGACTATGAAATTAAAGTTGCAAATGGATTCTAAAACTAACCCAAAAAGTTTTTTCCAGGTCTATAGACAAAAGTTAGAGATAAGATAGGTCCCCTAAAAATAACTATGTGGCACCTTACTGACAAAGAAGAATGAAATGTGCTTGATTTTAAATAATTAATTTCTCTCATTTTTTTACACAGGAAGACACTAACAATATTCCAGTAAATTAATTTTTACAGTGGGCTAGAAGAAGATAAATTATGTAACATCACAGTGACTAGTGAGATGGTTTGTGAAGCAGATAGACAGACTGAAGCAAAATAAGTCGGCCGGGTCCTGATGAGGTTTTTTCAAAGGGTTCTTAAGGAATGCAAAATGGAACTTTGTGACCATTAACTAATATTTTAATTAATCTCTTCAACAGGTGTAATGTCAATATGTGTAAGATGGCAAAATGTAACTCCATTTTTAAAACAGGGACAAGTCGTTACCGGTCAAATTACCGCCCAATAAGCCCTGACCTCAATTGTAGGGCAATTACTAGAGTCAATTATAGCTGAGATTATAAAGAAGCCCATCTCGATAAGCATAGCTTGATTAATGATACTCACAGCATGGATTCAACAAGAGGCCGGTCCCTTGTCGAAACTAATTTATTAACTTTCTTCAGTAAAGCATTTGAGGCTGTTGCCAACTAATAATGAATTTGATATTTATTTACTTAGATTTTAGTAAGGTTTACCCCTTTTGATAGAGTTCCGCACCATAGACTGTTAAAGAAAGTGGCAGCTCATGGCATTGGGGTGGAAAAAGTTTCTCGTGGACGAAGTCATGGCTCACTGACAGGAAGCAGAGAGTGTCCCATAAATAGGGTTAAATCCGAGTGGGATCTGACAAGTGGCGTTTCCACAGGGATCAGTCTTGGGCCCGTTGTGTTTATAATATATATCAATGATAGTTGATGATGGAATTACTAAGTGATATAGCAAATCCGCGGGGCATGAAACACAAAGATAGTATGATAATTGATTCAAACGTAATTTATGGAAGTTCAGGAGGATATTAAAACAAACTCTATTCTTGGTCAGAAAAGTGGCAGATGCGTTCATGTAGATAAATACAAGGTCTGAAAGCTTGGTAGTGCCCATAACCCTAGTACTTAAAGTTAAATGAAAGTGTAGAACTTAGCCATACAGATTGCGAAAAGGAAGTGGAAGATAGGTATTATTAAAGGGGAATATTAATAAGGTCTTGAGGATGTCCTCTCTCCAAGAGAGAACCGCAGTAAATGGATTTTTAAATTAGATAAGTTTTGATTTAGAAAGGACATAGAAAGTATTGGTTTGGAAATAGGTAGTAGATGAGTGGAACAGTCACCTAGTTGGGGTTATTGAGGCTGGGACTTTGGGTAGTTTCAAATCTAGTGGATAAGTACATGAGTGGGAGGGGTTGGATTTGAAGTGGGAACTTTCACATCACAGAGCTTATTTCTTGGTGGCATTGAAAATTGGGTGGGCAAATGTTTTTGTTAGTGGATGAATTGTAAAGGACCTGCTAGTATGTTCCAACAGCCTCCTGCAGTTTCCCCTTTCTTATGTTCCTTATGTTCTATTCTTAGGTTTGCATGCGCCCATATCTGCAAACAGTTACCTGTTTATGAGCGCCTCATATTATATTCTATTATATACACCCTAATATCTTTTTCCTTGAGTGAGTTTTGCAGTCTTTGGCCATACTTTGCATTTGAGGTGGGGTTAAATACAAGGAGCCATTTGCTGGACCAGACTTGTAGCTTGTTCCAGTGAGTCTTTGTGTCCGGACTGATCCTCATCAGATTTAATTCTCCTCATTAACTTCACATCACTGCTAACAGAGATACTTTCGAAATATCTCTTCCGTCATGTTGTTCAACATGTACCATAAAACAGCACAGGTCCCGAGGACCGACCCCTTGGAACCCGCGCACGATCACAGTCCTAGGACCGACCCCCTGTGGAACCCCGCTCGTCACAGAAAAAAACCCCCTGCCAGATATTCTCTGATTCATTGCAACGCCTTTCCTATCTCATGCCTGATCCTCTAGGTTTTTGCATTATACCCTTTGTGAGGAACTCTGTCGAAGCGCCTTCTTCTTGCTGTCCAAGAAATTGCAATCTATCCACTGCATCTCTCTCCCCGTGTCTTACTTCCGTTATGTAGTCATAAAACTCTAGTAGGTTTGTGACACTACGATTTCCTTCCCTGAACCGTTGCTAGTTATCATTTAATAAGTTTATTCCGCTCTAGGTTGCTTCCACTCCGCCTGATAATCTTCGGGTCTGTAGTTTTATGCTTCGTGTCTTCTCTTAAAACTGGGACTGCATTTGCCATCTTCCATACCTCAGGCGTTTATTGCATTTCTGTTGTATAGTTATTTAAGTTTTACAAACTGAAATGACGTTCTTACTGTTGCTTTAGCTAGCTACTGGACGTAACAAATGCGTTTAATTTTTTTTTTATTATGTTTCCCAATGCTACCGTAAGTGATTGGCTGAAAATTTGCTTTTCATAGTTAGAAAAAACAGTATGTATTTCCCTGGAGGAAATAAAATGAACGTCGTACATTTCCTAGAGTTTTATCTGTAGTTATCAAGGGTTGTTGATGGCTTGAGTTTTTATATTTCCAACCTTTCTTACGTATACGCCGCTACACGCCTCTCTAACAACAAGCACTGTCAATAAGAGCATGGAAAATTGTATAGCATTTCAGCAAAGATTTTTCTATGTATGCTCATTAAGGTCCTTTCCCAACATACTCTTCAAAAATATTTTTCAAACATATGTTAAAGTCTATTAGAAGATGGTCAAGTTTGTTTTGAAGGTCTTAATTTCGAGAAATCACGCAAAATAACAAGAAGAGACGAATATTACATGGTATAGTCGTAATATCTGGTAAGTAAGGCTGTTAAAGATATAATATAATAAGCAATCTATTATTGAGTCTAATTAACCTTCATTTTCTTAGCGAAACGTAGCCAACACTAAACGTAAGCCCCACTAAAAAACGTAGCCCACTAACGTAGCCCCCACTAAACGAGCCCTCACTAAACGTTAGCCCCACTAAATGTAGCCCCTACTAAACGTAGCCCCGCTAAACGTAGCCCCACTAAACGTAGCCCCACTAAACGTACCCCCTAAACTTAGCCCCTAAACATAGCCCCACTAAACCTAGCCCCACTAAACGTAGCCCCACTAAACGTAGCCCCACCTAACGTAGCCCCACTATACGTATCCCCCACTAAACTAGCCCACTAAACGTCGCCACCACTAAACGTAGCCCCACTAAACGTAGCCCCCACTAAACGAGCCCCCACTAAACACTTGTTCTGAATGTTTGTGTCCATCATACCCCAAGACGAATGTTAATGTTGTTAGAAAAGAACTTAACAAAAAATTAATAAAAAAGCATTAACCTCTATAAAATTTTGAAAATCGAGACTAACCATATTGTCAATTAATTCGATTTAATGTAGCCTAACTTAATATATATCATGAAACTCGTTCACTACATTTAAACAACACTACAAAGCAAACTACACCAACATATAGTAAAAAAATATATATATAGCATTATATAAACCTAATATTAACATATATAAAAGATATAACATTACCCAATTGTTCTGTACAAATAAACCAACAACCTAATTCCCGAATTAGCCAACCGCATCAACTTATTATAACTTTGCACGTGAAGTGCTAAACCCATGGGGTCATGCAGCTCCACACGGTGAGGGGGGGGGGGGGGGGGGGGGGGGGGGGGGGGGGGGGGGGGGGGGGGGGGGGGTGGGGGGGGGGGGGGGGGGGGGGGGGGGGGGGGGGGGGGGGGGGGGGGGGGTGGGGGGGGGGGGGGGGGGGGGGTAGGGTGAAGATACATTTCACTGTCCCTGCTTAGCATTTTGCGCGTCAGTCCTATTTGTATTCAACTTGAGAGGAACCTGTGTTGAAGCTACCGTATGTGCCAGGACATTAGTTTATGCCCCGAAATAGGAAGAAAATTAGAAGACCGGTTTGAGACAGCGGAGAAAAAATTAAAAAAAGACCGGACGAAATGACCAGCGAAAATACAAAGCCTAATTCTCCCGAGTGTGAAATGCGGTGGGATGTTATCCTAGACTTCAATTAACATTCTTCATGATAGTCACATCCGGTTTTCTGTCGGTTTTACGGTGTCCGTTTCAAAACGATCGTCAAGTAATAACCAGGAATTATTATATTCATTATTTAACGTTTAATCTAGATTGTTCCTATTTTAATCTCATGAAGCATAAATAATGAATTACATAATGGAAAAAGTAATAAGTATAAGCCGGAGGAGTTGAGTAAAACAATACGCTTATATGTGGTGCCAGGAGCTTCAGTAGGCATTTTATCCCGAGTCTACGCATCTGTTTTTTTTTTATTTTTTTTTCCAAAAACTATGTTTTCCTAATTGTGTATCGATTTTCCTGCCTGTATATTTACATACATTCATTCCTAAATATATTTACATTTGTAAATATAAAATTGCATATTTTTTAACAAATATTCTTCCGGTAAACAATTTAATAATTCTGTACTCTTATAAACGAGAACCTCACCGACTGAATAATCACCCATCCTGGAACATTTTGGTGTGAGTTTTGCCGAATAAAAATTTTCTCGGATGAAACTGTTTGGGGAAGTGGTCCCTCGATGAATTCCACCATGGAAAGTCTGGCTAGGTAGCCTCAGGATCACAAAAGTTCCATTATGGAACGTGTATTAGGTTGATTTTCCCTCCCATTTAATGTCGTAAACAGGTTTCTGTTGCATTTAAAACATGTTTCCCACAACTCAATCATGTGTCTCTTCGAGCACCAGGAAAATCACTATTCCAAATTAACCAAAACTTTTGATTTTAAAATTCAGTAATTAATTACCTCAGGTTTCTGCACTGGTTTGGCAGAGAATATTAGATCATCAGCGTTTCTGTCATAGTTTGAAAAATGGTCAATAGCCTTCAATAGCAAAAGGAGCTCCGACGACGTTTTTCGGTCCGACTTGAACCATTTACAAGTCACACAAACGAAAAGGAGAGCAGGATGGGTATATATATATATAGCAAGGAGTGGTGGTAAGTAGTAGTGGTGGTGGAAGTAGTACTACTACACCTCCTGCCTATATATATACCCATCCTGCCTCTCCTTTTTTGTTAGTGTGCTTGCCAATGGTTTTCAAATCGGGCCGAAACGTCGTCGTTGCCACCTCCTCTTCTATGTGCAGGTTATTTTTGTGTATTGAAAAATGGTCCATTGTCTTGGAGGGTTAATGAAAATGGCTTTTTGAATATGAATATGTCATTGGTTTGGAAAAAGATGTAGAGGTCAGTCTGGAGGGAAAAATTATAGCATGGATAGTTTTGGTAGTTGGTACGAACACACCATCATAATAACTCAACATGTACACAACACACTACACACCACAACACACCACATCACAACCACCACAATATACCACTACAAACACACCCAGAAGACAGAGCACAACACAACACCGACATACCCCAACAACATACCACAACACACCACCACAGTAATACCAACAAACACAGAACACAGAGAACCACACCATACACATCACAACACACAATACACACAACACAGAGAACCCCCCACCACAACACACAGTATACCTACGCACACACCCTGTCTCATCTTGCCCACCTGTAGTAATATTTCTCTCTAAACGCACTCCTCACCCTGTAAGAAAGATCGAGCAAAAACAAAAAAGCTAGTAACTATAGCAATCAGTGAAACAATACCTTCCCTTTCCCTCAGGCTTCACACAATTTCGAGGGATCGTTATTCACAGTGTAACACTGGTGGCTCCGCATCCTCCCTGTGAGTGACGTTCCGGTAAGAATCTAGCAGCGATCCTTGGTGGTTTAGCTGTGTCTGGATTATTGGGTTGGTTGAGGTTGTTAGTGTTGTGCTTGTTGGGATGGTGGTTACAGTTGTAGTTTTTTACCGATGAATTTTTTGCTGTTGTTATTAACATGTTGCAATTGTTGTATTTTACCTTTGTTTTGTTACTGTTGTTGTTAGCCAAATGGTTCCGTTGTTATTGTTACTTTTGTTACAGTGTTGTTAACTGCCTCGAAGGCTTTCATTTATCACTTCAGACGCCCTATTCGATCGGCTTCAAATTTTCAACCCTGGTTAACTATTATTAAATAAAGACATTGAATAAGTATGTTGTCATGTATTAGCTGGTATAACTTATGTATATCCCTGTGTATCAGGAGTATGCAATATCTTTATGTATTCATAAAACGTATGGCATCTGTAATGCAATATATATATGGTTATATGTGCAGAACAACCACTGTGAAAACAGTGAAATTTCAAGCGTTGGTCGTGTATTTCTCAACATTACCGAAGGAGACTGTTTACTGTGATCATATTGCATGTTGTACTCACCTAGTTGAGGCTGCAGGGGTCGAGTCCAAGCCCTGCCCCGCCTCTTCCTGGTCGCTACTAGGACACTCTCTACCTGAACCATGAGCTATGATGGATCCTGCCTCCACTACATCGCCTTCCTAAACTACTTCCACTTCCAGACTACTACTTCCTGTGGCTGAAGAAATACTTCCTAACATGCCCTGTGAATCATCTCTGTGTCTTCACTTCCAACTGTGTCCCCGTGTTGATGTGTCCAGTCTCTGGAACATTCTGTCTTTTTGTCCCATCTTGTGTATATACGTGTGTGTGTGGTGTTGTGTGGTGTGTGAGTGTGTGTGTGTGTTGTGTGTGTGTGAACTGTTTGCAGCGCGCGAAGAGAAGCTTAGATACAGACGGTGATTTCCTAAGAGTAGGGGATTTTAACAGGAATTAAAAAAAACCAGTGTTCAGAGTGTTTAAAAAACAGTGTCACAGTGTTTAAAGAACAGTGTCAGTAGTGTTTATATAACAGTTTTCAGAGTGTTTAAATAAGAATGTCTACACAACAGTGGTGAGAGTGTTTCAAAACCAGTGTTCAATCTTGAGACCTACTACTATCAGTGATTCTTCACTGATAGCTCCCATCTTGAGGATACTAGTGCCCTACTGCTTCTGTCACTGCTAACACCAACTTTTAGGATACTAACTAGCGAACAGTGATCTGCCACTGCTGGGCCTCCAACCTTGGAGGCACCTATGGACCAGTGATTGTCACTGCTAGCTCCAATCATGAGAATTCTAGACATCTGTCATTGATAGTTCCAGTGATTCTATAAATGAATAGCTCCAGCTTTGAAGGGAAGTAGTGCCATGATTCTGTCAATGCTGGGCTCCAATCTTGAGGGTAATAGTGTGACCTAGTGATTCTTGTCACTGAGGCAATCAACATTGAGAGTACTAATGACCCGAAATTCTATCACTGAGGCCGGCACCAACTTTGAGTAGTACTATGACCAGTGATTCTGTCTGTCACCTGCTGGCACTAACTTTGACCATGCCTTCTGTCCCTGCTGTATATCTCTGTACATCAGGTAAACAAAGATATACACGAACCCACATATATTACATAGAAATAAAATATAAGAATAATCCACTCTAGTGAATAATAAAAGTAGAATCTAAAAATACTCGTTGTACATATATCACATTATTATAATTCACTGTGAGCAACAACAACTTACATATATCACCACTGTTATTTTACTGTAGCAACAACTACAATATCACACTGTATTTACTGTAGCAACAACGTACATATATCACACTGTATTTACTGTAGTTGTGCAACAACTACATATATCACACTGTATTTACGTAGCAACACCTACATATATCATACTGTAATCACTGTACAACATAGATCATATATCACACTGTATACACTGTAACAACATATAGCATATATCATTATTATTCACTATAGCAACTAGATCATATGTAACACCTGTATACATCTGTAAACAACATAGATACATTTTTTTATTTATTAAATCACACTGCCGATTCCCACCAAGGCAGGTGGCCCGAAAAAGAAAACCTTTCACACACATTTCACTCCATCACTGTCTTGCCAGAAGGGTGCTTTACTCTATACAGTTTTTAAACTGCAACATTAACACCCCTCCATCAGGTGCAGGCACTGTCTTCCCATCTCCAGGGAATCTCAAGTCCGGCCTTGCCCGGTTTCTATGAACCCACTTCATAAAATGTTACTGTGCTCACACATCCAACACACGTCAAGTATTAAAAACCATTGTCTCCATTCCCATCCTATCAAACACGCTCACGCATGCCTGCTGGAAGTCATAGCCCCTCGCACACAAATCACTCCTTACCCCCTCTCTCCAACCTTTCCTAGCCAACCCCTACCCGCCATCCTTCCACTACAGACTGATACACTCTCGAAGTCATTCTGTTTCGCTCCATCTCTCTACAATGTCCGAACCACCTCAACAACCCTTCCTCAGCCCTCCTGGAAACAGTTTGGTAATCCCGCCCTCCTCATAACTTCCAAACTACGAATTCTCTGCATTATATTCACACCACACATTGCCCTCAAGACATGCATCTCCACTGCTGCCTCCAGCCTTCCTCCACACGCTGCAAACATTCCATCACCCATCATCACACCCATATAAGAGTGGGTTGTAAAACTATACTCTCATACATTCCCCTCATATTGCCTCCAAGGATACATATAACACACTATATTACACGTAACAACATAGATACATATATCATTAATTATTCAACTGTACAACATAGATACATATATCACACTGTATACAACTGTAACAACACAAGATACATATATCATATTATTCACTATAGCAACATAGATACATATATCACCTGATATACACTGTAACAACAAGATACATATATCACACTATATACACTGTAACAACATAGATACATAATAATCATTATATTCACTGTACAACATAGATACAATAAACCTGTATACACAGCAACAACATAAAACATATATCCCATTGTTATTTCACTGCAACAACAGATACAAAAGATTACATTGTTATACACATAAACACCTTTAATGCAGATCTTACGCTGTTAACACAATGACTAACAAAGATACGCAGCTCAACTAGTGAAACACGAATAACAGAAATATCACACTGTGGTTACACATAACTGAAATATCACACTGGTATACACAATAACAGAAAATGTCACACTGGTTGTACACAATAACAGAAAATCACACTGGTATACACAATAACAAAAATATCACACTGTGTACACAATACAGAAATATCACACTGTTGTGTACCAAAACAGAAATATCACACTGGTTATAACACAATAAACAAAATATCACACTGTGAGATACACAATAAGCAGACATATCACACTAGTGTACACAATAACAGAAATATCACACTGATGTACACAATAACAGAAATATCACACTGGTGTACACAATAACAGAAATATCACACTGGTATACACAATAACAGAAATATCACACTGGTATACACAATAACAGAAATATCACACTGGTATACACAATAACAGAAATATGACACTAGTGTACACAATAACAGAAATATCACACTGGTGCACACAATAACAGAAATATCACACTGGTGCACACAATAACAGAAATATCACACTGGTGTACACAATAACGAAAATATCACACTGGTGCACACAATAACAGAAATATCACACTGGTGTACACAACAGAAATATTACACTAGTGTACACTTTAACAGAAATAACACACTAGTGTACACTTTAACAGAAATAACACACTAGTGTACACTTTAACAGAAATAACACACTAGTGTACACTTTAACAGAAATAACACACTAGTGTACACTTTAACAGAAATAACACACTTGTGTACTCAATAATAGAAAGATCACAATAGTGTACACAGTAACAACAGTTACAAACACAAATAACCCGCACATAAAGAGAGAAGCTGTGTGACTTTGTCAATGGTCCAAGTCGGACCGAAACGTCGTCGTAAGCTTCTCTCTTTTATGTGCGGGTTATTTATGTATCGTTCCAGTCACGGTATTGTGCCTTTTTGTTATTTAACAGTTACAAAGATCACACTAGTGTACAAAATAACAACAGTAACGAAGATCACACTAGTATACACAATAACAACAGTTACAAAGATCACACTGTTGTACACAATAACAACAGAGATACACAGATCACACTGTTATACTGTGTGATCAAAATACTAATTACTACGTTTGTGTAAGAATGATGTCTTAAAGTTTAGTCTGAGTAGATGCAACGTTGAAATTTTACTTAAATGATTAAAAAAAAAAAGCTTGGTATCGTTGAAACCACACACTGGAGAACTCCTTTTCTGATAGGCTTGAAACTTTCACCATTGATTTACTTTGTTAAAAGATTGCTTGGTGTTAACATCGACTGTGTAAATTTAAATTTGCTAATTTTTATTAAATTGCTTCCCAAGTAATAACTAGAGAATGGCACTGCAGCTCGACTTCAAACCACTAAAGACGGTATATTTTAATCTAAGTAGTTTTACACTAGATTTCATCCAGTATGGCCTGGCAATTTTGCTATTTTTTAAAAACAAAATTAAAAAGATAACAAAATTACATGAAAAAAATTTCTCAAAATAGTGGGTTTTTAAAAATTTTTCCGAGACAGGCTTTCCTTATTTTTCAGAATTTTCTAATAAAAAAAAATTTTCTCGAAATTTTTCGGTTTATTAATAAGGTAAGTAATGTCTTATTTGATCAACTTTGAATTTTTAAAGTGTAGCATAGCACTGAATCTGGGCAAGATTCATAGTACCTCACTGGCTGGTCAAATGGACAATGTTACGCAGACTTTTGCTTACCTGGCTGTGTCAATAGACAATGTTAACGCAGACAGCTCAGTAATCAAGTAATCAGGCTAAGGATGAGGAAGGAGGAGAGGCAACAGAAATGACTGTGAAGATGTGAGGAATTCAACAAGAAATTCAAGAAGTTTCATAGAGGAGACAGAAGCGGCTCCAAAAGACGGAGAGGTGGGGTACACCACCTATGCAGGACACAGTGCACACAACGAGGAAGAATGAAGAGGCTTCTGAGTGAGTAAGATACGCTCAAAGGCAATGGGCCGGATAACATCATCCATGGTCCTGAAGAGGGACAAGGCGCTATGTGGTACCCATAACAACGATATTCAATACATCTATCGAAACAGGGAGAATTGCCTGAGGCATGTAAGACAAGCAAATGTAGGTCCCAATCTTTAAAAAAGGAGACAGACATAAACACTAAACTACAGACCAGTGTCACAGACATGTAATACAAGTAATTGCAAGTCATGGAGAAGATTATCAGAAGAGTGGTGGAACACCTAGAAAGGAATGATCTCATCACAGCAGCCACATGATTTCAGGGATGGAATCCTGTGCGCACAAACCTACTAGAGTTCTACTATGACAAGGTGAATCAGCCAGGTGTCAGAGTGAGCGCCTGTTGACCAGCGGGGTCCCATAGGGTCAGCAGTCCTAGACCATTGCTACTTTCTGGTATTTGTGAACGACATGACGGAAGGAATAGAATCGGACATGGCTGCACACCTGGGTGTCCTAGTTTGGCAATTGGCTCCTGGAGTTTAACTACCCACCAAGTGCAAAGTCATGAAAGAATGGTGAAGGGCAAAGAAGAACCGCAGACGGAGAACAGTCTAGGAGGCTGAGACTACAAACCCTCGCTGCAAGAAAAAAGATCTTGGGTGAGTATAATCACCAGGCACATCTCCTGAAGTGCACCTCAACCAAATACTGCTACAGCATATGGGAACCTAGCAAACCTCAAGCACATTCCGACATCTTAATAAGGAACGTTCAGTGGACCCTGTACAAACCGTGTACGTTAGGCCCAAGTTGGAGTATGCGGCACCTGTCTGGACCCCACCACAGCCAAGCACGTAAAAGAAAGTAGAGAAGTGCAAGGCTTGCAGCAAGACTAGTCCCAGGGGCTAAGAGGAATGTCCTACGAGGAGAGGTTACGGGAAAATCAACCTGACAACACTGGAGGACAGGAGAGATAGGGGGGACATGATAACACATACAAAATACTGAGAGGAATTGACAAGGTGGACAATGACAGGATGTTCCAGAGATGGACACGGAGTAACAAGGGGACCACAGTTAGAAGTTGAGACATCAGATGAAACACAGGGATGTTAGGAAGTACTTTCTTCAGCCAATAGAGTAGTCCAGGAAGTGAAATAGTTATGGGAAGCGATGTAGTGGAGGTCAGGATCCATACACAGCTTTAAGCAGAGGTATGATAAAGGCTCACGGTTCAGAAGAGGTGACCTCAGTAGCGACCAGTGAAGAGGTCGGGACCAAGAGCTTTGACTCGACCCCTGCAACCTCAAACTAGTGATGTACACACAGCACACACTCCATATTAACGCACGGCGCCCACACAAATAACATGTAGACGCAAGTGGAAGGGGAATGCAGGAAGGCCAGGACGAATGGAAGGCCAAACTACAAAAAAGGGGACTACAACGGAATGAGGAACTTCCTGAACGGGTTCAATGGGACAGAGAACTGGCAGGGAAGCCAGTTAATGAGAAATGATGAATATGTAGCAACAATGTGCAAGGGAACTGAAGGAGAGGTTTGTACCCAAGGGTAACAGGAATAATGAAAAAGCCAGATGAGGCCAAGGATTCAGACCCTAAAGGTGCAGGGAGGCAAAACCAAGTGTGCTAGGGACACAGAGTGGAAGAAGTATAGAAGGCAAAGGACCCAGGAGAATAAGAAAAGCAGTCGTGAAGCCAGAAATGAATATGCACAGATAAGAAGGGACGCCCAACGACAATATCAAAACGACATAGCAGCGAAAGCCAAATCTTACCCGAAGCTTTTATACAGCCACATCAGGAGAAAAACAGCAGTCAAGGACCAGGTAATCAGGCTAGGAAAGGAAGGAGAGACAACAAAAAATGACCGGTAAGTATGTGAGATGAACTCCAAAAGATTCAAAGAAGTGGTTCATACAGAGGAGTACAGAAGGGGCTCTAGAAAGACAGAGAGGTGGGGCACACCACCTTGTCAAACCCTGTGTAAAAAAAAAAAAAATAAAAAAAAAAGAGAGAGGAGAGAGAGGGGGAGAAGGGGGAGAGAGGGGGGATAAGGAAGAGAGAGAGGATAGGGGGAGAGAGAGAGGAGGAGGGAGAGAGAGAGATGGAAAATGAGGGTGGGAGGGAGATCATGAGAGGGGGAGAGATGTTAGAGGAGATGAGATGTTAGAGGGGGGAGGTGTTAGAGGGGGGAGAGGGGAGAGAGAGATAGGTAGAGAGAGGTAGAGAGAGAGAGAGATAGGTATTGAGAGAGAGAGAGAAAGAGAGGGGGATAGTGGATAGTGGGATGTGAGAGGGAGGGTTATCAGGTCAGTTAACAGGAAGGTGTGAAATCCTGAGTATGTGTGTGTGTGTGTGCGTGCGTACTACAGCTTTTACAAGTGCCTGACTGCTTGTTCCTGTGTGTGTGTGTGTGTGTGCCTCCACTTCTAAGTATTCATACTAATACTTACCAATAGTAATTCTAACACTTATCAATTCTACTTATAAAATACAGAAAATAACTAAGTTGTAAAATTTAGCTTGTCTCAGCTTCTAGGAGTGTCTGACATTACCCCTCTAGACCGCTTTACTCCTCGCACTCTCGTCACCCCTATCTTCACCTTTAACCTATACTTTTTTCTATCCTAATTCTGTAAAAGTTTGCAGGATGAGTAACCAGAATCTAACAGTGATGCAAGACGCCAGAATCCAGGAACCCAACAACATGCAACCAAATAGTGAGCAATACTTGCGTTGGTAGCGGTGTGTGACTGGGTTGCCAGATGCGATGATGTAGATCGTTTGTAACCCTAGGCCTTCTATCACTATTTGGAAAATATCCTCACTCCGTGATGTTTATAGACATATATACTCATACATCCCGCATTCTTTTAAGTGATTTCACTTTTCACTTATGATAGAAAACACTTCACATCGGTGTTTTTACACTTTAAATTATATTCACACAACTGACTGTTGTGACATCACGCTTTAACAGCCACTCTCCTGCCACCTTTCCCTTGTTTATATATTTTATTTTCCATTTCCTCCGATATTAGCTTATTAACTTTATCACTGCTCACTGTATGGTGCCCCCAACATTCACTTAGTTAACCGATCTCTCCGTAATTCTTTAACATCCGCTTCCACACTCACTTTGATCTTTTGTATATTTGAATCTATGTGGTAACAGGTGCCTACAGGCCCCTAGGATGCGTGGTTGAAGGATGTGTCACTTGAATATAATGATTTTCAGGCTTCCTCTCTACTTTTTTACTAAATAACTGGGTTATCACTGGACATAGTCACTACCACACTGATACTGCAAGCGTACTGCACGCCTTAAAAACACTAAGGTTTCTGGAGCCTTTTGGCGGCGACGTCCTGCAATGACTGTGACTGTTGTGATGGCGTGTGTGTGTGGTGTGTGTGTGTGTGTGTGTGTGTTGTGTGTGTGTGTGTGTGTTGTGTGTGTGTGTGTGTGTGTTGTGTGTGAGTGAAAGAATTCGTAACATAGCCTTCATAATACCGCTATAACCGCGCTAACCGTCTTCTATGGCCCGAATTCCAGAATACTAAAAACAGTAGGAAGAAGCAGTTTTGACAGTATTAGTCCGTCGTCTTCCGTAGGGGTATCAATCCCCATCAGTTTCTTAAAGATAATATTGAGTTTGGTTTGGTTAATGGGTTCAAAATCTGCCCACAAAAATATTTTAAATTCCTAAAAATTCATTGACCTCTTCGCTTTCCGGCCGAGAGTTGCGCTTCGCTTTTGCTTCTGCATTCGTCAAACACCATTGGTGGAGGACGGACGTTGGCTGCTCCAACTCGCAACAGTTGGTATGTCAGTGGACGAATTTTTTGCAAGATGGTACAGAACTATACCAGGATGGATAAACACGTGTGTATTGAGGTGTTGAAAGGCGTCAGTTTATAACACCAATGCATCAAGTTAATGCTGACTGCCATCTTAAAGAGATACCTACGCATCAACAGCGACGATTTGGTATAGAATGCTCTGAATGGACCTAAAACAGTCATTCGTGAAATTCCGTGACGGCTGCTGTAAATGACAAGATGGTGGAAAAGTCGATAACGTTTAATGAGTTATTGGAAAACTTAATGTGAGCTTTGTTTAGAGATATGGAGGATGGACTTAGTTTTTGGCGAATGGTGGAAAAATTAATGGAATAAAGGAAAGCGGTCATCTCATCTACTCTCTTAACTGTGGTGGGGGGGGCTAATGTACTAAACCGGGGATCCGTATTTGATTTGAGGAAAGGAAGGGAGTCGGACAATGGAAATATGAATACAGAGGTATTTGGAGGGGCACAAAAACTGTTATGAAGGTTGTCGAGGAGTTATATCCGGTTTTTCCAGAAATCGAGGGGTATAAAAGACGCAATTACTGGAGATGTAGAATGCAAGGTTTGATGGGAAAGATAACGGGTGGGTTGGAGGAAGATTTATGAGGTGAATAAACCATCAGGCTGTTCTTCTGCGAGCGATTAAAGATCCGCAAAATATAATGAATAGTTAAAATTAGAGGGTACCTCATGAACGTGGGTGGGTACACGGTGGGTTCAGCGGTTAGAACGACTGAAGTTATGAGTGGTGTTTTTGCAGATGAATATTTGAGATATATTCGAGAGGGAGTTAATAGGAAGATGGGGAACTTGCATAATATGGAGGAAGGGATATCACTTATCCTTGAACCGAAGACAGGGTGAGAGACAGAGGAGCCCCTATGTGAAGATGAGTTTTTGAAGGCTTACAAAGGGATGAGTGTAAGTGAAGACCCAGGGATTGATGGCCATTCCAAATTCTTTTTATTTAAATAACTGGAGTTACTTTGAGGAATGCCTTGATGCGTTTGTTAAATGAATGTAAGGTGAAGGGATGCATTGGTATACCAACAACAGGGGTCCGTTGTCATGAAACCGAAGGGGGAAGTTGCAAATAGCATCCTGAGAATATAAAGGTATTTTTCTTTAATGTGGCGGTGATTACAAATGTTTGCAAGGTTTTAAGTAATAGGTTACTAGTGTTTTTGGGAGAGTTATAGATAAGGGACAAATGGGTGTGCCGGGGCGGCCAATATTAGAGAACAATGGAGGATTAAGGGATTTTATAGATGATTGTAGAATGTGAGTGAGGGGGTTTGTACTTGCTTTGGATATGGAAGGCTGCTTATGATTTGTAGAGTGAAGATGTTTATGGTGGATGGTCATCTTATGAATCAGTATATTGACATTAAGAGGACATTAAAAAGGGATAAGAAAAGCTAAAAGGGACTATGAAATTAAAGTTGCAAATGGATTCTAAAACTAACCCAAAAAGTTTTTTCCAGGTCTATAGACAAAAGTTAGCATAGGCACCTCTGTGACCACAAATGCAAGTTTTTACAGACGAATCTCCAGCTAGCGTGGCCGTGACGAACTCTAGCTCAAATCCCCTCAAAGCCGCTAACATGACTCACGAAATCGTAATGACACGATTGCAAACAAACCTATGGTGTAGAAATATACCTAGTTGGACGAATCTTATTGTGGTTAGCTGGTCCAGTGGCTAACGCGACGGTCTGGAGTTTTGAGACTCTGACCGCGGGATCAAACCCCACCCGTGGCATGGTTTGTTTGCAATCGTGTCATTACGATTTCGTGAGTCATGTTAACGGCTTTGAGGGGACTTGAGCTAGAGTTCCTCACGGCCACGCTAGCTGGAGATTCGTCTGTAAAAACTTGCATTTGTGGTCACAGTTGTGCCTATGCTAACCTTCCTATGGTGTAGAAATATACCTAGTTGGACGAATCTTATTGTGGCTAGCTGGTCCAGTGGCTAACGCGACGGTCTGGAGTTTTGAGACTCTCTGACCGCGGGATCAAACCCCACCCGTTGGATGGTTTCGAAGAGTTTTGTGTTATACATCAAGCAACAGTTGGAAGGTGGTCTGAGGGAATGTATGCTGGACTGCGTGAGGAATCCTTTACCCTTAAGATGTCCTTTCGCAAAACTATACCATCATATATGACATTGAGTGACTTTAGAACTCAGTTATATGTCACATATGCAGGGCAGAGAGGAACATGCAGACTGTGTGGAGCGTATGATCATATGGCTGCGATGTGCCCTCGACGATCGTCAACTGAGACACATGGAGATGGGAAAGGAGTGGAGAAGGAGAGAGAGGTGACGACCCAGTCAACACGGGAGCATCCTCGGGCCCACAGGGCATGGAGTGAAATTGTGGAGGACAATCCGGTGGAATGTGTAACATTACCGGAGGTCTCTCAGATGATTGAGACCATGCGTATAGAGGATGAGGTGAGACAAGGTGAATTGGGTAGCGAAGTTACAGCTGCAATAGACACTGTTATACAGGGATTCTTGGAGGATCAGAATAGGGACGGAACACTACGTATGGTGTCAGATGGGACATCTGCAGATAAGGGTGGAATTCAAGAGGAGGGCAATGTGGGTGGTGGGGATGGGCAACCACAGAGGATTTGTGAGGTTGTGGTTGAAGTGCATAAAGTTGAAAGTGCAGATGAGGGCATGCACATAGTTGAGGCATCACGAAAGAGAGAGGCAGGTGCTTCTGACAGTGATGATGTTCTGACACCTGTGCAAAGATCTGGTAAGAAACACTCTGTGGATGTCCCAAAAAAGTATCAAGGGGAGGTAAGGGGCAGGGGGAAGGTGAGGCAAGGAAAGGGCATTGTGAAAAGCATACTGTGCAAAAACGTAAGGACCCGTATGGACATCGGTCGATTGGTAAGCCCCCCATAACATTTTTAAGTGCCTAACGTTGAATGTAAATGGCTTAAGGGCCGATGTAAAGCGCAGGATCTTTAGTGACATTTTAAAGAGACATGGAATACAGATCATATTTTTACAAGAGCATAATTTTAAGTATGAAAGGGATATACTGGGTATACTGGGAAGCTTAAGGAAGGTGCTGCGGTATTAATAGCTGAGGCCAGTCCTTTTCAATTGTTGCACTGGGAAGAAGGGGGAGATGGGAGAGTAGTGAGGGTGGATGGGACATGGGGTGGGGTACGAGTGTGTTTTGTGAGTGTGTACATGCCGGCGGACAGCAATAGGCATGTTAAAGAGGAGTTTGTTCGGGACACACTAATTTATCATATGAGGGGGTTACCAGTTTATACATTATTTGGAGGGGATTGGAATAGTGTGATACATAAGAAGGATGTGGAGCCGCGGGAAGCTGGGTGTGTGTTGGAAATCCAACAGGATGTATTAGGGGGAGTCGGATTAATGGATGTAGTTAGTGGGTGGGTGGTGGAGCATACTTATGTGAAGAACGGTTATGCTCACGCTTGGATCGCATATATGCATCTCCTGGGATACAAGTTAATTATATGGAAACTGTAAATGTTGTATTTTCGGATCATAGAGGGGTGGTTGTGGACGTGGGCTGGGGTGAGTTACCGAAACGTTTAATGAGTTATTGGAAACTAAATGTGAGCTTGTTAGAGGATATGGAGGATGGACTTAGTTTTGCGGAATGGTGGAAAAATTAATGGAATAAAGGAAAGCTGGGAGGTGATATATAACTGTGGTGGGAGCAATGTACTAAACCGGGGATCCGTAGTTTTTATTTGAGGAAAGGAAGGGAGGTCGGACAATGGAAATATGGATTACAGAGGTATTTGGAGGGGCAGCTAAAACTGTTATGAAGGTTGTCGTGGAGTTATATCCGGTTTCAGAAATCGAGGGTATAAAGACGCAATTACTGGAGATGTAGAATGCAAGGTTTGATGGTGAAAGATTAAGGGGTGGGTTGGAGGATGTTTTATGAGGTGATAAACCATCAGCTTGCATTCTGCGGCGATTAAAGATCCGGCAAAATATAATGAATATGTTAAAATTAGAGGTACATCAGGACGTGGGTGGGTACACGGTGGGTCAGCGGTTAGTAACGACTGAAGTTATGAGTGGTTTTGCAGATGAATGATTTGAGATATATACGAGAGGGAGTAATAGGAAGATGGGGAACTTGCATATTATGGAGGAAGGGATATCACGTATCCTGGAACCAGAAGACAGGGTGGAGACAGAGGAGCCCATAAGTGAAGATGAGGTTTTGAAGGCGTTACAAGGGATGAGTGTAAGGAAGACGCCAGGGATTGATGGCATTCCAAATTATTTTTATTTAAATAACTGGGAGGTCTTGAAGGAATGCTTGATGCGTTTGTTAAATGAAATGAAGGTGAAGGGATGCATTGGTATGACGCAACGAACAGGGGTCGTTGTCATGATACCGAAGGGGGAAGTGCAGAATAGCATCCTGGAATATAAAGGGTTTATCTTTAATGTGGGGTTTGATTACAAATTGTTTGCAAGGGTTTTAAGTAATAGGTTACGTAGTGTTTTGGGAGAGTTTAAAAGATAAGG
Source organism: Cherax quadricarinatus (assembly GCF_026875155.1). Classification (NCBI taxonomy): domain Eukaryota; kingdom Metazoa; phylum Arthropoda; class Malacostraca; order Decapoda; family Parastacidae; genus Cherax; species Cherax quadricarinatus. The sequence continues at coordinate 5,629,385 of NC_069405.1, forward strand.
GACAAATGGGTGGCCGGGCGGCCCAAATGATTAGTGAACATGGGAGGATTAAGGATTTTATAGATGATTGTAGAATGAGTGGAGGGGGGTGTACTTGCTTTGGATTGGAAGGCTGCTTATGATTGTGTAGAGTGAAGATGTTATGGTGAGGGTCATCTTATGAATCAGTATATTGACATTAAGAGGGACTTTAAAAAGGGGGATAAGAAAGCTAAAAGGGACTATGAAATTAAATTTTGCTAGGGATTCTAAAACTAACCCAAAAAGTTTTTTCCAGGTCTATAGAACAAAAGTTAGAGATAAGATAGGTCCCCTTAAAAATAACTATGGGCACCTTCTGACAAAGAGAATGAAATTTTGTTGATTTTAAATAATTATTTTCTCTCAGTTTTTTACACAGGAAGACACTACAATATTCCCGTAATTAATTTTTACAGTGGGCAGAAGAAGAAAATTATGTAAACATCACAGTGACTAGTGAGATGGTTTTTGAAGCAGATAGACAGACTGAAGCAAAATAAGTCGCCGGGTCCTGATGAGGTTTTTTCAAGGTTCTTAAGGAATCAAAATGGAACTTTTTGAACCATTAACTAATATTTTTTAATTAATCTCTTCAAACAGGTGTAGTGTCTGATATGTGGAAGATGGCTAATGTATAACTCCTATTTTTTAAAACAGGGGACAAGTCGTTTACCGTCAAATTACCGCCCAATAAGCCTGACCTCAATTGTAGGCAAATTACTAGAGTCAATTAAAAGCTGAGATTATAAGAAGCCATCTCGATAAGCATAGCTTGATTAATGATACTCAGCATGGATTCACAAGAGGCCGGTCTTGTCTAAACTAATTTATTAACTTTCTTCAGTAAAGCTTTTGAGCTGTTGACCACAATAATGAATTTGATAAATTTTTTACTTAGATTTTAGTTTAAAGGCTTTTGATAGAGTTCCGCACCATAGACTGTTTAAAAAAAGTGGCAGCTCATGGCATTGGGGGAAAAGTGCTCTCGTGGATCGAGTCATGGCTCACTGACAGGAAGCCCGAGAGTGTCCATAAATAGGGTTAAATCCGAGTGGGGATCTGTAACAAGTGGCGTTCCACAGGGGTCAGTCTTGGGCCCGTTGTTGTTTATAATATATATCAATGATGTTGATGATGGGGAAATTACTAGTGATATGAGCAAATTCGCCGATGACACAAAGATAGGTAGGATAATTGATTCAACGTAGATTTATGGAAGTTCAGGAGGATTTAAACAAACTCTATTCTTGGTCAGAAAAGTGGCAGGCAGTTCAATTAGATAAATCAAGGTTCGGGCTTGGGAGGCCCAAAACCCCTAGTACATAAGTTAAATGATGTAGAAAAAGCCATACAGTTGCAAAAAGGGAAGGGGAAAGATAGTTTAATAAAGGGGAATTTTAAAAATAAGGTTTTAGATGTCTCCCCAAGAGAGAACCCGCTAAATGGATTTAAATTAATAATTTAGATTTGAAAGGACATGGGAAAAAGTTTGGTTTGGAATAGGGTATAGATGAGTGGAACAGTCTACCAGTTGGGGTTATTGAGGCGGGGACTTTGGGTATTTTAAATCTAGGTTGGATAATACATGAGTGGGGGGGGTTTGGGTTTTTGAGGGGGTTTTTACACAGAGTTTATTTCTTGGGTGGCATTAAAAATGGGTTTGGGGAAAAATGTTTTGTTAGGGGGATGAATTTAAAGGCCCTGCCTAGTATGGGCCAAAGGCCTCCCAGTGTTCCCCCTTTTCCCTTATGTTCTTATTTTTATTCTTAGGTTTGCCATCGCCCTATGCGCAACATTTCCCGGGGTTAATGAGCCCCAGATTATATTCGGTATATTACACCAAGATTTTTTTCCTTGAGTGAGTTTTTGCATTTTTTGGCCATACTTTGCTTTGGTGGGGTTAAAATTTTCAAGGAGCCATTTGCTGGACCAGACTTGTAGCTTGTCCAGGGGTCTTTTTGTCCTGATGATCCTCACAGATTTAACTCCCCTTAAATTAAAAACTGCTAAAGAGATACTTCTGAAAGAAATTTTTTCCCTCATGTGTTACATGTCCAAAACAGCACAGGTCCCCGGCCGACCCCTTTTGGGAACCCCCCTCGTCACAGGTTCCTAGACCGACCCCTGTGGAACCCGCTTCACAGACCTCCCTGCCGATATTCTCTGATTCATTGCAATGCCTTTCCTATTTTCATCCTTCCTCTAGTTTTGCTTAACCTTTTGAGGAACTCTGTCGAAAGGGCCTTTTTTCTGTCCAAAAAAATTGCCAATCTATCCCCTGCCTCTCTCGTGTCTTACTTTTCCCTTATGTGTCATAAAACTTAGAGGTTTGGACCCATTTTCCCTTTCCCCGAAAAAACCGGTATTATCATTTATAAGTTTATTCCTTAGGGCCTCCACTCCTCTGATAACCGGGGCTGTGTTTAATGCTTTGTGTCGTCCTTAAAACTGGGACTGCTTTGCCCTCTTCCATACCTCAGGGGTTTTATTGCATCTTGTATAGGTTTTTTTAAGTTTTACAAACGAAATGCGTTCTTTCTGTTGCTTTAGGCTAAACTGGACGTACAAAAAGCTTTAATTTTTTTTATTATGTTTCCAAATGCTCCTTTTAAGGATTGGCTGAAAATTTCTTTTTTATAGTTTAAAAAACATATGTATTTCCCTGGGGAAAAAATGACGCGACTATTTCCTAGAGTTACTGTAGTTAAAGGTTGTTGAGGCGATTTTTTTTTATTTCCAAACCTTTTTTACGGTATACGCGCGCTACATGCCCCCACATCAAGCACTGTCAATAAGAGCATGGAAATTTGAAA